>OU892282.1:34677936-35302936 GCA_917834065.1 Ceutorhynchus assimilis | reverse complement strand
CCCTGTACCTCCCTTACAGTTTTTGATGATATAAAAAATGATGATTTTGAAATACATCTGATTTTTTTGGAAGTATAAATGGTATAGTTTGAAACAGAGCTGGGCAAAGCTCTCACTGAAAGGGCTTGAAGCACTAAGCCCTAAGCCCTTTCTCAAAGTGCTTTCAATTCCAAGCACAAATTCCTTTTTATTTTCAAAAGTGCTTCACAAGCACAAAGCCCTCAAAGTGCTTTGGGCTTGGCAAGCACAAAGCCCTCAAAGTGATTTGAAAAGGGCTTGTGCTTCAAGCCCTTTTCAAAAGTGCTTGGGGTGCCTTAAAAAGTGCTTGGGGTGCCTTAAAAAGTGCTTTAAATGTGCTTGAAGCTCTTCAAAAGTGCTTGAAGCTCTTCAAAAGTGCTTGAATCTCCTCAAAAAAGCTTGAAGCTCTCCAAAAGTGCTTGAAGCTCTTCAAAAGGGCTTGAAGCTCTTGAAATGTGCCTAAAGTACTTTGAAATTGTGATACAATTCTCAAAGTTGCAAAAACTACTGCGCATACACTCATCAGTTGAATTCGTATAGTAGAAATAGAAATGAACTTTAAATTTTACAAAGTAGCAGTAGTATTTTATTTTATTTTTTGAGTAGTAATGGTAATGGTAATTTAATTTTGAAGTTTTCAAATTGTTTATTGAGGAAAAGTGAAAAAAATTCCAGTGATAAAGTTAAATAGGGTACCTTATATAAATTAATTATTTATTTAAACAATCAGTCCATTAATTTTTTTAAAATTCAATTCTAAGCTCAAACCCAAAACCTCCATTATTAATAAAGAAAAGCAATTGGAGGGTCCTAGTTCAAATAATAGAAAAAAAATTAAGCCACAAAACACATCGTTCCAAAATTTTTTGGTGGGGGATAGGTTAAATGATGGTCAATTCAAATTCCTTTCAAAGTGCTTCAAGCTCTTTTAAAGTGCTTGAAGCCCTTTCAAAGTGCTTCAAGCCCTTTCAAAGTGCTTGAAGCCCTTTCAAAGTGATTCAAGCCCTTTCAAAGGGCTTCAAGCTCTTTCAAAGTGCTTCAAGCCCTTTCAAAGTGCTTCAAGCCCTTTCAAAGTGCTTCAAGCCCTCTAAAAGTAATTGAAGCTCATTGAAAGGGCTTGAATTACTTTTTTTCAATTACAAATTACCAAGCACTTTTCTGATGTAATTGACTTTGCAAGCCCCAATTACAAATATATAAAAGGGCTTGAAGCACAGGGCTTTCAAGTCCTCAAAGTGCTTCAAGCACTTTTACAAGCACAAAGCCCTCAAGCCCTGCCCAGCTCTGGTTTGAAATACATTTGATTAATTTGAAATACAAATGACATATTTGGAAATAAAAGTGACAAATTGGAAATTAAAATATGAATTTTTGAAATAAAAGTGATTATTTTGAAATACATTTGACCGATTTTGAAAATGGTGTAGACATATGCTCGGCAAAAATAGCAGCTATCAATGAAGCAGTGGCATACTCCTTGAAGAAAAACATAAAAAAGGTCATAATAATGTCAGATTCTAGTAGCGCCATCTCAAAACTAGGACAAAACTTTTTAAACCCAGATATGGACAGTTATACCCTGAAAATTAAGACATTAACACATTGACGGGCGCTAGGCGAAAAAGGGGACCATAGTTTCAAATTTTTTTCCCATGGAATGGACGTGCATTGACACTTCTCGGTATTTTTTTTCATTTACTGGGGGACACACAGAATCCCGTAAAATTTATAATAGCATAGGCGTCTGCTTTCGTAGACGCGCCATTTTAAGGGCTACAAATTTTGTCTGCGATTACAGACGCGTCCCTAGACACCTGTCTACAAATGCAGATACACGCCAGTCAATGGGTTAAGAATAACAGCAAATGAAATGGGCTATGACATCACTATCCTGGATCCCGGGGCATGCAAACATAACTGGCAACGAAATGGCAGACAAACTGGCATACATAGGCAGAAACTTAACGATACCAAAAAATATACCTTTAAACAAAAACCACATTATGGTTGCGATAAGGGAAAAGATAAGGAAGGAACATGACTTGGCATGGAAGGAATCTCTGAAGCAGAAGGACAAATACAAAACAGCTTCCCAAAGGTAGCATGGTATAAGCCATTCCCATTTGTCGACCGAAGACACAATAGAATCATAACTCGGATGAGAACCGGACACTGTTTAACAGGAAAATATCTTCACCTGATGGGAGTTAGAGAAACAACAACCTGTGAGTGATCAATCAAATTCCCAATCTTGATCTTTATAATAGCCTCATAAAGGAAAACATAAAAGCCCCACTCTCTATAGTCACAGTATTAAGTAAACTGAATCCAAACATAATAAAACTAATAATTCAATTCCTCAGTCATAATTGCATAAAAGTATCATCACACGCCATGTCGTTCACCGTTCACCACACAAGGAAGCAGCAGACAAACTTTCAAACACTACATCACCACAATAATCACAAATCATACACAAAAGTCGGCCGATAATAATTTTGATTTTTCTCTCATATCAGAAATCCCCATTGTGTTGTCATCCTGTGTTGTTATTTGTCTTATTAACCTACCCACCACTGAAGAAAGAAGAAGTAGTACAGAACTAAGTTCACAGTGGAATTATATACATTACAGTTATATATCTTGTCTTAAAAAAACATAAAGTTTAAATTAATGTGCCCGGAGTATGGCCTAGAGCTAGACGATCTCTGGTCACACACAAATGTGCTAGCAAATTGCCATTCAGGGAGCAGAAGCCAAAATTAAAGAAGAAGAAGAAGTCACAAAACTTGTAGAAACAGGGTAAATATATTACTGGCTCTCATCTTATCTTGTTTCTTCTCATCAAACTTCTCAAAATTTTTCAGATCTAAGTAAACATTGCTTTCATGCAGCTTTTGAGCCCCCAATATTTCTTTTTATTGTAGTTTATGAAATATTCCATTTTCTAGATACAACCCAAACAAAACAAAAAAAATAAATAATACAAAATACAATTATTTTTTTTTCAAAAATTGTTCTTTAATTTCAACTTTATTTTTTTCTCTCTAAACGTCTATGGAAAAACGACAAGGTGCCCTATAACAAAAAAACTATAAGTAATTAAAATGTCTGTTTGGAATTCGGCCACACACACCCCATTGTGAGGGGCAAGGGCCGAAATTCCCAACGTCAACAAAATTAAAATTACAAAATAATGCTGTTAGGAATTAATCGAAATAGTTTTCGTAAAACTTTTGCAAAAACCAAATAATATTGTCACTAAAAAGCACTTAAAACTTTTGGCAGTGAGAAAGACCTGACACCCTCCCCACACCCCTATTATTTTTAATTGCATAATAATTATGCCGACACATAATATATATTATTTGAAAATGTTTTCGTGTGTCGATTGTACTGACATTTTATAATTCTATTAAATTAGATTGTCAATAAAATCAACACAGACTTCTCGGCAAATTCCACTTATTCTACATAGAAAAAATGAAATTCTGCCATTTTATTGGCAATAATTTACATAATCATAACAAAAAATATGTAAGTCACAAAAAAAAAAAAAACATAATAGATATAATAAAAATATAATAAAGCTTACCGCTTCAACTTTTTTTTTTACAAAGATAATAGAAAAATCACAGAGCTGACGGCGTCGTAGGTTACTCCCCATAATCTCAAATGACAGCAGTAACGTTCGGCGCCTTTCATGTACATTTATAAATCACAAACAAAAAAAAAACAGATTGTGGTGCCCTCTATAGTTGAGACAGACGTTCGTTTTCGGGCGAAATCAATAAATAAAATAATAAAAAATGTCTACAAATAATATTTTCAGGTTGCAATATATTTGGAAATTTTCCTTATACTTAATAATATAATCTCTTCATGATAGCGTGCAAATTAAAATCTGAACCCAACCTGTTAGCACCCTTAAAAATGGCATTTTTTATTACTCACTGAACATTACCAAGATATTGGCACACTTTTAAACAAATCAAATTGTTTGTTGAAGCCATAGCTGCTCAGAAGTTGACATGGTGAAGATGCTTGACTGCAGACTAGAATAATTAACTATGATCACTGGGTCTGATAAGGACTATCATTGTAAAATGTAGCCAAACATCTAAAAATCATTGTGAGCAGCCAAGAACTTTATGTATTGTGACGGTAATTAACAAACTATTAGTTGTAACTATTGGATGAGACTTTTTATTATTGGTCTAACCAAATACTAATAAATCAAAATTATTGATTTGGCCCGAAACGAAACAAACCGCAGTCAAAAATGATAATTAAAAACATGAAATGTACCATAATTAACAACTTAAAAACGACAAAAAAAAAAAATAAATAAACTTTTTTTAAAAGTATTTCTTCAATAACATATAATAGAGAATCTAACATATATTTATAGTGTTTCACTTTGTAACACTGCACAAAAACCAATCAATCTGGTTACTGTTCTCGAAATCGTTCCATCGCCTTTTTATTGCCGCTGACTATCAAACCAACTGCAATATTATTGTTTATCAAATGAGGAGGTAAACAAAATAACCAACCAATATAGAAAACATCCTATTATCGAATCCATTTTATGGATTATTCCAGATCATTACGTAACCCTACATACCTAAATAAATATAAAACAAAGACTCTATTTTATAAAGTCTTGGTTTGAATCTTTACAATAATTTATCACATACCAGTTATATCACATCTTCTGTTTCCAATTTTATCACTCACGAGCTAATGACTTTTTTCTGTTTTGAGAAAAATAAAAAGTCACTAATTCCATTCTACATTTTTCTATATGAACGCTTTTGACTTTGTTAACCTCCTCCCTGCTTTGGAATTTCGATTATTCCCTATCCTACACAATACAAAAATTTGTATATTATTTGAGATCAGTGGGCGATAAAAGGACGATAGTGTCTATCCAATTTTTTTAAATTTGTTATTATTATTAAATCTAATATTTTTTGTCTAAAATGGGCGCGCTAGCCTACTTTAAACTCGTTCCTCCATCTTGTTGGGTATTATTGCCAACCTAGAAGGGAAAAATATATATTTGACCAAATATTGAATTATAAACAAGGAAGTTTGCAACAATGTTTCCACCTTAACTGAATGTTTATGAGAAAATTCAGACAAGGATTTTTTTTTCAGAAGAAATCAAATTAGTTGTACGCTTGCTATACATATTTGTGCCAGATGTATATAATATAATAATTTTGTCTCAGTAAAACATAACGATTAAGAGCTGTAATGTATCTATACATATAATATGCAATATTTCTTTTTAAGAAGCAAAAAAGTCATACCTCTTTCAACCATCACTGTGAGCAAAACGGAAATATTGCAATTAGAAAATATTTAATTAAATGTTTAAGTTCTTAAGCATTATTACAATAAGTTGAAACAATATTCCCAAGACATAATATGTACCATAGTTTTTATAATTATCAAACAACCTATTAGAATTCAGTTATAACAATCTTGTTCGTAACTTACCAATGGATGAGGTTGGTCCTGCCCGCCCAGGCCGGAGCCCTGGGACCCACCAGCGCCGCTAGCGGCCGGTTGTTTAATTTTTTCGCAATAGTCGCTTAGAATGTCTCGGAACCGCGCCCAACTCTTCTCTGGAAGTGTGATGGCGGTGCGGAAATTGGTTTTCACCTCGGAGATTCGCATGTATACTCCACGGTTATTTTGACCTACACATAATTTGGTCAAAATCTAGTAGGAGCAAACGATACTTGTTGTACACAAACACAAAAGTTCAACTTACCAATATCGAAATAGAAGTTTTTATTATCGACGTGCATATGTCGTCCTTCGGGCAGGTCCGGTTTGTAGGCGTGTTCGTCAGTACTGAACTCGTCCAGAAGGTCGGTTAGGGCGTCGCGAAACTCGATCATTCCCTGCGCAGGTATCGCTACCTAAAGCCAAACTATAATTTTAGAATCACTAAAACACGCCCAAACTTGTTGACAGTAGCTTGATAACTTGAACAACAATTTCATGTTGTCACTAACGGAATTAAAAAAGTATCTCTCCTTCCTATCAGAAGTCACTATCCGATGTTTTGGCTCAAAAGAATCAGGCATAAATTAGATCTGTCCGAGAAAATCTAACTAAGCAAACTAAACCAAAAGCTAATAGAATTCCATGTTCAATTTGAATGTTTTGTTTATTTCAGATAAAAAATCGAACATAAATCCCTGAAGCCTAAAACTACTCACATCAGGCGTATCTGTACTTTCAAATATACATCACATCACCCCTTTTGTAATACCTAAAATTAAATATTTTTGAGTAGTTTTCACCTGCACAAGATTATTTGTTTAAATATTCAATTTTAGGTATCACCAAGGGGTAACCAACTAGTGGAAATCATTGTACATTTTTTTGGGAATCAAATAGTAATCAATATGGGATATATTATCTCATTCTAACCCAGAAATCGCATTTCATACATTTTAAACGATACAGCACAGCGTACTGGTCAGTTGTATATTTACTTTTAAGACTAAGTTTCAGGCAACATGTGGAAAATTTGAAATGAATTTTATATCCCAACAAGTTTCAACAATAACTGAGCCAATAACTGAACCCGAGACTATGAAGAGTTAAGAACTTGAAGAACAAGATAGAAATTAGGTCTGTTCTCACAGAAATCACAAACCATCCTCTACATCTTCCATTTACAAAGAATGTCTAAAACAAACTACCAAACAACCCTAACATCCTAATCTACTTTGTACCTCCTTCTTAAATAAAATTATTTTACTTTGAAAAATATCTCAGTTCGTTTCTTTGATTATATCACACATTCTTACTATAGGTGAGGTAAACTGCCTATTTGTTCTTGGTGTATCATAAGTCAATATCTGTGACTGTCTAGTTCTCAAATCTGGTACTCTTATATTTATCAGGCTCAACAGATAATCATCTTTCACATGACAATGAAGAAGTTTATACAGAAACATTACGTTAAAATATTTTCTTCTTACATCTAACCTACTGTAACCATGTTGGATACACAACACATCATATGGTACATCAACTGGGTAAGCCCCGAATCTCTTATAGTGTAATCTTTTCAAAAATTTCTTTTGACAATTCTCTATTGCATGGATTGATCTTTGATAACATGGGTTCCACACAACTGATTCATATTCTAGCTTTGTCCTAGCTAGTGAATCATACAAAAGTTTGACTGTAGAAATGCTCATATCTTTTGTGTTACGATAGATAAACCAATCTTGAGTGCCTCACCCACTATTTTGTCTACATGATCATTAAAGCTGATAAAACTGTCATATAAAACACCAAGGTCTCTAATTGAGTTTTCCTCTTTCAATTTAATATTGTTTAAAAAGTAATCATATTCTACTTGATTTTGTCTATTTTTTGCTGTAAATTTCATTGTAAAACACTTTGATACATTAAGTGCTAACTTGTTATCCACAGACCATTGATACAATTTGCTCAAATCACTTTGTAGATTTTGACAATCATTGATATCTCTTATGCTTCTATATATTTTAATATCATCAGCATAAATTAAAATTTTTGAATGCTCAACCATTTGCACTACGTTGTTTATAAATATAATAAATAACATTGGGCCCAAATTTGACCCTTGAGGTATTCCTGATGTAGAGTTGTAGGACTTTGACTTATAATTGTTATGAACAACGATTTGTTGAAATTTATGCAGAAAAGACCTAATCAGTCTAATTAGGACATATGGCAAATTCGCCTGTATTAATTTATCAATAAGTATTTTTCTATTGACTCTATCAAAGGCCTTTTCAAAATCCAGGTAAGCCATATGGACTATTATGGACATCTCTGAACACCTCAAGGGAATCTGACATATATTGGGTTAAAGGTTATCAGGTTTGTGGACGTTGATTTGCCTTGCATAAATGTATGTTGCTCTGATGCGAGGTCATTTGAGCATTCTGAAAGAATACGAATGTACAACACTGATTCAAACACTTTTGAAAAGTTGGGCAATATATTTATTGCTCTATAATTCTCTATATCACACTTATTGCCCTTTTTAAAGATTGGACAGACCTTGCTTAACTTCCAAATTTCAGGTTATTTTCCTTGTTTCATGCATAAGTTAAATATTGTAGTGAGCATTGGTGCGAAAATAAACTTGCAGTTGTTCACTACAAAAGCTGGAACGTGACCTAGTCCCATAGTTTGTTTTGGTTTTAAATTATTTAAAGCATTCATGACTTCTTGTTCACTTACTCTAAATCCGGAGTCTAACAAGTGAGTCATACAGTGTTTCAATGCTCTCATCGCTGTCAGCTGGTGCATATACACTTTTGAAAAAAATAGGAAATGTCTCAACAATATTTGGGTTATTGACAGGGCAGCCGTTGTAGACCATGTTGCCTGGTATACGTGAGCAGTTTCTTTTGCTGTTGATAAATTTGGAAAAGCTTGAATTGTTCTCTATTATACTTCCCTCCAACTCTGCGAAAATGAAGCACCTAAATCTGTCACTATCTGACGGTCTATATGGTCAGTCTGACAATTTATAATACCCGCTTTCAAAAATAGCTGCCTATTTCTATTTTTGGCTTTAATTTCACAGATTATCTCCCTGTTGAACCATAGCGGATATTTATTAACCCTAAAAATTGTCTTAGGAACAGTCATATCAAATATTTCATAAATCCTACCATATAAAAAAGATATAGCCTCATCTGCTTTACAACACTGATAAAGAATATTCCAATCCACTTCCAGCAAAAGTTGATACATCATTGGGAGATTTGCTTTATTGAAATTATATTGTGCATTAACTCCAAGTTTGATTTTGTTTTGTATTCTCTGCATGTCTGCTATGACAAGCAGTGGATTATGATGTTCATCAACCTTTACAAGAAGTTCCTCTGACTTCCATACTTTACAACTTACATTCGAGACTTATACATCTAGTATTTTACCATTTCCATTTTTTATGTTATTAAATTGCTGAAAATCTGTGAAATCTAAAAAGTGATTAAACATTTTTGTTGTTGGGTGTTTACAATCATCCAGATGCAGTACATTCAAGTCACCAATTATTATACAGTTCCTATTGAAATCGTTTGATATAATTTTATCTTCAAAAATATCGTCATACACTGCTGTAGTCTTCCCAGGCGGTATGTAAAATACACTGATTGTAAACATTACTCCATGCACAACAATGTCACACAGTAAAATTTCTAGATTTGGAACATTGCATTATCTCCTTAAATTCTATATGTTGGCAATCTCTGATAAGTATCATTAAACCACTTCCTCGTTTTTTTCCCGTTTTCTGTTTGGCTCTGTCAACCCGGATTATATTGTAAAACCTCCCCACTATTTCTGGTTGCAATATTAGTGTTCATTTCATTCAGCTTGTTTACACTTCTAATATTTTGATAATATATTTCAAACGTACCTTTGGTTTGTTCTGGGGTCTCAGAACTCATAAAAAATCCCCACCCACATTACCTTTGTGTATGTTCCTCAAATTTTTCAAAAAATCTCTATGTAATGTAAAGTTGAATCGTCCAACCCCTACATATTTTGTTCAGAATGAGCTGTCATACATTTCATCTTTTTTTTCTAATGGCGCCACTACCAAAAAATTTTAGAGCTTTTTTTCTTCTGTTGGAATCTCCTTCACTAATACAGAGACAGCTTCAAAACCATTGATCAGTTATTGCCAAATATGGAAATCACTGTACATTTGTAAGCATAGTTGGCTGACTCCTCGGGTATCACAAAAGGAGTGGTGCCATGTGAAATTTTGTGGTTGGGGTGCGTGGGGCCCAAGGGGTCACTAACCCCATCACCATTATGATGGTTCTAGTTCCCTCTACATAACATCTGTACCAAACTAACTGAAAGTTTTCAAATTGAAACCCTGTATAATTTAACCTTATTTCCTTCAGTAAGTACATACACCCTATATATTCAAAATACAATACATAATTATAGTTCTAGTTGATATTTTTTTACCTGTGAACGGGGCCCGCCCCTTGTGATGGTCTGCGACACGCGCAAGAATCGCCCCCGCGAGTTCTCCTTCAGATCCAAATAGTATCGACGATTGTCCTTGATCATCATTTCAGATTTCAGCTTGCCGTCTTCAGGAACGTTGTCGGGATTAGGTGGGCCTATACAAGAAACACAAAATATAATCAGTTACACTAATAGACAAAGTATTGTTAAAAACACTAAGCTTACCTAGAGAGGAATAATAGTCACTAAATGTTGAAAGGTGGTCTCTAAATTCAGCAGCGGTAGATAGGGCAAGGAATATTTGTGATCTTCTTCCATCAGCTCCGATCTAAGAATTGAATAACATAAAATTTATATAGGTTGCGACTTCAATTATAATTGGTTTAAATTCTAAAACCTACTTACTTCTGCAACTTTTATAAATCTGCCTCTGCGATTTTGTTTTACATCCAAATAAAATCTTTTGCTCTGGATCTGGAGCATTTTAGTTGCCAGCTCTTGCTCCATTTGACCTTGCTGGCCTGAAAAGGAAAATTGATTTGAAGAGATTATTAAATAACAAGGAATAAAACTTCTTATTGCAATACATGTTTGAAATGAAGATGCCAAATGCTAAATGCTCAGGTGGCTTTAAAGACAAAAATCTAATGAATTTAATTTGGAATGAATGGAATGATGGATTTCATCAATCTAAACCTATGTTTCTTGGTAATCAAACATTGATTGACCAATTTGTGATGTGATATAATTTTGAAATAGCTGTA
This sequence comes from Ceutorhynchus assimilis, assembly GCA_917834065.1. Taxonomy (NCBI): domain Eukaryota; kingdom Metazoa; phylum Arthropoda; class Insecta; order Coleoptera; family Curculionidae; genus Ceutorhynchus; species Ceutorhynchus assimilis. Next base: position 35,292,131 of record OU892282.1, on the reverse strand, counting down.
TGTTATTTCAACTTTTGGAAAATTATCCACAAAGGAATAATAACCAATGAACAAAATTGATCGTCATCTATACCTTTTTTTCAATAAAATAAACCTGCTATAAATCATTGCATTTTACTAGGTGAAAGCAATACATTTTTTTATCTGAACTAGGCAAGAACCAAAATAAACCTGTTATATTATCAGGAGGAACACATGATAGGAATATTGGGCATACATTTTTGGACAATCTTTTATTGAGTAAAAAAATAATTTGAGAATAAAAAATAGCAAATAGATAATGTGCTATTCTGCCTAGGAAAACATGTCTGTGAATACCTGAAATACACACTGTTTTATACTTCAGATTTAAAGCTGAAGAAAAAAAGCCAATTCCTGTGCAAAAGTTTGTGAAAAACTGAATAGAGGGAAAGGCAAGCTTGATGAACCTGATTTCCTCGCTGATTTCATACTATCAAATTTTTCTCAGCACCCTATTCTGGATGCCACTTCATTATACCTATATGTATAGTAATTGAATACAACCTATTTGTCTTCTATATTAAAATGTCACATAAATAAAACATAGGTAAGTAATAGGATTATTGATTATTAATTTACTATTTATTCATACATCCATTTGCCGTATTTTAGGTACATATTAAATTGATTTTGAGTAGATTCAGGGATAATTCTTTTCAGTTAACCCAACTTGAAGCAAAATAATGAATTATTACTCGAATTATTATCATACATGCACTTTTTCTTTTAACTTCCATTTCAATCATTACAAACTTATTTTGGGAGGTTTGAGGAAATCAGGGTTGAAAAAAATCCTGATTTTTGAAAATTTCTATTGGTTTTTTTGTATTTTTGTAGGAAAAAATCAAAACTAAGAAAAAAAACATGAACTTGTCGTAGTTTTCAAATTTTTTCCTGATTTCATTTGAAAAGATTTTGAAAAACTAATTTCACATTCTCATTGTCACTTTTCTACAAGATGGCCGTATTGAATTTAAAATCCAACGTTTCGTTCCTCTGGAATCATCATCAATTTCTTTATTTTTTAAATACGGACCTGCTTTTTTACTGTGTTATTGAAAAATTATAAACAGTATCGGTTTTAGGATGCCCAAATATGACAAAATCGCAAATAAAAAATCCAGGTTCGTATTGAAAAAAAGTAAGGTGAAGATGGCCTCCTGAAGACAAAACGTCGGATCTTAAATTTAGTAGCGTCATCTTCTAAAGGAGAAAAAGTGACAATGATGAAGTGATCTTTATTTTAAAATTGCTCTTCAAATAAGCCTGAGAAATAATAAAAACGATTTTTCAAAATTTCGGTTTTTTCCAAATATCTCCGGAAGTATTCGGAATCTTTCTAATTACAAAACGGCATTCTATTGGTCATGAAGTTGCGCAACTTTGCCATAATTTAACTGATACTGTATCTCTTACAGTTTCTGAGATCCCAATGATGAGGCTCGAATTTGGGCCAGAAAAATGTGAATAATCCGAGGTTTATTATCAATCTTAACTCAAGTTTTCTTTAAATTATTTTCAGATGTTGTGATTTGCTCAGGTACTTATACTACCAGATATCTGATTCAGAACAATGTCATGTGTAGGTATTTTAAATGGACAAGATTTTGAAGAAGTTTTCTAGATTCTATAAGCTCATCTGGGTCGGTATTCTGGTTCTCAAAAACGCTCACCGCTTTCTAGTCGCTCGGCACTTTAAATGCAAATTTACATTGAAAGTGCCGAGCGACTGAAAAGCGGTGAGCGTTTTCGAGAACGAGAATACCAGCCCTGATCTACATCTATTAAGCATTTTGTCAAATCTAGAGCTAAAATGCAGCTCAGATAGCAAATATACAGTTATGAGTACTTTAACTATCAGATTCTAGGATTTGCTCATATTTTTCTGAGCCGCAGATCCAGAGAGAGATTTGAAAAGAAGCTTCATTGGCTGATCTGTATTGTTTTAATTTTCAAATTGACGTGGAATGTACTCAAGAACGGAAAAAAAAAGATAAACACTAGATTTAAGTATTTGTTTTTTATATTTTTTAGAAGTACTAGTGACATTTATACATACTTATAAGCAGTTATAAGGCTTTGTCAATGAATACCCTGTATTTTGGACAATAAAGCATATTTGATTTGATTTGATTTGATTTGATAAATCTTGAAGCCAAGTTTTGAATTTCTCAGATCCAGAGCAAGAATGTTGGGGTAGTGGAGTGGTTTTTTTTTCTTCACTACTCTCATTTTTCATTCCAATTGTTGTCTATTTGAGATCAATAAATTATGAACATTCAAAACAAATTCAAGAGCCTGGAATAGGAAAATCACTTTGATAATTTAGCTTATTGTTTTTACCCTATAAAATTCTCTATTTATTTATTGCTAATAATCCTAACTTTAGTTTTTTTTTTGAATGTATGTTCAGATTCTGTGATTTGCTTATGTAGGTACTCCCAGATATCACAGATTCAAAGCAAAGTCAGATGTATTTTAGATGGATAAGAAGATTCTAGAAATCACATTTTTAAGAAAAAGTTTTAGATTCTAGGAGGCAGTGACGATTTTTGGTACTTATTTTCCCAGTCAGGCAACATGGATAGAATTGTAGGGTTAGTAATTCTAAGCAAAATTCATATATTTTTAGGGGGGGTTTCTAATGGGTTGAGGCGCAAAATGCGTTACAGATTACGAATGCACGGCCCTTTTTTTCCAGTGATAAAAATAGGTCTACTTATGAGAAGTATACTGAAGTTACATAAAAAAAATAGTCCAGCTAATCTGTGAGTATGGATAATACGTCTGGCAAGTGAAAAGTTGATGATGCGAAAAATTTCAACCAGACTCACTCTTCAGTATCTGAGATAAGCCAAATTGCCATTTTTATATACTTTATGTTCTATTGTAGTGAATGTGAAATATTGATGACTGGGAAAATAAGTGTACTTTTCATTGATCTTGTGAACCCATCCGAAAATTTTTACGAAACTCAAATATTCTTGTTTTGTATCACCAAGAGAACAGTCTATTTAATATACACTAACTGGAAAAATAAGTGCTAAAAAATTTCACTGCCTCCTGGACTAACAGGTCAGATGACAAACATAGAGTTTTTCAGTAATTCAACGTCATTGATTTCAACTCACACTCTATGATTTGCTCATATTTTTTTGAGCCTCAGATTTAGAGAAAAATTTGAGAGGAAGCTTCATTGGCTCACAACTTTTGAAACCAAGTTTTGAATTCCTCAGATCCAGAGCAAGAATGTTGGTGTAGTGGAGTAGTTTTTTCTCTACTACTTCAATTTTTCACTCCAAATGTTGTCTATTTCAGACTACTGAATCATGAACATTTGAAACAATTTCAAGAGACTGGAACAGGAAAATTATTTTAAAAATTTAGCTTATTGTTGGTACCCCGTGAAATTCTTGGAATAATCTGAGATTTTCAATTGATATTTGTCAATCTGTGGTCACTATGGCAGGAATTTTAATTGAAAAAAATCCAAATTAAGGCGCAGTTGATAATTATTTCTGTATGAATGGGGTATTAATTTTTTGCGTATGCCATCCCTGGGGAAGATTCAGGGAAATCTAAGGGGATCTACAAGAGATCTGGTAGTCGATTCTCGAATTTGGTAGAAGTGAATGTTCCCCTAAGAGAAGTGCGAGATCACATCGCACGCTCGTTCTCTTGGTGCCAAAGTTGGTATTCTCGAATTTATGGGATTATGAGAGAATGAGAGAAAACTTGTCAAATCATAATGCGTTGTTGCCAACAGCACAATTTTAGAGTTAAAAAGGACGAATGTCATGAGAAAGAAGAAAATCAGTTTGTTTTATTTGTATTTTGGGACGAAACCTCATCATTATTTGTTTATTTATTTACTGAAAATCAAATCATTAATCATTTTAGTAAAAAAGTTTTTTCCGGGCTATAATGCCGTGGTCCATTAGTATTTCTACTTAACGTTTTGTCTACTGCTGTGGTAGACATCTTGAGAGGGGGTGTGGTAGAGGACGAAGTGTTCTCTTCCGTCTTCCTCCGACGACTGGATTCGACGTGGTTGGACCTGCATTGGACCCCTGGATATGAATAACGCAGATCCAACAACGCCGAATCCAGTCGTCGGAGGAACACGGAAGAGAACACTTCGTCCTCTACCACACCGCCTCTGAAGATGTCTACCGCAGTAGTAGACGAAATGTTAGGTAGAAATACTAATGGACCACGGCATTATAGCCCGGAAAAACTTTTACTAGATTTGACTGGCCGTGAAAGCCTTCATTCTTTAATTAATCATTCTATTTTCAATTTTTATTTTGTTTATGTGGAAAATAAATTTGGAAAAATCAAGATGTTCACCTATACATCATACTCAAAAAGAAATGCTCATTGAATTTGTAAGGTAAAATGAGAAACTTCAAAGTGAAAAATTTACCTCCGATTTTACCACAGTTTCTAATGATGAAATTCTAATTGGAGCCCGTATAAAAGGTGACAATAAATCAATTAAATTTCGAGTAAGATGTTTGCTTAATCTAAATAGTTTTATAAATTTATTATCCGTTAAATCAAAAGGATTTTCTCTTCTGTAAAATCTCCTGACAGGCCTTTCTTCTTGCTCTTCTGCATCTAGTAGATCATTCAGTACAAGAATTCTTCCTATAACCCCAGCTTCCATGGTTTCCCACCCCACGTTTTCGTATTGGACCGTATTTTCCACTTCAACACTACCTATATGCAAATGTACCCAATTGGCAATTATTGATAATAAATTATTTGCAAAACAAACAAAAAAATACCATGGATGATGACTGTAGAACTGACAAAAAGCGCATGCTTGACGTTTGGTTCTCCCAAGAACAGACGTTCTCTTCAAAAAAAGTAGTAAAATAAAATTCTCTCAACTTTCATAGGAAGTGAACGGTCCCTAATTTCGAGAATACGTCGTAAGAGATTTTAATAGAACCACGCCTATTTTTCCTATGAGAACAGGGATCACACGATTCGAGAATCGCCGTCCTGAGGGAAATCTTACTGAGAGGGATCGTACACGCATTCAGAATTTAATTTTCTATTGATTGAGAATATTCAAGAGGATATCATGTTACCAGGTTTAACACTGAAATAAAAATAGTATAACTCATATTGTAATGAATGTAGCTTTGATATTGACAGGAATTAGGAAAGTACTAGATCAAGAGAGAATGCACATGCTAAAATCCGTTTTTTTTTTAAAGATAATTCCCCAAGTCAAAAATTTAGTAACTATGTTGGCAACACAAGCCTTTTCTACATACAAAATTTGAAAGCATTGACAATTTTACATTGTATTGCCAACATAATGTCAGTTTGACTTTTATCTTTAAAAAAAAAAACACACTTTATGTTGAGGAGAAGACCCCAAGAGATGTGATCTGACTTTGCACTTCTGCTGGTATTCTATGAAATCCATGAAAAATTAAGGAGATCTAGCGAAATCTTAGGGGTATCTATGCGAGTATCTATGTGGATATCTTTTTCATAAAGATATTTCTTGTAAACTTAAATATTTTGTGATCAACCCCTTGGTCTATTATGTCTATCTGTGTTAATATGTCATTGCTTAAGCCCAACACATTCTGAAATGTTTATTTACTGTAAAAATTTGGTTTGTTACACTTGGAACTCAAATGGGGGTCAACAATTTTTGTACTATTTTTTTTTTATCACAATGGTACCTATTTAAATTAAATTAGAGATGAAAATTAAGTACCTATTTGGGAAAAAAAAAATGTTACTATCAGTATAAACCTACTTGGATCATGCCAATATTGAATTTTCCCAAAAAGCCACTCAGTATTAACAAATTCCATTTTTAGTAAACTTATTTCACACACTACGTATCAAAATAATTAATGAATTAGCACTACTTATAAAATAAACAAATCTCAAAATTTGAAGAAAAAAAATGCTGTTCCATCAGCGAAACGCGGGATGATACTGAGACATGAATCATCTTAAATGGAATAGTAAAAATGTGCTACTACAGAAGTCACTCAACAAAATTCTGGGAAGCCAATGAATGACTCACCAATTGGAATTTCATTCATAAAATTGCAGGAATCGCTTCATTGCTAAAAATGAAGTCAGCTGAGAAGGGGATTAGGATCATAACTTACTGCTGATTCCAAGACTGATTCTATTGAATTGAAAAAAAAAAAAGAACAAAGGGGTTGATTTTGTAATAGCAATATTGTGCCGAAGGGTTTGTTTTTGGTAATCAAATTTTTTTAAATGAAATCTTAAGCAACTTTTTAGTTATTTGGGATGTAAATTTGAATTTAAAAGGCTAAATAGAGAGAACAATGGGCCTGCTCTTACCTGAATCATATTCACTTCCTTGCTCCATGCCGTGATATTCTAAAAAGCAAATAAGAATATGCGTTATAAAAAAATCACTGTAATGATCGAGATGTCCTACTGAAGGGCTAACGATGCAAAATCAAACATTTTTTTTTTTTTTTAATAAAAATTGATCAAAAACATCAATTCGGACATAAGGTTGAAAATACCGTGTTTTGACATTCACTTTGAAGTGGAAAGGCAACCAAACTGACGTTGGCCAAGGTCACTATTTTCGCCTATGACAATAATTCAGATATTGCAGCTTTTCTGCGGCTTTTTTGGCCTAATTCCGGTAATGTTTCAACTTGCAACCAATTAATTTTTAAACTTGCAACCCTGCTCGACCAATCCATATCGGAATTTCATATCAAATTCAAAGAAATTCAGGAAAATTACGATAAATCCTGGGGCCGAGCAATCGAACTTTACGCCATCTTGGTACACTCGACAAGTTTAGAAAGTGGTTTTCGTATCGAAATCGTGGTCATTTCGGCACGAAATTTGGTACACCGATTCATCGAACAGTAAATTTTCGCCGGACAATGGAATTTCGGGCTTAGAATTTACTCACTTTGCGAACTTGAACCTTCATCTCCGCTACCTATATCCGACATCGCAAGCCCTACTCACACACACACACAACACAACCTCCCCGCTCCACTACCGCCTGATGTTTAGAGTTTAGGGGAATTCTGGGAAAATCGAAAATTTACTAGATTATCTGTCAATGTCGTAGACAGGAACGGACTCGGGAAAATTTTCAATTAAGCTATGTTTACATTTTTTGATTTCAATTTAAATATAATTTTGACAGCTGAAAAACTATAAAAAAACTATCGAAAATTGTCGATAATATTACGAAAATCGTTTAAGAATCGATTTCAAAATATCGGGTACATCGAGAGGACATACAGAGTGTACGATTCTGCGCAAAACCTAAAATGTGTGCCTAGAATCGGAAATGCGTATTCCCTCATTCTCACTTGCGCGAAATTCGCGGCACTGAAGATGTCGAGTTGCAGTTTTCACTGAACTGCTTATGGCGATCTCGATTTGATAGCCCTCGGTGCGCTCTTTTGGCGACAGTTTATGTTTAAAGCATTGTTTATCTGTCAAATTACCGTTCACAATAACTCTTTTCATTTGGCTCCGGTTTAACAAACCGCAACATACCGCTCAAATTCGAGTGGTAGGTATCCATCACGTCACTGTGTAACCGGGTTAGAAAACGGTATGTCATTTCTCTAACCGTTTTGTAACCCGGTTAGTTAAACCGGAGCCACGTGAAAAGAACTAATCCGACAATTCTTTAGTTTTCCATTTTAGTTTTCTCACGCTATTTGATTAGAAAAATCGAGCGATAAATGGAATGGCAACCGCTCGACAACTCTACTTCAAACAGCGCGTTATAGTAGAAATCAATGACGTAGAAATAGAACCCATCTCGTCCATTGACCTTTTGTTTGGACGCCATATTGCGGTGCGCGAACATAGTTGCCAAAAGAAGAAAACAAAAATTACTAGCGGGCTGTCAACATTAAAAACAAAAGTTACTAAATGATGATATGTTTTTAATGTTGACAGTACGCTAGTAATTTTTTTTTTTCTACTTTTGGCAACTATGTTCGCGCACCGCAATATGGCGTCCAAACAAAAGGTCAATTGACCTTTTGTTTGGACGCCAATTGCGGTGCGCGAACATAGTTGCCAAAAGAAGAAAACAAAAATTACTAGTGGGCTGTCAACATTAAAAACAAAAGTAACTAAATGATTGATCCTCGCTATACTTTTTGTTTGTTTACTTTCTCTCTCTGATTGATGAAAGTAAATAGGTAGATATTCTATTATTTCTATTCTGCCCAATACAAGCTAAAATTGGATTTTGTTTTCAAAAACATTCGTAATAGGCGGCAAATTCAAATTTAAAATCTAATTTATTCAGTAACTTTTGTTTTTAATGTTGACAGTACGCTAGTCATTTTTTTTTCTACTTTTGGCAACTATGTTCGCGCACCGCAATATGGCGTCCAAACAAAAGGTCAATTGATTTTATACAAAAGCCCCCACCATGCCAAATCACCAGTAATGACCGACTGGTTAATTGCCTTTAATCGATGTTGGTTTTACAACATCAATTAACATATAAAATAACTCTTTTTTAGATTTTAGATCTCGTTTGCATCTTTCATATTCCTCTTTGCCTATTATGTTAATTAAAATTAAATCATATTTTCATCATAAATTTAAATTCTAAACTACGTCCGCTGGCGCAAAAAGCTGACGACTTAGTGACGTCGGCAATGGTGCTACACTATTGACCTTATGACCGCGACTACAAAAAAACGAGGCCGATAAGCAATCCTGTATTGTCCGTCGATTTTTAACTGATACTTGCGGTATGAGGAGCGAGGGGGTGTTTCATATGGCAAAAACAGGTGTAACGTCAGGAAACCATTGGCTCACATTCCGTCCGAGTATCAGATTAAAATCGACGAACAATAGTAGTGTGTATTATATTTGTGCGTTACGTAGCCTTTTCAATCACGATATAAATAGAGTTCGGTTTTTCTTCCTTGAACAAAAACATGACAACCCCATGTGATCGGTTTCGTAACTTCAAATGAAAGATCATGTGAGCTTCTGTCAACAATGTCATATTCTAGCATTAACCGAACTCGCCTATAGTAAGAGTTCTCTCAGTTTCAGTTCATAGGACGGCGGCCAAACGCGGAAAAGCCTTTGTTTTAAGGAGCAACCCGGTATTGAGGTATAATTTATTAAGACTAGTACCAGATGATTCAGCATATTTTTCTGCATATAAAATGAAAATGGACGACTTTTTGGATTGGTCGAGAGCTAAGTTAGGAGCAAAAAACTAAAAATATACGGAAACTAAAATTTCCAACTTTAACCTCGTATAACTTCTAAACCGCTTGAGGTAATAAAATGATTTTTGCTCTAGATTCTAGACAAATATATTCTCTTTAATATGGTGTATATATTGATCGAAAAATATTGAAGTAGAGCTCAAAAAATCAGTTAATTCGTAGGCGCGGCGCGAATGAGTAAAATATATGTTTGCTTTAACCTGCGATAACTCCTTTATATATTGGAATATTAACCTAATTTTTTGCTCAAAAACTGGCAAATTTAATTGGCTTTCTTTGTTCTCAACCGACCTAATTTCAATAATAAACTAACTAGAGCCGTTTAAACACAACAAAGCGCGGTCTGGCGGCAGAAGTTGTGTGGCTCCCTTCTCATTCCCGCTACCCGCTGACAACCACTGGCATGAATTGACCTTTTGTTTCGACGCCATATTGCGGTGCGCGAACATAGTTGCCAACAGTAAAAAAAAATTACTAGCGTTCTGAGGTGCTTTCCAGTGACGCACTCGAGTTACTCCTGAGCAGCTCAGGAGTACACCGCATTTACTGGCGCCGTTCCAGTGCTTGGAGTGTCATGCACTTGAACTACTCATTTCTGTTATCCCCTGCCCTCTCGTGCACCTACCATTGTTTGGGTGTTTCATGCTCCGAAATGGCGCGGGATAGGAAAATTCAGGTTATTTTCATTCGGTTTCTTCGAGAGTGTTCCAGTGCTGCTTATGACCAACAGTTCAAGAGCTTCACACTTCAGGAGCATGATACTCTTATAATTCGTGCACTGGAAAGCAGCTCTGTCAACGTAAAAATTCAAAGTTAGTGAATAAATTACATTTAAAATTTAAATTTTCCGCCTTTTACGAATGTTTTTGGAAAGAAGAGCCATCAATTTTAGCTTGTATTGGGCAGAATAAAAATAATAAAATATCTAGTTGACAGCTCGCTGGAAATTTTTGGTTTTCTTGTTTTGGCAACTATGTTCGCGCACCGCAATATGGCGTCGAAACAAAAGGTCAATTAAAAAACTACGTACGATGCCGTAGACTGCATGCAATGATATGACAGCCAATTTTCCTTGTTTATGGAACTTTGTGTTCTATTTTAAAAACTCTAGTTTATCGGGTTCTGCTTGCATCAGAAGTTATTGCACAGGTAAGATGACATTATCAGTAACTAGTAACACAAAAAGTTAACTGGAGCATCTACCACTTGTCCAATTAATTGTTACCTATATTTTACAGATTTCACTTTTACGCTTCACGTAAATTTTTTCATTTTGTAGACGGACTAACATTGACGTCATGGATAATTGTGTTTTATGTTGCAAAACATTTTCGACGGAATCACCTTGTGGTCCTTGTGTTAGAAATCCAACAAAACGGAGCTACGCAACAATTTTTTCGGCAGCAGGGTATTACTCCCTGTACCTTTACTAATAGATATTAAGTTTTTATTTTTATTGGTGCCACTTTTACCACAAATCAAGCAGTCAGCTTCTATATTAAACTTCTCCTTACCACTACGACCGCTACTTCATGGAAATACTTTGATTACCTATGTTTGGGTTATTTTATTTCACTACTTTATCAATATTATTTTTGCTGCAAAAAGATCTTCTGCAACTTATATGATATCTGACTATTTAGGGAATTTTTTCCAATTTTAATTGAGAAACGGTTAGATGTATTTCAAAAATTTTCAAAAGGTATTGAGAATAGTAAAATGTTATTCAGAATGCGTTAATTATGATTGACAATAGTCATATGTAATCGAGAAACCGTCAAATGTAATTGAGAAAACGTTAAATGTAATTGTGAATGCGTTAATTGTATTTCAGAAAACATCAAATGAAATTCAGAATAGGTCAAAAGAAATTAAGATCATGCAAAATTCGAAACTGTGGAAAATAATTAAGCAATCCATATCCGATATCCCATAAATTTTCACGAATTTGTGGCACCTCGTAGGTATATAAAATTTTCGAGTCTTCATGATCTCAACTTTATTTTACCTATTCTGAATGTTATTTGATGCTTTCTGAATTACATTTCACGTTTTTTTAATTAGATTTGCCCCCTTGAATAGAATTAACGCATTCTCAATTACATTTGACTATTCTCAATTACTTTTGACGATTTCTGAAATACATCTAACCGTTTCTCAATTAAAATTGGAAAAAAATCCCTAAATATACGAACATCATAATATAAGTTGCAGAAGATCTTTTTGCAGCAAAAATAATATTGACAAAGTAGTGAAATTAAATAACTAACCCAAATATAATGAAAGTATTTCCATGAAGCAGCGGTCGTAGTAGTAAGGAGAAGTTTAATATAAAAGCTGACTGCTTAATTTGTGGTAAAAGCGGCACCAATAAAAAGAAACACCTAATATCTATTAGTACAGGTACAGGGAGTAGTACCCTGCTGCAGAAAAAATTGTCGCGTAGCTCTGTTTTGTTGGCTTTCTAACACAAGGTGATTCCGCCGAAAATGTTTTGCAAAATAAAACACAATTATCCATTGTTTCAATGTTAGTCCGTCTACAAAATTAAAAAATTCACGTGAAGCGTAAAAGAGAGATCTGTCAAATATAACAATTAATATAACTTTTTCTGTTACTAGTTACTGATAATATTATCTTACCATTCTTACCTGTGCAATAACTCCTGATGCAAGCAGAACCAGGTAAACTAGACTTTTTAAAATACAAAGTTCCACAAACAAGCAAAATTGACTGTCATATCATTGCATGCAGTCTACGGCATCAAACGTAGTTTTTTAATTCATGCCTGTGGTTGTCAGCGGACAGCGGGAATGAGAGGGGAGCCACACAACACACAACTTCTGCCGCCAGACCGCGCTTTGTTGTGTTTAAACGGCTCTAGTTAGTTTATTATTGAAATTAGGTCGATATATAATTGAGACGAAAGAAAGCCAATTAAATTTTTCAGTTTTTGAGCAAAAAATTAGGTTAATACTCCAATATATAAAAGAGTTATTGCAGGTTAAAGCAAACATTTATTTTACTCATTCGCGCCGTGCCTACGAAATAACTGATTTATTGAGCTCTACTTAGATATTTTTCTAACAATATATACACCATATCAAAGAGAATATATTTGTCTAGAATCTAGAGCAAAAATCATTTTATTATCTCAAGCGGTTTAGAAGTTATACGAGGTTAAATTTGCTTCTAATTAGCTCTCAACCAATGAAAAAAGTCGTCCATTTCGATTTTCTATCAAGAAAAATATGCTGAATCATGTGGTACTAGTCTCAATAAATTATACCTCAATCCGGGTTTTTGAACGCAAACGCTTCTCCGCTGACGGCCTATCAGTGCTTCTTTCAATCTGAGGGAACACCTCTTTACACTCATTTGAAAACTTATGCTCCTTCCTCTTTTGGAAATTTATAATTTGTTGTTATAATTTTTCAACTTTGATTTATCAAAGTTCAAAGTGTACGAAACGTAAGGAAAACCACTGGTAAGTAAAATCATTATGCCTCAATTCGATATTGATATCAACATTTAACATTTTCATAACATAACTTTTAGACGCCATCTGGAATGCCTAAGCATAATGCAAGTCTCCATTAGATCCTCTGTTTACCATTATTAGACAACCTATTAACTATAGGAACCTTGCGCACTACCGACTGAATTAGGATGAGGTTGTTGAGTAACGTCACTCATACTCATGGATGACACACTACTAGGATTGCTTATCGGCCTTGTTTTTGGTAATTGCGGCCATATTTGTGTATTACCATTGCCAACGTCATTAACTAAGTCGTCAGCTGTTTGCGCCAGCGGTCCTAGTTAAGAATTTAACATAATAGGCAAAGAGGAAGATGCAAACGAGATCTAAATAAGAGTTGTTTTGGAATGTTAATTAATGTAGTAAAACGAAGAATGCATAAAGCAAAACCCATGGAATCATAAGCTGTGCCAGCTGTGGTGCAAATAGCCTACGTTAAGGCGAGAAACGACATGCTTTCTACGTCACAACTGGTGATTTTGCGTGGTGGGGGCTTCAGATTTGTTCTACACAGGGGCTTTATTCTGTAAGAACGAACCGTTCGATTCGGTAGAATTTCTTCGATTGTGACGTCATTTTTGGTTTAGTTTTCACGCTACCAAACAGAAAATGACGTCACAATCGAAGAAATTCTACCGAATCGAACGGTTCGTTCCTTACAGAATGAGGCCCCAGGCCTTATAGGCTATCCTGTAGTAGTAGTGTGTATTATCTTATTGGACTCATACGTACCTTTTGGTTAACGGGTAACTACCTCAACGGGTAACAACTAAATTCGCTCACCAAAGCAGGTAAAAAACTTAGGGCGAAGTCAAATTCGCTTGCGTCGTTTAAAGTTGACGTCACACAACAACGGTACATCATTGGTTTAGTTCTGACGTCACAAGGTACGAATATCCAGGCAAGGCAAAAATTTTTGATCCAGATGTTCATGTTTGTTTTGGCGAAGCAATTATGGATAATGTAAAACACAATAGCTTGGTTCAAACACACCAGAAAACCGTACAATGTACGGCCACGTTTCTGCGCAAAGCCAAAAGTTTGTGCTTAGAAACCGAAATTCGTATACAGAGTGATTTCGAAACCGTTCATGGGATAGTTTTTGACGTGTTGGAACAAACCTACTGTATGTCCTGCAAATGGCATCTTGCGACCACGCGGCATTATTTATGTTTCCAAGTTGAAAATGTCATAATCTATCTTGGCAAAAAATACAGTTTAGCCTAGATTTTTCAAAGTTGAGTCGGCATTTGTTGTTCTCTATTCCAATTCCAATCTCAATGATTCCAATACATCTACCAATATACCAATGATGTTTATAGGCGAGGCGACAGTGTAACATTTCTCCATTATGATTTCTGAGATGATTCCATTTGAAGCATCTTTTTTACGGTTGAGGTTTCTAAATGCATTTCGCCATCTGAAGTATCGTCAACTAAATGAGAAAGGGCTATGACGTAAATTTAAGGTGCATGGTTGAACCAATGAGGTTGAACAGGCTCAAAATGGCCCCAAAAGCTATAAGTTGGTTAAGGAGAATACACACTCTAAGGCTAAGGAGTGCTTATCGGCCTCGTTTTTGGTAATCGCCGCCATATTGGTTTTCAACCATTGCTGACGTCATAACTAAGTGGTCAGCTGTTTAAACAGCCTACGTCAAGGCGAGAAACGCCATGCTGCTTACGTCACATCTGGTTGTTTGGCATGGTGGGGTAGGGAGGTACTTGTTACACATAGGCCTTATGAGAATAGGCCATCCTGTAGTAGTAGTGTGCATCATCCTTGTAAGTTGGCAACACGGGTTGACTTGCGCAGATACAACTTAAAATAAGGGCGAAGACGAGCGTAAACATGATTTTGAAGGAATACACTCGAGAATACATGAGAATACAAAGGAATACATGGGGCATACATTACATGAAATTCCATGAGGCTTATTCAACACTGGAATACATTTGGCGGTTTACCCTTACCCCTCGATACGCACGCACCAAGGCTAAATTTATTTCACATGGTGCATTACAACCAGATTACAGCTATATAAACTATCTTTAATGCCAGAAATTACCAGAAAAATTTAACATGTCAATCACAAAATTATCAATAGTAATATAACTAGTGCAATGGAAATTATTGATAATTTTTGGGAAATTTGCTCGAATGCATTTTTAGTTGAAAAAGAGCACGAGTGCACGTAGTGCACGAGTGCCTTTTTCAGTTAAAAACGCATGAGTGCAAATTTGTCGAAAATTATAAATATATTTCCATTGCACGAGTTGTATTTAATGAGAGAATTTCATAAATCAAAAATTTAAATTTTTTGTCAAAAAATGTCAAAACACCAGTTTTCGCACCAGTTACTATGCAATTATCTGATAATTTGCACTAGTGCAAATTATCGCGTAATTACAATCTGATTGGTTCAAATCAACAATCAAAACATGTCAATTTATTGTTGGAATACCAGTTTTGACAGATGTATGAAATTCTCAATTACAATTAAACATGTCAAAAATACATAAAATTAAACATTCGCATTGGTGGATAAAATTTTATTTTTGTTTTTAAATAATAATCAACAATGACTGTTTCTATTACATAAAATAAAACCGGATAAAAATTATAAATCGCTGGAACTTGCAATCATAATTTTTCCCCCCTATATTGACAAATGGATCTAATAATAAACCTAAAAATACGTCATTAAAAATTATGTCATTTTCATCATCGAAATTATGCGAACGTGTGACACGGGCTTTTTTTTGACGGACGCACGCGCAGTGTCTTGTGTCTATCAGCCGAGGTCCGACGTCGCAAGGGGAACAAAGATGGCTATGGATCTATCGGCCATTTTCTAAAGTGAGACAGAATAAAGTGTTTTTTGCGAATTTTGCGGTTTTTTCGTGATAATTCGGCGATTTCCTTATTGGAACAGGTAAGAAACACTTTGAAGATACTTATTGAAGGGTTTTTAGCGGTCCTTAAGTGAAAATTCGGCCGAAAATGGCCCGGTAAATGTCGGCGTCTTTCTTAAAGAGACAGAGTGAAGGTAAATGGTTTTCTTTGTTACTTCTATACTCTTATTTCATTTTATCACTTCGTCTTTGTTGTGTAAAAAGAGATGAATTTGGAGGACGGATAGATGGTCTTTTGAAATTAATTGTTGCTTTTTCTTTTAATTGTGGCTCGATTGTAATAGGCGATAATTAATTTCAAATGAATTCTAATTGAACACCACGCCCTTGGTGTTAAATTTCACCAGTGACGAAGCCATATTCCATATGGTATTTAAAAATATACTTTTTTCAATTTAGGTTTTGAATATTTTTGGACTCCTCAACCATTTTTTCAGTATAGGTTTTAATTAATTCTTAATGGATTTAGGATATTAAAAAGCACGATGCTTTCCAGTAAACGAAAAATTGAGAAATATAGAGAAAAAAATTCATGAAAAATTGAAGAGAACATTCATATTTTTTCTATCTCGGGCTCTTGATTTCTTTTTTATTTCAACAAATTCAAAAAATGAGAATTATAGAGACAAGAAAATCGGAATTGAGTGAAAATTGGTAGACAATTAGGTACTCCATTGATACAAAATAAAACTATAGATCAAGGAAGGGCTCATGGATACGATATATCGATATGTACATCGATTATTATTATTATGACTATAAAATCGATTATTGTTGTTTAATCTTTGGAGTGCTATTAGGTCTGTTTCTGCAGAAATCACAAATCAGTCAGAGCGAATTTTATTGGTTGAAAACAGTCAGAAAACTAGTTTCAACCAATGAAATTCACTCAGACTGGTTTGTGATTTCTGCAGAAACAGACCTATACACCTATAGTTGAATCAAATCCAAACGGCAGTAATGTAATAATGTAATGACATTAACACCAGCTGGTAATCCAGACTTCCTAGTTCCTATTAATTGAAACGACCTACCAGGGACCAGTGCGCATGCACGGTGGACATTTGAATCATTTGATAGGATAGGTTGTAATGAAAATGACCAGTTAATGTCATTACTGCCGCTTGGATTTGATTCAACTATAGTTCTTCATTCGTAAAAGTACCTACTGGTGTATAAAAAAAATAACTCTATTGATTTTTCAACACCTTGACCTTGATATAAGATTTTTACCCTATATTTAGGATGACGTCACATTTAGTAAATTTTTGCTGCCAACTTAACAAAACTAAAAGTATTTTTCACCGCATTTGAAGTAGGAGAATTTCAGATGTTTTTGGTTGGCAACAGCGCTCGACGTTGCATGATTTATATAAACATTTTCAAATAACGCGTGTCAAATGTCGATATTGGTGACGATTTCGTTTTAGCTGACGTCGGCGGTCTCGATAATTTATTATGACTTTCTGGTAAATGATAAGAAAAAAAATAGGCATTGACAACTGGTCGGGTTCATCAGGGCTGCGTTCAGGAATGGCTACAGGCTACAGCCAAGCCAAAATTGGCATTTTGCGTTCGAGTTCGGCTCCAACCTACGTGGTTTGGCATTACCGGTGGAGGGGGAAAAGTAGGTTTTGGCATTAGCTTTGCCATCCTTGAACGCACTCCAGGACGTAGCGCTACAATAGCGATCATCAGCAGTGTTGCCAAATTATTACAATTGTAGCAAATTTTATCCCTGTTCTTCTCACCAAAAGGAAAAAAATATGGAAAATGGTCCGAGCCGAGCGCTCAGTGTTTCAAGCGGAACTCATTAATTTTAATAATTTTTGGTTAAATAAGTGAAAATATATAGATTTATTGGAAATGTAATAATGTAAATAATAGGGCAATCCAAACAAAATGGCGGCCAATGCCAAAAAATTGGCGCCATGGATTTAATTCAAACAACCGTGAGATTTTTCATCAAAAAACTGTTTTTTTGTGGTGTTTTTAGATGATTTTCTAGCGCTTGGAAGGATAATTTTCGTATTTTAAGATGGAGAGTTTTTAGTTTGAGAAATTATTAGTGGAAAACCCGGATGTTAACAAAAGTTATGATTTCTTTTTGACAAACCTTTACCTACTAAACAATTAGGTAAGTACTATCCAGGATTTGTTTCCTGTTTAGTTTTTTCTTAACAAAATCCTGAATCCTGATGTATATTTTATTTTATTGGTTTGCTATTCAAGGTATCGACACAAGTTGTGGAGGATACCTAGTACATGGCTTGGATCCATACACCGTTTATGTAGAGAGACTTTTTGGTTTTTAAATATGGATTTCATTAGTTTTTTCTTTTTTGCTACAATCCATGAAGCCCTTACAAAGTAGGTACAGACAAATCATATTTCTCCGTTAAAAACCTGTGTTTTGTCTCTGCAGGAACGGCATGAAACGAGACTTTCTCGCGATTAGAACGGCTTTCACAACTAAGTACTATAGGTACATAAAGTATGCATTTTCCAAAAAATTAACACCTTACAGACTTTATACAAATCAAAAATCGCAATAGAACGGCATTTTTTAAAAATAAAAAGGCATTGACCTGCATTTTGAATTTGTTTTTGACAGGTCGTTGGATTGCCCTATTAACCTTTGATAAATGTAATAGATTTGCTACATTTGTAATAAACTGGCAACATTGTTGATGATCGCTACTGTAGCGCTACGTCCTGATGAACCTGACCGTCTGTCCTTGTTCTATGACGTCATTCTAAATGTAACATAAAAAACCTATAGAATGATATTGGCCAACTTGGGTTTTAAGGCGAAATACTTACTTTCTTCTATAGTTAAATTCAAAGTTCAAAAAAATAGAAGAAAACATCGGAAAAAAATTGTGAAAAAATATCGATGTTCGCTAATAATATGGAATAAAATAACATCGATATAAACATTGAAATAGAAAAATCGATCTTTTTGAAACATCGATACATCGTGCGCATCCTTAGTTTGATATTTTTTGATGCAAGCTTAGAGGCCTTTTCAGAAACACTGATTCGATTAATCAGGTTCCTTCCAACCCACCGTTTTTATATCGTCATGAAACGGTTTCGGAACTGTTAGGATCGATTGCAGGCGCATGCGTTGACCTTGCACGGTTTTATCTTGGTACAGAAACAACGGGTAGTTGGAACGGTTTCATGACCGTTTTCGTAATGTCGTTCGACGGTTCAAATAACTTTAACCCTAAATTTGTTTGTTTGCAAATTAAAATAGAGGAATATACGATTACAAAATAATATAAAAAAGGAAAATCGAACACCAACGCTGATGCATTATCAAGAATCTGAAACTGAATCCTTCCAGGCTGATAATACCAAGGACCAGCAAATAGCTGATAATAAATTTTGTACTTTTTTTTACTTGAAAAAATAAAAATACTACAGTTTTATAGGTTAGATTAGAAATTGGTTGTTTAACAGCAACATGAACAACAACAACAGGTGACAACAATTGAATTACGCATGTCAGTCATGGATCAGTCCATGCGGTTCTTGCTTTCCACTCGGGATCGAATTGACCGTGCTGAAACCAGTTCTCGAACGATCCCAGGTTTGGTTGGAACGCCAACGAAACTGTACAGTAAACGATCGTCTCTCGGTTGGAACGCGTTTCACCTATGGCGCATGACCGTGACCGTACATTGAACGGTTTTTGGCTGGGTTGGAACGAACCTATCGTATCACCAGCTGATGTTATTTATCTTTTTTGAATTGTGTTCATTGAAAAAAGATAAAACATAAACAGCTGATGATCGGGTTATTCGGATCAGCGTTTCCGAAAAGGCCTTTTGTTTCACCAGGGTTCATACTTTTTGCCTTCCTTTTTTAATAAATGGAAAATGACTGAAACAAATCAATAACGTCAATGAATTAATCTATTGTTCGTCGATTTTTAACTGACACTTTCCGTATGAGGAGCGAGGGGGTGTTTCATATGGCAAAAACAGGTGTGACGTCAGGTAACCATTAGAGTTCTAATGTAGCGAGCTACCAGTTCACATTCCGTCCGAGTATCAGAAAAATCGACGGACAATACGACAACCCTTTTTTCTCAAGTTATGACGCGTTCTATCTCAAAAGTATGAACCCTGGTGAAACGATCTGTCTCCATGTAGTCTGACATTGGTCGCGTTCACCAGCACCAGCACTCAAAATTTTGAGTGATTAGTCAGCGGGTAGGCCAATCAAAACTGTTCTACCTTATATATTCTACAATTTCCACTTGTTGGATCAAAGCCGCTTACGAATCACTCAACATGTTGTGTCCTGGTGAACGCGACCATTATATTTCATAAGAAATATTCCAAGAGCAGATGTGGACATTCGAAAAGGGGCTTCTATTTCTGAATCCGGGTAGTGTTTAAAAAAAATCGGGAATATCGTATCGAAAAAAAAACCAATATTTTCTGATAGTATTAGGTTTGTTTCTGCAGAAATCAGAAACCAGTCAGAGTGAATTTCATTGGTTGAAACTAGTTTTCAGACTGTTTTTAACCAATGAAATTCGCTCTGACCAGTGGCGACGCGTGACCAGTAGCCTGGGGGGGTAAATGGTACGGGTGGCTGAGAGGGCGCCCTCCAAAAACGCGCCGCTGGCGAAATTTTTTGCAAATTTCAAGGTCATTCACTTTTCCAGAACAATTATTTCATTTGTGAGAAAAATAAAACAAAACAAAAATTTATTTTCTTCGATATATTATGTATTTTCTTTTTGGCATCGTGATTTTTTTCGTGATAATTCGATTCTGGGGGGGGTAATTACCCCCAGTACCCCCCCCCCCCCCCCGACGCGACGCCCCTGGCTCTGACTGGTTGGTGATTTCTGCAGAAACAGACCTAATAGTGATATGAAAAAGAAGTAGAGTCTTTGAAAGAATATCGTATCTTTCCAAATTTTGTCCAATTTTAGGAGACTTTCTAATTTCCTTATTATTTAAGATATCCAAAAACGAAAACTACTTTCTATAGGCAGTTTTTCAAGGAGAATCCAGTGGCATCCAATTTTTCTCCAGATACCTCCGATTTTGAAATATTGACCAAAGTTGTGTTTTTTTAAATGGGACACCCTGTATATTATTTTTTCATTGAATAGCTCTTTGTGAGCTGATTTCGATGATATAAGGTTTTATACCTTTACCTTCAATAGTTTTGGAGAAAAAAAAAATCTGTTTTTTTCATAAGAAACAATGAGTTAGAAAGAGATAGTTGAACTATGAATCGGCTACAAATTTCTTGATTCTTAATTAAATTTTTCAGTTCAGCTAATTTTTTTTAATTTGAACTATGAATCGGGGGTCATAAATAGGCAACACATAATTTATTTTATGTCATACCAATACATTATTGTGTTTTTATACCTTACATCTACATAATTCATTACTTTATGCCCGTGCAGGGCATAATCATCTACTTAGTACCCTTGATACATAAATAACTATAATGACTTATCTCTCTCTAGTTCATTGTTTCTTATGGAAAAACGGAATTAATTTTTTTTTTCTCCAAAACTATAGAAGGTAGAAAAATTGGCTATGCCACTGGATTCTCCTTAAAAAACCTAGAAAGTATTTTTCGTTTTTGGATATCTTAAATAATAAGGAAATTAGAGAGTCTTTTAAAATTGGACAAAATTTGAAAAATGCCCTGTATTTCCTAAACACATCAAGTTAGCCGTGATTTGTCTTCGCCATTGTTATTTTCTCAAAAAAAGAACTCGAGAATGTGCTTCCAGATTTTTGATATCTCTGCTAGTTTTCGATATAGCCTATTAAAACATCGAAAATGGGCCACCCTGTACAGGACTACAGGTTTATCAGAATTGTGGCTGAATAACTTAAAATTTCCGTACTTGAGGTTGAATCCACTTGAATCCAAATCAAATGCAATAATGTATAATCATTGGGGATGTTTTTTTGGTAAATTTAATGATCACTGATACGATAGGGAGCCAATTAGAAGCTGCGGAAGAAGACATTTTGATTAATATCGATCCGAGAGCTGCTAATGAGTAATGGTAATTTCACTTATTAAATCACGTCACGTGTTAAAAACATGTTGACTTCATTGCTCATTCAGCTAACATTTGGTAAGGTGAAATTAATATTAGGAGCAGTTTATATTCCACCAAATTCACCTAGTGAAACCTATGCTAACCATTGCAGCGAGGTGGAAAACATAATTCGCAATTACTCTTGTTCACCCCGTTTATTTATTTGGTGACTATAATCTGTCCTCACAGCTAGCTAGTACAATCAATGTCCCAGTGGTTATCTTGCAGATACAATTTGTGACAACTTTTGCTTATTCAGCCTAAAACATAAGAATCATATCCCAAACCCGCACAACAAATATTTGGATTCGATTTTTTCCTCTGGGGACTCTGATTTTTGCATCAACATAGCTGATGATGCCTTTTTTCCTGATAGTTATCATCATAGGAGTTACTGCTGCACACTTTAAGTTTGGGAGAACGAAGAACTGTATTTCTTGGAGTTTTTTAGAGACTTTGCTAGAGCTGACTATATTGGAATTAATAGTTTTTTGGGTCCTATAAATTGGGAATTAGTACTGCAGGGAAATAGTGACTGCAACCGAAAAATTTTATGCAATATTAAAACAGGCTATCAGCCTATTTGTTCCTCTTAAGAGAAAAACCTCTTCGTCTTTTCCTGTATGGTTCACCGGGGAACTAAGCTTGTTAGAGATAAAAAGGCAGTTCATACCCAGTATAAGAAATCCGAGGGGTTTTTCACCTTGTTAATCGGTGTACAAATCACTGGTTAATATATGTCAATACCAGGTAAATAATATGTCAATAGTGTCAATACTATTCAATACCTACTTGTTAATTATGTAGGTAATATATGTCAATACTTGTAGATATCTCGGCAATATATGTTAATGTCATTGGTTGATACCCATTAATAACATGTAAATACCTGTGAATATGTCAATACCTAGAATTCTGGCAAGACAAATATTTGATTTTAGTCTGTCAATAGCATAGCAATACCTGGTAATATGTGATAATATAGGGAAATACCTGGCAATATGTGGAAATATACTACTCAAAACGAAATAAGGACCACTTTTAAGAGCAGGTTTTCATTGAATTTTGAATAACCTTGGTAAAGTGACTATTTCCATTTACAATAAGTATAGATAAACAAATAAAGTGTGCAGAAAAAATTTATATTGTAAATGGAAATAAACACTTTACCAGGATTATTCAAAATTCATTAAAAATAAATGGGTTTTCAAAAGTGGTCCTTATTTCGTTTTGACTAGTTTATTTTGTTAATACATGGAAATAGTTGGCAATAACTTTTTATTAGGTACATCTGTTAATACATGGAAATATCTCAGTTAGTACTGTTAATCGGTGTACAAATTTTGTTAGGTGAAAAACCCCTCGAAGAAATCTAATAATAAAAATGATTATTTACATTTTAGTAATCTTCGAGCTAGGTGTAAATAGTTAGGTATCTGATACATGCCATATGATTATATAGCTAATACTGAGAAGAATATAAATACGGACCCTAAAGGATTTTGGAAATGATTTAATTCATTAAGGTCAATAAGCGGCATTCCCTCTACCATGAATCTCAACAATGTGACAGTTTCGATCGAACGGTTCTGATATTTCAAATCTTTTTGCTACTCATTTTTCAAACTGGTATAGTGATAACTCTAACATTGATTTTAATAATAATGATACTAATATAACTGAAGTTGTGAATATCGGGCAAATAAAATTTAGTTTACGGGAGGTGTTCGTTGGAATACAATCATTGCCTAACAAACTCAGATCAGGTCCGGACAAGCTACTACCTTTCTTCTTAAAAAAATGTGTTTATTCCCTTGCTAAGCCTCTGCATTTTTTGTTTATTAAATCATTATCAGAACACAAAAGTTTCCAGTAGTTTAGTTGTCTAGCTACGTTTTGCCAATATTTAAGACTGGGGACAGACATGATATTAAGAATTATCGGCCAATAAGTATTTTGTCGACGGTTCCTAAACTTTTTGAAAAGCTCCTAATACCCTATCTACAGTGGCATTGTAGGAGTATTATTGATCCATCTCAGCATGGATTTGTACCCTAAAGATCTACTGTGAGTAACCTTTTGGTCTACAAGCAAGACATTCTTTCATCATTGGGTAACTTTGTCACAAATAGACTCAATATATACAGATTATTTTTGATCGTGTTAACCACTCAAGCTGGCAAAGCTAAAGGCAATGGGGTTTCAAGGCAATGGGGTTTCCCACATACTTATTAGAATGGCTTAAAAGTTATTTGTCAGGACGAGTGCAACTAGTAAAAATTCATAATTTCTGTTCACGAGAAATTTCAGCTACATCAGGTGTGCCTCAAGGGTCTCATTTGGGCCCATTACTTTTTGTACTATTCATAATGGACTTAACTAAATGCTTTACTTTCTGTAAGACTTTATTTTTTGCTGATGACCTCAAAATATACTCAGAGATAAATAATGTCGATGACTGTTTTAATCTCCAGCACGACTTGAATATGCTTAACGGGTGGTCCAAGAGTAATCACCATAGAGAAGTAAAAGTCCAATACTTTTCACTTAATATAGATAATTCATCTCTTAATAGAGTAGACAACATACCTGATTTGGGAGTTATTTTCGACAGCCAAATGTCTTTGGATCCTCACATAAATGCGCTATCATCCAGGGCATTCACTAGGCTGGAGTTTGTTTTGCGTAACTGTTCTGTTCCAATTGTACGTCATTTAAGTATATATTTCTTTGGTGAAAATGAAAAGTATACTAAATTATGCCTCTCCAGTCTAGACCCCTATTTATCAAATACATAGAGACAGCTAGGCTTGAATCTGTTCAAAATAAATTTTTATGTTATTGTGGATTCAGACCCCAAATTCCTCGAAATCAATGGACGTATGAAGATATGCGAAACATCCTATCTATTAATAGTCTCAAGTCTGATCGAATTGTGACCTTTGTACCATTTTCAAGTTAGTGTCTGGTGATATAGACTGTCAGGATCCACTCAAACAGATATGCTTCAAGGTTTCTTCACGGAACACTCATAGTACCAATTTGTTTCACATTCCATGTCATTCTAGCAACTATACATATAACAGCCCTTTATCTAGATTTTCTAGACTAGTAAATGTAAATACTCACAATTTTCAGGTAACTGGAATTTCATTTCCACAGTTTCACCGTCAGTTCAATCCCATCTTGTAATTGTAATTCTCCAAAGGGGTGACGTTTTGGTGCCTTTTTGTAAGGGAACCTACATTGTACCTGTCTCTTAGTGTTAGTGTTAACTTGTATAAATCACACCACTGATACTATATTTTAATCTTTAGTGAGTTTTGTGAAATTTTGTTGATCTTGTTAGTTTTAATTTTTTTTTTTTAATTCTGTTAGTAAATATAGTAATTATAGTAGTAGTCAAATTTTGTAATAGAGGGGTGAACCCGTATATTGAATAAATAAATAAAAAATAAAATATTATGTGCTCTGGAGCCTTGAGTGCCCTTAGAAAAATTGTCTAACGAATCCAGAGATGATAAAAGTTCAAATTTTGACTATTACCGGCTCTTGATTGGCTCCAGGAAAGTTTTCCAGATAATCAAGAGCCGGTAATAGTTCAAATTTTGATAACATGTGGATCTTGATCTATTGGATAATTCCTCTTCCAGAGCCAATTAGAAGTTGCAGAAGGAGAACTATCGATTAATAACAACTTAAGAGCTGCTAATGAGTAATTGAAATTTTGATTATTATTGGCTCTTGAGTCTCGACTGACCTTAAAAAAATCGTCTAGCGAATCCAGAGCCGATAATAATTCAAATTTTGACTATTACCGGCTATTGATCGGCTTCAGGAGAGTTTTCCAAGGAATCAAGAGCCGGTAATAGTTCAAATTTTGATTATCTGGCTCTTGATCCATGACAATTTTTTCAAAAATGTTCCAGGCTTTGAGACTTCAGAACCAAGTTCAGAACAATCTCAAATTTGCAGAAACTATAAATTGAAGCATCTTTCATAAAGACTTGCAATGCAAATCAATATTTCTTTCAAATTATGCATTAGAATGCATTTTTTACTAAGTCCACAAATTTTTGAGATGCTGGAGCAATGATAATTTTTCAGTTATAGACCAAGACCATGACAATTGTTTCTTTGTCTTAGAAACGTGACACTTTTTTCAAAAATGTTCTTGACTTGAGAATGGGTTCAAAATTGCAAAAACTACGAATTAAAGCTTCTTGTATAAGAAATCAAAAATCGCTTTTCAAAATTTTTCTCAGATGATGAGGAACGATTTCTTTCATGAATAAGCCTTAGTATAGGTAATGTTTTTTTTGGATATTGGAATTCCTACAAACTCTCTTTTTCTTCAGTCAACTTCATTAGAAGCCTTTTAAAGTTTTTATCAATGTCCTTAACCTGGTTGAAATAAACCAACCATCTGGATATGATTTCTTATCATAATTTCAATTTTGTTTTGCATCCAGTAACCCAAGATGTTCGATCCCAACGTCATAACGACCACAACGCAACAGACCCAAATCCAGTACCAACAACAGCCGCCGGACAAAGACAAAAACGGCCAGGAGCAAAAGCAAGATTTCGCCCCTTTCTGTTACGCCAACGTCAACATGATCCAGAAAATCGCACCCCAAACTCAACATTCCACCATCAACATGTCGCAGTTAACTGATGACAAATGCTACATTACTCAACCGGCTTTCAGCTATAACTATACTCTTGTAAGTATTTAAGCTATTTTCTTGCTTTTTCTTAAATTTTTTCTTATAGGTAAATCAAAATCTGCTAACCCAAAACGCTATATCAAACATTACTTTTAAATGTGACGTTTGCGGACTGATGTTTGCTCATATAAATCTTCTAAACCACCACAAAAAAGTAAACCACGGACAGACTGATCAGCAACAGGCCCAGCAACAACAAATCACTGTCCAAGTAACCAGAAACTTCACATTTTTAACATTATCTTATTAAAAATCTTCTAGCTGATGCCCACTCAAGTTCAACAAGCTCAACAACCGACACAAATTCAAATAGTATCTGCAGATCGGATAAGGTTTTCGTGCGAAGAATGCGGAATGACATTTGCCACTCAGGGCGAATTGAAAACGCACAAGATACAAAATCACCAGCAGGCGCAGCAGCAACAGCAAGTCCAAACTCAGGCGCAACAACAACAAACTGTGCAGCAAGTTAATACTCTGAAAATTAAGAATTGTGAGACTTGTGGTGCTCCTTTGCCACAAGATACTAACAAGAAACGGGCTGTTATGAAGGTGAATAACTCGTTTTAGTTTAAATTTTTGATTTATTAATAATTTTGTTCTTAGGTCAAGTGTGAAAACTGTCTCAGTGCAGAAGCAATACAGCCTCAAATATTTGTAGTGGCCGCTTCACCTGATGAGGCTACACAAGTGAAATTTGAAGAAACGGGAACGGATGCTCAAAACCCTTCAGGTCTTGGTAATTAACCTAGCGCAACAAATAATGACATTTTAAATAAACTACAGTTATTTCAGGCACACAAAATTCAATCCCAATCGGTATTAAAAACAATCATCCAGTTAAAAAACGAGGAGTCGCTAGTGTTACAAAATGTACCAAATGCAACGGAAGCGGTATTATATTTATTGGAGGCACGAAAAATCAGCAGAACAGTGCCGATAAACCATTTCATTGTAATATTTGCAATGGTAAAATGCGTCGATACTTAAGTGTGCAAAAATATATGTGGATGTTTTAGGCTCTTTTAGCAGATACTCATCATTGTGGTCGCACAAAAGATTGCATTCCGGAGAGAAAAACTTCAAGTGCAATATTTGCGGTTTGGCATTCGCCAAAGCAGCCTACCTAAAGAATCACTCTCGGATACACACTGGAGAAAAACCTTATCGGTAAGAACTAGTTTTTTGTGTGTTGGAACAATTTTACAAAATTTGTTTTCAGGTGTGGTGTATGCGGTATGCAATTTTCACAGTCGCCTCACTTGAAAAATCACGAACGGATACATTCGGGCGAGCGACCATACGTTTGTGAAGTTTGCGACAAATCGTTTGCCAGACATTCAACCTTGTGGAATCACAGGAGGATCCATACAGGCGAAAAACCATACAGGTATAGAAACAATACTTATTTATATTAATAATACTCTTTTATTCAGGATAAAAAAGAACTTACTGTTCTTCGGGCTAGAAAATCAAATTTATTCACTGAATTTTCAGGTGTGACATTTGCAGTTCGTGTTTCAATCAGGCGACACATTTGAAGAACCATCAGAAAGTGCACTCTGGAGAAAAACCATTCAAATGTGATATTTGTACTGTAGGATTTTCAGACAGGTAATTCATTTTTGTGTTGATTTTTGTTGATACATGAATAAATTTCTGTTTTTTTCATCAGATTTGCCCTAAAAAGACACAGGAATATCCACGAAAAATACGGTAGGACGAAACCGATGACTCAGGGTCAGGCTGAGGGTGTATCTTTAGATGTGTCAGCAGATGCCATTGCTCAGGATGATGTGTGAGTTCATTATACAATTTTCTAAATTTTTGTCCTATTTTGAAAATAAATTAATGTAAGATATATTTTTTTTTTAACAGAGAACAGGAAGAATTATTAGAGGCAAAGTTTGAAGGAAAATATGAAGAGGTTGACGATGATATGGGCGAGGAAATGGAGGAGATTGCAGAGCTACAGGTCCAATTGCAATAAAATTATGCTTCCTTTTAAATAAATATAATTCTAGGTATCAATAATTAGTATTTATGATTGTGACCAGAAATTTTTTCAGTTTTAAACATTTTAGCCAAATTTTTATAGTAATTACAAGATTCCTTGTTTTTGTTAATAATAATCATCAGGAACATTGTTTCAAATGTCTTGTCTTATTAGAATTATTTTTATTTCATATTAGTAACATTTTTGTTTACCAGAATTGTTTTCAGTTAGAATTATTATTTTTTTTGTATATATGACGTTTCATTGATATGCCCTAGGAAATCGATTTAATGATACATTACTTTTAGATATTTTTATTGAAAAACAAAACAAAAAAATCAATAAACTTTCAATGAGATTTTCATTTTGAAATCCTCTACGGGGGTGGTGTTCATGGGGAATCAAAATCGATTGGTAAATTCTTGTATGGTGGACCGTGAACTATGGGGTATACATAACAGCTAGATGATAAGCTACTAGAGAGCCTCAATATGCTGCTCAAACTTTAGACTCTCGTCCACTGTAACCCCAAGACACTTAGTATAGGCGGAGGGATGAATAAAATCACCACATAAGGAGACATTGAATAATAAGCACTTGAAGTATTGGTCTTGGTTGTTGAAGGATAGATTGTTGCTGTCGCACCAGGTTTTTATAAAACATGCCAAGGATAGAGCCCGAGGCAGTTGTGGCTTATTTTATCCAAAAACACTTTAAGAAACTACCTACTGACGATCACTTAAGTACGACTGGAACCATTTCAGAGTCACACCTCTAAAACTTCAAGCTTATGGAGCGCACCAAAAACCTCTATCGTTAAGATGGAGCAGGTAATAGTTTAATGGATATGTCATCGTAGCCAGAGGAATTTTTGTTCTTGAAGGTTATTTTTGATCTCAGGAACATCGACTTGTGCCAAGAAGTAGGAATTTGAGACATTCTTGTCTGTCAAATAGTCTAGGGGATTGATCCCGACGTCCAAGCTGCGACAAAAGAGCTCCAGCTATAAAGCAAAAGAAATTATCTTGGTTTTTATTGAAAATATCAGTATACCCAAGTCACACAAGGATTTTGGAAACGACAAAAGACACAGGATGGGTCACAAAGTCCTAGTAAATTAGAAAAAAGCTAATTAATTAGGTATAATCTTTATTTATTAATATTTTTTTAAATACGCACATGTACTCGCTATAATTAATTCATTCAATAAGTATGGTAAAATTTAAATTATCATCTAAATAGTTACAAATATTTAACAAGGGAAACATCCAATAAATACAATAAATTTGAGTGGAATGAGATACACTTCTTTTTACAATAATAAATATTATTTCGTTGAAAATAGTCACAATATTATTAAATTTAAACAACAATTGTCACACATATAAGTTAGTAATTATTTTCGATATGATTGCATAAAGGTAACACTAAAAATCTAGTGACAATAACTATATTATGTTGTATATTTTTCAATTTCATGTTTTATTATTTACAAATAATCTTTTAGTGCTACCTAGAGCCTATTTTTATGAATATGATTTTTTTTGTGGATTTCTCAGCAATCTGACCATGCATGTAATATGATATATGAATTTTAAAAGCAAATCTTACAAAAGTCTTCACACAAAGTTTTATATGAATGTCATTTCTAATGTTTGCTTCAAGATCTCATCCTAAATGATCAGAGCTATTTAATGTCAAATATATTTATGAAATCGAATCATTATTATTATAATAGTGCAAAGCAAAAAGTCAATGTAGTAGTTATAACATAATTTAAAGCTCAAGGAATATTAGATTTGACTGAAAAAAGTTAGCCCGTAATAATAGCTGCTATTGGTGAATCAAGCTTAAAGCTGAAAGTTATGTAGAAGTTTAATTGAATTAATGAAAAATAATTAGGTGGCTACTTAATTAAAATCTAATTACATTAAAGCTGTCAAGGTTCAAGACAATTTTTAACAAGAGACGTGCTCCACGAATACTTCATGTACCACAAAAGATTTTTCAGTGAATTTAATGTTGAATTCAAAAATCCACTTTAGTCCTTTACCTTGGTAGAGGAAAAAGCCACAGTACAACTTTAGGCGTACAAATCTTACCTTATTCTATGAGGTTGTAGTATGCATAATCTAGTAATATCGAGAAGTGATGCGACTTTGAGGTAATGGCAGTGAATTTGTAGACTCAACTTTGCACTGTGACTTTTCCATCTGAAAAATGTTCTAACAACTCTTTCTCTGTCTGATCATATGTTGAAAATTAGAATTATGTCTTAAGAAAACTCATTCATACAAAAACTCGGCAATGTCTACCCCAGTCAAATAACATTTTTGTTTAGTGATTCAGTAACACTTAAGACAATATTTTCAAGTGCTTCTTTTGACACTGATTTTGCAAAGTTACGTTTTTTCAATTGATTTTGATAGTTAAAGAATCCTTAATACTTTGGTACCCATCCTTGATAATGCCAAATCAAAATAAATTTAATTTCCTTAACACAATATTTATTAAATTTATTTCGTGTATTACATTTTGAATATTTTATAACGTGCTTTTCTAATTAGTACAATAAATTAATAAAAAAAAAGATTACCCTTCTGATACGTTAGCATATGCGTTGTCATGTAACAACTATCACTTAAATACCAAAACAAGATAAATACATAGTAATAATTAATTGTTATACCACAGATAAAAATCGAAAAATCTAAAAAGCTATACAGTTTTGTTTTGTTTTTTTTAATATTATAATAATTGGTTCCTAAACACTGCTGTACAGGCCGTCGCCACCGCTTCAACGGCCCAAAATCTAAAATTAAATTTTATACACGGACAAAACAACTTAAAAAATCTAAACGTTGATAGGAAATACAACTGAGCCTCAAGTTACATTAAATTTAATACTAGGGTTTACATAATAAATGCAACTTAAATCAATTTGGGTAAATACTACTTTCCCATTTGCATTTCCAATCAACAAAAATCTCATCCTCATTTAATTAGGTATACAATAATAATAATAATAATAATAATTAACTAATTATGTATACACAATAAACGTTGACTAGGCAAAGGGGTGATTGATTTCATTAATTCATATTATTTTGCTTATGTTAATAATAAAGTCCTAATCGAATTTAATGAGTGCCTCGTATAGATTCGTTCAGTTCACCACTTGGCTTGGCCGCGCATATCTGCAATTGAAAATGTACGTCGACGATCATCTTACTTTAAATCTAGAAACAGACAAAGAGAGAGGCTTGATTGTAGATGATTTCGTTAAGCGATAAGCTGTGTAGTGTACATTAAAACATTATATGCAGAGTAGGTGAAACAAATATTAATTATTGTTAAAAATCTAACAGCTGAAGAAAAATGGCAGCAGTTCCTTGTCATTTTTCAATAACTGTCTGAAACCCAATTTTTTGAATAAATGAAATAGCAAATATGTGAATTGAAATGCCAGTTAGTTTAGCAAACACAAGATATTACTAGTGTTAGTTTCAACATTACAATTTACTTTTAGAGCCTAGAATAATAACCATCAAATGATTTTGTTAGAGACAATATACATACAAGCGTACTAAAAAATCAGCTAAACCAACAATTATTATCAAAAACCAGATTCTCATCTGTCAACTCAAACATATCGTTTAATAAATTGTAAAAGGCTGAGTAGAAAGATAAGAATCTGCCCCTGTAGAAACAAACTCAACAAAAAAGATTCAGACATTAGTTCATTGAAAACTTTCGTCATTAATTTCACTCACCCGGAGTATAAATTGGTACATCACCTTGGTTAAGGGCCTCGCTCTCTCCGGCACCTGACGGCGGAGGCATGGCAAACACCTGGTTGGGAGCGGGGGCCGTTTTGGGCGACGGCTGACTTGTTATGGGCGGAGAACCTGACCTCGATCCTGCGGCGACTCCTTCTTCACTACCATCGTCCTTGAAATATAATAAAGATTAATTTTTTGGCCAAATTATAATGGGAAATGATACTAAAATTAGCTTTGTTTGGTTACATTTGGAAATTTTATCAAAATGCCTCATTTTATTTGATCAGAATTTACTGTATATTCCGGATTTTCATAAGCAACATAAGTTACCTATAAATACTTTTGCAACATTGATCTCACTAGCAAGATTGGTCCGAGCGAGCTTGGTCCTTTACACTACCACTACCTAAACCACATGATTTCTCCACCTAATATTTTCAACTTTTCTCCTGTATCCTGCAGTGAAGTTAGGGATATCATAGATAACATTAAAAATAAGACCAGCAGTGATATCTTTGGTTTGAGCATCAAATTGATCAAATTCATTAAGAATATTATTATCATTCCCCTAACCAGATTAATTAATTCCTGTTTTCGCCCGAATGTTTTTCCTGATATTCTGGAAAAGCTCTTGTCGTACCTGTCTTTAAAAAGGGTGACAAAAATGAAGCCACAAATTACAGGCCCATCTCATTTCTGCCGATATTGTCTAAGATTGTGGAAAGATGCATGGCTTTGAGATTGGTGAAGTTCTTCGAGGAGAACCGATGCTTAACTGAATGCCAGTTTGGTATTCGAGCGGGTAGATGTACTACATTGAGAAGAGTATATTGAATCTCATTGCCGATATTCTGGATTCTTTTGACGATCTTCAATTTAGTGCTGTGCTTTTTCTGTGACTTGAGTAAGGCATTTGACTGTATTTTCCATGAAATCTTGCTGAGCAAGCTAGTACACTATAATTCTTATCTGGAAAACAGATCCCAAACTGTCAGGGTGGATGGGGTGTGTTCTGCGGAAAGGGTTGTAAATATAGGTGTGTCCCAAGGGTCTGTCTAGTGGCCGATCCTATTTTTAATCTATGTAAATGATCTCCCTTTCAACAGTGATCAAGAAAAATACACCCTTTTTGCGAATGACACCACAGTCTCTATGTCAGCGGGATCGGTTGATCAGGCAGTCTCACAGCTTGAAGCCACTCAGGATAGAGTGAGGGACTGGTTTAATGCTAATAAGCTGCTCTTGAAATGAAGACAAAACAGAGGTATTGATTTTCTCCCTCAGACTCCAAACGTATTAATGAAAAAGGGAAGATCGGATTTCTTGGAGTGCTCATTGACCCCACTCTGAGATGAAACGCGCAAATTGATCAAGTTTCATCAAAGCTTAGCGGGGCTCTCTTTGTCCTTCGTAATCTCTCCCAGAGTATCTCAGATAATAATCTGAAAACTTTGTACCATGCTATATTTCAGTCTGTTATGACATATGGTATTTTAGTTTGGGGTCACTCCCCCCCTTGTGGTCAGACTTTTTGGACTTCAGAGAAAAGGCATCCGAATCTTGGCTGGGTTGGGCTTCAGGGAGGACTGTAGACAGGCCTTTGAGAGTTTAAATATACTTACTTTACCATCTCACTATATACTTGAAAATCTGTTGTATATCAATGAGAATAAATTCGGGGTGCATGATGAAGTCCACAGCTATGACACAAGAAAGAAAAATTTGATCATCGCAGCTTATCATAGGCTGAAAAGGTGTCAGGACGGTACGGGCTATCTGTCAATTAAATTCTATAATATGCTTCCGAATTCCATGAAAAGCTTAGAACAGGGGGGCAAATTCAAGAGTAGGATTAAGCAACTTTTGTGTTCGAAAAACAAATCCAACAGCTGAAATTTCTTCTCTTGTAGATTCGATTTCTTCTTGAAGTTCTGTTGAGGCTACAGCTTTCAAACCTGCTTCTGAAGATCCTGAAGCTTCGGATTTTTCTACTATTTTTCGACACCATCTCCTTCTTCTGAAGTGGCAACAATTTTTTCTTCTTCTATTATTACTTTTGCTTCCTTAATAGCCTTTTCCTCAAATTCTCTTTTCAAACATCTAGCCACTCTCCTACAAATCCCTAAAATATTCCTCAAAGTGGTTACCACCAGACCTTGTTTATTCTCCAACTTGGTTTCCACATTTTCAGCTTCCTCTTCAAGATTTAGCCATTTAGCTCTTCCATTTTTACAAATGCTTCTTGTACTTTTTTTATAAGCATTCTAGAATCTCCAATAATCTCCTCCTCATCTTGACTTAAATTTCCCCACAGACTTTTTGTAGATTTTCTGCAATAGTCGAACCTCTTCTACCAAAGTATCTAATAAACCAATAATATTTTGAACAGGCGAATTTTGCTCTACAGTTTTTGTAGTTTCAATCAACACATCCAAAAGTACTTCATCTTATTCCTTATTTTGAGGAGCTTTGATAAAAGCATCAATATCCTCAAATACTTTAGCTAACTTTTCTAAGATCTTCAAGTCAATTCCAATTAAATTGGTTCCAATAATAAGTCTGTAGAGGATACAAGGATTTTTACACAGCTAAAACTTATTCTTCATGAGCATTTATTGCAGCTATATTTCTAGCCAAGGTTTGAACATACTCAGAAATTTCTTCGATTTTTTGGAGTTTCATATTGAAATGATCAGCTTCAAGTTGTTTAGCTTATTCTAAGCTGTTTTGGGTTTTTAATATAAGTAAGTTGATTCAATCTGGTTGCCATTTAAAAATTCAGTAATTTGGTCCAAAATTTGCTCACTTATTGTTAAATCACTATTAGTAATAGCTTCTAATTTTTTTTTTCTACAAACGTCACTAAAAGCGTCATTTTTAACGGATGCTGGCAGTGTTTAAAATGCCATTTTATGACACTGGTGCTGAAAGTGATTACTTTTAGCACTAGTGCTAAAAGTAATCACTTTTGGTGCGTTTGTAGAAAAAATAGTGTATGATATTCATGCTAAAAGTGGTTTTATTTTATTCAAAGGGATGGAACACTCCGCCTTCGGCGTCGTGTCCCAAACTTCCCTTTTCATAAAATAAAATGTCACTTTTAGCACTTATATCATAAATAACTATTATGTTATACCTAATCTTAGCTTCAGCAAATTTCTTTGAAGTCTGTATTGAAGACTTAAACGTCAATGAAGTAATTTCTTGTAAATATTCTAGCAAGTACTCAGCTACACTTACGACGTCAGTAGATGGCAGCACGTAGCTTAAAGCATCAGCTATAATACCCAAACATTCTTCTACAGCAACTTTCTCTTCGATTTTTTCAAAATTGTTTTTATCCAAGACTTCTTGAAGGTGTTGAAGCTCATTTACTAAATTATATTCAATATTTTCTGCTTTAAGTAGCTTTAAGCATTTGATGATTTGTTCAATAAAGGCTTTAAGGTTTAAAGTCAACCCCCATTTTCTGAACCTTGTGTTCAAAAATTCCAAAAAAAATATATGTTTTATGGTTATTGATATACTTTAATCCATAATTTTTTTAAGCAAATTTGACTCGCCATTTTTTAGTTATATCGCAAAAACTGAAAAAAAAGTGGTTTTTCACCATTTATTTCAAAACGAAGAGATGAAGTTTCCCGTTATTTTTTTAACGAACTACTATTGCAATTCTACGCGACATATATTTTTTTCAAATTTTTTGAACTTGTAGTTTTCTCGCTATTGCAAGAATAGTTGGAAATACGCCTGTAGCTACACTGTTTAAAAATAAATCCGACGGATGAACGCTCAAAATTATTTGTGTTGGTCGAAACTACAACCCTGTTTATGTAAAACAGAATAATACTTCGAATTTCCGCAAAAAAAAGAAAAAACTTTCCATCATACAATTTAACCAAATGCAGATTTCTATTTTTTTTTGACTATCAAGTTAGGGCACACTATAGGGGCGACAGTACTGACATCTCGCGTTGCTGCAATAAACAATAGGCCTGACTTTAAACCTTAAATGTTTAGACAGGCTTCAATGCTTGAATTTAAAGTAAAAATTTCTAGTATGAATTCTGGTAATACTATTACAGTTTCTAGGACAACTTTAGCTTTTTCCAGAGTTTCTTTTTATTATTATTATTATTATTATTATTATTAATATTATTATTATGGTACAATAGTAAACAATTTACACTGATGAAACTATTGGATTACCTAGTTGTAAGTTTATCGTCGTGTTTTTGATGTTATTGTCCATAATTAATATCCACTTGGAATAATGCACTCATATCGGTGTCGACCTTATTCTTGAAATAATTTAAACTCTACGCGGTGACTGTAGAATTTGACAGGCTGTTCCATGGGTAGAAAATTCGATTTGCTAGGAAGTTAATTCTTGGAATCTGGGCGGTTTTTTCCTTGAACAACTTTAAAGCATGACTTCATAGATGGGGGTTGTCATTGAAGGTAAAGATGTCAAGATTACAGGAGTAGCCATTTTGAATAATCTTGTATGTCTCGATCAGATCTCCTCTTAGACGCCTTTCTCTCAATGAAGTGAGTCCCAAAGTGGATAGTCGAATAAGGTAATCTTCATTACGGAGTGATGGTGGAATATTTGTTGCTTGTCTCTGCACACGCTCTAGTATCTCAATATCCTTTATGAGGTACGGATTCCAAACTGAGTGGGCGTATTCTAGTTTTGGATGTATAAAAGAATTATACAGTTTCATAATGGTGTCACGACTGGTCTTCAAAGGCCTTTTTCACAAGGTAAATGCATGAGTTGGATTTTTTGGCTATTTTTGTTACGTGCATCTCCCATTTCAGACTATGACACCTAAATCCATTTGTTCCCTCACATGCTTCAGCTAGCTCAACATTGTTTATTTTGTAGATGTATTCAGTGGTATTGTTCCCAATGCTCAGATTAGTACATTTTTCTTCTTTTAGCCTCATTTTCCATGTATTGGACCACATTTCTATAGCTCTGAGATCTTCTTGCAATTTCTTGTGTTCTACACTGACATATACTAGAAAAAGTAGAGGGCCCAATACTGATCCCTGAGGCACCCCACTCTGGACTTTTCTTCTGTCTGAAAATGTTGCATTTATTCTTACTTGATAGTATCGGTTCAATAGAAAATTTGATACAAACTGTAGCAAGCTCCCAGTAATTCCAAAGTGATGTATGTAATTTATGCAGGAAATACCTGTGACACACCTTATCGAACGCCTTCTCGAAATCTAGATATATATCACATCCACTTGCTCCTTATTGTCAAAGTCTCTTGTCCAATCGTCCAAGCATAGTGTGAGATAAGTTGTAGTAGAAAGCCCTGGAAAAAAAGCCATGTTGGTGCTTCAGTATGGATTTTGTTCCAGTGAAAATGGGGTTAACTGTTTCACTACAATTTTTTCCATACACTCGCATAGATTGCATGTCAAACTTATTGAACGATAGTTCCATGGAGCGGTTTTGTCTCCTTTTTTGTATAATGGAATCACAAACGATGTTGACCAAGTCTCAGAAAAGTTGTAAGCTTTAAAAATACTTTTAATGAGATCAGACAAAGGGTGGCTCAGGATGGCTGCACAATTTTGCAGGAACACTGCTGGAATTCCATCAAGGCTTGGGCTGGAATTAGACTTCAACGATTTCATTGCTTTATAAACCTTATCAGGAGATAAGTCGATATTTGACATCTGTGAAGTTGCACGTACGTATTCCGGAATTAGTGGCATTTCGTTTTGATTTCCTTTGGTGAATACCTTTTCAAATTGGTTTGCAAAGCATTATGATACATCAAAGTCGTCAGTCAAAAGTTCATCTGATTCATTCTTTAATATTATTGTTGAAGCTTTGAATGATAGTGTTTTATTCACCTACTTAAAAAATATTTCATCTGAACTCTGGGAGGCAATGTTGCATTCATAGTCTCTTCTTGACTTTCTAATTACATTTGTAAGGTAGTTATTTTTTGTACTGTCGTTTGTAGCTGATTTTTTGTATTTGTCCCATAAACCAGGTTTCTTTTGTATTTGTTTGAATATGAACTGGTTTAGCAGCAGTTTCTGTTTTACATGGTTTCAATGGAATGAACTTGTAGCTTTTCTATAGCATTGTTTAAAATTGACATGCATGTGTAGACCGCATCACCCGATGCATCAAAATCTTACTCAGCCAGAAAAATATTAATTTTTTCATAGTCGGCACTGAAGAAGTTGCGTTTTAATATGGTTTTCGTTGAACTCAGTTCACATTTTTGTTGACTTTTTTCAATGATGACGACATGGTCGCTCTTTCCTATTGGGGACTTGGGTTCCAAGTTATATAACAGTTTCTTATCATTGGAGAAGACTAGATCAAGTAGAGAAATTTGGTCATTTCGGAAACGTGTTGGACAATCAACCATTTGGTAAACATTAGTTTCAAGGCAGTTGTTCAAAAAAATCGGTAATCGATTAAAAAAAAAAGAAAAACTCGTTTGGAGGGTTCGAAGGAGGAACAAGGTAAAGTCTATAAGAAGTCACTAGGACTAGTATAAAAATTAAATCCCCGCATAAATCGGCTTTTTCTTTGTCAAACATGGGCGGCGAAATTTCGCAGAAACAGCCAATCAGATCTATCGAGTCCATGTTGACTGGCATCGAACGTGTACAAGGAGCCAATCAGATATATCCATCCCTACTTGTTTGGCTTCCAACGGATACGAGGAGTAATCAGTATAAATTTTGCTATATATTTCAATTTGTGATGCAGTTTATTGACCATACCACTAGGCCTGGTCCAAGTAACTTCGTATTGACTACACTTTTCAGCTCTCCCCGAATCACCCCTCCGGCCGTAGCCACCTTAACCTCAAAATCTTAAATTGCATTATATGTCATGTGATACCTTGTTTGAAAGGGTTTTTAATTCTCTAAACGAATCTGCAAAAAAAATGATCTAGATACAAATTTAAATTGTCACAAAATAGCCCATTCTTCGAGTTAACAACTTTGCCTTCTTGAGGAGGTGAACACTGCCAGGTAGAATGAGGAGAAAGGGGTTCAAAAAATAAAATCTTGATGATTTCTTCAAAAACATTTATGCTGTTATTCAATTTGTATAAAATCGATTTTAAAACACATTTACCTGTTCCACCGGATCAAAGGAGGTTTTCATCAAACTGAGAGTCACATTTAAATCTGGATAATTTTTTTTTGCAGATCCATTTAAAGAATTAAGAGACCTTTAAAACAAGGTATCTCATGACCCATAGTGCCATTTAAGATTTTGAGGTTAAAGAAGCTACGGCTGGAGGGGTGATGCAGGGAGACCTGAAAGTACCTTGTTTTGGTTCCCCCTTCCAACCCTCCAAACGGGTTAGTTTGGGTTACCGTTTCAAGATATAGGCCATTGACAGTTTTCGGTGGGACACTCAGTATAATTCTTCTCAGTTTTTCATAAACTATCATTTGACACCAACTTTGAATTTAATCCATGAATAAAAAGTCCGGTTGAATTTAATCTTCAGTTAAATTCATAGTTGGTGTCAAATGATACCTTATGAAAAGCTACAGACGAAAATGTAAAATCGGTTTCACAGCCTCTCCGAGTTGCAAAAAAGTCAATTTCCAACTGTCAATATTTCCGAAACAGTCGAAGTTAGGTGTATGACATTGTTCACGAAATATGTCTAGAATTTTCCGCAGAATGCGTAAATGTCATAATATACAGGGTGATTCATTTGAAAAAACAAAGTTTCTGATATTTCGCGAAAAACGAAAGATCTGACAACCATGTAAATACTATCATATTAACGGCCATATTACAATACTCTATCAAACCCAAATTCATAAAAATCGTGCAAGCCGTTTTCAAGATAATTGGGACGTTCCATACTTAAAACTGAGTCTGTATATTATTATGTAGATTTCCACAGTCAAAGGTTCCATAACCGCAACTTCTGCTAAAGCAATTGAAATCATTTCTACTAATTCTTCTGCTTTAACATTTTCAAATTCCATAATATTCAGCACATTTATGATAGCTTTTTTTTAGCAATTGAGTTTGTAGCTTCAACTGAAACTGTCAATACTTTTGGTTGCCGACGCTTTCTCATCGAGTATCTCCAATAAAATTTTTATTAAAGTTGTTGTGACTCTTTGAACAGGTACTATAAATGAAGCTATAACTATAAGAGTTCTAAGAGTTAAAAATGCATTTTTCCTTTATAAAACCTAAAAAATCACAACTAATTCTGATCAGAATAAAAACAAGGACCTCAATAAAATTACATGATGATGCATAAGAAAATATTTAGTACCTCTAAGGGTACTCAAATACCTTAAAAAGGTCCACCCAAAAATCATATTAAAAATAGTGATACAAAAATAAACTGCAACAGGTGCAATAAAGTAAAAATTCTAATAAAAAAAAAATTAACATCAAGCAAAAAAATTATAATTCAACTTACCCGTCTTTTACCTGGTTGGATTGCTATTGGTTCTCCGGCGCTCGGCCCACCCTCTCGCTGAAAACATCATCACTACAGTGAGAGCTCACTAACAAACCAAATTAAATCAAAAAAACCAAATCGCAAAAGAAACAAAACTGTTACTTTGGACCTAAAATTTGGACCACAATTCAACATTTAAACGATCATTATGAAAAAATAATACAAAGTACATAAAAATGGAAGCCACGCATATTAATGAAATTGAAAAAGTGCAGAAGAGATTTTTGCGGTATCTCTATGTGGTTAAAAATAATATTTACCCATATATGGTTCCTTACAGGGATATGCTTGTTAGTTTTGAGATAAAGTCATTAGTGGAAAGAAGGAATAATCAGGCTGTGATATTTTTGTTTTATATTTTAAACAACCTAAAGTATAAGGATTGTAATTTAATTAACTATGTCTCCTTAATTGTACCAAAGATTAACTTAAGAATTATGAAAAACAAGAAATACTTTGGTACTGATCCTAGTAATAATATGTCACCATTTAATCGCATGATGACAGTTGCGAACCAAGCACTTAATGAGGTCCAGGTAGATCTTTTTAATGTAACTTTCAATCAATTGAAGGCCCTTTTAAATTAGTCATATATGTTTATATTGTGTACTCTATCTTTATTTCTGTGTTTTACACTTCGCTGTTTTAACTTTACATGTAATTACTATTTTTGGTGTTTGTAAAGTAATGAAATAAATAAATAAAAATAAATAAATAAATAAAAATTTAAAAATGTTCAATTGCTTTAAGCTATCATGAAAAACTGATTTAAATTAAATAATTTATTAGAAGACAAAAAATACTATAGAAAAAAAGAGTAATATTCATTTCTTAAGAAAGTACAAAGTACGAGTACAGTGAGTCTACTTAGAAAAAAGCCACCAATTAGAAAACTGGAAAAAATAAACATCACACCCATTCAACAAAAAAAAAATATATAGGAGAAAGGATTACACTATAATAATTACCTTGTAATTCTAGAAGATTTTTAAGCGGTACTCCTATGATAATTACTTCTACATTAGTTTAAAAGCTCCAGGACAAGCAACTTACCTTTTAATAGTATGGCAGATTGACGCAAATCAAATAAAGTCTATTTTCAACTATACAAACTTCTATGAAGTTCATTACATTTTTTGATTAATTTAATTTAAAGTAGCACTTAAATCACAGTTTACTTTAGATGTTTGAATTTAAAGTTTGAACCTGTTTGCAATTTCTGAAAACAATATCTGTTTGTGGAGCCTACATAGGTTTAAGTTTGAAAATAGATTTACTTTTAATTACAAAACAACTTTAACATAAAAGCCACTTACCAGGATTCTCCAAACAAGAGCTTAAGCAATACTAAGCAGAAAAAAACAACAATGCTGCCCAAAATTCTTTTGAAAAATTCAGATTTTTGAATGTGAAAACAAAAAAGAATTTTACTCAGCCTTATGCCATCCACCGCCACTAAACTATCAGTAAGCATAACAAACAAATCAACTTACATTCAACGTATGATATTCGCCAGTGTCCTCTGGTGGTCGGGGTTTGCATTTGCCGCAGCAGAAGTTGCAACAGCAGCACAGGCAACAGCAACAATAACAACCGGTTATTATACCACAGACGAGGAACAGAGCCTGAAAAAAATCAAACGAGAACTGAATCGATTTTGTTCAAATTTGAATCCCTACAAAACAAAATAATATTGATTGAAATTGAGCTTTGTAAGCGGCTTATTGTTAATGCCCTATTTCTGACGATCAATACCATTTCTATAATAAAATTATTTCTTCAGATTGTCCAATTCTAAAATTACTAGTGTTATAGAAATAGCAAACATCTGACTTAGAAATGAAACTCTTCCTATTTCCATAAATCTGATTGACCTTAATTTAATTGTTTCTTAGAAAACATTATACATATTATAGTTATACCTGAGAATGTATTTTGAGGTACTTAATTGATTTATACAATATTTATGGCCATTATCTTGATAAACAATCATGTATTGTATAATTAACATGAAAGGAATAAAATTCAATTAACATACTGATAATTTTTTTAAAGAAATTAAAGACAAGCTTACATTGGAAAAGATCGATTATATTGGTAAATTTTCGATATTTCATTGGAAGCTACTGTACCTACTTCCAACTTACATCCCAAAACAGGCAAACTTTCCAAATATGACACTACCAAACTCGGACTACAGTTAAGAGGCATTGTTGCGTAAACGTGCTCCCAAACTTAACACTTTATTACTGATTGGAACAAAAGTTTGTATAGAATTTTGTGGATATATTTTTAGTTCTTTGGTTCTGCTTTATCTCAGCACAATGTGAGAATTAAAGCGATAACATTTGATACGTATGTATTTATTTGTTTTTAATTTTGAAATAACTAGTTTTTGGGAAAAAGCACTTTGGCAGATTAACATTTTGTGGATAAAAAAAGGGTATTTTGTGTTAAGATTACACTTTCATGGCAGTTGGAATTTTTAATACTGAATAGAAATATTATTAAAAATTGACCCCAAGTTCAAAGTGACTAATCTGATAATGGAAAAGATAACAAGTGAGCAGCACGATAAAATTTATTATTATTTTGAGATCATAATATAATTTTTCTCTTGCCCCTGAATCACTAACAATAAGGACTTAAACTTTAGTAGTTGGAGATGGTTTGCAAAAATATAGCCAGAAATGCTATGCCAGCACTGACTAAAGGATCATAAAAATATATTGCTAGTTCATGGAAATATGATAACAAACAAAGCAATAAAGTTTTATGGCTCCAAATCGCAAAATTCATAAATGGTTTTATCTTTTCACACCTTTAGAAAAACCTCACTATGAGTAATTACAGGTTTTTAGTCATCCAATATAAATATAAACAATTCAGTTATAAATAACAAAAAATAATAGGTTTATGGAATTAAAATGTAGTAGGTACGTAGTAAATTAGACCTTAGGGTTTTTGCACGACATTTTTATTTAAGAATTGTCTGCATATTTTCGTGAGAAAGAGACTTGCCAAATATGAAGCTCTATGAATGATTATTCTCTGAACTCACGTCACGACTCGGTTAAAAGTTGCCAAATCAAAAACATAACTAGAAAGAATTTTTAGAGTTGGATCTTCAATAAGAAGGCACATGAAATTCAACACTACGCTTGACAACAGTGCGGGATTTCCAGTCAGCCAATTTCAATTATCATCAGGGTTTGGTAAACTATTTTCCACTTTAGTTTTTGGATGGATTTTTGATGGATATTTCCAATATAAACTAACACATCCATACAAAATTTCATACAAAAGTCCTACCAAAACATTTAAGGAAAAGGAAAAATAGGATTTTTTTTTTCATTTGACACACTCAAACTCTTCATTACCAGCTCTTGACATTTAAAACACTAGAAAATATTTTTTACAAATTAACAGCCAGTAATGATCAAATTTTGAGCTATTTCCAGCTCTTGAGGGTCTCTAAAAACAATATCCAACTCCTCAAGAGCCGGTAATAATTAAAATTTGGATCAAAAATGAATTTTGGAGCAGAAAAAAACAGCATAAATCCATAAAAAATAAGAAGCAAATCTACAAATTTCAGTAGAGACCTGGATAACACGTCATTCAATTGGAATATTGCAAG
This sequence comes from Ceutorhynchus assimilis, assembly GCA_917834065.1. Lineage (NCBI taxonomy): Eukaryota > Metazoa > Arthropoda > Insecta > Coleoptera > Curculionidae > Ceutorhynchus > Ceutorhynchus assimilis. The sequence goes on along the minus strand of OU892282.1, from coordinate 35,247,648 downwards.
GACATTTTTTAATCCAAAGGGAATGTACATTTTCTTCATTAGAAGATGTTTGGGATGGTTTTATTAGAATAAAAAAATGTCTATGCCTATTGCTTCATATTGACTCTAGTAGAAATTGCAATTTGAGTTATTTAGGGGCGTCAAAGAGTTTCATAGGAATTTATAGCTTCCAAGGACAAAGAATTTGGAAGAGGACAGTGTTGGACGATTTCTGCCTCTTGAAACTCTGAAGACTGGAAATTATTCTTTTTAACTTTACAACGCAGTTCTCAAGTTCCAGATACATACCAAGCAAATTGAGAACAACTTCTATTTAAGAAGCTTCTGAAAATTGGAGCAGAATTTATTGATTAGTGCAAATTCCAACCAAATATTTATGAAATAAATAAGGTAGTTAGCATTTTATTATGTTCAATATCATATGATAAAAAATAAATAAATAATAATTATAATTGAGATACTCATTATGGGTTTTACTTACTTTACACCATGTTGATGTGACAACAAAATAGGCATTGACATTTTCTTCACCAAACTGCTCAGCAATATACAACCCAAGTGAGCCATAGTTGTCATAGATATTTCGTTTCGTTGCATCACTTAAGATAGAATGAGCCCTGAATAATAAAGGTCAAAACACTAATTTGTTATAGTAGTTGGAATACAAACTTGCCTATTAACTTCTTTGAATTTATCTGCAGCATCTGGATTATTGGGGTTTTTATCTGGATGGTATTTTAGAGCCAACCGACGGTAGGTTTTCTTGATTTCATCTGCGGATGCCGTTTTTGGAAGGGCCAAGATTTCATAGAGTGAATCTCCTTGAGTGCTGGAAAGGATTAATTTCGAAGGTAAATCAATTTGACCTCCTTAAATTGATTTAAGCAGCACATATTTTGATCTCAATATTCTTTTTCAATTATGTATGCAAATACAAGGTTGGTTTAGGTATACAAGGTGTCCAGAGTAACTTAAAGTACTTACATGGGGATCTTTGGAACCATTGAAGTTACAGGGTGCACAAAAAATGGGGACAAAGTTGGGCAATCAACAAATAATCTGTCATTAACTTCTTTGAACTTGGAATCAGGGATCGACCGATACCGATATGGCATATCAGTATATCGGCCTTTTTCAGGTATATCGGTGTCACAGATTACCTAATACAGATGCGAAAGTACGTATACTTGTCGTCAACGATATTCTGTGACGAAGCCGGGCCGCCAGCGCTCCGACGCATAGATAAAGATCGCCCGCGTCAGGACAATTAACGTGGCCAAGTGCATGAGCATGTTCCAGCCTGTGTGTTTACATATTTTTGCGGGTAAAAAAAAAATATTTTTTTGCTGTTTGTGAACCAATTAAAGAAATAATATTATATTATTGAGCATCTGCATTTATATAATAAATATGTTCAAAATACATTGATGTGGCATTGGTGCGGCCAGCCTATGTCTATCAAATTAATCTTGAACCACGAATTCGCAGCTCTTTCGCATCTGTATGTAAGTAATCTGTGTCGGTGTATCTAGTTGGGGAGCTGGCGTCAAAAACATGCAAGAGTTTTCGCAAGGCGGATATTTTCAAAATAGGTCGTACTTTAGTGCTAGAATGCTAGTGTACAGTCAGCACTCACAGTTCCGGGACAGCTGGCTCTGGGACGCGGGCAAAGTTGTAATTTTAAGAAGCATCTAAACTGTTTTCTCAAAGCTCAAAATTTATAGAAATTTTGCACATTATCTGTTTGAAGGTCACAGATACCGTATGTAAATTGTCAGACGTCTAGTTCGTTGCAAAAAGGGGGTCAGACGTCCTCAAAGTTCTTATTTTATGGCATTTTCTTCAAATATATTTGTCAAGTACCTGCAAAAATATATTTTGACAGGACACCGAAGAAAATGCCATAAAATAAGAACTTTGAGGACGTCTGACCCCCTTTTTGCAACGAACTAGACGTCTGACGATTTACATACGTTATCTGTGACCTTCAAACAGATAATGTGCAAAATTTCTATAAATTTTGAGCTTTGAGAAAACAGTTTAGATGCTTCTTAAAATTACAACTTTGCCCGCGTCCCAGAGCCAGCTGTCCCGGAACTGTGAGTGCTGACTGTACACTAGCATTCTAGCACTAAAGTACGACCTATTTTGAAAATATCCGCCTTGCGAAAACTCTTGCATGTTTTTGGCGCCACCTCCTGGACTAATCGGTATATCAGCCCTTCATTGGCTGATAACTTTAGACCGATACAAATCATATTTTAAAAGATCAGTAATCATCACTAAGGTTTTTTTAAAGCTTAAAAGAGCTAATAATTGTGGTTCGTACATATGGGAGTGACTAATGGCCGTTTCCACTAACTATTTTAGGAGAGCCCTAACGATAAGTAGCCCTAAAATGACATTTTTACATGGAGAAATGTCAGTTTAGGACATACCTATTGTTAGGGCGTTCCTAAAATAGTTGGTGGAAATGGCCATAAGAAGAAAGTAAATATTAGAAATTGTTTTTCGTAAATTTATTTTAAATTAATTACGTATTTATATAAAAAAAAAACTTAACATTCTGCATATCTAAACTCAAATTCAAAATTATTTATTTATTTAAAAACAAAAAACTAAACTTTCTGCTTATCTGAACTCGAACAAAAAATATTAAAACTAGAAGAAAACAAATAAATAAAACATTCAAACTAAAGGAAAAGGTGCGAGAATCCGTATCGGCCTTATATCGGTATCGGCCTTCTATAAAGCCATATCGTATCGGTATCGGCAATATCGGTTTTTTGAAGAAAAAAAAAACCGTATCGGTCGATCCCTGCTTGGAATAACCACCGACATACAGGGCAATAAATAAAAATGTGTGTTTTATAAAATCCCTTTTCTTTTGCCTTGTATAACCGTTTTTATACCTAGTTCAAAGAAGTGGATGACAGATTACCTATTTGTAGGCATATGATTGCACAACTTTTTTCCCATTTGGTCCACCCTGTAACTTCAATGGTTTCCATCATCCCCTTCGAGGACATCCGTATATGTATTATGTATTCTGATTTTTATTTTTTATTAGTTGGCTGTTGGCTCAATGATTGTATGGATTACATTTACATCTCAGATTAAAGCCAAATTGTATTCTTTAACTGGCCACAAATAAAGAATGGTTTTCCATGCATAAATTCGAAATAATCCACCCAGGGTATTACTTATAGTGCCGGTTTATTCAGTTTCTGATAAACTGTCAGGCATGCAATGAAAACACAGTCTGTAATCCCATTGGTCGGCCAGTTATCCACCAACCAATAGAATTATAGATTGGTAAATTTATCTTGCAGATAGTTACCAGCAAGTTTAACTGAAGTTGATTAAACCAGGCCTTAGTAATTTTTTAAAAAATAACATCAAGAAAATCAATTTCTATTCGGTGAATAATAAATTGGCAGCATTAGCACATAAAATAAGTACTCCAACAAAACGCAAAATCTAGCCAAAGTAAAAATAATCATGATCAAAAGGCAAAGAAGTGCCCTGAACTTAGAGGGTCCTTGAAAACGAAACTAGGACAAACAAGGCCCCTGAAATTGATTTTGTATAAAAAATGACCTACACAAGGAATAAAAATGTAAAATACAAGATTAGAAAATGAAATCAGTGCGGCGACTGCTCCCTGAATAGGAGGCATCGGACGGGTAATTTCAAATAGGAACGATACTTACGATAGTTTACGTTTGGCGTCCATTGTAGTACAATTTTTTAACACTAAACTTGCATGTGAATTGAAATTTGGAGCCTCTAGCTTGAGATTTTCCCGTGCAAAGCCTCAGTTTTTAAACAATTACAGGCATATTTACAACATCCAGGTACCTTTAGAAAAAGACACTGGCGCAAAATGTCATGTTATGAGAAAATGTCAATAAATTAGTTGCAGCGACTACCAACAGAGAAAAATTAAAATCCCTAGGCGCATTGATTAATTTAATTTAATAAAATTACTTCCACTGAATGCACGCTATTTGATTCTACTTTGTATTACGAATTAGTTGTATTGCTGTTCTCGACCTTCTCTCATCAGGAGTTCCTGTTCTTTGTGTTTATTTGTAAAGTACTCTAGAGTTAGTAGAGCGACAAACTGAAAGAAGTTTCAAACCCTGAACTGTGACTTGTGAGTTTGGCGCAGCCCAATAAGCACCGTTACTGCTCTGGAGCTGTTCTCAGATGAGACTATGGGACAGCTATTGCGGTTAATTTCCGAGTGAAATACAAAGTCTGCCCGAATTCTCGCTGCACTGGATCCAACATATTGCACCAAAAGGTCAAAAAGGCTGAGAGTTCGGCTTCGCACTCCACGGAGCGGAACCGTATGAGCATGGATATCGTGACGTCATACGCCGAGCTTATCATCGCGGCGTGATGATAAGCTCAACGCAAAAAATAACACTATAACACTCTGAGAGCTAAAACGAACAGAATCTTATCGTTTCGAGCGCGCTTAGTTTATAAGTTGTATTCCTTTCACACCTATTTAGGAGAAGCTACGGAACAGCTCCGGGGCGTTACGCGCTTATTCCTTTCGAAAAGTGTTTGTTGCACCTGTGTAGCCAAGCCAGGCTCAAACCATCTCTTCCTTTCAAATCGGGGTCGACTAGCACCGGAGCAAGTAGCTCTAGTATTTCAAACTCTTGAAAGTAGGGTTGCCAAGTTTTTGAAATGGAAAAGCGGGAGGTTTAAATTGGGTGCCACGCCGAAATTTGTACAAGACAGTCGTTAAAACACCTTGTCAGTCAAATGTACGTCATCTTTTGTTAAGGGCCCCATACACTACGTTCTTTCTCGTCGGTTTTCATCGCCGCGATGAAACACGTCGTTCCAAAACTGAAGTGTGTGGTATAAAAACACGACGGTTTTCTACCACACACTTCGGTTTTGGAACCACGTGTTTGATCGTGGTGATGAAAACCGACGAGAAAGAACGTAGTGTATGGGACCCGTTAGAGGCCCCACACACTACGTGTTTTCTCGTCAGTTTTCATCGCTGCGATGAAATACGATGATCTAAAACCGAAGTGTGTGGTAGAAAACCGTCGTTTCTCATTGTCCGTTTAAAATTGAGTCCAAGCTTGTTTTTTGGCACGACGGTTCAACATTTCGTTCTAAAACCCTTGTATGTGGGTCCAACTGCCAAAAAATCGCGTTGTATGTGGTGAAAACAGGCTGACGATGAAACATGACGTTGGTAATCGCGAAGATGAAAACCGTCGAGACAGAACGTAGTGTGTGGGGCCCTTTAAACATTAAACAAATCACTCGCCAGATCGTTTTTTCCAATTTTTCCGGAAAAATTAAAAGCAACAGTATGATATTACCCCAAGAAATTTATTTCCTTTTAATTACACCTTTGTTCTTACTCACTCTTAAATGAGAAGGCTTTGGAGTGCATGCGTAATCGATGGTAGATGGCAAGGTTAGGTTGCCTGATTACTTTTATGACGTCATCTGGGATGCCTCAACCCATGGCCTCAACACTTTGAATATAAAACTACAGGAAGGAGCATAACCTGGAATCTGCGCGACCAGAAAATGTGGAGGATGCATATGGCCGACTAGTGTTTCCGGTTTGGCAGTGGCGTATATTTATTTAAATATGATTGTCAATATTATGACTCACTCTTTTCGCACTAATTCCAGTGTTTATTATCACTTAGAACTGCTAAAATCCATCAAACCTTCACTTGAATGAGGACACAGAGAACCACCAAAACAAATGATGAGTCCATACTTGGAGGCTCAAAATGGCCGTTTCCGTCCCTGCGTTGTCTGTAGTGACAGATAGGAAACGCTCCTTCCTGTAGTTTTATATTCAAAGCCTCAACATAATGCATAGGTACCTCCATAAGGCACTCTAGATGACGTCTTAAGTTACCCATTACCAGACAATAAACGATACGTGTTTTCAAAAATTTAAATTGTTTTTAGTCAAATGCGAAATTGTTAAAAAGCGGGAGTTTTTCTAGAAAGCGGGGGTTTTTACTGCGATGTTTTATGGCGGGAGACATCACAGATTAAAGATTAATAAGGACAGGTTAATCTGTGGGAGACATGACAAAAAAGCGGGAGTCTCCTGCCTAAATCGGGAGGGTTGGCAACCCTACTTGAAAGGAATACAACTAAAGTAGTAGTAGCACACTCCGTGCACTCCGAGTGACTCCGTTCGCACTCCAGCCGTTGTCTAATGGCGTTTCCGATTGGTAGATTCAGTGCGCACTGAGTGTATTTGCATCGTTTTAATCGACTAGTAGAAGAAAAAGACAGAAATAGAAAAAAATGCACTAGTTCCGCACTAGATTTACCAATCGGAAACGCCATAATTCTTTAAAAGGCAATACCCGAACGGCTGGAGTTCGAACGGAAGCACTCGGAGTGTGCAAGCCGAACCCAGCTAGTGTTAAGCCGAACTCAGCCAGTAAAATGGAGTGACAAGACATGACTGAGCAGTGTTGCCAACTTAGCGGATTTCCCGTCATATCTAAACGCATTTTGGTGGTGGGAAGCGGGAAAAAAAGCTGCCGGATTCTATTTTACGAGTCGAGTCGAAATTCGTATCGAATTGTCAAAATAGCGATTCTATTTTCCGATTTATCAATACCTATTACACGGTAAGTCCGGAGCTGTCGTATTCGATATCGAGACAATTCGACTCGACTCGTAAAATAGAATCCGGGGGCAGTTTCAACGGATGACGGATTTTTTAACGGAAACTAAGTTTCCGTTTGAAAGTTCTAAATTATGTTCTAACTAACTGGTTGTTTAGCGATTCAAGCTACTTTTGGTCTGTAAACAATCCTTTACGGAAACGTTAGCCCGATCACCAGCTGAATTTATCTGTCTTTTTCCAATGGTTTTAATGGAAAAGGATGAAATACAAACAGCCGATGATCTGGGGTGCGTTCAAGGCCGGCAATGCTAATGCCAAAACCTACTTTTCCCCCTCCACCTGTAATGCCGAACCACGTAGGTTGGAGCGGAACTCGAACGCAAAATGCCAATTTTGGCTTGGCTGTAGCCATTCCTGAATGCAGCCTGGGTGAATCGGATCAGTGTTTCTAAAAAAATAAAATGGCATTGTCGTCAATTTTGTTAACTCTGCATGATTTGGTTGCCCCTACTGAATACATTTTTATTTTTTTAGCGCATTTTTCATTCTGACGGATTTTATTGACGGAAAAGAAAATGGTTTAACGGATTTTTGACGGAAATCTACAGCAAAGTTGACGGAATTAAAAAAATACTGTTGGCAACACTGTGACTGAGTCGACTGACATCAGTCATCAGTGACATCCACTGATCCTAGACGGTTTAATTTGAATTTGTATTTATTTTCTTTTATATAAGTTTAACTTTTAGCAAGCTAGTTTTAGTTTTAGTAGTTTTTGATTTGGGTCAATGGGCAGCTGGTTTGGCTTCGGGTAGCCCGAGTACCATAATCGCAATATTCTGGCTGCAAAAATAGACTTATACCAAAAACAAGTCTTTCAAATTATTATAACGAACGATTTCTTGCCTTATGGACCAGTCTGATAACAACCAACAAGTTCAAACTTGTTTGGATTTCCCAATTCTCCAAACTTTCTACAGTTTCTACTACTACGGAAATTTGCAATACCTGTGGAAATCCCGGAAATCAGATGTTACATAACCTATAAATGTAAGGTTCATTTATTTAACTTACGAAAATGCGTTAAAATGCACTTTACTGCACTTATCGACAAGTGGAAAGTAGCATTTAACCGCACACTATGTGTTAACGTAGGACGTAGACTGCGGTAAAGTTACATGACCTCAAATTGTGTGATAAGGTAGGCTTTGGTAGGTATTAATTGAAAATCCTTTCTCGTGCAGAAATTTCAATAATGTTTTTTTTTGGGGATGCAAGATGCTCATAGGTAAAATTTTGTACACATGCAGAAAGTGCCTTTACCACCAGGGTTGGCAAAAATCCAGATAATTGTATTGTAGTGGATAGAAAAATGTATTTTTGAGATGAGATGACTACAGAGGTATCAAAGAGTGCCTAAGAACATTTGGAAGATTTCTGATAACTTCTAGAACATCACAGGGCTTCAAAATCATTAGTAACCAATTAAAAACTTTGGAAAGCATTTTGAAAAGTTTCAGAATGCGCTAGTGCCAAGTTAGAAATGTTTAACCATCTTATGATGCTCTAGAGCAATTTAGAAATTTGATAAGTTTAATAAGACTTTCAATTAAATTTGCAATCCTCCTGCATTTATTTGAGACAAATTCTCGGACAAATTGGAATCTTGAACAACATTGTAAAAGTACAGAACCAATTTAGAATTTGAGAGACATTCTAGAACAAACCAGAACACTTCTGAACTTTGGGCAACATTTTAGAAAATTTTTGGAATACTCTAGAACACTTTACAAATCATATGAAGCTTTTGAATTTTTTAGAATTTTTAGAATATCTGGAGAATTGTCACATGACATTTTAGAACTAACTTAAAACATCCATGAACATATTAGAACACTCTAAAATACTTCTTAACTTAATTAGAACTACCAAAAAGCACTTAAGAATATTTAGTAGATTTCTGATAACTTCTAGAACATTCCATGCTTCAGAAGCAACCTACTAAAAATTTTAGAAAGCATTTTGAAAAGCTTCAGAATGCCCTTGTTGTTGGAACATTTTCAATCATTTTGAGACGCTATAGATCACTTTACAATAAACTTAGAAGTTTGATAACCTTCAGAAGACTTTCAATTCAATTCTCAATCCTCCTGCATTTGTTTGAGACAAATTGGAACTTTCAAGAACACTTTAAAACACTACAGATCACTATTGAATCAAATTAGAATTTCAGAAATATTCTAGACCAGAACACTTCCAAACTTTCAGGTACGAATCATATGAAACTTTGCTGATAAAAAATGTTTGTTTATTTCTCCGTTAAATATTTTGATGGGATTTTTCTGTGAATTTTTGTGTTAACTTATATGGAAATACCAATCAAAACTCCATCCAGAAATCCAACTAGAAAAAATTGTTCGCCAAGCCTGTTTACCACTCTTAACAGCTTGACCAAACTATATTAATAACTATTTTGATAAGAAGGCAAGATTTTATTATTGGAATACCTCCCTTTGTTTCAGAACATGGAGGAAAAGACACCAGGAAAAGAAAATCATTATTTTCCTTTAAGACTACGCTCAAAGTTTGCCCACAAAAGCCACGGATTCGTACCGAGCAAAAAACACAAAAAATGGAAAAGATGGTTTTTGTCCAACTACAGTCAAACAAGTGAAACATCCATAACGGATTTTAACAAAATTTTATTCCAAATGTATATTAATATGAAGCAACTTTTGGATTCGGATATTGGCGCACGCCCAGATCTGTTGCGGTGTTTTCAGAAAATAATCCCAAAGGAATATTACGGCTCTCTCTTTAACAGACAAAAACTATTCTTTATTATCAAAAGAATTATAACGCAAACCCAAGGCGAATACATTCATATTTCTGCACTTTATAAAAATTTTCAATATGAGGACATGAAGTGGTTGACAACGGAAGACAATTTTATGGATCAAGTTTTGCAAGCTAATATTTTGCTCATACAAACTGTGATAAAGCCTTTTATACGTTCTTGCTATTATTTTTTGGCCAGTTTTAAAGACTATGGATTTTCTGTGATTCCCAGAGGTAAATTGTAGGCAGAATGAGGTTCTCACCAATACAAAACTTTTCTTCTTATACAGTTTGGAATCCTTTAGAAAGGTTTTTTTTTTAAAACAAATATCAGTTAAAACGCAGTGAATTATTATTTTACATTATTGTCCTTTTAAGGCGACGGCGATGCTTTCTTTGATAAATCGAAAAACAAAATATGTAAATTAGGACACATACGTTTAGTTGAAGCGACTGAATCTGTTACCCAGACGCCATTAGGAAATCTGAGTCTTCTTCCAAAATTCGGGTTCCCAGACACTGAATATAGACCGATTGTACGAACTAATAATAAGGTTCCAATCAACAAAATTGAAATTGACATTAAAGCTATTAAATTAGGATTAAAACGCATGGCGAAAAAGCAACAAATAATCGGAGGCACATTGCAGTTTTATGATAAATGGATCAACTTTCTTCAGAAGAGTGAAAACAAAAAAAGATTATATGGTAAACAACTTATTTGTCTATTATATAAGTTAAGATGTACCTATGGATATTATTTGTTTAAGAAAGTTTGGCCTTAAAAGGTTGATTTTACTTTATGTTATACAATTTTAGCTATTAAATTGGATCTGTTCGATGCATTTGGCTTTATTAACATTGACAAACTGACAGAACTAATAATTCAACCCAGTAAAGAAGGTTTTCTATTGAATCATGAAGTGAAATATTTGTTGGATCTTCTGTCCAACCAATATGTTACCATAAGAGGACAGAAAGAAATTTATAAGTGGGAACATGGTAATTAAATTCATTTTGGACAGTTTTAGTTGAATACTTTCGTAGTAAAGTTCCCATCACTGTTCAATTTTCTGTGTAACTAAGTGACCAGTCCTTGTACAAAATCGAAAAGTTATTAATTATTCAAAATATATTTTAGGTTTACTCCAAGGATTGCATCTTTCACCTCTTCTATGTGAACTTTACCTCAGCCACATTACCAAAGATTGTTTCAAGGGTTTCGATATGACCAATTGCTTCTTTCATCGGGCCGTCGATGATATTCTATTTATATCGACTAACGAAGATAAGCTAAATGAATTCGAACTGCTAGTCTTTTCAATGGAAATACTTAATCAGGGCAAGACACAACGTTATCTAGAGGAAAATGCGGACGATCCAAATATACTGTTTTGCGGGAAACTAATAAATATGGAAACTAGGGAAACTTGCACACCACATAATTATAAGAAAGGAGATGACTTGAGCTGCAAATTCAAATTGTGGAATAGGAAAAAACAGTTTGGGGATGATGATGCTTATAGTTTTCTTGAAAATGCAATGCAGTAAGTATTTATTTGTTTAGAGTAATTATTTTGTGTTTTCACACTTATTTTTTGTCCAGGTATTCTCCTCTCAATCACTTCTTCTCCAAATTTGACCTGAATACTGTTTGCAACAGTGTAGATACGGTAGCGAAAAATATATTTCATGGAATGTGTTACGTAGCTATCAAATTAATATTTGCCGTAGAGACTATTCAATATCTCTTTGTTGACGGAAAAAATTGTTGCCAAGTAGTAATTAAGATTATACAGTATATTCAACGTCGTTACCCTAGATACATAGAAAAGACAGTTCAGAAGAGCAAAGGAAAATATTATAAAGATATTTTGTCCGAGAAGCTTTTCAAGTTTTTGTGTTACAAAGCGTTTTATGTTATTTTTCAAAAAAAAAGTGCCACTTATAAAGAAGTATTGACATATTTAAAGGAGAAATCAGAGGTTTATATACTCGACTTAAAATATAATGTTGACATACAATACATTTCAACAATTCCAGATGCTTTTCGAAATGTTAAATGTGGTAGAAATACCGTATTGTATTAAGTGTTTATTTTGTTTCTTATGTAAAGTATTCTATATTTTGTCTGTGATTGATACAACTCTTGCGTTATTAAGTTTTTTGATTTGGTTTTTATATGTAGGTATCAATATTAGAGTCTCTATGCTTATTTTGTTTACCAAGTCTAATAGGTACTTGCTGCCAGTATTATTTTTTTATTTTTCTAATAAACATTTAAATAAAACAGTAAAGGTGTCTTATTAATTTCTCATTTGACGGGCAAATTGAAATAGGGATTTGTTTCATAACATAAATTTGAAAATATCAGATGTACGTAAGGTTCGTTTCACCAGGGTTATATAGTAATTCGAAGCCCAGTGTAAAGAGTGACAATAATGTAATAATAATTGTGAAACACTAGATTTAGAGGGTTGGCATACTAATTTAATTGGCTTCAATTAGAGCCTTATTGCGTTGAAATCAGAAAAAAATTAAGGGAGCTGTGAGATAAAAACCATCTCGGTGTCATTTTTGGAAAATATTCAATGTTCCATTTATTAAATTTTGAAGCTTCTCAGGTGCAAAACTGTTGAAAATTGAAACAAAATATACAATTTTGTGTAGTTAAGTAAACACAAAAACTATCGCAATATCCCGCAAAAACCCAGTAGAAATTTTCAGAAACCCAGATTCCCCAACCCTGAGTGGTGTCAATTTATTCTTGTATTCCGTTTCATAATATGTAATACTTCATGCATTCATGGATTTGGAACAAAAAACCATTTTCCACAACTAATATGCTCCTGGATTAGGGTTATTTTTCTAAAACACCTTTTTGTGAGGACCGATTCTATTTCTGTTGAAGTGTATGAAACGATGTACTATATACATGCATATTATAAGTTATAGTGATATAATTATACCTAGTAATATAACATTTTTCAATTTTCTATCCTAATGCCAAGGTACATAAAATTTTCCCAAATTTTAACAGTAGTAGCTTTCTGCTCTGTGCCTGAATAGACAAATTACTAAAAATTACAAAATGCTAAAGACAAATATAAAAGTTCTCTATTAAATACAACAAATATACAACGAAAGACACATTAATAAAGATTACAAAATGCTTAAGATAAAAGTACTCTATTGAATACAACAAAAGATACATTACTAAAGAGTACAAAATGCTTAAGATAAAAGTACTCTATTAAATACAATGAAAATACAAATTACTGAAGATTACAAAATGCTAAAGACAAAAATAAAAGTTCTCTATTAAATACAACAAAATACAATGGATCTTTAATTATAAATGTTTTCCACTACAACCGCTTCATTGCCTTCATATTCACCTTCAAAAAGCTGTTCAGAATATTCAATAGGCACTTCTTCTGCAACTAAATCTGTTGCATAATAATCTGAATCCTCAATAGGCACTTCCTCTGCAACTTCTGCTGACTCTTTTGGATAATAATCTGAATCTTCAATATCATCAGCCTGAGCTTCTTCAATTTTAAGTCTTTCTAGCTCTCCTCGATGACTTTTTTGCAAATGGAACCTAAACAAATTACACAATAAAAAAAATAAAATATTTTAAACATCAGAAGTCTCACTTCAAAATATCACTATCTACGAAACCTTTGTGGCAATAGCTGCACTCATATTTCCCTTGATGACTATGCATGTGTAATTTAAGATTATACTTGGAAGTAAAGCCAGAGCCACAATATTTACATTTGTGAGGACGTTCACCAGTGTGCGCAAGTTGATGTTTTTTCGTTTCGCCTACAGATCTGAATTTTTTATCACAAAACTCGCAGGAGTATGGCCTCTCACCAGTATGAGCGAGTTCGTGACGTTTTAATGAATTTGTAGTATAATATCTAGAATGATAATTATTATTAAGCTACCAAAAAAATAAACTAACAATTGACCTTTTTGGACAATAGCTGCACTGTAAATTTCTTTCGCCAGCATGTATTTTCAAATGATAATACAAAGCAGTTTTATAATGAAATCCTTTGCCGCAAATTTGACATATGACCGCAGTTTGATCCTTGTTGTGAGTCTTCGCGTGCTTTGTGGCATTGTCTTGCGTGAAGAATTTTTTGTCGCATTTATCACAACCATAGTTTCTACCACTATGTTTTTTTATATGATAAATTAATTTTTTTCGATTTTCAAAAATTTCATCGCAAATATGGCATTTGTAATCCTTTTCTGATGGTAAGTAGTTTGGTGCGTCATCAAAATATTTTATTTCATTCATATGACTTTCTTTGATGTGAGTTAAAAGTTGTATACGATTGCTGTAAGTAATAATATTAGATGCTATGTTGATACAATCTTTAAAACTTACTTATAACTAACATCACAAACGTAACAATGAACATCTTGTGTGTTTTTATTACATTTACGACTGTGTTTTTTAGCTCTTGCTAGGGTAGATATTGGCTTTAAGCAATAAGGACATTTAAAATTTAATTTTAATGCAGATCGGATTGCAGATTTTTCATTTTCATTTGACAACACTAAACTATCAAAAGCTTTCATGTTAGGTTCATTCATGAAAATGGTTTCATCTTCATATTTAGGATCTAAAGATTTTTCTAATTTGAATATTAGATCTGCTCGAGGATCTGGTGGAGGATCTGATGGAATATCATCATGATTCTCATCGTCATTGTCAGGTTCATCTGGTATTTCTTCTAAAATTGATATTACTTAATATGTTTTTACTATAAAAATAAATTCAATAAACCTTGTATGATTTTCTCAATTACTAAAGATGGTGCTTCTACTTGAAGTTTAGGTTTGTGGTATCCTTTTTCAACAAAAGTTGCAGTAATTGTTGTGCCAAGGTTTTGTAAAAAGCCATCAAAAGTGAATAAATCGTCTTCCTCTTCGCTTTCAATGACACATAATTCTTTGATATCAAATTTTTGAGTGCCTACAAATAATTCTACAGGAGCTTTAACATCTTTGTTAGTTCTAATTGGTGCCTCTTCTACAAGTTCATTATTAACTGAAAATTAAATTTCAAAATACCATCAACAATAAAATCACTGATGAATATGAGAACTCACCAATAATATCATCTGAAAACTCTTCTTCAGATTCCTTTGGTTGTTTTGAAATATTTCTTTTTGGCTCTATAAGCATTAATCATTAAATAATTGTATAAACAAACAATTTACTTACCAATATCAATCACAAATTGTTCTACAGCTTTATTTAGTTGTCCAGAAAGAATTTCCTTAGACTTTTTAAACTGGGCAATCAAATCATAAGCAATCTTCAAAAACCCAAAACACATTCTACAAACCGTATCTGGATAATTTGCACCTCTGGGTACAGTTTCGTTGGCGAGCAATTCCAGAGCCTCGACAACTTGGATTTCCGGATTCTGGATTTCGTCTAAAGGGGCACCCAAAGAAGACCCGGTTTTCAAACAGTGAGAGAGGCATATTCGGCATTGTGTTTGCGTACAGAGATAGTCGTATTTTCTTTTGTATCGTGTCGCTGGTGGAGACATTATTTCCTTTTTTCGATTGCAAGAAAATTGAAAATTATCACACAAAATTTAAAGGGGGAAATTTATAAAATAGGAGACAACACAACAGAAAACTTAACCTCAATCTCAAAACAATACACTACAGTGTTGCCAAATGGCAATGCCAAGCCAAGGATTGATCAAAAAGCGATCCGAAACGGGTTCACATGTTCGGCTCAAAACAAAGCGTTGCTCTAGACAAGATTAGTGTGTTCGTATTGAGCAATAGAATGCTCTCAAATCTCGCACGGAGCGCTCTCTCTTGCTCCGTCAAATTCGATGGATCAAAGAGTTTGGTCAGAACGGCTATTGATTTCGAATGGTGTGCCCCTTTGTGTGCCTTCGTTTGGAATATAATCGCTCTCGAGGGAATCCCGTAAACTTCATCATCCATACGGGGAGTGTTCTGAGAGCAGTGAAGCCGAAAATGTTATTAAAATCCCGAGTTACTCTACTCTGCGGTATGACGTCATCAGTCTACTCGCAGTGCAAAAAATTAAATGTTTAAGAATGCCTAGGGTCTCTTGGAGTTGTCCGCATCCGAGATTAGCTTACGGAACGCGATTATGGAATGGACAGGCTCAAGCATTGGGCTCAAAAAGATTCAAATATGTAATACGATGTGGCATTTAACAACAATTTTTATGTTCTGAGATTGCACTAAATTTGCACCATTCGTTATGTTTAGAGCGCAAAACTAGAGCAACTACAGTTCGATGTTCGATCACTTTCATAATTATGATTCTCTTAATAAGGCTGCTTTGTCAATAACAATTTAGTTGAGACATTAAAGCATAATTTGATTTGATTTGATTTGGATTTATTCGAAAGAGATAAAAACTGCATTAAAGTTATTCGCATAATTTTTCGTTTCTATAATCGTCAAAATTCATTGGCCATACTACTGGTCAGAGGGCCTCTGAGGATTCCTAACCCACGATTCGTCGTGCATTCGGCATCTTGATCTGAGTTCTCCGAGCTTGAATTTACCGTTCGTTTACTTAAAAAGTGTGCTCGGTGCAAGCTCATTCGCGTTCGTTCAATAAAATTTCGAACGCTTTGATACAAGTTGTATTCCTTTCACACCTAGGAGGAGCTCCGGAACAGCTCCGGGGCTTCACGCGCTTATTCCTTGAACTGCTCTTATTTTTCTCGTCCCTGAAGGTCCAACCTGTTTGTTAAAATTGTCAAATGTCAAATCAGAATATTGACAGTTGAGTTGAAGAGGGCGCTTCTGTACTTGGAGCTTTTTAAATTTTGGCGCGTGAATAATCGAATGTAATTTTAACCTCAAATGTCAAATTTGATATGTGGTTTCGGGACAAGCTGACGCTGACACTTTTGAAAATATTCTTTAAGGGCCACTGAACGTTTTGGAAGATATTTTAACCTATTCACTGTTCATTGTTCATATGTAGTCATCTTTCTTTCCACTTATTAAATCGGTTTAAAACTATTGACATTTACCGCCAAAATTCAAAGCACTCCAAGTTCACTCACGCCCTCTACAAAATTGTATGGAACTTAACTGGATATTTGCTGCCATTATAACAATAGTTGTATTCCTTTCACACCTAGGAGGAGCTCCGGAACAGCTCCGGGGCGTTACGCGCTTATTCCTTTCGAAAAGTGTTTGTTGCACCTGAGTGCTGAAGCCCGATTCAAACCATTTAAATCCATGACAGCCAGTGCATGTGTTCCTTTCAAATCGGGGTCGACTAACACCAGAGCGAGTAGCTCTAGTGTTTCAAGCTCTTGAAAGGAATACAACTAAATAGGTCCTGTTTCTGCAGAAATCAAAAACCATTCAGAGCGAATTTGATTGGTTGAAAACAGTCAGAAGCAGTCAGAAAACTAGTTTCAACTCAACCAATGGAATTCACTCTGGCTGGTTTGTGATTTCTGCAGAAACAGACCTGTTATTATTTCCAAGCGTTCGGGTGCAACAGAGAACGTGCAAAGCACATAGAGTATGATGGGTGTGAAGTGTTCTAGGAGCTTCTCACTTTGCACCCGAAAACAGCTATTGGTGTGTCACCATTTCCAACCTCATAACTAGGTAGGCAGCTGTCGTGTAGTGTTTGTCGTAGTTTAGAATTTAAAATGAAAAAAATTATTATTTAATTTTGATTAACATGATAGACAAAGAGGAAGATGAAAACGAGATCTAAAAAAGGGTTGTTATAATGTAGTATGCATTAAGCGTAAGCCCGCGGAATCATAACCTGTAGTGCAAACAGCCTACGCAAAGGCGAGAAACGACATGTTGGATACGTCACAATTGTTGGGGGGCTCCAGATTTGTTCCACACAGGCCTTTGGGGGCGGATTACGAACTCTCGATTCGAACCGAAACCGCCATGGATTTCGGACGCATTCTTATGTATTCGCATGGAGTGCGTTCGAAATCCATGGCGGTTTCGGTTCGAATCGAGAGTTCGTAATCCGGCCCCTCTGGTTTATTTGCCTTGACACGATGCAATATATCGTGGCGCGATTGGGTTGACGCTCGGCGGAGTGAGCAGAGCAAAGAGCAATCACGGAGTAACGTGACGTTAATAAACCGCGTATGACTGCATTCACCAGAATGGTGCACCTCCACGGATGCGGTGATTAAAATTCACTAATGCCAAAAGGTTTGTTCCAACCAGTCAAAAAACCGTCCCAGAACGGTTTCGCAACCACTCTGTATACGAATTTCGGTTTCTGCGCAAAAATTTTAGGTTTTGCGCAGAATCCTGACGGTAATAGGTCTGTTTCTGCAGAAATCACAAACCAGTCAGAGTGAATTTCATTGGTTGAAACAAGTTTTCTGAGTGTTTTCAACCAATGAAATTCGCTGTGACTGGTTTGTGATTTCTGCAGAAACAGACCTAATATTACGGTTTCCGTAGGTTGGAACAAAGCTATAGCCAAACCACAGCTTGCCAAACCCTGTTTAATTTAACAACACTGCTTTTTCTACCATTCCACCACGGTGCCTACACCCAAGGATGATACACACCTACGGATTGCTTATCGGTCTCGTTTTTGGTAATCGCCGCCATATTGGTGTGTTACCATTTACGATGTCATAGCAAAGTCATCAGCTGTTTAAACAACCAACGTGAAGGCGAGAAATAACATGCTGCCTACGTCACAAGTGGTAATTTGCATGGGAGTGAAGGGGGGAATTTGTTACACACAGGCCTTACGAGGATAGGCCATCCAGTAGTAGTAGTGTGTATCATCCTTGGCCTACATCAGCTGAATTCAGCCATACACGAGAAGTGAGAAGTGCACCGTGTCAAGAGTCAATACAAATAAACGCCATGTTGAAAATATATCGTGACGGTTTTTTGTCACGCTAGCTCGTGATTCGCAAGAATGATACACACTACTACTACAGGATAGCCTATCCTCATGAGGCCTGTGTGGAACAAATCCCCTCCCCCCTACACCCCGCAAAATCACAATAGCTGTGACGTAGGCAGCATGCTATTTCTCGCCTTAACGTAGGCTGTTTAAACAGCTGACGACTTAGTTATGACGTCGAAAATGGTGACACACCAATATGGCGGCGATTTCTAAAAACGAGGCCGATAAGCAATCCTGTTGGTATGTATCATCCTTAGCCGCTTTCCAGTATGCACATTGGCGCGCTCTGGCGCGCTCCAGAGCACCTCGGGGGCTCCACGCACTAGATTTGTACCGTTCCAGTATCATGGCGTGAGACGCCCGTCTTAGTGTCAAATATGTCAAATTTTAAAAATAATTATCTGTTTGTTTGTGCAGTTTGTTTTTTTATTTATCAAAAATGAAAGAGAATCAAAACTATATATTTTAAAATGTTCAATCTTGAGATATAACAAGAAATAAATAGATAAATAGCCACCCACAGATGTGACAGCTGATAGGTTGACGCGTACGTACAGCTCGGGGGCTCAACGCCCCGAGTAGCTCCGGGCGTCACACTCCCATACTGGAAAGCGGCTCTTGCGTGAGTCGTGTGTCACGGCCTTGAAATTTAACTCCTAGAACGCGGAAGTTTCACCCCAAAAATATGCATATGATTCTATTCACTACTATCAGTTAAGTTCAGAACAAAGTCAGTTAATATGTGAGTCGCAGGACAAAGGTATCGCTCTCACTTATGTTAAAGAATAGGCCTAAAAGTGTTGGGCTCGACTTGCTTACTCCATTCACTCTGAATCCGTATACACTCGTCACTCTAACTATTCGGTATTTCTTGGGTATTTCTTTTTGCTTTTTGACGTAAGTAGAGTGACTCTGCGTTCCTCTATGTAGAGTAGAGTGAATGGAGCTTACACCAAAATTTCCACCCCAGTGAGGAAATTTTTTAGAGCATGTAGTAGCACGCAAACATGCATGTCTTTGAATCAAACAGGTTGGTCATGTGCTAGTTTAAGCATTGCAATTTGCATTTTAAAATGGTTATGAGCAATGGAGTACCTACGCATTAACCAAGAGGGGTTTGAGAACAAAACAAAGACTGAGTTCGGTTTTACACTCTGAGTGCGCTCGAAATGATAAGATCCTGTTCCTTTTAGCCCTCAGGTCCATTACTAATTTACCTACCAGTTTACTACTAAAATGAAATTAAAATCAAAACAAAACAATTTTTTTGAGATTAGCGACAACTGTGACAAGGGTTTCAGGATTTTTTTTCGATCTGCGTTCGGCTTATGACCTTGTTCATGACGCACTCTGCGTATGACGTCACGATATTTAAGGTCATACCGTTACGCTCCGTGGAGTGCAAAGCCGAACTCAGCTAAATAGAATTATTGCTCTGAACGTTCGGTGGCCATTTGCACCGACCTTTTTAAGGGAGGCTTAACGATAAGTATACCTTAAAATGACAGTTTTACATGTAAAAATGTCACTTTAAGGAATACTTATCGTTAAGTCTTCCTTAAAATGGTCGGTACAAACGGCCACGGGTATTTTATTTACGGTATCCGCCAAAATAAACAGTACCGAAATGTACTCCAATATCACGTGCAAAAATCTACTCTCACTTCTCCATTCCATCTCTGTGCTGAATACCCGAACTCAAGAATGGCTGCGCCATGTTTATAAATCTCCCAAGTTTCGAATTCGAGAAACAGCGACGCGCTATAAAACGAAATTGTCACCTCAGGGTCAAAAAGTCGTCTAGAAGACGTTGTTTTGAAGATGTCCATAGGATGTCGCGAATTCACATCTTTGAAGACAACTATTTGGTACAACCAGGCCTATGGTTTATGTATTGAAATGAGATTCAAAGAAGTATTCAAGACATCTCGTTGAAGATGTCTTTAGAATGCCTTAGTCCTAAAGACGTCTTTAGGCAGCAGACGTCTAAAAGACGTTGGGTTTTGTAACATACGACGTCTTCAAGATGTTTTTAAAGACGCGTTAAAGATGTAAGCAAGATTTCTTGAATGTCGTTTATCGACATGAGAACGTCTTTTAAGATGTCTACAAAAATTTCCCACAGAATTCTTTTCGCATTCATTTAGAAGTTACTGGAAACTTCAAAACCATTTTAGAAGCCGATTAACAATTTCCAAACACACTTAAGAACAATTAGAAGTTTGAAACCCATTTTAGGATGCTCCAAAACACTCTTCTAGAATCTCAAGCGCCAGAATCTTAGGATTCAGGTGGAAAGTTGAAAAACGCCACATAGGACGTTTAAGAGCAAATTTAAAATAGTGTAGAACTTTGAACTTTTGATAAGTATCCAAAATAGTTCAAATCCAAATCAGAGTATTAAGGAACATTTTGGAACAATTTAGAAATTTCAGAACAATTTTTTTTTTAGAATGCTCCAAGCCAAGTTAGAGCACTTTAAAACTTCAATAAGCCATTTAGAACGTTCCAAACTTAGACCATGTTCCAAAACACTTTCCAGCAGCATTTTGGAATAAGGCTTCAGAACAATTTCAAAACCTCAGAATTATTTCAGAGAGCCTAATGCCTGGAATAGGCAAAAATTGAAATTTATAAAATGAGTAATATAATAATGAAATATTAGTCCTGAAGAAGTCTTAAGGTCTTAAGGCAGACGTCTAAAAGTTGGGTTTTGTGAAAGAAGCCCTATGCCCCATCACTAAACTAAAAGAAGTACCTAGTAGGAATTTGATATTATCACCAATATCTGTGTTTCGTTTGTTATAAAGCTGGTTTGAATTCAACTATTCTATATTAGCCAGAAAAATTGAAGTTGAATTAATTCTTAGATTTCAAACTTCCGAAAACGGATACATTTAAACTTGGTATATAGCCTTTTTATTCGTACAAGAAGCACGGCGTCGATGAAAGACCTTAATCAAGCAGCAGCAGCAACGATGGTAGTTTTCGAACAAGAACTCCTTGCAAACAAATAAAATAATTAAGTGGAAGAAGTAAAGCCGCCTCAGGGATACATTACGGTTCATCAGTATCTTTTCAGCGAGGCGAGAGCCTTTTGGGCACCGTAAACCGTCCGAACAGCGAATTCATTTTTCGACGGCTCTCGTTTTTGGTTTTGGGTCCGGGTGGTGGTAAAGAAGCGTGCATTAATGAAGAAAGAAACTCGCCGAGAATACGGAAAACTCCCATTTGGAGGGAAAATAAAGTCGCGATTTAAAAGGAAACTTTTAATCGACGTCTCGGGTAGGATGATGAAATAAATCTCTATGTGTTAAAATGAGACTTTCAATGTATTATAAATTGTTTTATTTCTTATTCTGGTAAAATTATAATTGAAAATCTGCTATTTGCAGTTATAGATTTTTGGTTTTGGGTAGTAGAGA
This sequence comes from Ceutorhynchus assimilis, assembly GCA_917834065.1. Lineage (NCBI taxonomy): Eukaryota > Metazoa > Arthropoda > Insecta > Coleoptera > Curculionidae > Ceutorhynchus > Ceutorhynchus assimilis. The sequence goes on along the minus strand of OU892282.1, from coordinate 35,225,781 downwards.
TGTTATTAATAATAGGAAGCAATTTTTGACTATTCAAGAGAAATTATCGCCTCGAGCTGGTCAAATAGCTTCTTTGAGCCTTGCATGAAAAGTAAAAAATTTCTATTCCCAGCGCTCCTATTGCCAAAAATTGAACTAGACACGTGTAAACCTTAGATTTTTGACCATTCAAAAGGGGTAGAGCTAGTCAAAAAGCTTGTTTAACTCGCGCAGAGCTGAAATCCAATTGGGAAATAGTAAAATCTCATTCCCGGCTCTACTAGAGCTGAAATTTGAACTAGAAAAGCAGAAAATTTCTATTCCCAGGGCTCGTATTGCCAAAAATTGCACTAAAGACGTGTGGAACTTAGATTTTTGACCATTTAAAAGGCCTAGACCTGGGCAAAAACCTTGGTTGACCCTCGCAAAACTGAAATTTAATTGGGAAATTGTAGAAATCTGATGCCCGGCTCTATACTAGAGCTGAAATTTGGATTTGAAACGGATACAATTATAACTAACGAATGTGACAAGCTATTCAAGTACGAGTGAATTGTTGCGGAACTTATCGGTGGACCTCTGCGGGATGAGCGCAGCGAGTTCCGCAGCCATCTATTCATCAATATGTTGTTTAATTACGATACTAACTTGACTCACTCAAATGTGAGTTATTCTCATTAGTTTAAAAACTACACGTTTCAGGTGAATGTCTCATTTGAACAGTTCAACAGTATATTGGTGAGTAGATGGCTGCGGAACTCGCTGCGCTCGTCCCGCAGAGGTCCACCCATAAGTTCTGCAATAATCCACTTATTTGTACTTGAACAATAACTTATTATATAAAGTCAAAATTTGTAAGATTATCCACTTTTTGTCAATTTGCCTTTCAACAGGAATTAGTAATGTTACTTTACCAAACTAGTTACATAATGTGACAAGTTATTCAAGTACAAATGAGTGAATTGTTGTAAAACTTATGGGTGGACCTCTGCGGGACGTGCGCAGCGAGTTCCGCAGCCATTTATTCCTCAATATTTTGTTTAATCACGATACTAACCTGACTCACTCAAATGTGAGTTTTTCTATTCAGTTTGAAAACTACAGGTTTCAAGTGAATGTCTTACATGAACAGTTCAATAGTATATATTGATGAGTAGATGGCTGCGGAACTCGCTGCGCTCGTCCCGCAGAGGTCCACCCATAAGTTCTGCAATAATCCACTTATTTATACTTGAACAATAACTTATTATATTAAGTCAAAATTTGTAAGATTATCCACTTTTTGTCAATTTGCCTTTCAACAGGAATTAGTAATGTTACTTTATCAAACTAGTAACATAACGTTACAACAGCAATACATTCTATTATCTCACTATACGTTTGTAGAATTCTAGTTTTAAAGTAAAAACAAAAATAGCAAGACACACAAACAAGACACTCTCCATCAGTTTAAAAAACACGTAAGTAGGTAAACCATCAACGAACGAGTTCAACCAATCTCGAGTTGCGGAAGAATATTTCGTTTTTGGAAGCACCATCGGTAAAGCTAAGTGCAAGCTTTTCGAGAGAGAGAATACAAAGTGAGCAAACCAGCCAGAGAAGTATAAAAGCCGGAAAATGCCACACCGGTTCTCCCAAGCAAAACTAGGCAAGTAGTGACTGTAAAATAATTCAAACGCTGAGTAAGTAGGTAAGTATGTATACTATTTCAATCCCTCGTATAAAATCCCGTAACAACAGGAGGAATTTACATATTTTGTACTCATGCATAAAAGCTTACGATGGTAAAAGCTTATATACGTTTGAAACAAAATGTGGCTAAAGGGTAAGGTACCTACTATGAAATTGTATTTAGAAAATTTTAATTATTTACTATACTTTATGAAGCTTCTATTTCACTTATTGTAATTGAAAAAATATTTTTGTAAAATAAAAGCTAATAGATACTCAGTATTAAATTCTAAATATCACACCGATTGCAATATTTATTAATTAAATAAACAATCAATTTGCTGATGAAACAATATTTTGTTTAATTAGCTGCACTATTGTTTTAAAACCTGCAATATTGCACAGTGCTTCGAATAAAACTATGTTTTCAAAAGCAGGAATTTATTTTTTAATATCTTTTGTGAGTTTTACTTCCGCTCTGTTTGATAATGGTAAATTTCTCCGATAATAAAGACTTGGATCTCAAATATTTGTTTTTAGATGTTGAGCTGACTTGCAAAGGAAAAACTTTTAGAAATGTTAGTTTAACCGCCTATTATCCCGACTATACTGATAGTGACAATGAATACGGATATCGGGATAAAAAGGGAAGAAAATTAATGACTTTACAGGTAAGTTATGAAAAATATGTTGTCTTAAGAAGGGTTTCAATGTACTGAGATCTTCAATTTGAGCCAGGAAAAGACAAAAAATGGATACCTAGGAAAAACAGGAAAAATTTCCAATTATCCCATTAAAAGCACTTGACTTTTCTTAATGTTTTCATTCCCAGCTCTCGAATTCTATTTCAAGAAATTGAAATAAAAATAAACCGATAACTCAGGAACCTCGAATAAAGAAAAATTGAAAAAACATTTTCCTATTTTTTTTTTCGACAGGAAAAAGAAAATTAATAGACAAAAGAAGACTTGAAGTGTCTTCATCAATTAAATTTTAATGATTAGATACTTAAAATATCTTTATTTCTAGGATTATTTGGATGACCGAACAGAATACGTTACACTCGGCATGGACGAAAAACTGGGAATTCCCTATGGAACAAAAGTATGCATCCCCGAACTAAATGAACATTTTGGACACAGAATTAGGCTCGAAGTCAGAGATTCTTCCTATGATTTATACGCTCAAGGGTATTCTAGGGCGGACATTTGTGTCCGATCTGAACTGGACAGTTACGATAACAGCTTCAATAAGGAAATAACTTTAGTTTTTGTGTAAAATAAACTTTGCTAATTAAAAAATTACCTATTTAATAAATCATCGTTTTTAATTATTGAACATTTTTACAGTTTCCAATTAAAATGGTAATGATTATTCTGTGATTGAACTAAGGTGCGGATGAGCGTAAAAATTACATTGTGAAAGTAGCATAATCTTAGCCCATATATTTGTTAAAGGCATAAATACAGGTGCATAACTATCTTTACGGTTTTTTTGTACATTTCAAGCAGTGTGAACGGTTCTAGTGAAAATGGCTAATGGGTTCAAGATTGGATTTTGCATATTCGTAAGTGAACATTTTGTATTTTAATATTTCAACAATTGAGTGAATTATTCTAGATTTGGTTTGAATATACAAAAGCACATGGGTCAGAGAGATTTGTACACAATCAGCAATTTCAGTCACAACTCATCAAAAATCAACAAGAATTCCGTCCAACACTTTCAAAATTCCATAGCATGTATTCTTCAACGCAGTCGCCAAGAAAAAGAGTTTCTAATCCAAAAGTAGATAGAATTTACTTTACTTCAACAACGCAGTCACCAAGAAAAATAGTTACTATTGCAGAAGCAAATAATAAAAATAGCAGCCAACTAGCGCAAGCTAGTGAAACAAATAATATCATTGAAGAGTTCAAAAAGCCAAGTATAAAAGAACTTCAACAAGTCATCAGCAAAATTGTTAAAAGTCCTTCAAAAATACATCAAGTTGTTAAAGCACCTGCTGTGTATGAGCTTCATTTACAAGAAGTAGAACCTTGGAAATTCAATTCATTGCGGAGTTCTTCTTGGAGAAAGCCGTCTAAATATTATAATAGACCAATTAAACGATATTTAAATCAAAGACCTTTCAAGTTGGTTAATGGTAGGAATAAAGTGGATTATCCTCCTGAGCTTAGTTGGTATTATGCAAAGAAAAATGAGCCACAACATTCATTGGGAAGAAAAAATTTAGCTGCTGTGTATCAATCCTATATAAGAAGAAATGGGGAAAACTTTTTTCCATTTCTGACTGGATTACATTATATTTTTCATGTTAGAGAGGCAGGTGACAAATAAAAATAAAATATGATTAGATTTAGTTGCGTTTCTATTATTTTTTAAATGTTTAAACCCTAATTTAGATTGTATAGTGTTGTCAAGCTCCATATAAATTACTAAAGCGTCTATATCTCTTTGTTTCAGCCAACTCTTAGCCTCTAATGCGAGTGAATAATTAGAATTACTACGGTGGTGGTTAAGCTTTACTCATTTAGTCGTCAGCTCGTAGAATAGAATTTAGAGCACCGAGGAAATCTTTAGCACTTTCAAGATATTTCTCCGTAACGTTGGGGGGGCTTTAAACTAAATATTAGATTTCAGTCGAAAACCTATTTCAGCCACAATTTCTCTCTTTCCTTTCGCTTGCTTTGCTTGCGACATAAAACTTTGAGCAAGAATTGAGAAAATGTTGTGTGTAACTATGTGCATTTTTCATTTAAAGTGTAAATTGGGTTCAAAAAGAGAACGTAGCATAGTTTATGTATTTGGATTTAGACATAATTTTGTTTGTTTGAGACATGTTATTTGTCTTTAATCTTTTCTTATCCTAGAGAGAAAAAGTACCTGCTATAGGTAGGTAGGTTAGCCTTTTCTTCTAAGAGAGGCATAACAAATCCATTTTTATAATATTACCAAGAATTCTGCATTTATCCAAAAATGAACAGGAAAATACCCAAGCTTCATTGAATTATCCGTATTTCGGGTATTTACCCGGAAATCGGCAACGCTGACTGAAGTATATGCCTTTCAGGTATTATTGGCGTAGCATCATCCTTGGAAATTTGGCAGGTTAACCCTCGTATAATAATGACATTTGATGACAAAATAGGTCGGTTCTGCAAAAATCATAAACCAGTCAGAGTGAATTTCATTGATTGAAACTAGTTTCTGACTGGTTTCAACCAATGAAATTCGCTCTGACTGGTTTGTGATTTCTGCAGAAACAGACCTAATATTTTTTAAATTTCAGGGTTATGAAACAGAAAGCCGAGTTGCCAGAATGTGTAAAATATCTGAGAAAATTCAAATACAGTGAAGCTTCACTAATCCGGATCAATAAAAACCAAGGCAATCCGAATTAATGAAACATCTGGATTATTGGAACCTTTTGAAAAGTCACAGAAATACGTCAAAAACTGTAGTTTATTAACTCAAAATAGGTGCTTATTACATAGTACAGTTAATTTTTGCAAAACATCGTGTTTTTCGCTAGTGTTAACGTTTTGCGTGCTCTATTTGGCGCCATGATGCTTCCTACCGAGCTTTCCACCCTTGTCACAGAAAAAAACGCATCGTTTTCGGTGAAATAATAGGGGATTCACCGACATAGACTTTGGTAACACCAACTGTAGCGATTGGCAAACTGCACAAATAATTATGATCCGGATTATAGAATCACAGGTAATACATAATGTTAAGATCAATAGTTATTTATGGTACTAGTGTGTTATGTTGAAAATAAGTCACGCGAGAAAGATTCTCAAGTGACTTAGGAAACATAATGCACGAGTGGCATACAATGTTTTATCCAACAAGTAGAAGAAATCGTTTTTTTATGAGATAATACAAAAAAAAAACAAGATTCTATGCGTCGGCGTCTTCCAGCACTGTCAGCAGCTCTACCGATATGGGAGCGTCTGGTTCCAATGAACCAACGAATTTTACAATGACTTCAAATTCGAATAAACCGTTAACGTTTCCTTTAATTTCAATATCAATGTGAATTCTGCTTGTAATAGTAATAAATAAATAGAATGCTATTTTAAATATGAACGTGTGTTATAATCCATAACTCACTAATAAATAGAATACTACTTTAAATATGAACGTGAGTTATAATCCATAACTCACTAGTGAGTTATGGATTATAACACACTAGTGTGTTATCTGATAGTTTACTTGTCTAAAATGACATTAATAATAATAGTCATAACTGTCATGTATTGGATAAATATTTTAATTTTGTCCGGATAACTGGGAAATCCGGATTAATGGAGTTCGGATTAACGAAGCTTTACTGTAGTAAAATTATTTATTTTATTTGAAATAAAATAAATCCAAGGTAACCATAACAGTAAGCTTAACAGCATAAATAGGTATGTTTATTTAAACCATGTATGTAATTTTCACATTCCTTACTGGTTTGAAGGAAGGTTCGAAAATGTCACTTTACTTTTGTTTACTTTAAAGCAGGCCGAAAGTGACTGTTCTCCTGACACTTTCGGCCTGGAGAACTCACTTTCGGTCCTGATAAATTGATCTAAACCATTATCTAAACATAAATCCAGGTGCAATGTTTGTATTTAGAAATAGATGTCACATGTGTTTATATTGGCCGTGTTCGTTTTTGTCATCTTTTTCATCGATTTGCTCCGAAATTTTGACAGGCACGTGATTTGTAAATTGAAACTGTCTGATCCAGTCACGTGCCTGTCAAAATTTCGGAGCAAATCGACGAAAAAGATGACAAAAACGAACAGGGCCATTGTTAAAATTTCATAAGATGTCAATGTCGGTGTCAGACTGTCAGTCGAAATTCCATTTTTGTCATATTTTTAACTTATTTTTTTAAAATAATTAATGGTTCAAAATAAAATAGTATACATAATTCGGTGGAAAGTTTTCACATTATTGTCTCAAGAATTGGTTGACCGGCGCTTCGCACCTCGGTCAACTATAGTATCTCTCCACCTCTGCATATAATATACTATTTCGCAGTAACTTTTTTTTCGGGTTTGGTCCCACGGTTCCTAAAGTTAATAGATTGTCTGGTAATGCTAAACAGATGACGTCATCAGGAGGATCTTATGGAAATTTGCATTATGTTTAGTCGTCTGGATGACGTCATTAAAGTTATCAGGCAACCTAAGGGCGGGTATTATAAAACTACTTTGAGAGTACTCTCAAAGTAGTTTTATAATACCCGCCCTAACTCTTTCAAACAACTTTGGTTTGATGCAACAAAAATATTGGTTGTTGGTTATAAAACTGGCTTTACATCTACATTTAAACTATACCTACCCCAAATATATCTGGTAGTTGATGGGCTTCAATTATTATTCCCTGAAGAACCTCTGGTTTGTTTTTCTCAAAATAGCCGAAAAATTTTATTATTTCCCTTATTTTTTCTAGTGAAATTATTTTGTCTGTAGGTTTGTGATTTCTGTGGTCTGCACAGGAATTTTTCTCCATTTCTTCTTTTTTTTTTCAGCTACCTGCTTCATCATTTTCTGGACTCTTTTTTTCTTTCTTGTCCTACGGCGCTGTTCCTTCTCCACTCAGAACAATATTTTCGTCTATGAAATTTCAATTATTATTCGTTCATCCCATTGTATTTAATTTGTATTATAAATTACCTAAATATATGTTTATTTTTTTTTTACCTCTCCATGTAAACCAGAAAATTTATAGCAGTAATCTCGAATTACATGTACCGTACATTACACGGATGTATTTGATTCTACGCCCCTTTTGTAGCTACCTACAATGGCATGCACAAATAAATTTCAATGGCAAATTTAATATCATGAATAAATTGCTGTTATCACTCCGTTTAATTAGGACGTAGGTGTAGGTACGCCTAATGCCTGAAACATGTTATTAATGTTTTGTATTTTTCGTTGTATTGTTTGAAATATGTAATTCAATATTGCTTTTTAGGGCATTATATGCGGTGAATTTAATAAAAGGGATTGGTTAATTATTAAGCTTTTATTAGAGGCATTAAAAGGAAGGGTCTTTTTTGTGTAGGTATAGATTTTTGTTAATGTTATTGTAATGAGGGTTGAAAGGTGAAATGTTAGCCAAACAACCCAAATTCTAAAACAAATTAATCATGTTAATATGTGCTTGATGTTTTTGGATTATTTTCAAAATGTTTATGAATATTAAATATTAAAACAAACAGAAATTATTGTTTTCATTTTTGATATATTAATAATTGAGGTGCTATTTAAAATAAATGTTCTCCATCACTCGTGTTAAATTTTAATTATAAAATAACAGAAATGCTGAAAAATGATTGTGCGGTTATATGAGTTTTACTACTTATATTGTCACAATGTCACAATCCCTATACGTTTCGTCCTTGGACGTCACAAAAGGAATGTGACCTGGGGGCGTAGGTGGGGTTCAGGTAGAATGAAACTCGCTTGGTATAGGTACAATAAGAAATGTTTTGAATATATGGAATAATATTACCCTAGGAATAATACCATGACGTCTCTTCTACAGAGGGACGCACTACTTGGGCCACTATGTATTATGTACATTCTGTACACTTGGCGTGACTGAAGACTGAGGCTGGGTTTGAGACAGGTCCAGAAGGACGTTTCTTAATAAAGGTAGTTTGCACTGGGAGGAGACTTAGCTAGAGGGGCTTTTCCCAATTGAGGTACTTCGCACTAGCCTTAGTCTGCCGGTAATAGATCTCGGCGAGGTACTTATACCAAATTAATGCTGATTCGTCGACACACTTTGATAAAATTGATGTACAGTACAGAATGGTATTAACTTAAGTAGTTGACATATGTCTCCCCTCTGAAAAGTATTGGCCCCCAATGATTGTAGAAGAGAAATCAAAAATAGAATAAAATATGACAAGATACCTAATGGAATTACAATACGATAAAACACAATACAATACAATACAATAAAATACAATACAATAAAATACAAACAATAAAATAAAATACAATATAATACAAAAAGCGAAAGGAATAGGGGCGATGTAATTACTATAATTTAAATAAATTGATAAAACTGTGGTGCGCCAGAAGATCCCGTCACGGGTTGGGTTTTGCTGTCTAACCAGATGCGTTTTCTCAGTAAAGACAGTCCAGGTACCATAACGCTTGTACTTCCTTGAGGTCAGGTTTTGGTTAGTCAAATATGTCATAGTGTCCGGTTCCTTGCATCCAATGGCACAAAAAGTGTTTTTCGAAAGTTGGGGAAAATATGATGATGTCATCCAGGTAAATTAGCACTTCTTTCCATTTCATGTCCCTAAATACCTGATCCGTAAGTTTTTGGAAGGTTGCTGGGGCATTGCATAACCCAAAACTTAGTATAATAAACTCGTAGGTTCCAAGCCCTTGTGCCACAAACGCTGTATATTGCTTTGAACTTTCCTCTACTGAAACTTGCCAATATCCAGAAAATGTCGAGGGTGCTGAACCATTTTGCGTTGCCTAGGTATGAGAAGATGTCGTCGATCTGCGGCAGTGGGTAAGTTGATTTTTTTGTTACACTGTTTATTTTCCTGTAATCTACGCAAAATTTGGTTTTCCCATCCTTTTTCTTCACTAGCACCACTGGATTGGCAAGGCCTAATAACGTTGCTCAAGCATTTCCTGAATTTGTTTGTCTATGATCTGTCTTTCTTTCTGTGATAACCGGTATGGGCGACTTTTGAAGTTGGTTTTGCCCATTCGTTTTGTCGATTTTGCAAAAACGTCATTATATTCAAGAAGTAGTTCTATTAGTGCGTGTTTATTTTTCTCGTTTGGAACTCCTTCTACTTTATGGTCATCTAACATTACTTCTTCGTTTTCCTGGATCTTCTCCTCTAGTAGCATGAGATTGTAGGAGTGATGTATTTCCACTGTTTCTGAAAATGCCATTGTTGCTCCCGCGTAAGTATATAGCTACTGGATTCCTTGCATTTGATTTCACTTTTAACATAGGGCTGTCTTCGTTTGTGTAAATTTGCGTTTGTAGTACCAAATGATTTTCTGCTAACCAGTCCAAGTGATATTTGCATTGGTAGCCCACATTGTTCTTAATTTCATTATTTCCGTCCATTGTTTTTAACTGCAATATCTTTTCTTCATTTTGAGACACCGTATAATCTTTAGTAACCCCTAATTTGTGTACTTTATTTTTAGTTTCCGTACTGATTTGCATTAGGTTACTGATTTCTTCTTCGGGTTTTTCTTCTATTTTATGGCTTGGCTCTTATCTGTATATAAGAACTCTGTAACCCCAGTCTTCAATCACGCTAAGTGTACAGAGTGTACATAATGGAGTGTCCTAAGTAGTACTCCCTCCATAGAAGAGACGTCATGGTATTATTTTTACGGTAATATTATATTTTATCAATACATATCTTATTGTAGCAAAACCCAGCGAGTTTCTCTCTACCTGTACCCCACCTACGCCTCCAGGTTACGCTTCTGTTGTGACGTCCTAGGACGAAACGTATAGGGGTTGTGACATATTTGGTATAAATACCAAATAAATGCTGACCCGTCGACACACGTTGATAAAATTGACGTACAGAGTGGTATTTACTTAAGCAGTTGACAATATAAAGAATTGTGATTTTAAATGGATCAAATCGACTTGAAATTGTTTTTTTATAGGCACTTCAATCCTTCGTCTACTGCCTAAAAAAATCCAATCCGTTATTTTGTAAATTTAGCTTTTAATTCAAATAGTTATTTCACTGTTTGCGAATGCCAAATCGATACAAATGTTTCAAATTAAATCAACAAAACACTCGTACACCGATTTGTCCTAAAACAAAACAATAAAACGCCAACAAGTTTACACAATTAGTTTATAAATATATTTACAAAATGTATAATTGTTAATTATTATAAATAAAGCATTTGTATTATTAAAACAGTTAAATTGCTCTTGTGAAAGTGACGGTTTCGTGTAACAAATTTTAATTGATCATATTAGTTAGGTTAGAATCGCAAATTGGCGCGGGTTCCTAGTTCAAAAATTAATACATTGATGTCTTATGGGGACTCAATTTTAAAAGCGTCTGTAGACGTGATAGAACGTTTGTTAGGGAAGTGAGTGGTATAAATAGTTTTTTTAATATGTTAATTAACTGAGAGAGTGTTTGAAAGTTGAATAAACATTGTTAAAATAAAAATATTACCAATTTAAGAAGCCGATATTTGTATAAAATACGTATGTCGTTGCTTGATCCATAAGTATATATGAGTACCTAATTATAATAAAATAAAAGTTTACCTTTATACTTGGTTAGTAAATGTACTTCAATAATCCAAAAAAATTGAAAAATAAATGACTGAACAAGTGATAATAGTAGATTATACCACGAGTCAATAATGATAGCTATTATTCCCGAGGATTATTACGAACTCTGCCGCGTTAGCGGCGAGGGAGTAACATTCCGAGGGAATAATAGCCATTATTGCGAGTAGTATACTCTACTTTATTTACGACAAATTAATTTATTTGAGATTTTCAATGAACAAATTTCATCCGTCTCATAATTTTCAATACAAATCCACAAGCACTACACGTTTGACAATGACACTTTTGTGGAATAATGACCATTAATCCCGCTACTCGTCATTAATCCCTGGAGGAATAACATATGTCATTATACTGCCAAAATCACAAATATAATATGCACATTATACATTAGTCGTAAATAAACAATTCACCAACAATCATAACACAACACACAACCTCACTTTCTCTCAGCTGGTTTTAGACCCGACGTACGTCCACCGAAAACAGACACTTTTAATTAAAATCATTTGTATTTTTAATTCATAGGTCTAAAAAACTAATTAGAGCATGAATTATAGAGAAATATGTTCAAAGTTTGATGTACAATAGGTTCCAATACTAAGAAATGCCCAGAACCCAAGATATTCCCGTCTGAAAATCACTCTTTTGAATCCCCCATAAGAAATACATTGCTGTCAAATTTGCTGAAATGTGTTTAGGAACCCATTTTAAATTTCGCGCCTGATTTTTCCTAACCTAACTAATATGGTCAATTGAATTCATTAAGAGATGCAAAAAACAAATTTGCTCAACAATTGCGTCTTCCTAGGACAAAGGTCAACAAAACGCTGAAATACGCCAATGCATTTTGTATTGTGTGTCTGATTTCAGCTGAAATTCGTGCTGCTGCTGCGTTTGATGGGGCACTAACTGAAACACAAATGGAACCAGTTAAAAAGGGATTTTTTTTCCAATGTAGATAATACTGATGGAAAAGCTTTTGGCATTGAATAATACATAAATAATTACTCAAAAGCCATATTTGTCCCTAACATTTTCAAGTTGCCCTAATTACCAACAAAACTGAGCTAGAGACAAAAAAAATTAACAAGACATAATTTATACTAAAATTTTTGTCACGTTGTTACCTCTAGCAGGAATCGGATGCCTGACACTTTTCAAGTCCAACTCCGCGACTTCCTGATAGATCGTCGGAATTTGCGCGACACACTGGAGAACTAATCTGCCCTCATTAAAATGCATAAAAGACAATTTCAGCTCTAATTGCAGGTCGCTCCAATCACGCAAATTCGCCCGTCGCGAAATTCCCGGCTCGGTCTGATTTACCTGAAACAGAAAATCCATGATTTTGCTACTAGTGCTGGCTGTGTTAAAAATACGTCTCTGAATTTCACTCTGGAACTATGAACGATTTTTTTAGAAAACGTTTAATGAGATAAAGTTTTTCAAATTATCATTAGCTCACGTTTCAATTAAATTACCTTGCAATGGGTTTAAGTGGTTCTTTAAGGATTTCATCTAATTTAACGGTTGGCTTCACAACGATATCTAGATTTATTTAATTGCTTGTTAAAAATCACATTTCAAGTGTAGGAATAAACGAATGCTGGGTCTCCTTTCAGTGTAAACTAACTAGAGTGTAGCTCTTCTAAAGGGAAAATTATGAAAGGGTTGGTAAACTTAGGAGAGCCTGCCTGTTTAGTTTACCCTTTCGGGGTCTCTATACTGAGAAGGACAATGGTCAACACTTTGAAGTATTTACAAAGGTGCTAGAATTTTAATTGCCTGTTTGACGTTGATTTATTTATATATTTTTTCAGGCTCTATGAATATATCCCAATTGAAGTTATTGAAGCTTGTGTACCTATGTTCAAGAAAAACCAGTTCAATCTGAAAAGGTCAAAGGTTTGTACTGCAATTTGGTGCAAAAAAATGGAAAAGACAAAAAACTTTTGAGGCAAAATGTATTCTACACAGCGATGACGGCTCAGAGTTCGTAAACTATTGCAAAGAGATGCACTCTGTTGGCCTACTTTATTCATTTGATGGATGACCATAGTAAGCCATTCTATTATTGTGCTACAGTCTATTTTTTCAAGCCTCAGCTCTTCATGAAATCGAGCGAAAAATATTACATTATCCAATAACAGATGTAGCCGAACTGATTTTTATTTATAGTCCCTCTTAGTTCTATCTAATAAGTTTTGTATTATATTTTTTTGCAGCCATTTGTCATTTCTTTTCCATCTGATTCATCCATCGTTTTGCTTTCTGTAAGGATTTTTAGCTTATAGCAAGTCCAAAAACTTTATAGCATTATTAGCAAAACTTTTATTTGTCTTTAATATAAGCAGTTATAAAGTTCCAAAATCCAAACAATATAATAACTAGTTAAAATTTATCTAGTACTTTCATGCTCATAAGTTATGTCGACATCAGCGAAAAGATCAAGAGTGGGTATGTTAAATGTATTTTGAAAGTTCGAAAAGTTTTCAAAGAGTTTAACAAGGTCTCGTATTTAGCATAATAATGCAATTATTAAGAGACGACAAGTAATAATTCCAAACTATAACTTACCGTAATATTATTCAAAATGAATTTAAGATCCGCTGGCGGCCTGGAAGGAAATGAGGTGCAATTGGCACGTAAAATATCACCTATGTCCAATGGTTCTCCTTCGACACTTATTTGAGGCATGTGATCAGGTAATTCTGCAAAAATAAACAAATTTGTATAGGAAATGCATGCTCGTACCCAAATATAATTAAATCTGTTAGCCCATCATCCACCCTAACCCAATGCTAATAGCTTTTCCCTTAACCAGATTAGTTTATAATAAAATATTAACATGTTATTCAGTCAGGTGGTATAATTGAGTGAAATTAAATGAAATTTTGTTGAGTTATATTGTGAATAGCTGCTAGCGAAACATAATTTTCGGTTTATATTAACTAAAAAATATACCGACTACAGTTTCTAATATTTTATATGATCTTAAATTATTATGAATAAGAAAGTCAAATCAAAAAGTTTTTTTAGGCCTTTCTTCAACATTGACCGATTAAAAGATATACGAAAACCGAAAATTATTTCAAACTTTCAACATAATCGTAACCCTAAAAAATAAAACTCGACTTTACGACACTTTGGACCACTTAATTTTGATTAAATACGTCCTAGGCACTCGGGCGCTCGTCTCCCCTTTAACTTTTAGGTAAAGGACGATACTTAATTTATTTTCTTCTGATATAAATAACTCTCTTCTTTTTGTCGCAAATATGAAACGGCTTGGCGCGCGAAGCTGTATCAAAAACTTTCTCTTCCAAGTAATAAAATATAATTGCCGCTCTGCCCCAGAGCACCACACATTTCGACCCGGAGACGAAAAAAAGTTTTTGATTTGATTTTCAGAAAACAATATAAAAACTTTTTGCGGACCTTTATTGGAGACACTTTTCATCAAAATTAAATCATAATATCTTCAAAATAAATTTCATAACTCCTACATCTATGATAGATGTTTTATCATGTATCTATTGATATTTGCGTTTTTATGTTCTTTAATTATTTGATGTATACAATTTACAAAATATTCCTTAACCTCCAGTGCAAATTTCACATGAAAGTGGAGACGCAAGACAAAATGAATCAAATAACTTTTTTTGCAATTCAAAACGGTCTACTTGTATTAAATTTGTATTCCCTGACCCAGAAAATTCGGATCTACACATTTTATTTCATCAGAAGTTTTATAGGGTGAATGTTTTCTTAAAAAAAAACCCACCGAATCAGTGTAGGTTTTTATAAATATAAAATATTCTCCATATTTTAGGTATAATATCAGATCGCTATATCGCTTCTGATTATATCTACAAGGTGTGACATGATCTCTGTTTTTCCTATTTTTAGGAGTGCTGGAAAGATCTCGTCCACTCCCGGCGATTCTAGAGGTTCGAATGTATTTAATACTTATCCAAGCAGCTTTAGTACAGGTAGTTGAAGGCTCCTAGTCCAGTTTTACCCATAGTATGTTTTTCAATGATTCTTCCTAAAATTAGGGTCCATCAATGTTGGTAAAAATCTGTCTCAGAAAAATCAATAAACCAGTAGGAGCTTGAAAGTCCGGAACACTAATTTCACCATCTCTATGAATGGAACCTAGAAATCTTGAATTTGATATAATGGAAGTTCCTGTACATAAACGTCATAATATAACAAGGCATACTATCTTATCTCTTGTCTCATTATCTTTTTCTCATAATTTTCCAATTTGTAACTTTCTGCTTTCGCCAACTTTCCAGCCAGACATGTTACCAATTAGTGAATATGAAATATAAACTGCTTAACCAGCATCTCAACAATTTTCTTTTCGCTTCTGAATTTTATCAGAGAGTCGCTAATTAAAACTTCCAAAACTTCTTTACACTAAAACTCGACAACAATTCGAGGTTCAACATTTATGTTGGGTTCAATAGGGAAAATTCTCATTTTGCTACATAAATATTATTTTGGCTGAATGAAATGAAAACTTTATCCAGAAAAAAACCATGATATTCTTTAAAGGCCCAATTTTATTGGAAATATTTCATCATCCAGAAATTTTTGTATCCAATGTTGAGTCATAAATATTGCAAACAGGGCATAAAAAATTCATATTTTAATAATGAGAATTGCAAAAATAAAATTTGATCGGAAAATTAATAAAGCGTATTGCTTGTTAGGCAAAACACAATTTGAAACAGTTCATGTGTTTGATTTTTCAACTTTTATTTTATTATTTGTGAATTTACTTACCGAACAAGGTATGATAGACACTCTTTTGTCAAAATGTTTTGTAAAATACTCATTTTACACAAAAAGTAACGTGTGAAATCTAAATAGTTTCATAAATATTTCAACAGACAAAAATTCCATTCAGACAACAAAAGAGGCAAGTTTAAATTGCTTAACGACAAAAGCTGGACGTGCAAACTATTTACGAAGCAACCACGACAATAATTTATGATCATGCAAGCAACATTTCTTTCTCAAAGAGTGCAAAAGTGTTTTACTTACGCACAACTGACATTGATTTCGAATCAATTCGGGTGTGAATATTGGGACCGGGACCATCAGTGGTAACTTCGCAACTAAAGTTTCCAGCCAGATTGAATTCAATATCCTTCAGAACCACTTGCGTCGAGTTTGAGTTGGCCAGCTGAAACAGGAAAATAGATACTTTACTATGTGTGTGTGTTTGAGTGAGCTAAAGTTTTTGGAGCGAATAATAGGGTATAGAGACGGTGAATTGCAAATGGGAGTGGAATTCCTTTCTCTTATCATATCTGCTGGCGCTTATTGGCACTTGTTTATGCCATATAAAGGAAATGACATTTTAGTTAGTAGTAGATTCTGAATTTATATTGAAATGTTACATTTATTGATTGGGTTAGTTTTTTATCATTATAGTAGTTTTGGATTTAGGTATTTATTATGCGCAAAAACTAAATATTTCTGCATTCATTTACAAAATTAATTGGCGAAGTATAATTTCAGAAAGTTTTTAAATTTGTCGTAGATGCCATCATATTTTTCTTTTCAATGTGCCCCTACATTGACTGTAATTAACTACTTAATGCAATGTAGAATAAAATTTTAATTATTTATTTCAATTTTGTTCATGTATTTAAATACGTAATTTGTTTTATTTTTGATAGACTTTAAAATGTTTATTTTATAATTATATTGTTAGCAAGCAAAAACATTATATTTTGTAGACAGAATAATAATAATATATCAAAAATATATATATGTATTATGCTTCCGCTATAAATTAAAGCTTCATTGTGAACGGAAACATTCATTTATAATAAATATGTTGAACTTAAATAATTTAATGAAAGTAATCTTTATCAAATTTATCTACAATTCAACGTTTGAATAATGCATGTCTAGCAGAGATAACCGCCAGGTTTAAGGAACTTACAACAAGGAAGATGTACCAAGATACCACGATTTTCTTTAACAGCAGATGTCTTCAACTAGAAACCAAATACATGAGGATTGGGAGAATAGATCAATTCTTTTCTCATTTGCTTTAAGATGGACTCACATTTATCTACAATTTAATACTCATGTATTTGGCTTCTATTTAGTTGGAAACATCTGTTGTTCAAAAAAATCTTGGTATCTTGGTACATCTTCCTTATTGTAGGTTATCTCTGCTGGACATGCATTATTCAAACGTTGAATTGTAGATAAATGTGAGACCATCTTAAAGCGAATGAAAAACGAATTGGTTTATTCTCACAATCCTTGTGTATTGTAGGCTTCTAGTTGGAGACATTTGTTGTTCAAGAAAATCTTGGTAGGTACCTTGTTACATCTTATAATAAGGAAGATATTCCAAGATACCAAGATTTTCTTGAAAAACAAATGTCTCCAACTAGAAGCCAAATACATGAGGATTGTGAGAATAGACCAATTCGTTTTTCATTTGCTTTAAGATGGACTCACATTTATCTACAATTCAAAGCCAGTAACAGCAAACTTGGTTGGCTTATTTCCGGAGGTTTTGCCAAAATGAGTCCGACTCTACACTATGTCATTTCTCCAAAAATTCAGAAATTCAGTCGCAGTTAGAGAGGTTTTGGGAAATTGAGGAGGTTTCTTCAGGTAATCGTTTATTCACTGAAGAACAGGAAGCCGAGGAACATTCTCAAAAAACATTCTGTCGTAACAAAGAGGGTAGATTTATTGTGTCCATGCCTTTAAAGGACTCTCCTCCCAAATTAGGTGATTCCAAACAAGGGGCAACAAACCAGCTTTTCTCTCTGGAGAAAAAACTTTCTTCAAAACCAACATTCTGAGAGATGAACACTTCATTTATGCGGGAATATGTGAGCTTGCAACATATGTCTCCGTACACTCCCACCAATGATCAAGTAACATACTTCTCACCACATCACAGTGTGCTTCGTGAGGAAAGCGTGACCACAAAGCTCAGGGTAGTTTTTAATAGTTCATTTCTATCGTTAACCAGAAAATCATACAATTCATTGCAGATGGTCGGTCCGACTGTACAGGAAAGCCTTTTTTCAATCCTTCTTCGGTTCAGGCAACACTCATATGTTGTTTCCGCCGAAATTTGTAAAATGTATAGGCAAATACTTGTTGCTGATGAATTCAAACCTTTGCAGCTTGTTCTTTGGTGTTCTAGTCCTGAGCAAGAATTGCAAATCCTTTCACTAGACACTGTTGTTTATGGCACAGCCAGTGCACCATTTCTGGCTACGAGATGTTTACTGCAACTTTCCTTTGATCATCAGGATCTCAATCCTCAACCTTCAAGAGGGATTTCTATGTAGATGACATTTTCACAGGTGCATCGTCTGTAGAGGAAGCAGTCACTCTTGCAAATAAAGTTAGTTCAATCTTGGCTAGTGCGAGCATGGAAAGTGAAAATCTAATTCGTCTGAAGTTTTGAAAGCTATTAAATCTGAATGCTCTTCAACTGATAACTTCTATTTTGGTTCCACTAGTACCAGTAAAATGCTAGGAATGCTATGGGCCAGTGAGACATCTTTTCATTTTTTATTGGCGATCTTCCAAATACAAGGGTTATTACCAAGAGAGTAATTCTTTCGGAAACAGCAAAAATTTATGATGCTCTTGGACTAATCAGTCCTGTCGTTGTCAGAGCAAAAATGTTTCTCCAGAAGCTTTGGGATTTGAATCTTCCTTGGGACGTAGAGGTTCCTAAAGAGCTTGCAACTAAGTGGAAGTCATTCAGATCAGAACTTCCAGAACTTAACAGGTTGCAAATTCCCCGACAAGTAACGTGCAAAAATATTGTTCTAGTGGAATTGCACGGGTTTTCCGATGCGTCGCAGACCGCCTATGGTGCATGCATCTACATTAGAACCAAAGATATGTTTCAAAATATACATGTTCAGTTTCTCACTTCTAAAACCCGTGTAACCCTGCTCAAATCTATTAGCATTCCCAAACTTGAGTTTTGTGCAGCGCACCTTCTATCACAACTCTACAGCAAAGTCATATCATCTTTAACCCTCAAATTTGATGATGTATTTTTCTGGAGCGACTCGACAGTGGCACTCTGTTGGATTCGATCTTCTCCGCACAATTTTCAGGTCTTTGTGGGGAATCGCGTTACCGATATTCAAAAGGTCTCGTCACCAGAGTTGTGGAGTTACGTTCCAACTGAGCAAAATCCAGCGGACTTGCTGTTAAGAGGCACGTCACCTGTAAATTTTATTCTATCCAAGTTTTGGTTCTCTGGACCCGATTGGTTGAGTAAATCACAATCAAATTCGTCAGTCATTCATTTTATCACATTTTCAACACGTTTAAAAATCAAAGAATTACCAGAGGTTCGAAAAAATATTCATTCTTCTGTCTCAAGTGAAATAGTTAAAACTGAGATATTTCCCTTTAAAAGATTTTCATCCTTTTCAAAATTGAGAAAAACCATGGCATACTGCTTACGATTCATTAAGAATTGTCGTTGTCGCCAGGAAGATAGATGTTATGATGATATTTTTTCTATAGAAGAAGAAATGCAAGTAATCAGTTGGTGTCTTTATCGCAACAGGAATCATTTTCAGAAGATTACAAAAATCTCGTTAGTTCTGAGTGTGTTAGTAAGGAAAGCACCATTCTGAGCCTCGCTCCATTTTTCAAGGAATACTGTTTCTAATTTAGGTTGGCGTTATTGTTGATATATAGACAATTGCTAGTGTAGAGTGGCAGTTGTCATTATTAGTTGTCAAGTAATTTTTCAATTTTGATTCACACACGTTTTTCCTTCTTCCTATTTTGACGAGTTTATACCTTTTTTATTATAATACTTTTCACTATCTGAGTATTTAAGATTTATCACTACCACATGCTTCCACCAGAGGCTATGGGGACCAGCAAGTGTTAAATTGTGGTAGTAATTCGAAGTTAAAAGAGTACCATAGTGTAAAGTGAAAAAATGAATGCCACAGTAGCAGTCACCAAGCTTAACAATTCCAATTGGAATGTTTGGCGGTTCCAGGTGAAAGTTGTGTTAATGACAAAAGGTCTGTATGATATTACTTGCGAAAATGAAGCAATGACGGAGGAAGATGCCGACAAAATTGCTAAATGAAAAGTCATAGATGCCCGTGCTCAGGAAGCCCTTGTGATTAGAATGGAGGATACAATTATTTCCCATGTGATGCAATGTACATCGGCGAAAGAAATGTGGAATAAACTAGTATATTTGAAAGAAAATCTGAGGTGAGTGCACACCTTTTAGATGAGCAGTTTTACAATGCTGAATTTCAAAATGACAACGTTAATGGCTTTATTACTAAGATTATTACCATACAGGCGAAACTAAAGCAATTGGGTGAGGATATTCCAGAGAAAATGATGATGACAAAAATTATTATGTCCCTTCCGGAAAAATGTTCCGCCATTTCAGATCTGCCTGGGAAAGTGTGCGCCCCAAAAATCAGACCCTAAATAATTTGACAGCTTGCCTTTTGATCGAAGAAGATAGATTAGTGAAACAAGAGGAAGAATCTGTCGCACTATTGTCTTGTCACCAGTCTGTTGTTGAACAAACGTCAAATGTCAAATATAAACAAAAACAGAAAATGTTTTTCTTGCGGAAAAGTGTGACATTTGAAGAGCCAGTGCAGGAATATCGAGTGTGGTTACTGCAAGAAGAAGGGTCACCTTATTAAAGACTGTTTTGCCAGAAAGAAAAACGAGGCGTGAGACAAAAATGAGTTAAAGAGTGCAAATGGGAATTTTGTGCTCATTTCCATTTTAGCTAGGTCTCAAGTAGATGTTGAATGGTTCATGGACAGTGGAACCTCGCAGCATATGTGTAGACACTTAGACTTATTTTGCAGTTATGAAAAAATGGAAGTGGCAAAATATATCAAGATAGGTGATGGTACTAACTTATTAGCCGAAGGTCAAAAAAACATTTGTATGCAAGCATTTAATGGTGAAAATTTCCATTCCGTGATACTGTATGATGTTCTCTATGTTTCAAATCTTAAAATAAATTTGTTTTCTCAGGGTAAAGCCCTAGACAAAGGTTATCTTTAATTTCAAATGCCGAAGAGGCAAAATTTGTGAATAAGGAGAACATCACAGTGGCGATAGCATTTCGATCAGATAAACTTTTTAAAATTATGTTCAAATCACCTAGTTGTTTTGAAAACACACACCAATGTTCCAAGTTTAAAAATTCTGATAATGAAAATTGTTATTTTGGTAAAAATGAGAGGGATATTGAATGGTGGCATAAAGCATTAGGGCATCAAAACTTTCGGTAGGTACGTTGAAAATATTTTAAATCTTAATAAGGTTGAAGTGAATTCCTTTGGTAAATTTTGTAGCTCTTGCGTTCAAGCTAAACACTGCAGGGAGCCTTTTAAGGTGAACAAAAATAGGGCAACCCAACCAGGTGAGTTGATACATATAGATTTGTGCGGCCCAATGGAAGAGCCTTCTTTGAACAATTCGCGTTACGTTTCTATTGAAAGATGACTAGTAATTACAGGTTTGTTTATTTTCTGAAAAATAAATCTGATGTGTATGAAATCTTAAATGAATTTCTTGTATTTTTTGAAAATCAGACAAATAAAAGAGTTAAGATTATTAGAAGCGATAATGGCGGAAAATTTTGCAATTCTTCGGTGAATACTTTGTTAAAAAAAAAGGCATAAAACATGAGCGTACCGTACCATACACTCCCCAGCAAAATAGTAGGGCAGAAAGGGAATTCAGGACCATAATACAGTCTGTGAGAGCTATGTTAGCTGAAAGTAAATTATCCAAAAATTTTTGGGCCGAAGCTGCAAATCCTGCAGTTTTCTTATTGAATAGAACTAGTATCAGCTCCATTGAAGAAAAAACACCTTATGAGCTATTATTTGAAAGTTCTTTTGATTTAAATATAATTAAAGGTTTTTTCGGTAACAAAGCTTATATACCTCAGGAGAAAAGATTAAAATTAGACATGAGAGTAAATCTGGAATTTTTGTAGGATACTCAGATAATGTTAAGGGGTATAGGGTCTATTGTAAAGACAATAATACAGTGGCTATTGAAAGGGAGGTAACTTTTGAAGTCATTGAAAGTATGGTAGAAAAAATTGTTTCTCTTGGTTTAGAGAATCTTTCTGAAAACAGTGACGAGGAAAATTCAGAATTAGAAGAGGAGCAACCAGAAAAATTGGAAGATAATCTAGAGCCTGACCTGGAAGAAGGATTAGATGAATCTGTAGATCAAACGCCATTAAGGGAGAGAGATCAAAGATTGCGACCTTCTAGAGTTTTGATAGTGCCTCAAAGTTTATATAATGATTATGATTTAAGTTTCTTCAGTTTAGATATAGACGAGCCAGCCACATATGATGAGGCAATGAGAAGCAATTATGCCAGTATGTGGAAAACAGCATTCAATGAAGAAGTTGTTGCTTTAATTGAGAATAACACCTGGCAGATAGTGGAGAAACCTCAAAAAGGTGAAATTATAGACAGCAAGTGGGTTTTCAAAATTAAAAAGGATAAGGAGGGTAATATTAGTAAGTTTAAATGCCGTCTAGTAGCAAGAGGATTCAAACAAAATGTACTTGAGGATGTATACCTAGTTAGGTTAACAACTATAAGGACAATTTTTGCTTTGTGTGTGCAAAATAACTGGATGTTTGTAACGCTTTTTTGTATGGTGAATTAAAAGAGGATGTATATATGTATTTGCCTAAAGGATGTAGTATGAATAATAGAGTTTGCAAATTAATGGGCGATATATGGGTTGAAGAAAGCACTATTATATTGGTATCAAAAGTTTGATAATTTTATGAGAAATAAAGGGTTATACAAGAATAAATGTGATAATTGCTTATACGTAAGAAATACTGAAAATGTCACAATTTATGTCGTTATTTTTGTAGATGACATTTTAATTAGTGGATCATCTGATAAAGAAATTGACATTTTAAAACTAAATTTGAACTCAAATTTCAAAATGAAAAACTTTCTAGGTATCTCAGTTGAACAGGATTCAGAAAATAAAACAATAATTATAGATCAAACACAATATTTGAAAAAAAAATTAAGCAAATTTGATGTTAGAATCTAAGCCTGTTAGTACCCCAATGAACAGCAATTTTAATGAGTTAAGAGTAATTATCTATGAAGATAATAACGAAGGTTTTTTAGAAATAAAATATATTTCAAGCAGTGATCAGGTAGCAGATATTTTAACCAAACCCCTAAATAAGGCAGTTTTTGAAAAGTTAAGAAGTTGTATGTTTTGTTAAATGTTTTATAGAGCCAGAAAATTTTGATTGGGTGGGGGTGTCGAGTTTATACCTTTTTTATTATATCACTTTTCACTATCTGAGTATACAAGTTTTAATACTACCGCATGCTTCCCCCAGAATTTCTAACATCCGCGAAAACTATTGGCTCACATCTGCAAAGAATCTTGCCAAACGTGTCATTCGCGAATGTATTGTTTGTTTCAAATACAAACCTAAATTTGTTCAGCCTATGATGGGTGATTTACCGAAACCAAGAGTATATCCCATTTTCGAATTTTCTGACGTAGGGGTAGATTCCGGGTCCCTTTCTTTACAAGGATAGGAAAGGTCGTGGAGGTCGAACATTCAAGTGCTACCTGTGTCTTTTTATATGTTTATCGGTAAAGGGTGATCACGAGATGGTGACTGACATGAGCACTGCTGCATTTCTTGAAGCGTTTAATAAGTTCATAGCGCGTAGAGGACCGCCATCTAACGTATACTCCGACAACGGCAGCAACTTCAATGGAGTAAATAATAAACTCAAGGAGTTAGGTCAGTTTTTAAAATCCAGTAGGAATGATATGATCAAAAATCTTGGCGATGACATAAAAACTCATCAAGGAGGAATTTGGGAGGCAGGCATCAAATCTGCAAAATCGCATTTGTACAAAGTCCTAACAGCTTCTCCAACAGTGTTTACCTTTGAAAGTTTTTGTACCATTATAACACAAATAGAATGTATTTTAAATTCAAGACCTTTAACAAAACTGTCGAGTGATCCCACAGATTTAGACGCATTAACGCCATCGCATTTTTTAATCGGTAGGTCTTCTCGCTCTATTCCTCAGCCTGATCTAACGGACACCCCAACCAATAGACTCGACCTTTTTGAAAACATAGTGAAGTTGAAACAGCCTTTCTGGAAAAGGTGGTCTTGTGAGTATGTACACGAACTACAACAAAGACAAAAGTGGAAAACACAAACTCGAAATCTCGCAGTTAATGATTTAGTGTTGATCCATGATACCTTCCTTCAAGTGGCGTTTGGGACGCGTGTGCGAAATTCATCCGGGACAGGGCGGTACAGTGCGCGTTGCCTCAGTTAAGACTTCCTCGGGAATTATCAAACGTGCGGTTGTAAAATTAGCCCCTTTATCTTTGGAATAACTCTGTATCAGGTATGTTTTTTCAGTTTGACGTACCTATTCTAAGTTAGATTAAGCTAGGCTAAGATTTGCATTTTTTTCATTTGATTTTCTTTAAGACCGCGTTAATGGCCGCCATGTTTAAATTTAGTTTTTGAAAATGACGACTGCGTCACTCTACACATAGGGTTCAATATTTTATTATTTGTCCAAAACAAAATCTATTTGTCGGTGAAACACTTAGTGACAGAGAAAGACAAATATACAATTATGATGCTCCCAATGTAGCTTTTTTTGCCGTGGCGCCATCTACTTGAAATTGCTTGAACTGTATCCTTCAAAGTTCGTTTTAAGGTCATCTCAAAAAATCCGCAATAATTTCGAAAATCCTTTGGCATAAACATTATTTGATATATTATCTACAATCTCTACAATTAGCTTTTTTTAGTTTTTCGTGGTTATCAATAAAATATGCTTTTAGCGGATCCAAGCTTGATAAACATGCAAATATGCAACCACCAACACATTTAATTGTTTTGGTGGTTGCGAACATGATTTTTAAATTTAAAAAAAAGGCTGAATATCGAAAAATCAAAATAAGGAATTGTAGATAATCGATCAAATAATGTTTCGAAAAATCAACCAATCACAGTTTAAACATGGCGGCCATTAACGCGGCCCTAATGTGTGTAGGTTCCTTACCTACAATAAGGAAGATTTACCATTTGTACCAAGATAAAAAGATTTTCTTCAACAACAAATGTCTCCAACTAGAAGCCAAATATATGAGGATTGTGAGAATAGACCAATTCGATTTTCATTTGCTTTGAGATGGACTCACATTTATCTACGACTCAACGTTTGAGTAATTCAATTGTTTGAATCTTTACAGTTTATGATGAACTGAAATGCAAAATGTGCATATTAGGACCGGTTTATTCATCTTCAGATTAACTGGTTAATAACTATCTACAAGATACATTTACCGATCTATAATCCTATTGGTCAGTGGATTCTGAATATTCGAAGTATTTTTCAGAAGCTATCAAAGTGTTGGAAACATGTTCCAACAATCATGCTATCTCTTTTTGATGGCAAAATATTTTTATACATATAAAGTTTGCAACACTGCAGCGTTGTCGTCATGTCTATTTTGTCATGTCTGTCAATATATTGCGCGCCATTTTTGTCATTGCAGCAGTGTAGCTTGGAGCTTGTCCACGTTAACAAGCATCCAGAAACCTTTTCACATTTTAATAAATTTTATAATCTAGCTCTGCCCTGTTGGGCATCTAAGCAAGCTCTGGCTTCTTGTCATTTTGTAGTAGTAATTGTAAATAGTGTAAATATTGTGTAAATTGTTGTAAATATAGTGTCAGTGAAAAGCGCGTGTGTTTTAGTTCCCTATCCAGTCGATCATCCAGTCCACCTAATTATACAGTCCACTAATTATCAAGTTATTTATCTTCCATTATGTGGTTTTGCACATAATTTTGGTCCTTCGAGCCGGATACTGGATAGTTCGGAACCTAAAAGTGCTTTAAAAACCCTCAAAAAGTGCCTTTTTAGTGGTTATTGATTGTTCCATCGTGATTTTTGGCGCCATGTGATGCAAAAAATCAATCATCCACTGTGCAGTCTGCACGTGTCTCAAACAACGTTGGGTTCCACGTGCCACCAGCGAAGGTTTCCGCCGGAACCGGAAGTGCGTAAGTAGAGTGGGGCGGAGCAAACAAACTTCACTTGTCAAATTCAAAAGGGTGCTTCTTTTTCTCGTCTGGTTCAACCCAAGTCACCCCGGGTGCAGTATCCTTGCTTGGTGCAATGAAGTACAGCCCCGGAGCAACGAACATGAAAGTGAGAGTTCACCACCCCGACAGCTTAACCTCAAATTAAATGTCAAACATTTGTTTACGTTTTGTTGTTTGTTGTTTGTGTATTTTGGATTTTTGCAGTGAATTTGAGTGAATTTGCATTATTTTTGAAAAACTGAATTTTTCGCATTAATTATTGCTATTTTTTCATTATTTATTTAAAGGATGAACAATTATCCGTTTTTCGTTTTGTTAAGTAGTTTTTAAAAAAAAAAATCTAATTTATTAGGTAATTTTAAATTTTGTTTATAGATTTCTTTTGATATTTTCTTATTTTTTTGATTGTAAACTTTGTAAATATGGCTACCAAAAAGCAAATTGATAAATTATTGTCAAAGAAAAAGCAAGCAATCGACTCCATGGTTAGAATAAGTCGTTATATTTCCGATCACAAATCTGATCCTGACAGTGAGTATAAAACCGACCAATTTTTAGTTCGGAAGGAAATATTGCAGGACAGTTTTCAAAAGCTTAAAGACATTCAAGTTGAAATTCTGTGCCTTGATGGTAACTATGATGATTCAATTGATGATGTAGAAACTCTTTTTTATGATGTCATTGTAAGTATTAAAAATTGTTTACCTAAATCTAATTTACCAGGACCAGCTAATACTAGTAATTTAGCAACTAATATTGCTCAATCGGTTTCAATTCCACCTACTCAAAGTAATAATTTTATTTCTGCTGCTAAATTGCCCCCAATCGAGATACCTACCTTTGATGGAAAAAATTTAACCAATTTCAAATCTTTTATCGATATATTTAATGCTGTCATCGATAAAAATCAACAGTTAAAAGATGTTGAAAAGCTCTTTTATTTGAGAAATTATTTGAAGGGTGAGGCTTTAAGCTTAATTGATAATCTGCCACTAATAAATTCTTCATATCAAGGTGCCATAGATATTTTAAATAACAGATTTAATAATGAAACTATGATCATAAATTCACATATTTTTTCTATTTTGGATATTCCTGCCATACAAAAAGGTACAGCTCATGCACTTAGAGATTTTGCAAGTCGCATCAAGCAGCAAATTGGAGCTCTCAAAAACCTAGCCCAGCCTGTTGACAACTGGGACATGGTGATGATTTGTATTTTAAGTAGAAAAATTGACCAATTTACCAACAGAGCCTATCAAATAGATCGTGATAGTTCCAAATTGCCGACTTTGGATGAATTCTTGGCCTATTTAGAAAATAGAGCTACAGCCTTAGAGGCAACTAGTAGTACCCCAGAGCATAAAACCAAAAAAGGTATTTATCTCAGATCGGTTACCAAGATTGCAGTGTTACCGATTGATGACAATAATTGTTAATAATATTTTTGAAAATTATTCACAAAATTCTGTACATATATTTGTAAAACATTTAGATTTATATTTATATTCAATTAGCTATACTCGTATATACATACATAATGTCATACTATGTGTTCCAGAAATGTTTTTTAGCTTTAATTGTTAGTTAAGTTTTCGTTTACTGGATCATCATTGAAATCATACCTTTTTTTAAAAAAAAGGGTTGCTTACTTTCTCTTTAATTTTTTTTATTTTTTTTTGCTGGAAAATTTTACCTTGGTTTCATGTGAAACTCTAGGCCCCCCAGCATGTTGGAAACATGTTCCAACAATCATGCTATCTCTTTTTGATGGCAAAATATTTTTATACATATAAAGTTTGCAACACTGCAGCGTTGTCGTCATGTCTATTTTGTCATGTCTGTCAATATATTGCGCGCCATTTTTGTCATTGCAGCAGTGTAGCTTGGAGCTTGTCCACGTTAACAAGCATCCAGAAACCTTTTCACATTTTAATAAATTTTATAATCTAGCTCTGCCCTGTTGGGCATCTAAGCAAGCTCTGGCTTCTTGTCATCTTGTAGTAGTAATTGTAAATAGTGTAAATATTGTGTAAATTGTTGTAAATATAGTGTCAGTGAAAAGCGCGTGTGTTTTAGTTCCCTATCCAGTCGATCATCCAGTCCACCTAATTATACAGTCCACTAATTATCAAGTTATTTATCTTCCATTATTCCATTATGTGGTTTTGCACACAAAGGTGATTTTAACAGAAACTTTACCTATTTTTCAGTATGTTGCAAAATAAAAATGCTTGCCTGTGAATAAGTTTGATTTTCAAACTTGTAGATCATACAAATTTTGATAATGCTATGTTAATTGAATATTTTTCAGTTTCAAGCTTTAATTTTAAAGGAGCGAATACGGATATTGAAGAGGAAGGCTCTCGAGCTATTTATTTCTAGATAAATTCCAGCAAAATCAATGTTGATTTTAATATAAATTTCCCGACATTTCGTGTTAAGGCCGCGTTAATGGCTGCCATGTTTAAATTTAGTTTTTGAAAATGATGACTGCGTCACTCTACACATACGGTTCAATATTTTATTTTTTGTCCAAAACAAAATCTGTTTGTCGGTGAAACACTTAGTGACAGAGAAAGACAACATACAATTATGATTCTCCCGTAGCTTTTTTGCCGTGGCGCCATCTACTTGAAATTACTTGAACTGTTTTCACCTTCAAAATTCGTTTTAAGGTCATCTCAAAAAATCCGCAATAATTTCCAAAATCCTTTGGCATAATAGTTATTTATGATATAAGTGTTAAAAGTACATTTTTAAGGCACGCATGTGAAAGTTTGCAGAATGAGCGAAGCGAATTCTGCAATTCACATAAGTGCCTTAAAAATACTTTTAACACAAATATCATACAATATTTTTTCTACAAACGGCAATAAAAAGCAATAACCACTAACAAATTGGATTTTTAAATGAATAATAAATTGGAAGCATCTTTCCTACATAAAATTCTTGAATTTGACATTTGTCAAAAAATCCATACAACCAGCACCTTGTTTTACAGGTAACGAAATGTCTTGTCAGTTTCTTGAAAGTATGTCGTGGTCAGGAATGCTTTTTGCTAAAAATGCAACAAAATACAGAAGAAAAAGAGAGTTGCATCGATCCTTCGAAAAATATAGATGAGGCGGCCAATCGGGCTACCTCAGTTGTTCAAATTTCACCATTATTATCAATGTAAATAACTGAAAATACAAACTTTTTTTGACGTCCGCTCTCAAAATTTGATGTTTCACTTTTAACACTAGTGCTATAAAGACTTTATGGCACTAGTGCGATAAAGTAACATTTTTAATGCTTCGGGGCGGTGTTAAAAATTGCATTTTTAACACGTTTGTAGAAAAACATTATTTGATATATTATCTACAATCTCTACAATTAGCTTTTTTTTAGTTTTTCGTGGTTATCAATAAAATATGCTTTTAGCGGATCCAAGCTTGATAAACATGCAAATATGCAACCACCAACACATTTAATTGTTTTGGTGGTTGCGAACATGATTTTTGAATTTAAAAAATAAGGCTGAATATCGAAAAACCAAAATAAGGAATTGTAGATAATCGATCAAATAATGTTTATGCCAAATTTGAGCCAATTCTGATGTGCCATTTTTTTAAAGACCTTAAATCAAGTTTTTAAAAATCAACCAATCACAGTTTAAACATGGCGGCCATTAAAGCAGCCTTAATATTAAGTGAAAAATAAAGTTTGAAAAAAGTATATAGATGACTCTAGTTGGAAAGTATATTATTACTGTCAAGGGATACAAATTATTCTTAAGATATCATGACGTAAAAGTGCCTGCTGATGCCTTTTTGGGCTAAAGTCAAAATCAAACGTCATTGCCATCTTAATTTGATAAAATAAGAGCAAGTTCGAATGGAGAAGAGATGTTTTATGACATAGAATAGGAGGAATTAATCAAATAATTACGATATCGAGTAGATAAAAAATGTCATATTTCTCCATCTGTTGCATGAAAACTTTTGAAGTTTTAAGTAACTTCGCAATGCCTCTTTTTTTTTTTCAAAATGTCGCTTTTGTTGCCAAACATACGGTTTCGAAGAAACATGGCCAGAGTGTTTTTGAACTAGAGCCAATTCTTTTGTTTGGCACTGAATGTTTTCAAGTCTTAGCGCAGATCAAATCTATCTGCTTCTTGTTCTCGCGATGGCAATTATTTAGAGGTAAACAACAACTTTGCCTTTTACCATTTCCCTCGATATTTTAACTTCAAATACGAGGAAGTTTTTTTTGCTTCGAACTCTATAAACTTAGTTTGTCGGATGATATTTATTAGGGTAAGTAATGGAACGGGGTTTATGGAAAAATATTTACATTTATTCAGTTACAGTTCAATTTATATTTCCGTTTCTAAATCAACCGGGTTCGTTTTAATTTCGCAATTTGGGGTTTCCTAATATAATCCACCAGAAGATTTCATATGCAAAAAAAGGTCCTGACACTAACACCCTGAAAAATGCAAAAATATTCACCTTGTACTAAAAGCAACTTACCACTTTATGCAAAACCAGAAGCTTAAAGACTAATTAATGCGACATCAGGCGTCGGTCGTTACACTTTTTTTGGCAAACAACTTCTTTTAGAAAGAAATGTTGAGAATTAGGCAATGATTTTACTAATTAATGCTTTTATCTGATGGGAATTTTGCAATTAGCCTAGTTATTTGATGAGACTGACGTTTGATCCAATACTGATGATAATGTTACTTATACGGGTTCGCAGATAACTGAGACTACTTTTTCGAACTTTAACGCATTTTATCAAACACAATAACGTAAAAATCACACGAAATGTAACACTACTTTACACTCGGAACTACTCCAAATAAAGCTTATACGGCACGATTATTTCCGAACGTGGTTATTTAGTTCCTGACTTTCAGTTTAGTGCACTTTGTTACGTTCAAATTTTGCCTTAACGTAACTGAAGATTTCGAATGAATTCGGTAATTAATCGCTGAAAAGGAATCGTTCTCTTTTAAATTTGCACGTTGAGCAAACAACAAGTTCCTTGGCAGATTTTACCAACGGTCCTTCCTTGCTACGTTCCTTGGAACATCCACCTTTTTGTGGGATTTTGAAGGCACTGGAAACTCAAGTGGTTGCTGGCTTAATTGGTTTTGGGGTGAAGCTTGGATTTTGGTCGTAAATCCCCGTATTTGTAGCCAGCCACTCGGAATTTTCTGGAGACAAGAATCTACGCCATTTTGTTGGTTTGTCGTATGAGGATCGAGCACGTTTTGTTCAACTAGCCCAAATTGTAACCAGATAAATTTAAACGTTTTTATCATTCTCAAATTTACCTTTTCGTTATCAATATTTAGATTAGCTTATCTGTATTTTTGTAAATATTTGGGATTCAAAAAAAAGCGGCAATTTGACCTCCACGAGGCGATTTGTCAGTAAAAAACTTATTAATCGTTTCCAAAAGGGGCATTAATGGGCTTATTAATTAAGGTTTTTTTTTTTGTTTAAGATAACCTACAGGTTTTAGGGGATTTTGCTATTTTAATTCCAATAATTTATGTACTATTTGGGGTTGGGATTTTTCAATTTATAAGTATGAAGGAGTTCTAAGGCTTATTTTCTCTACTCTTTCAGGGTTTTTAGGTTTTTAGATTAGATTTTTACCTTTACCATTGGGTTTTCCTTTTTGACGGTTTACTGGTCTCGAAGTTGGGGTGTCAGAGTACATACAACACTGAACTTGGAATCGAAAGTTACCCTATTTAAGAAGGGAAGTCTATGGAAGTTAATGGGTCTGTTGTCAGGGCTGTGAGGCTATCAGGAGGCAGTTATGTAAATGGGTGTTTAAACTGCAGAGATGACTACAAGGGGGTGATGTACCCGTTAATTTATTAACATTTCTTCAATTAGTTTTTTTATTATTATTGATGGTATTTCTTATATCTTACTTGGCATATTTCCAAGGTTGTTTTACTGTCTTAATTATTAGTACCAATGATTTTTAATGCACTATATTTGAGGTGACATTTTGTACAAACCCGCCCCGGTATACCATGGTATAAGCGTGCACAGGTTTTAATTAATATTATCAACATCTTATTTAATTATTTGTTCTCTTCTTATTTCCATTGAAGTAGGGTGGTTAAACATTTCATTGGTAAATATTGAATTTATTAGAGTGCCTTTTATAAGACCAATACAACTTGGTCCTTACCAAAAGGTAGGTAATTTTGACATTTACAGTTAATAATATTATATATTGTTGCATTTTATATATTGCCTTATATTGGCCTTTGCAGTTCTAAACATACCCCCCCATTTTATTAAATAGATTTATAATAATTGTTTTTAGATTTGACTCTTATTTTACCCCTACTGACCTCAACCAAACTAAGGTAAAGTTATAGGATAGGTACATCGGGTAGGTATATTTTTATAGGAATTTTGGAGCTCAGGGACTTTCTGGTTTAAGTCCGCGGATTGTATTTTGTAAACCAGTGGCGCCCTATTAAGCTAACTTTAAATATTGAACCTACTCCCCCACCACTGAGTAGCCGCGAGCACTTTGTTGCGCTGGCCGCATTCCTTAAAAGTGTCTTAGTGTACCTAGGCCTATTAGGGTTTATTAATTCAAATTCTTTATTCAAACAGTTTAAGGGTTAAATTTTGTGCGCAACAACTTGTCGTACGTCAATCAGAACTGATGATTACGCGGTGCGCACCGGGACTTTTATAGTTATGTGCGTCCTTCTCTAACACGCTCGAATTTTCGTGATTCAGTTCATCTTGAAAATAGTCGAATTTTCTGGCTTCTTTAACTGTAGTTACAGTACGAGTGGCGGGTTTATAACAATAATTTATTTAGGACATCATATCAAAAGCCAAAACTATTGCAGATATAATAACAATGTACTTTATTTCACTTCTATGTAATGGCCAATATTTGTTTTCCAATTCCTGTGCGCAGATTAATGTTTGTTAATCATTACAGAGCCAACGCACGGTTTGCCGATAATATAGGTTAGAGTTAGACTAAAAGCATTTTGATGTTTATACTATTTGCAATCAACTTTAAACGATAATTTGAAGTTGAAGTTTTTTTCAGCTGCTTATTTAGAATCCCAATGGATCGTTTGCCTCGAGCACGAAACTTTAATGAATTTAATTAATCTGCCTTAAAATTTGCATAATATAGTAGCGGAAATATTTTACCGGTAAAATAAAATAGAAACAACTTTTAAACTGGCTTGGAATTTCATTTACCTCGAGGGTGCTTAATAAAATTGCCAGGAAACTCTTTAGTTCAATTATTATTGTATAAGAAAATACTTACGTCAAAGGTAAATCCCTGGATAGGAAAACTTTTGGTCTCTGGAGGCTCCGTCATATCGTATCTGTAAAACTCATAACTTCCCCGGTACCATTTTACAGAATACAATTTGTCTTTTTCTAAATCGAACGTACAGCGTAGCGTTGAGCTGCCTCCTTGTTGCACTATACTAGGTTCTATGTATAATGTAACATTTTTCAGGCCTAGAGTATCTGTAAAAAAAAAGCAAAAGATATAACAGTAAAAATTAGTGGGTCAATTTCTATTGACAAACCGATACCGAACTACCGATTTGGCTTAATGTCGCAATTTCCATTCATTTCGAATGAAATTCGCATCGGGGTTAAAACGATTTCGATTTTCTCGTTTTGAGCATCCGATTTTCGCATTAAGCTTGCCTGTATTTTTCTAGATAAATCGTAGTTTCAAACTGTATTTGTATAAAAACTTTTCAGTCAAAGTTGTTATTAAAATCTTTTTTTTTTTTAAAGATAATTCCCCAAGTCAAAAATTTAGTAACTATGTTGGCAACACAAGCCTTTTCTACATAAAAAATTTGAAAGCATTGACAATTTTACATTGTATTGCCAACATAATGTCACTTCGACTTTTATCTTTAAAAAAAAACAGACTTTAGATCCCATTAACTAAAGTCGTAATTCATAAAAGTTGAAATATTGACTCGAAAGCAAAATTATTTCTAAAAACAAAAGTATAAACGGCTCTCAAACCGAATTTCTCTCAGCTTTTGTTACATGAATTACTGCCAGGGCTGCCAGAACAAATCCGATTAGGGATTTTCAAATAAATAGACCAATCGATGGTTTTCGGATAAAATCTGGATTATTTTTATTGCGTTTCGTGTGACAAACTTATCGCAAATGTTGTTGAACGTGTTTTATGAGGGATTATATTGACAAACATGTTTTGTAATGGTTTTTATTTTCAACCACATATGTAATGTTGACATTGCAGGTTTTTCAAAATCTTGAAAGTGTCACATTTCTGGACTTTGACATTTATCGGGACGGTAATGCATATGCCTGCCTAGGACGGAAAAGCATTTTCCGTCCGGGACGGCAAATGCTTTTCCGTCCCCATTTCCCTGCTCGTTCCAAATTGATAATTTTCATACAGCTCTCACATATAATAATAAAACCACATGTATTACATGGAACTAATTAAATCTATTCACTTATTTACATTAATTGTTAAATTAGCATTGTTGTTTATAATGGAAATCTTGAGACCATCCTGTTGGAATTGTGTTTCGTTTGGAACTATTATCTCTTGCGCTTGCGGATGAGTTTCCGCATGTGATGTACTTGTGGATGCACTGGACAACTGAATACCTTTGGAAGTAGAGGATAGCATCAGAGCAGTCTTACTTTTGTTCTCCAAAGATGCCTCTATGTAGCCTTCAGCAACCGTGCTCGATTTCCACCCTCCCAGTCTTTTGAGTTGCAATAGATCGGCCCCGTTGTCAACCAATAAGGTTGCGGAAGTACGACGAAAAGCATGCCCTGTAAAAGTTTCAATTTTTGGAAGCTTCAAAAAAGCAGCTATTTTATGTGGAAATTTTGAGATTGAATGATAGCCAATTGCTTGGTTATGTAATTTCCCATTTCGCCATTGAACAAATAACCTGTCATTTTTCAAATTTTTCCGCAAAGTGAGGTATTTGTGGAAAATAGCAACCCAATCTGGAT
This sequence comes from Ceutorhynchus assimilis, assembly GCA_917834065.1. Classification (NCBI taxonomy): domain Eukaryota; kingdom Metazoa; phylum Arthropoda; class Insecta; order Coleoptera; family Curculionidae; genus Ceutorhynchus; species Ceutorhynchus assimilis. Next base: position 35,190,572 of record OU892282.1, on the reverse strand, counting down.
CGCTTATGATAAACGATCGACTTGTGTAAGTTTTTGTGTGTGGAATTTCTATAGCGATCTTTCCTTCCAAAACGTTGACGTGCTCCATTTTCATCTTGACTAGTTCATCGCTCCTACATGCACCCGACACACCAACAATTAGCGCTACCTGAAACCAGATAAAAATAAAATGGGTAACCTAGCTATAGCATACAGAAAATCATTTTGATTTTCGCATTTTTATCTTCTTTGTATATTTTTTGAAAACCTACCTTGATGCTAATGAATTCTTCAGCTGCCTTCGTGAGGAACTCGTTAATGTTTTCTCTGGAAAAAACGCTCGACTTTTTCGGCTGAAAGCCCAGATTTTGCCGCTTCAAAAAAGCTATAAGTTTTGCGTAATTGGAGATATCAACTTTCTCTTTCAATTTAATCATGGTTTTCAACATACTGTAAGTCGACCATAAAGTCGAAGGCTTCTTTTCCTTAGATAATTCGCCAAAATACGCCAACAAAACGGTCTCCGAGGCAGTATTTCTCGTTCCTTTCTGGCTACACCATGCTTCGAATATTTGAAAAGCCTTTTCGTACCGAAATTTGCTTTTTGCTGGAAGCAAACTCTCTCCAATCCTGTCTGCTGCTTCTTTTAATTCAGGTGGGGTACAATCCATCGCTTCATCTTCACTTTCCGAAATCATTTCTTTGGGGAGAACGGGGAGAAATCTAGTGAAAATCTATTATTTCCGCAAAAATACTGAGCGAAAACTACCGTCGTTAAGGCGTTGTTGATCTTATCTATGGTTGTTGATTTTGCGGTTTCCTGTGGTTTCGTCTTTTGTTTTGGCCTTTACAGGGCCTTTGAGATCGTCAAAATTGATGACATTGACAAAAAAAGTGAAATATTTTTTTCTAAGGCCAGTTTTACACTATATGAAAATTTCGTATAACAGAATCTTTAGTTTTTGCATCAGAAAATTAAGGGTTGAAAATAAAAAAGTATACAAACCTCGACGGAAAACTTCATTTCTGTCTCGAGGTTGAGTTTATCTCGACGCTTCGCGTCTCGATAAACTATAATAACCTCTCGACCAGCAATGAAGTATTTTCCGTCTCGGATTGTAATATACTATTAAATACCAAAATCGGGAAGTTTAATGGGGGGGATTCACTTCTTTTAAATATAAAAGCATTGAAATAATCAAACTTTTTTGATAAAAAAGTGGTAAATTGAAATTTATAGAGGTCTCCTGATGTCAGAGACACTTTCAGTAATCATTGATATGGATCTGGATGATCTTGACAGCTTTTTTAGAGATTGCTAAAATAAATCATATTTTCCTTTAGCAGCTGAGTACCCTAATACATTACTTAATCTTTTTGGCAAAGTCATTTTTTTTCAACGAGGATATATTAACACATATTAATTTAATAATGGAATCTCGCACTTTTTATAAAAAAAAATATAAAAAATTGACTGTATAAGGTTCTTAACATTTCAAACTTAAAATATTACCAAATTGATTATTGGTCGAAATTGCTACAATGGCATTATTTTGCAGCTAAACCAACAAGCAATAAAAATTATTTCCAATAATCTCTCGCCCTAATCTGTATACATACAATAGGCCAAAATAGCTCCCATTGGTACGTTAAATTTCAAACGTTAATTTAACAGCATTGTCTTTGGAAAATTTACGTTTTAATTAAATTTTTATCTCTATCAAAACTTTTATATTTCGGGCAAATAAATCTTGCTCGCACCAAAACCCCCAAAGGCCCCAAACAAAGTATGTAAATATGCTGGTGGCTTTTCTTATCGAGCTTTAACGCGTGTATATTTTTCGACTTATTGCTCCCCATCATTTTATTCAACTTGCATATCGGATCGAAAATGGGAGGGTTTTTTTTTTGTATTCCGTAACGCCCTTCTCGAACCGACAATTTCCGCTTTTTGTCAATGAATAATGAAGACAGTTTTATGAACACGGACTCGATTGGAAATGCTTTGACTTCAAACTTCTGCTTCAAAAAAGGAGAGCGACTTCAATCCAGGACACAGGACACCTGAGAATTGAAGATTAATTTAATTTTTTCTCTGTATCTCTTCAACGTAAGCTGCAAAAATGAATTTGTTGCGTAACCTCAGTACTAAAAACAATGAAATTTCAAAACAAAAATTGTTGAGATTTTGTGTCCTAATGGTCCTTCGGGATCTCTCAAACTCCATACACTAAATTATTCTGAGATTTGAAGCCGGAATCTATGAAAAAAGGCACTCAGGAAAATTGAAAAATTGATAAACCACCCCAAATTGTTTAACACGATTTTATTTCTGGAACCATAAGTCCAAATGAGCTGAAATTTGCAGGGATTGTAGTCCTCTACTGGAATAAGAATCGCTGAAAATTTCAGCTTTCTATATAATAGAAAAAAAGTTATGACCAGGGTTGCTAGGTCGAAAAAAAATTATTCATAAGAAAATGCAGCAAAAATCATGAGATTATCAATAGTAATATAACTAGTGCAATGGAAATTATTGATAATTTTTGGGAAATTTGCCCGAACGCATTTTTAGTTGAAAAAGAGCACGAGTGCACGTAGTACACGAGTGCCTTTTTCAGTTAAAAACGCATGAGTGCAAATTTGTCGAAAATTATAAATATATTTCCATTGCACGAGTTAGTATGCAGTTAGTATGCAATTATCTGATAATTTGCACTAGTGCAAATTATCGCGTAATTACAATCTGATTGGTTCAAATCAACAATCAAAACATGTCAATTTATTGTTGGAATACCAGTTTTGACAGATGTATGAAATTCTCAGTAAAAATCATGAGATGACTAATTTTATCGGATATCGACATAAAAATGCATCTATTTTAATAATATGGATTTTTATTTGATAAAAAAATTACTTTTATCTGAAAAATACAACACAAAACATAAAATATAACAAAAAGAATAAAATAAAAACCTCAAAACACAAAAATTACCTGATAGGTAGGTACCTACTTCCTATATTAGGCGTCACGTCATTCCAGAAGTTAACTTTTAGTTATTCTGTTAATTTTTTTTTTTATAATACCCGTCATAAAGTTAACGCATTTCCTGCATTTATTTATATATAGGTCTGTTCGCACAGAAATCACGAACTAGTCAGAGTGTCACTGTTTTCAACCAATGAAATTCGCTCTGGCTAATTTGTAATTTCTGTGCGAACAAACCCATAAATTATAGAAAATATTCATTCTACACAAGCGCTTGAATGTGATAATGTTAAAATATCACAACACAAAGTTTGAATTTTAAATGAAAATAATAGAATTACCGGAGTATGCCTATTGCGCCAAAAATCATGAGATTTTTGTTGAAAATCATGGAATCATGAAAAATGTGTCCAAATCATAAGATCTCATGAAAAATCATGAGACCTGGCAACCTTGGTTATGACGTTTCAAAGTTTTACAAAATCTAAATCATGAGCTACCTCAGTACTAAAACGATGAAATTTCAAAAAAAAAATTGTTGACATTTTGTATCCTAATGGTCCTTTGGGATCTCCCAAACTCCATACACTATATTATTCTGAGATTTGGAGCTGCAATATATGGAAAAAGGCACTCAGAAAAATGAAAAATTGAAAATTGAAAAAACTCTGCAACGCTGCAGTGAATTGTCAACCAGTTCTCGATTGTTGCTCCAGCAATATTCGGTGAGATTAGTAATTTTTTTCGCTGGAAAATTAAACAAAACGTTTTTGAGTGAAAGTGTAAAGCTCTATTATCCGAGGTAACCCTTTCTAGCAGTATATAATACTCTGGTTAGTGTTTTTTCGAATAGAGATCTGGCAAGCCAGTATCTTACAGGCCAATTTTAATGCAATAGAATGAAATGTATAGGAAAAGTCTAAGGTTAAATAGAGAACAAAAACGATTCCCCCTGTTCCACCTCCAGCATGCAGTGCTGAGAACGCTGGAGATGGAACAGGGGAAATCGTTTCTGTTCTCTATTCAACCTAAACAACTCGCGAAATTTTGATCAAAAGATGTCTGGAAACGCGTGTCATCAATGTGGGAAATGCAAAACAAAGATAACAAAAACCCAAGGATCTATCTTCTGCGAAAATTGTAAATTATGGATCCCTCTGAGCTGCTCAGGCCTTGACGAAATGGAGTTAAAGGTGATGCAGAAACTTCAATCTTGCAACCTCGGATACATTTGCATCGACGAGCGTCGTAACGGAACCAAACAACCACCATAACTATGGCCAAATAGAGGATAGAATAATGGAATCCATATGAGAGCTTAAGCTGGAATTGACTAATGAGATTAAAGAACTGAAATTGAGCTTGGCTTTCTTGGCAGATAAGTATGAGGAGCAAAGATTGAAAAATGAAACTTTTGCTGAAGAAATTAAACAATTAAAAAAGCTAAACGAGGAAACCCAACAAGAGGTGGAAAGACTGAAAAACGAAAGCACCATCAAGGATCAGCAGGCAAGGGCAAATAATGTAGTCATTATTTATTTATTTATTTATTTATTTATTTATTCACGGAATGTCCCCATTTTACAAAAGTATAATTACATTAAGTAATCACAAAATATTCCATTCCAACCAATCAAATTAACAATTATAATATAAAATTATTTAGAGATAATCTGGCAACTTAAATAAAACAAAAATAAAAATATTCCATTAAAACTAACATTTTCGCTAAAACCTAGATTCAATTTATATTTCTAATATACCTGCTCAGACACTGCTTAAACCCTGTATATTTAATATCAATCAGATCATAATACTGGTTGAATTCATTTCCCAAAATCTGAATTCTATTAATAGGAGAAAATTTACCATAGTTTGTGCGATGGTACACAACCGAAAACAAAGGCGAGTTTCTGAGAGTACGCTCACTGCATCTAAAGTTCATTAGACCCAGCAAAGCGGGACAATGAATATCGAAATTGAGCAGCTTATATAAAAAGTTCAAGTCACAGATAACTCTGTAATCTTCCAGAGAAATGAGGTTCAACCTCGATCTCAGATCCACCAGCGATATATTTTGCAAGTTAAGTCTCCAAGCACAAGTTTTAAAAAACCTGTTCTGCACCCTTTCAAGGGTGAAAATGTGACTCGAATAATGGGGAGACCATACTATCGAAGAATAAGACAAAATACTACGGACAAGTGTTAGGTACAGGATTCTAAAAGCAGACACTGAAAAATCTCGTGAGTTCCTAGTGATAAAACCAAGACTACGAAGAGCTTTACTTGACAATCCATTGATATGGGGAATAAATGACAGGGAGCTGTCAAACAACACTCCCAAATCCTTAAATTCAGTGACTTTTGAGAGAAAATGTAAACCAATATGATAATCGAACACCATTAGCTGTTTAGCTTTAGAAAATGACATAGCAAAACATTTATCCTTATTAAGAAGTAAGGCATTGGAGAGAGACTAGTTAAAAAGCGAGTTCAAGTCTTCCTGGTGTAACAGAGTTACTATATTTTTCTTGGGAAATAAAAGAATCGGCGGCAACATCGCGCGCCGATCCGATTCCCTCTTCTCAATCGCCCGAGTGGGGCATCGACCGCGACCATAAATACGGCAGGAGACCGTCGATTCGGGGAGACCTCCGTTCGTCTCCACACCGACCGCGCGTACCAAGGTAAGGATGGTGGGGCTCTGGCTGATTCCGAGTCACACCATCAGTACCGCCGCCATAGCAGTCCCCGCTGCATCGCGTTCAATACCGTAGATACGGATAGTTATACCTGCAGGGTTCTTAATGGTTTTTAACACCCTTCCTCGGGCGGTCTTGGCTGTCTTCCAGGCCGTCTTCCTCTTCCATCCTACCTACATTTTACCTCGGGTTGTTTTTGGCTGTCTTCCATGCAACTCTCCCTTTTCCATCCTACCTACATTTTACCTCGGGTTGTTTTTGGCTGTCTTCCATGCAACTCTCCTTTTTCCATCCCTTCTAACCGCATTAGGTTTTCTGCAGGCCGAAACAAATGCTATTTACGGGGGTTGGTGTGTAAGGCCGATTTTTAATTGATACCGTTACCGTCCTAGCTTGACCGCTACCGTTAATTCGTCATTTTCACTCAAGTACTCGCACACACTCTCACGTCTCTCACCTCTCTCTCTTTCTCTCTGCAATTTATTCAATGCCTTTTTGGGTTTATATAGGAAATTAGGGTTTTGAGGGTACTCTGTTGTTAATACATGGGAATTTAAGTTGCACTAAAAACTTGTCTGTTTTATTCAATGACCTTTTATCCCGTTCCCTTTTTAGCACTATTTTCAGATCACTTTCTAAAAGCTTCTTGTTTGACCTCTGGGTTATTTTCTCCACTGTAATAAGCTACCTGGAGCAAGTGGACCCTCAGCCACTTTAATACTGAGGGTGGCGCCCGAGATTACCGATTAGACAATTAACCGCAACTAATTCAAGCCTATTAAAAACCGAAAGCACGTCACAAAATGGCGCCCGAGCAGGGACCGCTTTGAAAGCTTTGACCGCTTGACCGCCTTGACCGCTTTGGTCGTTTGACCGCTTAGACCGTTCTGCGCTTGTCCAGAATGAAGTCAGCATATGACCGAGGTGTTTACGTCATCATAGTTCCCCGCTTTCACCGAGAGGCCGTTTGTTTAGGCGACGCCCGTAGGTCTGACCGTTACCGTACCGTTTTCTATGTGATTGCCAGACCGCATAGCGCCGGAACGAATGAACCGCTCCTATTGGACCGTTCGGTGCATGTCTTATCATCCGCCCATGAGTGGAGGGTCTCAACCAATGCGGTTCGACCGTGGAAAAGAGTTCCTGTGAACCGTACCGCATTGGACCGGGGGCATCCGTTTTTGGGGAGTATTGTTAAACGCATGCATGGACCAAAATTTGAGCTACCGCTCAGTTTTTTTTACTCTCGTAATTCAAGGTCGCTGATTTCATAGAGTGAGCAGACGCTGCCTAAATCCATTTTCATGTCACCAAATGGAATAACTTGTTTGATTACCGACCCCAGAGTGCCCAAAGACCCCTTCCGAAGAGAGAGACGAGAGTGTGCGCAGTACCACAATCCCTACCACAATTTGAAAAGTATAAAGCCCGATTTTCAAACCGTAGAGAGACAGTTCAGCAAGGGCCACCAAGGCGACGAGACAAAATAAATTGTAGACCGATACCGTTTTGTACCGATACTAGCCCATATCAACCGATTTCGAATCCACTACCGAGACCGAGTCTTTAAGGAGGACAATAGAATAACCGTAAGTTTACCTTTAAATTATAAATATTTTGTTTCTGTTTTTGTTTTTGTTCTATTGCTTGAGTGATACCGAAATCTAAGGCGAGAACAACAGAGAAAATAAAACGTGAAAGAGAAAAATATTATAGTATACAGAGAAAAGGGGACCGCAGTGAGCTACAGGATACCGTTGAAAATTTCCGTTCCGAAATGACAGGAGTCACTACTTGTACCGCTGCTACTAATACGACGACCGTTACAACGAGTACAGCAAATATTTCCACCCGTACTTCAACTGGCCCGATTCCCACGTCAACAATCGCCATCGTATCTGATCCAAACGATGTGCGAGTGAGTTGGGTGTATCTTTTGAAGAAAGAGGACCTAATAGTTGAGTTGACAAAATTCGGCCTAGACATTTCCGGAACCGTGGACGTGCTGAAAAAACGATTAGCGACATATATCAAATCAGGACAGGCTACTCCGGAACCTATATCTCAAAGCTTTAACTTTCCAAAACCGGGACAAACAACCACGACACCGATTCCGACAATTACATTACAAACTCCTATTACCGCTCCGATTCCATCCTGTGGACCTTCAATGCCTCCGCCTCTATCACCGCTGAAAATACACAAATGGAACGTTACTTTTAATGGCGAAACAGATCCCGTGACGTTTATAGAACGACTCCAGGAAATTTGTACATCCCAGGGGATTGTAATAGACCGATTATTACCGCACATGCCTGAAATTTTACAGGGTGCTGCATCCCTATGGTACCGAAATAACCAATCTCACTGGTCAACCTGGCTTGAGTTTCTGAACGACTTCCGCAGCTTTTATTTTCCGATTAATTATGCCGCCGATCTGGAAATCGAAATTAGCCGCCGACTCCAGAAATCAAATGAAGCGTCACACCATTATATCACCGATATGCAAACGCTAATCCGAAGGCATGGCAGTATAACGCCTGAACAAGAACTTCAATGGTTGTACAGGAACCTCTTACCCGAATACCGCCAATATATCCGCAAAAATGAGCTTACCGATGTTGTGACACTGTCGCGGTTAATTCGAGAGGTAGAACTGTTATTGTCCGAGTTGCAAACCGGTCCGTCTATATCCCGAAATTATTATAAACCGTCGACCTACCAAACAAGACAACGGCCTATATGTTCCGAAGGTACTAATAGGCCAGTCCAGCGACAATTTGAACGACCCAGCTACCGCCCCACACCTCCCCAAATACCGTCTCAAGGAACGAAACTATGTTGGAGATGTGGGGAAACAGGTCATTTCCGTACTGAATGTCGTGGGACACCAAAGCTGTTCTGTTCGCGATGCCGAAAAGAAGGCATCATGACCCGAGATTGCACCTGTTCCCGTTCGGAAAACTAGATCGGCGCTGTCCTGCAACGAGGTCAGTTCAGTCCCGCCGACGTTTAACCTCCCTTCCGAATCGTGTGATTTCCGACATCCGACCGCATATTCTAGTATACATCTACGAAACACCGTTCTCAGCGCTTGTGGATAGCGGTGCTGCTAATTCCTATCTAGGGGATCAGGCCGCCGCTCTATGCAAACAGAGAAGAGCTCCGAAAGTGACACCGCGCGTCCGAAGCGCAAAGGTGGCTAATGGTGGTGTAATAGAAATTACTGAAGCATACCGTATTTCACTACATGTCGGTAATGTTACACTGACCGAGAACATCAGTTATTTCCCACACCTAACCTCAGAGGTTGTCTTGGGAATGGACATTCTGGGACAACACGCATTCCGTCTTGATCTTCACTCAAACTTAGTTTATTTGGATAACCAGTTGTTAGACAATCCAAACATGTGTAGCCCGATTGGCCAGATAGAGCCATTGCCGAAACTAGAGTTAACTGAACAAGAGAATCGGCTCCTTCATGAGTTTTTGAGCCTCGAGATACCGAAATTTAAAAAAATCCGCGGCACTACACCGTTAATTGAACACCCGATTCATCTGTTAAACGCCGAACCTATTAAACAGCGATACCGTCCACAAAATCCGAAGATGCAAGCAATAATTAACGAAGAAGTTAAAAAGATGCTGGATGATGGAATAATCGAGCCATCCAACAGTCCGTGGAGCTCACCGGTGGTCATTGTCCGGAAAAAAGATGGCAAATACCGGTTCTGCATTGATTTTCAAAAAATTAATGCTATTTCCAAAAAGGATGCGTACCCATTGCCATATATCAATGCCATCTTGGACAAGCTCCGACGGGCACGATATATTTCCAGCATAGATCTTAAACAGGGTTACTGGCAGGTACCGTTGACCGAACAGAGCAAACCGATAACCGCATTCACTGTGCCTGGTCTAGGGCTATTCCAATTCCGAGTTATGCCTTTTGGCCTTCATTCCGCGCCAGCCACCTTCCAACGCCTGATGGATAACATCATAGGCCCGGAGTTGGATCCGTATTGCTTTGCTTATCTCGACGATATCATTGTATTAGGAGAAACTTTTGAAGAGCATCTGAGCAATTTACAAGAAGTGTTCAACCGTCTCCGAGGGGCAAATCTAAGACTGAACCCTGAGAAATGTCAGTTCGGCCGAAAATCCCTCCGATATCTAGGACACTTGGTCACTTCCGAGGGCATCCGTACCGATCCCGAAAAAGTTGCAGCTATCCATCAACTTCCACCGCCCATCAACTTACGAAGCCTAAGACGCTTTTTGGGTGTTGCCTCTTGGTACCGCCGGTTCGTTCAGAATTTTTCAAAGATAGCTGCGCCACTAAACCGCCTTCTAAAAAAGGGAGTACGATGGATATGGACCGAGGAACACCAAACTGCCTTCCAACAGTTGAAAACTTGCTTGACCGAAGCTCCAGTTCTGGCATGTCCAGATTTCACCAGACCGTTTATACTGCAAACAGACGCCTCTGATAATGGGTTAGGTGCAGCCTTGATTCAACACGGTCCAGTGGGGGATCAGATAATTGCATATGCAAGTCGGAGTCTCAACGGCAACGAAACGAAATTCTCGGTCACAGAAAAAGAATGTCTAGCTATTGTCTGGGGCATAGAAAAACTTAGGCCATACTTAGAAGGATACCGTTTCACCGTAGTCACTGATCACCAATCACTACGATGGCTTCACTCGATCAAGAGCCCGTCCGGAAGATTAGCCAGATGGAGTATGTACCTCCAACAATTCGATTTCGAGATCAAATACCGAAAGGGAGTTCTAAATCGAGTGGCTGACGCCCTGTCGAGAGATCCCGTAGATACCGAAACCGAACAAAGCAATCCTACGCCGATTGAAACTCTGGAAGAGTTCATACCATGCTCTTGGTATCAATCCAAGAAATCGGCCGTGGAAAACAGTCCTATTGCCTTGCCCGACTACTGTGTCAAAGATGGACGTTTATACCGTCATTTCTGGGATATGTCCGACCCTACCGAAGATAACTTGACCGACCCATGGAAATTGTGTGTGCCAAAATCGGCACGTGACACTGTACTGGCAGAAAATCACGATTTGCCTACCGCAGGACATCTAGGTATTGCAAAAACGATTTCCCGGATAGCTCGCAAATATTACTGGCCCGGTATGTTCAGGGATATTACCCGATATGTTCGACGCTGTTCATCATGCCAACGATTCAAATCGTCACAACAAGCCATACCGGGGAAAATGCATCCTTCCAAAAACAACCAGCCATGGGAAACAGTAAGTACCGATTTGGTTGGACCGCTACCACGTTCCTCGAAAGGAAATTCGTACATTGTCGTGTTCCAAGATCGATTTACTAAATGGACACAGTGCCGAGCCATCCGGAAGGCGACCGCAAGAGCCGTTACTCAGGCACTATATGAAGATATCATCACCAAATTCGGATGTCCCCGCACTTTAATTTCCGATAACGGAACACAGTTCACCGGACATATTTTTAGGGAGTTATTGGAAGATATGGGAATAAACCACCGGTTAACCCCTCCGTATACCCCACAAGCTAACCCCGTGGAACGAACTAACAAAACCGTCAAAACTATGGTCGCTCAATTTTGCGAAGCCGATCACCGAAAATGGGATGTACATTTACCGGAGCTAATATTTGCCATAAACAGCTCTCGCCATGATTCTACTGGTTTTTCGCCCGCCTTCCTGAATTTTGGACGAGAGTTGGACCCGCCTAAAGCTTTGTATCGCCAATTGTTGAGACCTACAGCTGAGGATATTGAAGAAGAAGATCCCGAGTTCACCGAACACACCGACCGACTTCAGAGACTCAAAGAGGTTTATGACCTAGTCCGACTAAATCTAGGCCGAGCATTTACGGTTCAGAGTCACCACTATAATTTGCGCCGCCGAGAATGGAAATGTCACGTGGGCGATCGGGTGTGGAAACGCGAAAATCCACTATCCAACGCAGCCAAAGGTTTCGCTGCAAAATTGGCTCCTAAATATTCCGGTCCTTACACAATAATAAAAGTTGTGTCCCCGGTCGTATACGATTTAAAAACCGCCACCGGTAAAACACTCCGACATATTCATCTAAAAGATCTCAAACCCGCGCCGCGCGATTAACATATGCCTTCTTTTTTTTTTTTTTTTTTTCAGAACAATGCCAAAGAACCTCAAATCCGAAGCGCCGCCACGTGGCACGAAACCGCCCGCCGACCTCTTAGTGCCACGGGCCGACGCACTCAAAATACAGCGAAAGGCAACACAACGGTTGAGAGACCTAAAGAAGGTGGCGCAACAAATCAAAAATCGGTTCGCTGGCCCTCCAAAGAAAAGCCATCGTATCGATCCGCCTCCCTGTAGTTCCATAACCGCTTCTCCAGATTCCATTGAAATTACATCACGCCGACCCTGCCGTCCTACCCCCTTACAAAACATCCGGAAACCATCACTCCCCAAACATGCTACCGATACCAACGCCACCAGTACCGCAACCCAAACTACCTTCTACTCCATTCCTCAACCCTCCTCGACACTGCCGCCCTCCATTACTGAAAAAGAGTCCCGCAATGAACCAACGGCGACCATTGAGGAGGAATTCGATGTCCTGGGGGTTCTAAATGAACTCCTAAACACTCAGACGACTGACTCCGGCGAAGCAGTCACTGGACTACCGCTGCTCAACACCGCGTCCCTGGATGAGTGGTGGAATTTTCCGACGGAAGCTACCACTGTCGAGCCGTCCCGAATAATACCCATGGCCACCACCGACTCGACAGCCGAGGAAACAGGGACTGCCTGCTTTGGTCCTACCGAGCAGCAGAAATCCCCTCAGTATATAGGAGAAGCCGAAATCGCCGCCGGCCTGATCCACTTTCCGGACTCGAGGGAATGGCCACCAGACCTGGTATCCGCGCTCCAGCGGTACCGACCGGATAATCTCCCCGCCAACAAGCGATTCCGGAAGAGGTTTATCACCGAGGGGGGGAGATATATATATGCCACTATTCCCTCGGTCCGTCCAGATTAGCGGAGAAATCCCCACCATTCGCCGTCCGAATATCGACTTTCTTTTCTAGAATTTTTTTTTGTTGTTGTGATTTGTAATGTCTCTGTGATAATTGGGTGATAATTTAGTTTTGGTGTACAGCATTTAATTTATTTTTCTTCAGTTTTTTTTTATGTAAATAAATTATAGTTACGGCTATGCTTGCTGAGCATTAGTTTTTACACCGAACCGTTGTCATAATACTTACTAAACCGAGTTTTTTCTTTGTTGTCAGAAATGGAGAGTCCAGTACTAGAGATAGTAACCGCTATGGAAGAGCTGGAATCTATCCTGGCAGAAGCGGAGAATTCCGGTAGTCCCCGACCGACTAGCCAAGACTCCCAGAACCGAGAAACCAACAACGAGCCCGAGAGCATCCAGACACGGAAACGATCCTCAGGCACCCAAGAAACCATGGATCGGGGAATTTCTTCCCAGCCACCCAAACCCGCAACCACCGGCTCCACCCACCGTAACGACCCCTTATTCTTACCTGTTCATATGGGTCTCTGCTGGCGATGTGGGTACCCGGGACACCGAAGAAACGCTTGTACGGACAAACCCGTGAAGTTTTGCTCTCACTGTGGCAAAGTAGGCTCACTCTCCCGCGAGTGTGACTGTCGGGATGATAAGTTCCCGGCAACCAAAACTCGCAACACCAGTAGAAAAAGGGAAACCAAACTTGCTACGACATCTGCTTCCGCAAACTCCGAGCGAAGCAGAATTTCCAGGGGGACCCAATGTTGCAGCCATACGCTGCGTTACGCACCTTGTCGTCACTGCGGCTGCCCTTACGGCAGGCGTGAGTAGGCATCACACCGATGCTTAAATCCAGCATACCCGGAAGCCACGACATGGAATATCGATTTGTTTTCCTAATTTTTTTTTTGATTGATTTTATAGGTAGATATGGATAAACTTTGTATTTTCTTTTTTTTTCTCGGCTTCATTTAGGGTTTGTGAAATTTTTTTTATAAACTTTCTAATTTTTATTTTTTTCTAGGGTTTGAGAAAAACATTTTATAAAATGTTTTTTTTTAAAGAGAGGGGGGTGTGTAACAGAGTTACTATATTTTTCTTGGGAAATAAAAGAATCGGCGGCAACATCGCGCGCCGATCCGATTCCCTCTTCTCAATCGCCCGAGTGGGGCATCGACCGCGACCATAAATACGGCAGGAGACCGTCGATTCGGGGAGACCTCCGTTCGTCTCCACACCGACCGCGCGTACCAAGGTAAGGATGGTGGGGCTCTGGCTGATTCCGAGTCACACCATCAGTACCGCCGCCATAGCAGTCCCCGCTGCATCGCGTTCAATACCGTAGATACGGATAGTTATACCTGCAGGGTTCTTAATGGTTTTTAACACCCTTCCTCGGGCGGTCTTGGCTGTCTTCCAGGCCGTCTTCCTCTTCCATCCTACCTACATTTTACCTCGGGTTGTTTTTGGCTGTCTTCCATGCAACTCTCCCTTTTCCATCCTACCTACATTTTACCTCGGGTTGTTTTTTCTGTCTTCCATGCAACTCTCCTTTTTCCATCCCTTCTAACCGCATTAGGTTTTCTGCAGGCCGAAACAAATGCTATTTACGGGGGTTGGTGTGTAAGGCCGATTTTTAATTGATACCGTTACCGTCCTAGCTTGACCGCTACCGTTAATTCGTCATTTTCACTCAAGTACTCGCACACACTCTCACGTCTCTCACCTCTCTCTCTTTCTCTCTGCAATTTATTCAATGCCTTTTTGGGTTTATATAGGAAATTAGGGTTTTGAGGGTACTCTGTTGTTAATACATGGGAATTTAAGTTGCACTAAAAACTTGTCTGTTTTATTCAATGACCTTTTATCCCGTTCCCTTTTTAGCACTATTTTCAGATCACTTTCTAAAAGCTTCTTGTTTGACCTCTGGGTTATTTTCTCCACTGTAATAAGCTACCTGGAGCAAGTGGACCCTCAGCCACTTTAATACTGAGGGTGGCGCCCGAGATTACCGATTAGACAATTAACCGCAACTAATTCAAGCCTATTAAAAACCGAAAGCACGTCACACTGGATCATCAGACAGTCGGACAAATTTGAGATTTTAAGGAACAATTTGAGATCGTCTGCAAAAAGTAAAAATTTGCAGAACTTTATTTCCTCTCCAATGTCATTAATGAACAAATTAAAAAGAAGAGGGCTCACATGCGAACCTTGTGGGACCCCAGATGTAACCGATATGGCGGACGAAGTCGAACCCTTGATATTCACAAATTGAACCCTATCCTTCAGGTAACTACTCAACCAAGAAAGCAACCACTCAGGAAACCCGTACAAACTTAGCTTACGAATGAGCAATGCGTGGTTGACCGTGTCAAAGGCCTTCGAGAAGTCGGTATAGATGGAATCGACCTGGTAACCACCCTCGAAAGCCCCGACAATGTAGTTGTGATACAAAACAAGATTAGTAGAGGTAGACTTGCCCTGTCTAAACCCGTGCTGTTGGTCTATTAAAAGATCCCTACAGTGCCATGCTAGGTGTTTGTTCAAGATTGACTCGAAAAGCTTAGGGATAGCGGATAGCATAACTACTGGCCTATAATTCTTTATATTATCTCTCTCGCCGTTTTTGTATACGGGAGTTATAAAGCTGTCACGCCATTTACCAGGGAAGGTCTGTAATTTCAGAGACAGATTGAATAAGATTTGTAGAGGTTTAGACAAACTAAATACACATCTTTTCAAAAAATATGTAGGAATATAATCAGGGCCACAGCTAAGCTTATCTTTAAGACCAATGACAGATTCAAAAACCTCAGAAAGATCAAACTGAATGAACGGGACGTCAACCGTGTTTTTCGCTGCAAAGCCAGGCTCAACGTCTACCTTTCCAGTGCTGTACACACTGGAGAAATGACTAGCAAACAAGTTAGCTATGTCCACGCTTGATTCAGCTGTCACGCCATTGAACTGCATTACATCAGGAATTCCATGGCTTTTATTCAAGGAATTAAGATGATTACAAAATAGTTTAGAATCAGAATGAATTGATTCATCAATAGTAGAAATATAAGAATGATAACATTGCTCCGTCAATGCCCTACACTGAGTCCGAAGACCAGAAAACAAAGTGTAATCAGTAGCTGACCGGCTAGATTTGAAGTTTGAATGAGCAGCCTTTTTTGATAAAACGAGACCTTTTAGTTCCGGTGTGAACCATCGAGGAAACTTTGATGGCTTATAGGTTTTCCTAGGTACATAATGTGAAATTACATTTGAAATCAGTTCATAGAAATTATTAGTGGAGATATCAATATCTGATTTGTTAAAAACAGGCAAATTGGCTAACAGCATTGAAAAACAAAAATCAAACTCTCAAATTAAACGGAAAGTTGATAAGGTCATTAGCTACATAAGTTCCGAAATAAAGTCCATACTGAATACCAAATTCATATTGTAACCAAAGGCTAAAGAAAATTCTCCATTGTTGATCTCCTTTCATAAACCACAATGCAAAGAGAGCTTGATGGCTAGAATGAAGGGGAAAAATCCTGAGCAGCGAATGCGGACTGGATAAATCGAATCCGATCATGTGAATGAAGACTTGGCCAGAGAGGTGAGAGAGCTGTTTCGTGAGGCTCGAAAACTGCGCCGGGATGTTGCATACCAATATGTATGGGTGAAGGCTGGGAATGTATTTACCAGTGAGGAAGAACGAGGACTCACATGTTATCAAGATCAAACATAATAAAGATGTTGAAAAACTTTTAAAGGAGAGAAACTCTAGGTGATTCTTGTGTCATTTACTATTTATAATAAATGTTAATAAGTTAATAGGTATGGACCTCTATCAACATTCAACGATCCAACAGTGTTTCTTAGCGAAAAGTGCGATGAAACAATAATATGCAATTCCATGTCTGAAACCAAGTTTTTCACTAGTCCGGTAAGAGATTTTAACCTATTACATATGAATATATGTGGAATAAGCACAAGTTTTGGTA
This sequence comes from Ceutorhynchus assimilis, assembly GCA_917834065.1. Lineage (NCBI taxonomy): Eukaryota > Metazoa > Arthropoda > Insecta > Coleoptera > Curculionidae > Ceutorhynchus > Ceutorhynchus assimilis. The sequence goes on along the minus strand of OU892282.1, from coordinate 35,173,859 downwards.
ACTGATTGGTATTTTTGCAATCCTTAGAGACAGAATTTGACATAATAGCTTTGTCGGAAACCCATGTGTTTGAAAATCTAGACCGATTTCAAATTAACAATTATAGTGTCTTTTACAATGAAAGTAAGGTCAACAGGTGTGACGGGACTATAATTTACGCCAAAAATGATCTGGTACTGATGCTCAAATTATTACTGTTAATGAATCCAAATTTTTAAAAGTAACTCTCTTAAAAAACTCAATGTTAATTGGGGTCATTGCACATTACCGATTGCCGTCAACCTCCCAAGAGTCTTATCTGCTGGATTTGGAAAATCTATTGTAAAATAATTCCAAAAAATGCGCGGTGGATATTTTTGTGGGCGACACTAACTTGAATCTTCTGGATTCAAAGTCTGGCAGTGTCAATAAGTATATTGGTATTTTAGGTTCTGCTGGATATAAGAATCTTTTAAATAAACACACAAGAGCGGACGGAGAAATGAAAAGCTGCATTGATCATATAGCGGCTAGAACTAATGGTCAAAATAATGCAATTCAAAACTTAAATTCTGTAATATTGATAAGCAGCATCTCTGATCACTACCCAGTTATGTTAAATCTACAATTAAAATGCCAAGAAATGAAACCCAGACCTAACCCACAAAAAATTAAATTCCAAAAAAAACTTGATGAGCAGCGATTGAAGCTGACATTGCAAAATGAGGATTGGGAAGATATCTTGCAGAGTCGTGACCTGCATAATTACATTTCCCAAAAATTTGTTGATAAGCTCCAAGCTCACATACAAGCGTGTACCACCACTAAAAAAACAAAATCAATATCTAAGGCTTTTAAACCTTGGATAACCCAAGGCCTTGTGACATCAATAAAGAAATGGGATAAACTTAAAAAAATTGCGTCCTGTGAGCCACATAGACCTGATTTACTAAACAATTACAGAAACTATAGAAACCTGCTGACTAAACTTATAAAAAAAGCTAAAACTCTATATTATAAAATATGTATTGCTGAGAACATGGGGAATCCGAGGAAGTTGTGGCAAGCTGTGAAAGAATTTTCAAACCACGATAATTGCAAAAATGCTTTTAAGGCAATTAAATCAGACATCGGTCAGGTGATTACGGATGATAGGCTAATGGAAGAAAATTTCAATGAATTTTTCAGCTCGGTAGGTGGGAAGTTGTCAGAAAGAATTGTTACCCCTAATGTTATTTTAACAGATAAAAATCAAACCAATAACTCTATCATCCTCATCCCCGTATCGAATAATGAGTTGATAATGAAAATTAGTTCCTTAAAAAATGGAGCTGCCGGCGGTGAGGATGGTATTGTAGTTAACATAGTCAAAGGAAATCATTAGTGTTTGCTGACACCACTTAAACATTTGGTGAATGGCGTTTTTAGCTGCGGCGTTTTCCCTGCAGTTTTCAAAAAAACAATGATCATACCAATACATAAATCAGGAAGCAAAACTGAAATAAACAACCTATTATAGCCCTTACAAGTACTACAAGCAAAATTATTGAAAAGTGCATCAAGCTGAGGCTATATGCCATTTTGCTGAGGCTATATGCCATTTTTTAGAAACTGAGAACCTGTTATCGAATGCACAGTTCGGCTTTCGCAGGGGCGTAACACCGAGGACGCCATCACCGAGGTAACTGACTTCATAGTGAACGGTTTTAATGAGGAACTCAAGGCCCTTGCGGTCTTTCTGGACCTGTCGAAGGCGTTCGACACTGTGGAGCATCGCATTCTACTTGAAAAACTTAAAAATTACAGTATAAGAGGTAGAGCTCTGAACCTTTTTAGAACGTATCTGGAAGATAGAACTCAAGTCGTTAAAATAGGCAAGAGTGCAAGTAGTGCTAGAAGAGTGGAGTGTGGTGTTCCTCAGGGTACTGTCTTGGATCCGATCCTTTTTTTAGTTTATGTAAATTCGCTAACAAGTGTGGATATTGATAGCAAAATCTTGTTCTTCGCTGATGACACGGTATTGTTGGTCACGGACCGGACCTGGCAGGTGCGTGGATTCCAACCTTCTAACCTTAAATACAGATAGAACAAACTTTTGGACGTTTTCGAAGACTGCAAGGGGTTTACCCAATAGGGAATCAATGAAATTGCCTAAATTTGATTGTAAATTTGATGATTCTTGCGATTGTGAACTGGAAATAAAAAGGAAGGAAAACGTGAAGTATTTGGGAGTGTATTTCGACCATTGTATGACTTGGCACAAGCATGTAGAGTATGTAAATAAAAAATTGAGAAATTTACTCTTTAGATTTTATGAACTGAGGGACGTAATATCTCAAAAAACTATGACGTAGCTGAAGTTAGCTTCATATTCATATTCAGATTCGTGTATATTACAGTCGACCAGATAATTATTGAAAAGAAAAATTAAAAAACCGTGAAATTCAATCAAATACAATTTTTATATTATGTAGGGGATTTCTGGGATTCGGAAAAAGTAGAAATAACCCTCAGGCACATTCGAGGATATTTGCTCCAGTTAAGTTAGGTCTGGAAAAGTTACTACGAGGGAAAAACGATAATTTGTTTGAAAATTTGTGGAAAAATATTGATGCTTTGTGCAATTTTTTTGAAATTTGAGGATGATAGAGTTCGGTTGACCCATAAGCACAGTTCAGAAGAGTTTTTACAGTCAAGTTAGGACTGGGAGATTCATTACGGGGGGAAATCAATAATTTGTTGGAAAATTCGTGAAAAATCAATGATACTTTGTAGAGATTTTTCGAAGTTTGAAAATGATAGAGTTGACCCTAAAGCTGAGTACAGAATAGTTTTTGCATTCAAGTTAGGTCTGGGAGATTCGTTACGGGGGGAAGTCGATAATTTATTGGAAAATTCGTGGAAAATTAATGATACTTTGTAGGGATTTTTTGAAGGTTGAGAATGATAGAGTAGAACCTAAACCAGAGTCCAAAATAGTTTTTGCAATCAAGTTAGGTCTGGGAGATTCGTTACGGGGGGAAGTCGATAATTTATTGGAAAATTCGTGAAAAATTAATGGTACTTTGTAGGGATTTTTTGAAGGTTGAGAATGATAGAAAAGACCCTAAAGTAGAGTCCAGAATAGTTTTTGTATCATTAATTTTTGACGAATTTTCCAATAAATTATCGACTTTCCCCCGTGACGAATTTCCCAGACCTAACTTGAATGCGAAAACTATTCTGGACTCTGCTTTAGTGTCTACTCTATCATTCTCAACCTCCAAAAAATCCCTACAAAGTACCATTAATTTTTGACGAATTTTCCAATAAATTATCGACTTTCCCCCGTAACGAATCTCCCAGACCTAACTTGATTGCAAAAACTATTCTGGACTCTGCTTTAGGGTCTACTCTATCATTCTCAACCTTCAAAAAATCCCTACAAAGTACCATTAATTTTTCACGAATTTTCCAATAAATTATCGACTTTCCCCCGTAACGAATCTCCCAGACCTAACTTGAATGCAAAAACTATTCTGAACTTAGCTTTAGGGTCTACTCTATCATTCTCAACCTTCAAAAAATCCCTACAAAGTACCATTAATTTTTCACGAATTTTCCAATAAATTATCGACTTCCTCCCGTAACGAATCTCCCAGACCGAACTTGAATGCAAAAACTATTCTGAACTCTGCTTTAGGGTCTACTCTATCATTCTCAACCTTCAAAAAATCCCTACAAAGTACCATTAATTTTTCACGAATTTTCCAATAAATTATCGACTTTCCCCCGTAACGAATCTCCCAGACCTAACTTGAATGCAAAAACTATTCTGAACTCTGCTTTAGGGTCTACTCTATCATTCTCAACCTTCAAAAAATCCCTACAAAGTACCATTAATTTTTCACGAATTTTCCAATAAATTATCGACTTTCCCCCGTAACGAATCTCCCAGACCTAACTTGAATGCAAAAACTATTCTGAACTCTGCTTTAGGGTCTACTCTATCATTCTCAACCTTCAAAAAATCCCTACAAAGTACCATTAATTTTTCACGAATTTAACAATAAATTATCGACTTTCCCCCGTAACGAATCTCCCAGACCTAACTTGAATGCAAAAACTATTCTAAACTTAGCTTTAGGGTCTACTCTATCATTCTCAACCTTCAAAAAATCCCTACAAAGTACCATTAATTTTTCACGAATTTTCCAATAAATTATCGACTTCCCCCCGTAACGAATCTCCCAGACCTAACTTGATTGCAAAAACTATTCTGGACTCTGCTTTAGGGTCTACTCTATCATTCTCAACCTTCAAAAAATCCCTACAAAGTACCATTAATTTTTCACGAATTTTCCAATAAATTATCGACTTTCCCCCGTAACGAATCTCCCAGACCTAACTTGAATGCAAAAACTATTCTGAACTCTGCTTTAGGGTCTACTCTATCATTCTCAACCTTCAAAAAATCCCTACAAAGTACCATTAATTTTTCACGAATTTAACAATAAATTATCGACTTTCCCCCGTAACGAATCTCCCAGACCTAACTTGAATGCAAAAACTATTCTAAACTTAGCTTTAGGGTCTACTCTATCATTCTCAACCTTCAAAAAATCCCTACAAAGTACCATTAATTTTTCACGAATTTTCCAATAAATTATCGACTTCCCCCCGTAACGAATCTCCCAGACCTAACTTGATTGCAAAAACTATTCTGGACTCTGCTTTAGGGTCTACTCTATCATTCTCAACCTTCAAAAAATCCCTACAAAGTACCATTAATTTTTCACGAATTTTCCAATAAATTATCGACTTCCCCCCGTAACGAATCTCCCAGACCTAACATGATTGCAAAAACTATTCTGGACTCTGCTTTAGGGTCTACTCTATCATTCTCAACCTTCAAAAAATCCCTACAAAGTACCATTAATTTTTCACGAATTTTCCAATAAATTATCGACTTTCCCCCGTAACGAATCTCCCAGACCTAACTTGAATGCAAAAACTATTCTAAACTTAGCTTTAGGGTCTACTCTATCATTCTCAACCTTCAAAAAATCCCTACAAAGTACCATTAATTTTTCACGAATTTTCCAATAAATTATCGACTTCCCCCCGTAACGAATCTCCCAGACCTAACTTGATTGCAAAAACTATTCTGGACTCTGCTTTAGGGTCTACTCTATCATTCTCAACCTTCAAAAAATCCCTACAAAGTACCATTAATTTTTCACGAATTTTCCAATAAATTATCGACTTCCCCCCGTAACGAATCTCCCAGACCTAACTTGAATGCAAAAACTATTCTAAACTTAGCTTTAGGGTCTACTCTATCATTCTCAACCTTCAAAAAATCCCTACAAAGTACCATTAATTTTTCACGAATTTTCCAATAAATTATCGACTTCCCCCCGTAACGAATCTCCCAGACCTAACTTGATTGCAAAAACTATTCTGGACTCTGCTTTAGGGTCTACTCTATCATTCTCAACCTTCAAAAAATCCCTACAAAGTACCATTAATTTTTCACGAATTTTCCAATAAATTATCGACTTCCCCCCGTAACGAATCTCCCAGACCTAACATGATTGCAAAAACTATTCTGGACTCTGCTTTAGGGTCTACTCTATCATTCTCAACCTTCAAAAAATCCCTACAAAGTACCATTAATTTTTCACGAATTTTCCAATAAATTATCGACTTCCCCCCGTAACGAATCTCCCAGACCTAACTTGATTGCAAAAACTATTCTGGACTCTGCTTTAGGGTCTACTCTATCATTCTCAACCTTCAAAAAATCCCTACAAAGTACCATTAATTTTTCACGAATTTTCCAATAAATTATCGACTTCCCCCCGTAACGAATCTCCCAGACCTAACTTGATTGCAAAAACTATTCTGGACTCTGCTTTAGGGTCTACTCTATCATTCTCAACCTTCAAAAAATCCCTACAAAGTATCATTAATTTTTCACGAATTTTCCAATAAATTATCGACTTCCCCCCGTAACGAATCTCACAGACCTAACTTGAATGCAAAAACTATTCTCTACTCAGCTTTAGGGTCAACTCTATCATTTTCAAACTTCGAAAAATCTCTACAAAGTATCATTGATTTTTCACGAATTTTCCAACAAATTATTGATTTCCCCCCGTAATGAATCTCCCAGTCCTAACTTGACTGTAAAAACTCTTCTGAACTGTGCTTATGGGTCAACCGAACTCAATCATCCTCAAATTTCAAAAAAATTGCACAAAGCATCAATATTTTTCCACAAATTTTCAAACAAATTATCGTTTTTCCCTCGTAGTAACTTTTCCAGACCTAACTTAACTGGAGCAAATATCCTCGAATGTGCCTGAGGGTTATTTCTACTTTTTCCGAATCCCAGAAATCCCCTACATAATATAAAAATTGTATTTGATTGAATTTCACGGTTTTTTAATTTTTCTTTTCAATAATTATCTGGTCGACTGTAATATACACGAATCTGAATATGAATATGAAGCTAACTTCAGCTACGTCTCGTAATACCTGAATCGGCGCGCACAGCCTGTGGCAAACAGGTGAGAAAGTAAATTTTGTTACGGGCGTCATATTTCTTTATTGTTATTCAGGAGCGAGTTTAAACGTAATCGTTCCTTCTTTGTCTCTAACGTGTAATTTGACGAAGAGCAAACTAATACTTTAAGTATTACTTGAACTCACCGCAGTATCGTTTAAGGTTATGTTAAATTATACTTGACATATTCCTTTGCAATTTTATTGTGCGATGCTGCCGGATGGAACATTTATTAAAATCAAAGTACAAACGAGGTTAACATACACTTTAAAGTTCTTCTTTTGTCTGTATTAAGGCGTTGTAAAACACTTGACACAATAGGTCTGTTTCTGCAGAAATCACAAACCAGTCAGAGCGAATTTCATTGGATGAAAACAGTCAGAAAACTAGTTTCAACCAATAAAATTCACTCTGACTGGTTTGTGATTTCTGCAGAAACAGACCTTATATCATTTCTTCAAGGTCCTTTCTGCAACAATAAAATATGGCTACACTGCAGCCACGAGTACAAATTGAGCTCTCTTTTTCTATTTCTGCGAGACACGTCAATTGTACTGAAGCTTTGCCTGATGCCATAGCTCGACCACCCCCATTGCCAGTAATCATAATGGAGAACGGTTGCCAGCTCAAACCAATTTTTCGAGCATCGTTTTCTCGAATTGTGATAGCTTCGCAACCTGTGTCAATAAATCCATCTAACGGGGTGTTATTTATTAGGCAAGTGGCCTCTGAACTATGTGAAAATTGTTTTTGCAGTGTTATATCACAAATGAAATTGTGCCCGGCTTGTTCTTAAACATTCTGCTGCTACATTTCTAAGCCTTTCACATAATGCACATTCTTTTCTAGGCTGAGTACAATTAGGCTGGAAATGTCCAAACTCATTGCAGTTGAAACATTTGCTAGGTCTGGTTTTTGGTTTCTCGTGTTGGTATTGTCTCTTCTTGTATTGTAAGGAATCACATCCTGAAGTTACGAACCGTAGTACTTAGAAAACACCCTTCGACCTCGACAAGGCTCGTAAAAAAACCCGCAGGCTCTTTAACAGGGCCACACGGTCTAAATCACTAGCTGACTGGGACAGCCACAAGCAGTCTCAGCGGAGATACAAAGATCTTATAAGAAGGTACAAAAGAGAATCGTGGAGGACGTTCCACATAACTAACCCAAACTACACTAATCTAATCATCCCAATTGAAATCCGAAAAAGGGCATACCTTTTCTATGGATCTAATGAAAATTCCATCTTTTGTTTTGAGTTTTACCACACGGACCTTACCATCATGGCCAGGGAAGAGCTCAATAATTCGAGCAAGTGACCACTTAAGTGGGGGTAAATTGTCTTTTGTCAACAATTTGATCAACCAAAATAATTGACTTATTTTCGCATATTTTTGATAATTAGATAGGTTATACAACTCACTGTACATTATTTCCATATGACACGAGAGGCTTAAGAAGTGATAAGCCTTTTGGGATTATCGCGCTTGGTGGCATTTATGGCAAATTCTATTATAGAAAATTTTCTAAATTTTAAAGTATTGAAGTTTAGTTCGTTGTATAACCTTTTGAATACCACTCGATGTTTCAGGATTACCTAATACTTTTACCTGACACTCAACGCGTTACCAGCAACACCACTCCTCCTTCGGAGTCGTGGTGTTGCTGCGTAACGCGTTTCTTGACAGGTGAAAGTATTATTCGGTAATCCTGAAACCTCTTGTGGTATTACATTTAATTATACAACTCACTGTAGATTATTCCCATATGACACGAGAGGCTCAACAAGTGACAAGCCTCTTGGGATTATCGCGCTTGGTGGCATTTATGGCAAATTCTATCATACATTATTTTTTTTTAATTTTAAAGTATTAAAGTTTAGTTCGTTGTATAACCTTTTGAATACCACTCGATGTTTCAGGATCACCTAATACTTTTACCTGACACTCAACGCGTTACCAGCAACACCACTCCTCCTTCGGAGTCGTGGTGTTGCTGCGTATAACGCGTTTCGTGACAGGTAAAAGTATTACTCGGTAATCCTGAAACCTCTTGTGGTATTACATTCGATAATCTATTGTTGGGGACATCTATTAATAATTTATCTGGATAAACACTCAAACTACCACCTTTTAAAAAATGGCCTGGAGGTAATGGGCTCAGATCTGAAGGATCATTGGAAAGTACAGTTAAGGGTCTCGAGTTCATAATACTTTCAATGGTTGCAAGAACAGTGCTAAACTCTTCAAAGGTCAAGAGGTTCTCACCAATAGCTTTTAAAATGTGATGTTTGGCACCCTCAATAGCCGCTTCCCAAATTCCACCCCAATGAGGAGAACGCGGAGGTATGAATTTCCACTGAGTCTCGTTTTTTGCTAGAAACCCTTCAATTGACTCTAAATTTGATTTGGATTTTAAAAAAATCATGTAATTCTTTTAAATAATTGCTTGATCCCAAAAAATTTGTTGCCTTGTCTGAATAAATAACAAATGGATTGTCAGGCCTAGCAATAAATCTCCCGAGAGTCAATAAAAATAATTCGATTGATAGTCCTAACACTAACTCAATGTGTACACATTTGGTCGCCATACAAACAAATATAGCAATACATGCCTTGATTTTAGGAGCACGCCTTAAATTAGATGCTTTTATCCAAAATGTAGGTACCACCGAAATCCATACCGGCTTTTAGAAAGACACGAGCAATGGAAACCCAATCCTTGGGAAGATTTCCCATAATTTGTTTGCTGCCTTTGCTGAAAAACGAAAACAACCTATGGAATTGTGTATAATGCGTTTTATAGCTCTCAAACCATCTATCAGCCAGAATCGCAACCTGAAATTACCTAATACTGTTTGAGGGCCAGCATGGTACAGCCTGAGGTGTTCATATGTCTTAATAAACAGTAAGTCACGTGGCATTTTGGAGGTAACAAAATAGGGTGTTTTTGATCGAAAAAGATAGGTGCATTTGACAACCTCCCACCCACTCGCAGTATACCTTTGTCATCAACAAAGGGATTTAGGCAACTTATTTGTTTGTTTTTCACAACCTTGCCTTTATATGTATAAACTATCGAGTTCTGTAAAAAATAGTTATTTTCCTAACAAGTGCGCAAAGTGATACTTTCCCGCGCGAAAAAGCAGTTAGACCAACGACGCGAAGTGGAGTTCGGATAAGCTTTGAGTGCGGGAAAGACACTTTGCGCAAGTGTTAGGAACAATACTTTTTCTACGAGTGTTCGAAGATTTGCATAGCATCCAGAGAGGAGCTGTACCTAATCTTCTTAAATGTTTCCTCTCCTAGTTCAATGTGTTGTTTCCATTTTTTTTTTTTCAGTGATTAGCTTGACTTTATTTGCAATATTGGTTGTGCTAGCGAAGTTTACTTAAAATTTGAACAAGTCGCTAAGTTTGTTTTTCCTGCCAAATTGAGACTTGATTTACCAGGATATTTTTTCATGTGACTTGTTAAATTAGTTTTTCGTAGCCACAAGTACAGCATCTTCCCAAAATATATTATCCATTTTTGCTGCATTATCATAGATCTTCCTTTGCCTGTTGGTGTCTGATTCATTCTTTTCGCAGCACCATTAAATTGGGAGTATATGGAGGAGTATAACTTACAGTCTTACTTTTATAATCTGATACTCTAAAGGAATGTGAGTTGGTGACTCCCCATGCCAACGGTCACCTGACCTCACATCTATTTTTGCTGGATTTTTCTTCCCCTCGCTCCTTATACAGAAAGTGTCAAATTAAAAAAGCTTAACATTATACCTGAATGCCTTTCTTGGAACAAAAATAACATCAGGCCCTTCTTTCTGGATATAAGTTTATCCAGAGACCCACAAAACATCGAAAAATCGAGTATAAATGTGGTAACTATGCGTAACAAAAATGCGGAAAGAGTTTCCGTGCGCAAATTTCAACTCTGCGCACGCAAATGAGAGTGCAAAGTTCAACTCTGCGCACGCAAATCAGTGTACAAAGTAGTAACTTTGCGCACGCAAATGAGTGTACAAAGTAGTAACTTTGCGCACGCAAGTAGAAAAATATTTTTTTTTGAATGATTTTAACAATAAGAAGCAAAGAATTTTGTAATTCATAGATTTTCGAAGGACCAATTCTTTAATTTTCTGAACATTTTACATTATGAATAAACCCGAGAATAAACCACAAGCAAACTGCTATAACTCTTTGCAGTTTGACAAAATCTGAGAATTTATTAAAGACTTCAAGAAATATATTTTCGTTCTGATGTACCACTGTACTTAAGACAACCTTTTTTTCTTCTGATATATTCCTTAATTCAGGAGTAGAATTAAATGAGTCCAAATCTAGGTTAGGATTTTTTAAATATTCTGGCCCATTCCACCAACTGAATGGATTTAATAAGTTCACTTGACTTTAAGCCTCTTGACACATAGTCAGCTGGCTGGATTATGTTTCGAAGGTACATACCTCCAAATGCAGTCAAAACTGTATTCTTGAATCAAAGATACTCTGTTAGAGACAAAAATTAGAGGTGACGATATTATCGATAGTCTATCGATGGTATCGATATTTCAAAAAATATCGAACAATCGAAAATATCGATAGTGCAAAGTGCAACTATCCATGGTCGCAGGATAATCGAATTCAATGAACTAATACTAACCTAAATTGAATAGGAAGTATTTATAGAGTTCACTGCTCCAATTTTGAATGTAAAATAGGTTAGGTCAGGAGTTGGGGTGCACAGGATTGACTGCACCACTGCACCGGTGTATTCCACGATAGACATAAGACAGAGACAGACGACAGACTCTCGAGCGGCGACTTATTAGTTTAATTTGAATACAATAGCTCTGTTTCAACGGACATGCGAACCGAAAGAGACAGTACCTTCCAGTTGCCCACCTATTTTTCAATAAGTTCAACGTTTAACCTACTTGACAAATGAATTGACCGACTGGAAATAACCGTTCTAGAACGGTTCTCATATAGGTTGGAACAGAGCTATAGGTTATTTATTTGAAGTTACCAATTTGACTTCTTGTTTGTTTCTGGTTTTAGGTAGTTTTTAATATCAAGGTTTAATAGGATAATGCTTCTTTCCATACAAAAAAAAATAAAACATTATCAATAATTTGTTTTTTGTTTAAAACTATCGATAATTTTTCGATAGTTTCGATATTCACCACCATAATTATCGAAACTATCGATATTATTTTTTTATCACTATCGTCGACTCTAACAAAAATATTCCATTTACTGGGATGTGACTTTAACCATGTTAAGAACACCTGCAAATTGGTCCATAAATTTACACTTTCAATTTTAAGCCGATTTTTGAAAATCTCATGGATTCTTTGAGTAACCTGTACTAGCAGTACACATCCGCAAAACTCCAATCTTGGAAGGCTAATTTTGCGAATAGGTGCGACGCGAGACGGCACATATGAGATTAGTAGAAGCTGAATCATTTCCATGGAATACTCGTATTTAGGAGTAACCATATGCCTTTAAACTAGCATCTGAGAAACCATGAATTTCCATCTTTTTGTTTTGATCATTGCTCACTAATTTTCTGGGGATTTTCAGATTTGATAATTCAGAAATATTTCTTGCAAAATTAGACCACTCCTCCTTTAATTCGATCTTTAATGGATCATCCCAACTCAGCTTAACAACCCAGAGCCTCTGCATAAAGATTTTGGCTATTATTACAACTGGAGCGACAAATTCGAGAGGATCATAAATTTGCGCTATTCCGGACAATACATTTCTTTTTGTGATTGGATCGAGGATTAGACTGAATTGAGTATTTTTAGGAAGCGAAATTGAAAAACAATCTAACTTGGGATCCAAAAAATACCCAAGACTTTATTAGAGTCTCCTTTTGAAATAAAAGATTAACTTTGTTGATCTACATCAGAACTAAAATTTTTCATGAATTCAATTGAGTTCGAACACCATTTATGAAGATTAAAATTTGCTACCTTCAGCAATTGGATTAGTTGATCTCTAAAGAGATAAAGTTCATCTGAAGAGTTTGCACCTCCCAAAATATCATCAACATAGGTTTGGGTTTGCAAGACATTAGCAGAAATAGGAAATTTGCTCTCATAAAGCTCAGCTAGTTCCTAAAGACACCGTGTGGCCATATATCGAGCGAAATTTGTTCCATAGCTCACTGTGAGTAACTCAATGCACTGCAACTCATCATTAGGACATTTCCTCCACAGAATGTTTTGTAAGTATGTCTGATCCGAATTAATCCCAATTTGCCGATACATTTTTTCAATGTCGGCAACAATGGCAAAGGGAAAGGTTCTGAATCTACAAATATTATCAAAAAGTTCTGGCTGAACTACCAGTCCTTTGAAACAAAGACTTAATGGAATATACCTTGCGTGGTTAAGATTCACCCATTCATCGATAAGGTCACCATAAATGAATGAATGAATGAAAGAGTGGGCGGCCGCAACCGTAGTGCACATAGGTCTCCTAGGTCTTCTATGGACCCGTCGTGCCCCACTTTCTACCAGAGGCCTATGTCCTTAAAAAGCCAATTAGGCACCCTGGCTTCATCCTTTTGACGTCATCGGGCAAGCAATACAACTTGCCCAGGTGCTTGAACCTCGCGCGCGTGAGTGCAGGGCACTCACCGATGACGTGGTCTGTCGTCTCCTCCTCCTCCATGCACCAGCGGCATTCCGGGTCGTCTGTAATGCCCATGCCGTGGAGATAGCGTCTTAGGTGCCAGTGTCCGGTTAGGAGACCAGTCACTAGCCGTATCTCGCGTCTGTTCAGGCGCAGTAGTTGTTTGGTGAGACAGGCAGAGGGCCCATCAATATGAGCCTTAGCCTGCCTCATGCCAGGTGCCTCCATCCATCTCTCAAGGAATCGCTCCGCAAGGAGATCCTTGAGGCACGTGACAGCCTCACATTTAGCTATGCCCAGCGTGGGCTCAGGGCCCACAGGTCGCATCGACGATCCCTGTCTGGCAAGTAAATCAGCTTCGTCGTTGCCCGCGACGCCCGAGTGACCGGGAACCTAGACGAGGCGGACGCGGCAGCCGGCACTCACCAGTTTTCCCAGGACTTTTTTGAACTCCATTATAAGTTTAGAGCGCACAGTGTCAGCCATAATGGCTTTGATGGCGGCTCTGCTGTCGGAGCAGATTGAAACGACTGCATTCCTGTGGCGCCGGTTTAAAATTTCCCGACCACACAGCGTCATTACAGCGAAAATTTTAGCCTGGAAGACAGTAGCGTGTTCCCCAAAAGAATTTACTAATTTTAGGGGACCCTCCGCAAAAACCTGCCCCTGACCTGTTATCCATTCTGGAGCCATCCGTGTACCAGATAGCTCCACTGTTCAGTACAGTTGGCTTGGAGTCGCCCAGCCATTCACTTCTTTCAGTGATATGGGCCTCCAAGCCTTTGCTCCGGTCGCATGATATCACTGCCCCAGAAGGACAGGACATTTCTCTGCGGCCTGAGACCAAATTCTCGCGTGTCCGGTTTCGCCGGTGCGCATTTCGTCAAGGACGTGCAGTCTATAGGCTGTCCTCATGGCCTCGAACTGAACCAAGCCCTTGTTGGGGCCGTACGCATGGACCCCGTTATGCTGAGGCAGGAAAGGCGCTGGACTCTGTCCAGTTGCGACAGTATTTTGGCTTTCTCCGTGCAAGGCCACCAAACGATGGCCCCGTGCGCGAGAAGGGGTTTAACTAGAGAGTTATGAATCCAGTAAAGGATCTTCGGTGAGAGACCCCAGGTGCAACCCAAGGCCCGTCTACATGCCCAAAGGGCACAGGTAGCCTTTTTCATCCTGTTCTCTGCGTGTTCATACCAGGACCAGGACAGTTTAGAATCTAGTATCACGTCTAGATACTTAACCGCCCTGGAGTATTTAAGAGTCACGCCTCCCAGAGAAATGTTGAGCGAGGCAAGATCTGAAGATCTTTACCAGGTGGACAGTGATGATATCTGACGCGTTTTGCAGCTGGCAAGGGTGGATTCCATCCTTACCAGGAGATTTAAAGGGGGGAAAGGACTTAATCGCCCATATCACCCTCTCATAATTTACTACTTTTTTGGCGGTGTCATGCCCAGCGCTAATCGGGGCCCGAACGCCAACCAAGACAGCGTTGTTTGAACTGGAGCCCGGGAAGTGCGTGCGGAGCATGACCTCCAGGGTTTCTTGTTCGTTGGTCGTGAAGCCACCGCCTGAAAGAGACAGTGACCCTATTCTACTACCGGGTTCCTTTGACAGAGCCTTGCAGAGGCGAGCTGCTGGGGATATTTTTTCAACATCCCCGCAGTATTGCCTCCAGTTCTGTCTTTTGGAATCCCTGAGCGCCTTTTTGTACTGCCTTTGGGCTGCGTGAAACGCTTCCCAGTCGGCGAAAAGTTTGGAGCGTTCAGCCCTTCTCAAGAGCCGGCGCGTGATGTTCCGATGGAATTCCGTAGTGTGGTTCCAACAGACATTTTTTGCATTTTGGGGTTTCCGTCTTAGTGGACAGCTACCCTCGTATGCCCGGAGAGTTGCGCTGGACAGTTTGTTAAGTTGTTGTAAAGTCACCATATTATTTGAATAGCTCAGAGTTTTGATGACGCCTTTTTTCTAAAGCAAGAAAACCTTTTTTGGCCAATAAAAATGTTTCATCCAATTTGGTCGTTTCTGATAAAGATTTTAATGGGAAATTGACTTGAAATCTTCCATTTTCAACTATTCTTGTAGTGTTCCTGAATGTTTCTTCTGAAGCTTCTTCGTCTGTTGATAAAATCTGTTTTTCTGGGACTTCCTCCGGAACCCAAAATGTTTGGAGCCAATCTTCAACTTGATTTGAATGAATAAATAAGGATGAATATTGAAGTGCATCACAAAACATAAAATTTGACACTAAGGAAGCTGAAAGACAACCTCCTATCACCCATCCCAATTGAGTATTTTGCAATACGGGCAGATTAGTTTCAAGTTTAATGATTCCGGGTGTTATCAAACTAAAATATATGTCTGAGCCAAGAAGTAAATCAACAGCTTGAGGAACAAAATATTTGAGATCAGCCAGAATAACTGTATCAGGTATCTCTAGTTTTTCCTTATTAATAGGAAACTGTGGCATATTTGAAGAAATGATAGTAACTGACTAACTGCACATGTTACTTTAAACTGTTTGCTGTGGTCGACACTTGAACTAAGATAGATTAGTGATGAGTGAAACTTGTGAGCCATTATCCAAAACTGCTCGGACAAGAATCATAGTACCATTATTAGTCAAAACATCCACTGAAGCAGTAGCTAGCAAAACATGCGATTTTTTACTTGCAAATAAACTGGACTTTGGAACTGCGACTGAATTAGTAGTTTGTGATCTCACAGGGATCTCTGCTAGTAGATTATTTTGTCGACTGTTCGCTACATTGCTAAAAGTAGGCTTAGGTAGATTTGTCTGTGTTCACTGAACATTGTTATGTGAAGCTTGTTGACTCTCTTGGTTCCGGTTGGCCCCTGAAGAGGTATCACTGGTTTAATTATGCAGTAGGGTATTATGAGCCTCCCTGCACAAAGGGAAATTTTTCCAGATGCACTGCTTGACATTATGTGCTCCAAAAGATTTAAAACATAAACGATTAGAAGAAACAAATTGCTTTCTTTGATTAACAGCCAAATTTTTAAATTTGTAACATTTGGGTAAATAATGGTTGGACACTTTAAAATTTAAATAATTATGACGAGACCCTGATGGACGTGACTATGCGAAAGACTGCGATTCTTTTTCAGCAAAATGAGAATGCTTTCGAGAAGAATCAGGGGAAGACAAATTTTCTGCAACTTGGCAATGCTTTTCCACAAAATCTAAGAAATTATTTAACGTAGGTATGCATGATGGACCTCTAACTCATAACAACGTCTGGTATATATGTCTAGTTTTTGTGACAGGGTGTGAACTAAAATTAAATCCCACTGGTCAATAGGAACTTTCAAATTTTTCAAACTTTCTGTATGTTGTTTTATTGCTACCACAAATTCACGTAAATTTGTGGAGCTGCTTTTATTAATAGATGGAAGTTCCATTAGAATACCTTAATATGTGAATAAATATTAGCAAGTTTATTTTCATACCATTCTTTTAAAATATTCAAAGCTACCTGCAAATTACTAGCTTCTAAAGAATTTTCGATAAGTTCCATCCTTCAAATTTGACTTTAAATAGATCAATTTTTGAACCTCTGCAAAATTATGATTATCTAAAACTAAGGCTTTGAATATATCAAAAAAACTTGCCCCTTATTTTCTGATTCATTTCATATTTACGGTAAACGCGGACTTTTCCTAGTTTTCGAGGCTACTGTAGTTCCACAGCCATTTCTTAATAACAAATTGGAGCAAAAATAGGACCTTGAAAATTAACAACTTTCTTACACGCTACACACAAAGAACAAAAACCGTACTTATATTAATATTATTTGAATAAAAGGCACTATACTTGTTTGTTTTGAAACCACTCAGTAGTTTCAAAAGCAGTAGCATGCAAAAAAGCATGAAGATCTGACCTTTTCTCCTTGCTATACAAAGCTGTAAAGTTGAATCTTAGCTCTTGAAATTTTTTCCACTGTATGTACATTGTTTCCTGAAGGTATTGGAATTATGCTGATATCTGGAATCCGACTCGTTGAGACCATGTAGAAAGATTTTAATAAACAATTTTGAGTCAATAATCAATAATTTAAGTCAATAAAAGTTTAAATTGGGTACCATCTCTTGAGTTTTAGGTTAGTTAGCCGGTCTGCCAGCAGGTACTGAGGTCCCATACGGGCGGCTATTCAGCTGGAGTTGTTTTCGAGCCAATATCTCTCAGTTTGGTAACTCAGAACTGGCAGAATCAAACGAGAAACAATCTGTGAAGGAATCAGAAGTAAGTGATGCTTCATTTGAAGAAATAAATTACCTTTTTTTTTTAAATAGAGCAACATTACTCCTGGTAATGACGATGTAAGCTTCGCTTTCCCTTTTCGTAACCCCTGAATTTCTTTGCACTTGAACAATAAAATCACTAAAAGCAATCTCGTGTTTTTTTTAAAGCTCGGATCATAAAACTGCGAACCTTTCGCGAGGAAACAATTCAATTGGAACGTCATGTGACATGTGATTTACTGTTTATATAAAAGAGCTCGAATTTAAACGTACTTGAAGTTAAATAAACTCCATAGGAATGGAGCAAAAGAGATTAGCATAAGGTAACTGTTGTTTGTTTAGAATCTGAAACGTTGATTTTTCTTCTAAGCGGGCTGTCGTCGACAGAATTGAGTATTATTCTCGGTCGGTTTTCGTTTTGAGTCGGAATACATTACCTAAATGGAGAATGAATGTTAACTATTTGCTGTGAGATAAATTTGGGTGATTGAATAGGAAAAACTAGTTAAAGGAAAGCTAATTATCGACAGGTGCCAAAATAAAATTAGATAAACAAAGAAGCGAAGTGCTTTTATGTCGATGTTCCAAAAATTAGAGCAAAAATCTTATCCTACCATCCATTCCATTTTGCAAGAATTCTCATCTATGATTTTGATTAAAGCACAGACCAGAAATTTCTCGTTTGCGTTCTATAGGATTTCAATTTCTAGGGATGTTGCCCTATAATTCATTGATATTCACGTTGCCGTATTATTCCAGATAGCAAAGCAAAATATATATAGGTAGGTAAATATTCAATGCAATAAAGCATTTGGGTGTATTTGTATTTATTATTTACGCTCAGATATGTTGATCTAGATTATGGATTTATTAAATTCAATATAAAATACAAAAGTAAATTTAATAAATGTTGATAAAATCGCTATTGACTTTACTCCAGAAAAAAAAAGGAATCTCTATTAACCTAAACGGTTGCAGGAAATTTATACAATTTATTTGTCAGAGACGATTTTATTTTGAAAATGCCTCTCTGATGGAGTCTGCAAAACGGGTTACGACTTAATTTTTTTTTTCTCAGTATGCAAATCCAAATTGGCGCAGTTCAATATCAAAAAATCGCTTGATAAGTTGATTGAAAAGTCATTTCCATTTTCTTCATTAAAATTCTTATTTGTTTGAAAATAAAATAGGAAAGTTACTCAAAAATAAGCAAGCAAACATTTATGGCGTGAAGCTTTTTGGCATCTGGCCATACCCTTTAATGCTTGACAGAATTTGACTTACAGCTAAATTTATAATGCTTGAAAATATATTGGAAAAGTTTAAATTTAGGTGTGAAGCAAACGTTGCCAAACTATCTAAATTATTGAGAATAAATTCAATCAAATATTTTTCTGCAATATAAGATTCTGGAATGCAGATTATAAGTTTCTTGTTGACTGGATGATTCTGATTAAACAAATTTCAAAGTATGTATCTTTACCTATTATCGAATCTACCCAAATATTTACAAAAAGGTTTCAACTACAGTCAAATTCCTTTACACCTTACAACACTTTATCACACATCCAAACATTGATGCTTATCAATAAAATACCAAAAATAAAGTTCATATTTATTTTGACAGTGAGTAAAACAAAATAAATCCACATTTATTTTTCTGACAAGGCTATTAAAAATAGTGTATTTAATTTGATTTCGTATTTCGTTTACGAGCTGGGAAATGCTATAAACAGTTGTTTGGTTGAGTTAGCTTTATGAGAAAGACATGGTCAACACTATGAGGCTGTAAAATTGCTCTGAGCTTAATAGTTATTTTAATTGTTTACTTAAATTGGCACTCTATTTTCTATTATTGTTTCTTACAACAAAGAAAAGATTTCAGTTCAAAGTTCGCTCTTCCGTTTCTCAATCTATACAATGTTAGCTATTTATATTGTTTTGTTACAAAAAAAGCTTTATTAACTTCCTTGATAAAGATACCTACGGTTTCCTTTTGTTACCAACACTGTTCAATTTCCTTTCACGGGGGCGATTTATATGATTGAATGTTTTACTCGCGGAAATATCTGAGAACAAAATGTCTTTTGTACCTACTTTATCAGGGAGCAAGATTTTTTTTTTCTAATAAATTGTATAAAACTTCTCTGAATTTATCAACTAATGCCGTATAAAATGTATAATTTGCAATTTTGAACGGCAGCAATTTAACTTGAAGTGCCTTTAATCAAATTAACTTGAACCCTTGTTAAACGCCTATTCACAATTTATTATATTAAAAGGATGAAACATTTTTAATGGGTTTTAACATGACCTACCTTGTCCTATTTTATTTTAATTGCGTCCTTAATGAAAAACCTCAGAGGCTAAGGGATTTTTTCCCATAATTAATTATGACATGGTCATGCTATTTAGCCAAACTAAATTATTTTCTTTTTAAATACGACTTATAATCAGTATACATCAAAGGCTTGGAAAATGTATGGTAAACGTCGGTTTTCTGGGGGAAGTTAATTCGTCTCAAATCTTAATTCAACTTGAAGGCTGATGTATTCCTGAAATTTCATTCAAGGTATTTACTCGTTAACAAGTAGTGACGTGGTGAACGTGTCTTCAAATTCGTTGGAGAAATGTTTAGATGATGAAGTCAAGGTTTATTGAAGAAAGTTAAACTACCTCCTCCAAGCTCTGATGATAACTGTGGCACTTTGGCAAATATGTACAGAATTCAAACCTGAAAATCTAGAAAATACTGCCTTGTTCATGAAAGGCGATTATTGCGTTTATTCTGGATTTTACAAAAATAAATGACATATATAAAGGCTGGTATTAGTTAGTAGTTTTAGTTTTAAAATTGACTGTGAGACAATGTAACGCTCTTTTGTCGGAACAAAAGAATGCTCATAATTGTGCTGAGTGGTTATTTAGCTTGGGGTGGTCCTTGGTGTTGGTACAGTAAAGAGAGGGCGCCACTAGTTTGTATAAAATTATTTTGATTACCAAATAATACCCAAACTAGACACTACTCAAATAATTAGCTATTATTTTAAAAGATAAATACAAAAATCTGAAAAGGTAAAATAAATCCAATAGCTATCTGACATTTAACCCCTTCAATAAAAACACAACTTTTGGAATTCTAAAAACAATAATTTATTGACCGGATGGCGAACTTATTGTTCATTAACATTGAAACAAATAAATTGTTTAAAGGTGATTATTGTTCAGTATCCAATTTTATTAAAACAATTTAAGCAGCTTACGGGAAGCAAAACTTGATTTAAATAGGTACCTATATAAAAAGATTGAAAGTTAAAAACAATCAAATAGATACCTACGATGAGGCTTACCTAAGTGTGAGGGTTGAAGTCAAAATAAAAATAACATTTAATTTTTGACTGAAATTCAATAAAATCAATACATAGAATGCGGAAAGGTAATAAATAATGTCTAGGCAGTTTTAAATATCAAAAACCTGGTGAAATCAAGGGTTCAGGGTTTCCGGGAGAGCTCAACCCTCTTACCTTTAAAGTTCAAAATAGGCAAACATAAAACTTAAATTTAACTACCTAAAGATTTTACATTAGTTTACCTTGTAAAACCACCACATTATTGATTTGAAATTAAAAGTTAAATAAACCTCTTAGGGCGGGTATTATAAAACTGCTTTGACAGTTAACTTGAAGTTAACTTTTTGAATTACAAGTAATTTCAGAAGTTAACTTTAAGTTAACTCTTAAAGTAGTTTTATAATACCCGCCCTAACGGCCGATAGTAACCTTACTTTCAAAAATGTTCGAAAAATCAACAATCGGTTGATTTTCCAGGAAGCTTACTAGTAGACACGATCAAGCACTCCTCTGGCTAGTTATTTTTCAAGAATATTAACTCGATGGTCAAAAAGAATAGTAATTTGTGTACCAAGGCCGAGAAGTTGATCTTTTTTGGCCGAATCGTGGACATCGGATTGTGAACGGATAATACAGTCGAACTTTTATAATCTAATACTCCAAAGGAATGTGAGTTGGTGGCACCCCATGCCAATGGTCACCTGACCTCACATCTGTTTCTGCTCCTCCCGCTCCTCATATGGAAAGTGTCAAATTAAAAAAACTAAACATTACCTGAATGTCTTTGTTGGAACAGAAATAACATCAGGCCCGTCTTTTCGAATATAAGTTTATCCAGAAACCCACAAAACATTGAAAAATCGAGTATAAATACGATAACTATGCCCAGGGATTCATCAAGCCAAGTAGCTTGATTTTTTTCATAAATACTTGACTTGACTTGAGAACTCAAGCTTTTGAAAATTTAATATTTGACTTGACTTGATTTTCGGTCTGAACAACTTGACTTGATATCAAGTAAAATCAAACTACTTGATATTACTTGATCTTGATAGCGATCTGTGAAACGCGCATCAAAGCGCTAAAATAGGGGATTCACCGAGGTTAAGGTCGCGTTAATGGCCGCCATGTTTAAACTGTGATTGTTTGATTTTTCGAAACTTGTTTTAAGGTCTTTAAAAAAACGGTAGGTACATCAGAATTGCCTCAAATTTGGCATAATAGTTATTTGTGTACCAAGGCCGTAAAGTTGATCTTTTTTGGCCGAATCAGAAATTTGCGGCCGAGGCGTAGCCGAGGCCAAGCAAATTTCAGGTGAGGCCAAAAAAGATCATTCGGCCGAGGTGCACACAAAATTTTTTAGGCGAGTGTTTTTTCTTGAAAAAAGACGAAAATTCAACAGGAGCTTTAACTTTTCATTGATTAGATAAATAATCCAGCAAAGATAGGTAGATACATAATTATTAGTAACAAAAACTACAATAAAGGAAGTGTGATTATAGAAAATTGCCCACTTTGTCGCATGGTATCCTATATTGTGCTTTTTTGAAAAAGTAATAGGATAGGGCTAAAATCAAAAATTTGGTTCCATTGTGGTTGCTAACTATTTATTGGTTGTGAATATAGTTACGGACCGCGTTTCCGATTGTCTGTTTATATATTTTCACCAAAGTATATAGCGGCCGTAAAGTAAAAGCGGCCGTAAAGTAAAAGCGGCCGTAAAGTAAAAGCGGCCGTGAAGTAAAAGCGGCCGTAAAGTAATAAAGCAAATGCGGCCGTGAAGTAAATGCGGCCGTAAAGTAAATGCGGCCAAAAAAGATATACTTTAGGGATGATATTGAATCCGTAAAACTAATCTTTTTGTGACAGTCGCCTAAAAACATTATTTGATCGATTATCTACAATTCCTTATTTTGGTTTTTCGATATGCAGCCTTTTTTTTAATTCAAAAATCATGTTCGCAACCACCAAAACAATTAAATGTGTTGGTGGTTGCATATTTGCATGTTTATCAAGCTTGAATCCGTGAAAAGCATATTTTATTGATAACCACGAAAAACTAAAAAAAGCTAATTGTAGAGATTGTAGATAATATATCAAATAATGTTTATGCCAAAGGATTTTGGAAATTATTGCGGATTTTTTGAGATTTGAATAGGGGATTCACCGAGATAACAGCCAGGCCCTGGGGGGTCAAGCGTCTGTGTGCAAGATTTTTTATTCCGCCCTCTAGGCAGGGGCGTATCAAAGCACATCCTATTGGTGGGGGGGGGGGGTTGCAACCCAAATTTCCCAACTTTGTATTAACTTAATAACCATACCCCACTGATCTCAAAAATAAATGGATAAACAACGAACGCTTTTTATGCTGCTAATTTACGAGGTCATATTGGGTACATTCAGGCGGTCCCAGCGGCTAAGGCTAAGCTCAGCCACTCAGCAGGGACTTTATTCTCGAAACCAAGGAACAGCGTTTTCATAAGAACGAATTGCTCTGTCATTGTCAGTGTTATGCCGGACGACAAAGACAGAAACCTCGTTCCAATGAGAGCGCTGCTCCCCTGTTTCGAGAATAAAGTTCCTGCTGAGTGGCTGAACTAAGCTGCTGGCGTCGCCTGAATGTACCCAATGTAAACAACTGGGACAGCTGTGAGCGTGCGCAGTAGATACATGTACTGAATATTTTGTATTTTTATTTCATATTATTTCATTTATTATTTAACTGAGTATGTTAGAGTTTTAGTTTTTAGATGTTTTTTAAATAAAAGATTACATCTATATTTTCCGCCGATTTTAATCTGATACCTACTCGGACAGAATGTGAGCTTGTGGCTCCCTACATTAGAATGCCAATGGTTACCTGAAGTCACACCTGTTTTTGCCATATGCCGGTCCTCATTACACATAGATTTTTATTGTTATTGCGTTTTGGCAGTTTATCAGATTAGTATCGACAAAGTACTATTTTTTCAAGAAAAATCAACTAGTTAGCTTGAAAAACTTGATTTTCAAGTTACTTGATGTGTAACTACTTGACTTGACTTGAATTTCAAAAACAAATACTTGACTTGATATCACGTCAAGTCAAGTCAAGTAGCTTGGAAATCAAGTCAAGTCGTGAATCTCTGACTATGCTTGTGACTATGCGTAACAAAAATGAGTGCGCAAAGAGTTTCCGTGCGCAAAGTTCAACTTTACGCACGCAAATGAGTGCCCAAAGTGGTAACTTTGCGCACGCGAATAGAAAAAAAAATTTTTTTGTGACATTTCAAATGTTACAACAATTTAGATAGTGAATTTTGCGAGAGTTGTAAAGAGTGTCACATAGCCCTAGTTAAACAACAATTTTTTGATGATAATTTCCATGTTTTTCTTGTTAAACTTGTATTGTTTCGTTTTTGCAGCCCTGATGATGTTGCTAACCAGACATTGGCTATTTGATTTTTAAATTTATTAAATCAGTACAAGAAAGCTGAACATTAGAGCTCTAGAGTCTAATGTACGCGAAAAAGCTCTTACCCGTACGTTTAATTCATCGACTTCTCATACAAAAACTTACAGTTGCGACCCATATAATATAGTTCGCAGAACTAATATGTAAGTAGACTTACGACCCATATGTGAGTCGATGGACGGTGAACGTGTTTAATCAAGAATTAAAAACCCGGCGAGAGTTTACAAAAATTCGAATCGGAAGTTGAAAGGCTAGTAAGTTTAGAGTTTCCTGCAGCTGAGGTAGACATGCAGGAATGGATGGCAGTATCTGCATTTATTGATGGTCACAGAGATTCCAGGTCAGAGAAAATAGCGAAGCCTTTATCCGAGCATTGGAACTGGAATCAATCTTTGGTGCCTCACGACCCAGAATATACGAGCAGTGTACTAGAAGGTAGAAAAACGGGAAATGATTCCAAACACCAACACCGAGAAACCGGATAGAATGTTACCGGTGCCATAAGCTTGGACATATTCAACGAGATTGTAGAGTAATGATGTCCGCTCCATCTAGGGATCGTTACCAACGCTTTTCGAAATCTAGAGACGCCAGCCCTAATGACAGACAGCGAAACGAGACTAACCAGTATGGAGGAGCGAATGCTGGTTAGAAATGACGATGCCCCCAGGGTTGTTTACATAAGATCATTGGGCAGTCATTATAGAGGATTGAAATTCAAAGGACAAATTAATGGAGAATTGAAAACTATATCACTATTGATACGGGTGCTGAAGTTTCTATAATTAGAAAAACATTAGAAACCTAGAAACCTGTCACTACGAACAGTCATGGGCGAATCGGCACCAGTTCAAGGAGAAGCCATGGTTGAGCTAACTTTTGGATCTACCACCTTCAAGCACAGAACATTGGTGGATTTGATCGGCCAACAGGGTTTCTCTTTCGATCCTTCTATGAACTTCCTTGAATTTGGTAATGTAGAATTTGTCCTAACTACACAAGAAGGATATCAAGCTGTTAAGATCTTGGCTGCAAACCCAGTACAGATTCCTGGAAGTAATGAGAAGATGATTTGCGGAAAATTGGAATCAAACCCTGGGTGCTGCGTTGGACTAACACATAATTTTATTGGAGATAAACCAAAAAAAATTCTCGTTGGAAAGACTCTAGTAAGAACAAATGGAGACATTCTGATAAGAATTGCTAATGTTTCTTCTGAAACAGTCAAAATAAAGGAAGGAGAAATTATTAGAACTTTCGAACCAGGCAAGCAAATATCGAACTGTGACCTATCAGATAATCGATATTTCGTAAAGTAAAATCGAACTTGGATACAGGTACCTTGATGCAGACTTTGGAGAAATCATGGAAATACCTCGATCCAGATAGACTTCAAGAAGTCACAGATTTCATCTTGGAAGAAGCAGACGTATTTGTGATGGATAATCAAACCGGTCGTACCAGTTTGATGCAACAGAAAATTGATTGGCACACCCAATTAGACGACCACCTCGACGTATGCCAGTAGCTAAACAACAGAAAGTGGAAAACCAAATTGATAAAATGCTTCAAGAGGGAATTATTGAAGAGTCAGATAGTCCATGCGCCAGTAGTATTGGTTACAAAGAAAGATGGGAGTCTTAGATTTTGTGTCGACTACCGTAAGCTTAATGACGTCACCAAGAAGGACAGCTTCCCTCTTTTGAGGATAGACGATACATTAACAACTCTATCGGGCTCCAAATGGTTTTCCACCTTGGATTTTAAGAGCGGATACTGACAAGTGGCAATACACAAAGATGACAAAGAGAAAACTGCCTTCAGTACCGGAAACAGGTTATACCAATTTAGCGTAATGCCTCTCGTATTGTGTAATACTCCAACTACGTTTGAGCGGCTGATGCATCTAGTTTTACGAGGCCTTACATGGAGAACTTGTCTGGTATATTTAGATGATGTCATGATCATGGGAAATTCCTTCCAAGAACATCTTAATAACCTGAAAGAATTTTTTGACCGCTTCCGGAATGCCAGCTTAAAACTCAAGCCAAATAAGTGTTTTCTATTTCAAAAGCAAGTAGAATTCTTAGGTCACGTGGTATCTAATCTGAAGATGGTATACAAGTTATGGAAGGCAAGATAGATGGTCAGGGATTGGCCAAAACCACGCGACAAACATGAACTAAGGAGTTTTCTATGATTATGATCTTATCATTGAATATTTGTGAAAGGATTCGCCAATATAGCTGCTTCGCTTCATCGATTAACACAAGAAAAATCAACATTCAATTAGATCCAAGAATGCGATTCCGCATTTAGAATATTAAAAGGAGCATTATGTACCTACAAGACTAGCATTTAAATTCTAGTACAGGCAATTTGGTACCGACGAATAAGAACAAAGCGATTTGACGTTGCATTTTAGAGGTTATGTTATATTGTTATTTGTTGATATTGCCGGTCGGTATGTGTTTGTACGTGGCTCTCGCTCTTTTTGCTCTGAGTTGAAATTTTGTATTTTGACGATTACATTAATTATTTAATTAATAAGGATTACCTCATACATGCAGATATGGCCAATTTTGAGTGCAAAAAATGTTTATGTACGTACCTCCAATTTAAGACTCTAAGGTAAATTCTGACGTAGTCTGTTTTTATTATGTGAAACAAGAAATATTTATTTAAAATATTTTTAGGAGACATATCAAGCAAAGTCATCCTGATGAAATTGGAGAGTTAGCTCCACTACCCGAAAGAAAGTTTACTTGTGAGCTTCGCCCAAAATCACATAACAACAAGAAATCCTTGAGTAATCATGAAAGAACATTGCATAATGTGGAATACGTTAAATTTCAAAATTCATATTATGTTTGTCCTCTATGCAAACATCAATGTTTCCAAAAATCCAGGCTGTTTGAACACTTCAAGAACCAACATAATATATTTGCAGAGGTATCAGAACATGAATTTGAAACATTTCAAGAATTTGAAGTTTGGAAGGAAGACATTCAATTAAACACAAAATCAAAGTTTATAAAAAATGGAAATAGTGGTTGCAGTTCCAAAAGAAAAACTAAATTTATTTATTACATTTGGCATAGATCCGGACTATTCATTAACAAAAAGAACAGGAAACGGAATCTGAAAAATCAAGAATCCAATAAAATTAACGGAGTTTGTCCCGCATCCCTAACAGTTAAAACTGAAGAAAGTGGCATAACATCAGTAAGGTTTGTACAAACTCATGTTGGTCATGAAAATGATCTGGGCCAATTAACGCTTAGTGCGATTGAAAGAAAATCAATTGCCAGAAAAATTGCATCAAGTGTTCCATTCCATGTCATTCTAGAGGAAGTCAGAGAATCAGTTTCGCAAGATGAAATACAACGTATACATTAACCAACAAAAATGGATTTAGCCAACATTGGAAAAAGTTTTAAGCTGGATGCTTGTGAAAGAAAATATGAAAGTGATGCAATTAGCGTCAATGCGTGGGTGTGTGAACTAAGGGACATAAAAGACTGTGTATTATTCTATAAACCACAGGAAAAGTGTTGTGAAAGTTACCAAGATTTACGTCCAAATGACTTTGTATTAATTATAATGAACAATGCTCAGGTTGAAATGCTTCAAAAATATGGCAACGATGCTTTGTGTATAGATGGAACGCACGAATTAAATAAATATGATTTCGAGCTGGTAACATTATTGGTACTCGATGAGTTAAGATAGGGTTTTCCCTGTGGCTTTTTAATCACTAACCGCTGTGACAAAGATGTCCTTTCAGTTTTTTTCAAATGTGTCAGAGATAAATGTGGTATTCTTCGACCAAATGTTTTCATGTCCGACATGGCAAATTGTTTCTTCAATGCCTTCATTACTACTATGTCAATCCCAACCCACAGACTTTTTTGTATATGGCACGTCGATAAAGCCTGGCGGAAGAATTTATCAAAAATAAAACTGAAAGTGAAACAAGTTGAAACTTACAAATTGCTGAGAACTTTGATGGAAGAGATAGACCAAAATGCATTTGAAAAGATGCTTACTAGTGTCGTTAATCAGCTTATTGAGGATCCAGTTACTGAAGATTTCGGAAGATATTTTCAAAATTAATATGTTAGCTGTATTTCGGCATGGGCATTTTGTTACCGACTTGATTGTGGTCTGAACACGAATATGCACTTGTAAAGAATGCACAAAACAATAAAATACGTGTATTTCCTTGGCAAAGACGCCAAGAGGTTAGACAAAATGCTATGCACTTTAATGAAGTTTGTGAGGGATCGTTTATATGATAAAATAATAACGCTCTATAAAGGAAAAATTACCAAGTAGGTAGCTGATCTTCGAATTCGCCACAAAAATAGTCAGTCTATTTCTGATCGACACATAATTGAATATACTGATGGTTGGCTCATACAGTCCTCAAATGAATCAAATATGTATTCTGTCCAGAGAATTTCTGAATGTTCCTGTAAGCTAAGATGCCAAGAATACGAAACATGTATACACATTTTCTCCTGCAGTTGTCTCGACTATAGCATAAAGTGGAACCCATTCATCTGCTGTGTCAACACTTAGGTATGCCGCATTCTAGTCATGAATCAAATGGAATGTGCATCAGTTCGACAGACCTAACAGAAGAAGTAACCTTTTTAACTACAGAGATTTCAAAAAATAAAATGAAGTCTCAGATTTCATTGGATAGCGAAATTAGTGAGTTGAATTTAGAATAGAATCATATAACCCAGATGATTAAGTCTAAACAGCACCTTCAAACCGTAAAAGATCATTTCAAATCAATTCAGACTAAATTGAAAGCCATAGATGAAGCGGAAGAGACCACTTGTCCTATTCTAAAAGGGCCATATGCTAAAAATAAAACACCTCACAACAAAAAAATAAATCCTCAGAAGCTATTTTCCACGAAGAAAAAGAGAGAGGCATTTGGAAAGATTGGGGAAATATTATGGGCGTGAAGTTGATTGGGACGATCAACCTTAAGAGGAGGGCAGTGTGGTGCTTTCGCCAACATGTACAGAATTTAAACCTGAAAATCTAGAAAATACTGCCTTGTTTAGGAGAGGAGATTCTCGCGTTTAATCTGGATTTTACAAGAATGAATTACGGATATATAGGCCGGTATTAGTTAGTAGTTCCAGTTTTAGGTTTGACTGTAGTACGATTTAGATAGTGAATGATGTAAAAGTTGTACAGAGTTGAGTTGTTTGAGTTAATTAGTGAAGTAATTAGTGAGAGTGGAATAAATAATTGTTGTGTTAATTGGACTTCGATTTTTGGAATAAACGGACCTAAGATTAATGTCACGCATCCCAAAGCCGTGACAATGCGCTTACTTCAGAATCTGAAGATGTGATGAAGCTCACGATAAGTTCAGCTGAAACTTCAAATCTGACTTTAGAATAACAGTTTATTTGAAAAAATTAGATGAAGAAATATATTGTCCCTCGATTTTAATCTGATACTCGGATGGAATGTGAGCTGGAGGCTCCAATGACGGACGGTGGCTCCCTACATTAGAACGCCAATGGTTACCTGACGTCACACCTGTTTTTGCTAAATAAAACAACCCCTCGCTCCTCATACGGAAAGTGTCAGTTAAAAATCGACGAACAATACCTAGAAATGTGAAAAAAGTACTGCTTTATCAAAAGTATGTTCATCTCTTATATTTCTTCTCCAGCCTGGATTTTTATTATGCGAATCAGGACAATATTCGAAACTCGTATAAACGACAAAAACCTATTGTATTTTTTGGCGATGCCTACTTAGAAGAATTTAAATTGCGTCGGTAAAAAGTTTGGCAGTTAGGAGAGTCAAATTTTGTCCACAAAAAACTCTTTGATGAATTTAAATTGAACTTAATTCGATGTAATGAACTGATGAACGAAACTGTGAAAAAAAAAGGTTCAAACGCACCCTCGTTTATAGAGAAGCAAAAAATTCAAGAACAAAAGAAATTCAACGAAAGACCTATTTTACCTTGTAATTCGTTTCTGGGATTTGTTTAAATATCTAATCGCCATAATATAATAAAGTAGAGTTTCCTTTTACTCCCTTTTCCTTTCAAATCCCTTCTCGGGTTTTATCAAAAATAGAATCTGGAATCTAGTGAAACTAAAGGGATAATACAAGCAGATTTCTAGAAAAATAAATCAGCAAACGGGTAAGCCAATATCTATTAAAGCTATTCACGCATGAAATTTTTTATAATATTGCTTTTTTTTTCTGGATCATATTCAATGTCAACATGAATAGATGAGGCTCAGCATGGATTCCTAAATACCATCATTCACGTTTTTGAATTGAGTTTAGACAATATTGAATGTGGCGGAGCGTGTTATCACTGTCATTGATCAATATTGACAGTATAATATTAGTAAGAAGTTTGACGTAAAATTGAATTTCCAAATTTAAAAAAGTTTAATTCAAACTATTTAAGCTTAAATGCTTCAAGTAAGGAGCAAGTTCCGCCTTAATGCATAATCTTTTCGACTAACTAGGGTGAGTTGCTTTTTTAAAAATTTAAAACTTAAACTTTGTTAAGCTGAAACAAAGGCTAAAGTTGCACGGCGCGGCTCTGCTTGAGATCGCAAATAAAAAGAATTCCTAGATCCAATTTAGAAACAAAAAATAAGGAGAATAAATAGCTGAAATAATGGAGGAAAATGTCTCACAACAAAAAAGTCGAACAAAGCCTATAAAATATTGAGGTACCTTCTTAGGTATATCTATAATAATTGGAGAAAATATAAATTTACTAGCACATGTGGCAAAAAGGCAGAAGATCAAAAATGTAAGGTCCAAATAATGAAAAGAGGGACGTCACTGATGAAATCCATTTTTGCACTTCGTATATGTATAGAGCTGGAATGATTTAACTGGGAAAAGCTTCAAAATTTTGTAATAAATTTTCTCAGAGAAATTTAAACTATGAAAATATCAACTTTTTTAGAGCCAAAGTTGAAGTATAAAACTCTGATTTGAACCATGTAGAGTTAAAATTTAGGTGTAGAGTTGAAAATCTCATAGGTACTTAACTGGCTCTCCTATATAAAGCCGAATTTCGACTTAAGAAGCATGAGAGTAACATAAAATTTTAACTATAGAAGTATTTGACTCTCATTTCCAACTTTATTAGAGTCGAAAAGTATAAAACTCAAATTTCTGATTCAGCGGTTCACAACAAATATTTTTCATTCTCGGCCGACATTCAATTAGAGAAGCCTAAAAATCCAATAACTGGCTCTACAAGAGCTAGATAAGCCTACCTGAATTGCCTTGCAGTGTAAACAGCAATTTCAAAAGTGAATTTTTCGTTTAGTTGAAGACGGTCAGACACACTTATCTTTGAACACAACAACGAGTTGATAGGTTTGGCTTGTTATCGTTTCAAAAGATTCTTTCTTGTCAAGATTATGTGAATTATACTTTATTGTTATTTTAATGAAGGTGTCGCGGTTAGACTTTTCGAAGGACCTTTAAGACTGTAGGAGTCGTTTTTTAATGATTAAATATATGAATACAAATAATACAATTACGAACCGCATATGGGAGGAAATGGATAATCGGCACTCACCTGTTCCGAAAAGAAGGGTCGTTGGCGAGCGCTCGCTTCCTTCCTTCGTCTCTTCCAAATATTCTGGCACGTTGTTCGAAATATTGATCGATGTAATGTGACTGGTTGTGATTTCCCACTCCTTTGAGTGATAGAGCTGATCTTCGTCAGGTGACAGGGCGGGTGTGCCGTCAACCAATATGCGTTACTTTACCCGCGCAAACATAAATTTTAAATAAGCAAAACTCATACGGCCTGCTGAGAAAGTAAAATAACTTTTGAATATGATTTAAATAAAGAAAATAAGACAACGTCTTCAACATTCCACCCACCAAAAATGACATATTTTTCATCCACCCACACATTAATTAAGACAGCACACAGGACGAAAAGAAACAAATATTAAATAAAGAATTTACGGCTATTGTCCTGGAAGAGAGCATAGCTTGACGACTGGACGTTGTAGGAGTCCGGTTTTCATTCGCAACGTTACAACACGCACGATATTGTCGTTACCTGGGTGCAACTTAACAACACGAACAAGTGCCCATTCTAATGGAGGTTTTTGCTGGTTCTTGATTAGAACTAACGTATTTATGGCAATGTTTTTCAAAGACTAAGTCCATTTACTTCTTTGCTGAAGGGTATGCAGGTATTCGTGGCTCCATCGAGTCCAAAAATCGGAGTGCATTCTCTGGATTAATTGCCAGCGGTCTAGTTTATTGAGTGAAATGTTAGAAAGCTCTGGTTCTGGAAAACTTGACAGAGGTTTAATAGTTAAGAAATGACCGGGGGTTAATGGTGATAGGTCAATGGGATTATCACTGACGGGTTTTAAAGGTCGCGAGTTAAGCAACGCCTCAACCTGTGCTAAAAAGGTAGAAAATTCTTCATAGGTCAGAATTTGGGTACCTAATACCCGATTACCCCGGCTTCAGCCAATTCCGTTGAAATGCGCCGTAGCTGGAGGGTTAAAGTGCCATTTTATCTTAAATGTAGACGCCGCTGATGAAGAAAAATCATTGAGCTGGTTATTAGCGCCCTTAAAGTTGGTCCCTTGATCGGAATAGAGGTCTGATATACGCCCTCGTCTTGCAATAAACCGACGGAAACAGGCCAAGAAAACGTCCGTGAATAAGTCGGAAGCTAACTCAAGGTGAATTGCCTTTGTCGAACAACATACAAAAACGCATATGTAGGCCTTGAGAGTCTTTGCTCCACGGATTTTACTCATGGTAATAGAAAAAGGGCCTGCGTAGTCTACTGCGACATGTGAGAAAGCTTTTAATTGTGAAATTCTGTGAGACGGAAGGTCTGCCATGTAAAAATTTTGAGATACGGGTTTGACTCGGAAACAAATTATGCATTTTGAAAGGCAACGATAGATTGCACTTCTGGACGAGATGATCCAGAAAGTTTGCAAAATCAAATTTTTGCATGGTTTTCAGACCAGGGTGTAAATGCTCCTGATGCACCAAACTGATGACAAGGTCAGTTAACCTGTCAGTTTTTGGTAATAGAATAGGGTGCTTGGCATCGAAGGCTAAAGAGGACTTTCGTAACCTTCCACCCACCCTAAGAATACCCACTTTGTCTTGGAAAACAGCGAGTTTTCTGAAGCGTGAGTGGAATGAGAAAATATATTCTTTTTCTTACTCAAAAGAGAAATAAATTTTATGACATGAGCGAGTATTCGTTGAATTTTCTTAAAGGACGAAAATCTATCAAGTAGAGGCGAGAAAATATTCTTAGTTTCGACAGAAGTTACCAATACAACCGGTTTTTTTTCCACTGAAAGTTCTGGGACATTGTCCGAAAAGAATGAAGGTTGATTCGGCCAATATGTTGTATTGTCAAGTAGAAAATCGGGGCCATTCCACCACAGTTTATGGTCCACCAGTTGTGCAGGTGTGCAGCCTCTAGAAATGCAATCTGCTGGGTTGAGATCGGTTGGAACATATCTCCACATGCTTGCCGGCACAACTTCCTGGCTATGAGCCACCCGGTTGGCCACAAAAGTCTTCCAACGATGAGGAGATGACGCAAGTCAAGCTAAAGTGACTTGTGAGTCCGATCAAGCGAAGGTAGCATCAAAACTTAGCAGATTTTCGTAAGATGATTTAATAAAGAAAATCAAATCCGCTAGGAGAAAAGCGGCACAGAGTTCAAGTCTCGGCAGCGAGACTACTTTGAGCGGAGCAACTCGGGACTTGCCCGAAATCAGCCTTGTGAAGGTTGGTAGTAAAACGAAAATAAACCACGCAGCCATAACCGGTCAAGCTAGCGTCAGCGAAACCATGGATTTCTAGTCGAATTACCGTGTTTAAAAATAAATATCTGGACAGACGTACTTTAGAAATTTCACCAAGTTGGGATTCAAAGTTATCCCAGAGTTCCACAAGATTTTGCGATGGAGTTTCGTCCTAATCGCGCTGCTGAAGCCATAGTTGCTGTAAAATATACTTAGCTAAGAGCACGACCGGCGCTAGAAAACCAAGTGGGTCAAAAATTCTGGCGATCTGAGAGAGTACATTTCTTTTGGTGCACTTCGCATCAATAGGATTACACACATAAGAAAAAATGTCTGATTTCGGGTTCCACTGAAGTCCCAGAACTTTAATGCAACTCGGACCCTCAGAGTCAAAATTCAATGGCATCTGAGTGTTTTCTGAAGGAACAGATGCTAAAATTGATGGATGATTGCTCGCCCATCTTCGCAACTCGAAACCTCCCTTTTTTAATAGGCGCTGAAGCTTTAAAGCCGTATCGACAGATTCTGCACCACAAACGCAATCGTCGATTTAAATTGATTCTTGCAATACCTTGGATGCTTCAGGGAAATTGTCCTTCTCAAGGAGAGCCAAAGCTTTAATAACCCGAAGAGCTAAATAGGGAGCTGAGGACACCCCAAACGTAACTCTATTTAACATGAATTCTTTAACTGGCTCACTTTTGAAGAAACGCCAGATAAATCGCTGATAGGTTCGATGTTCAGGTTTAACCAAAATTTGACAGTACATCTGCTTAATGTCGCATGTAAAAACTACAGGAAATATCCGAAATTTTAACAAAATGGAGGTTAAATCCTGATGAAATTTGGGTCCAGGCAGGAGGGTATCATTTAGACTTATGCCATTGGTACCTTTTGCGCTGGCATCGAAAACTATGCGGAGCTTGTTGAGACGCTGTCAGGTTTAAAAATACCGTGATAGGGCAAATAAAAAAAAAAGATGATTGATAATCAGCAAGAGAGACGGGGGATATATAATTCAGATCACAGTACTCCTGGATGAACTTTGAAAACGATATAAAAAGTTCAGGATTTCTGTGCAATTTATTTTCCAAGTAAGTAAATCGCCGAAGGGCTTGTGAATAAGTATCTCCGAAAGAGGGATTTTCGGATCTAAAAGGTAGCGTGAACTACGAACCTTCCAAATTCATCGCGGTCAACATTCCTTTTGAAAATTTCCTCACACTTACTTTCATCTGGAGTCAAAATAATTAGGTATCTGTTCTATTTCCCAAAACTTATGAAGGACTAAGTCAAGTTGCCGCTCAAACGACGTCATACAAGTAGTAACTGTAACTGTAGTACTAGGAGGAAGACATACCGTCCGACCTTGTAAAATCCATCCAAAGACCGTTTCGAGGGCCACAGGAAAAACAGGTTGCCCGAAAGCCCTACGCTCACCTAGCATAGAAGGAACCAATTCGGCACCAAGGAGTATATCTATAGGACCTGGAATATTGAAATTCTCTTCTGCTAATTGTAGATTAGTTATGTGCGACCATTTTTGGAAATTGATCTCGAGTTTTGAATGAGCTGAATAAATCTTGGGTATGATTATGGCCTCAAAGGTAAATGAAGGATCTTTCCTGGTTGTAGGCCTGAGGCCCAATTCTTGAAAAATATCGCATACGAAATTTGATGTGATTTCGAATGCTTCCCATTAATTTTCATTGCTGTCAGTCAAATTCGAATCAAATTTCGTATGCGATATTTTTCAAGAATTGGGCCACTGATGGTGCATGGGGTTATTCCGTTCGCAGCGGTAGAGGAAGTGTTATTTATGCCTTCAATGGGAATAGAGAAATGCTTTCGTTTAAGGCCTAGTCGATTGACACAACTTTCTGAAATGAAATTAGCTATGCTGGCCGTATCGAAGAGAATTCTTACTCTTTGATGGTTTCCACGGATATCGCGGATTTCGACTACAGCGGTAGAAAGCAATATAGTGGATTGGATTACTGAAGGAGCACTACATTGTAAGGTACTCAACGGTTGGGATGTGCTTTGACTAGACTGGGCATTTTCTATCTCTCCTTGTTGAATATTGGGGAGCGTATTTGGAATTTGAACATTAGCTGTAGGAGCCGTATTTTTGTTCGAAGTGAAGTGAAGAACCCCAGTAGCACACAATGTTAATCCCATGTTGCGGATACATTGGACCAATATTGTATCTTGGCCCAATATTGGAATTTTTTAGCCAACATTGGACATTTATTGGCCAATACAACTTCTTTCATCATTATAATTATATATTTATCCAAGAATGGGCCAATATGCACAAACAATATTTTTATCGGCAGCATATAGCCAAGATTGGTTACATATTGGCAATACATATTTTTCTTATATAACAATGATATATGTATATATCCATCATTGAACCGATATGCACAAAAAAAATGTTTTTTTTTTGTGTATTATTGAGCCAATATTGGCAATACATATTTTTCCACATTTTCCATATTTACTTAAAAATGGGCTAATATACAGAAAAAAATATCTTCATTGACATTATTTAGACAAAATTGGTGGATTATTGGCGATACAACTTTTTCTAATATTACCATAGTATTGTATCCAGTAA
The DNA here is from genome assembly GCA_917834065.1 of Ceutorhynchus assimilis. Classification (NCBI taxonomy): domain Eukaryota; kingdom Metazoa; phylum Arthropoda; class Insecta; order Coleoptera; family Curculionidae; genus Ceutorhynchus; species Ceutorhynchus assimilis. The sequence continues at coordinate 35,137,158 of OU892282.1, read as the reverse complement.
TGGACCAATATGCACAGATAATTTTTTTATTTGCATTATTAAGCCAATATTGTATATAATATGGCAGCAAAACAAATTTTTCTAATATAACAGTGATATATTTATCCATATTGGCTAAATATTGGTAATATATTGGAGATTAATCTTTTTCCTACATTATTATTATATAATATGTGAATCCAAGATTGATCCAATATTGGATCCAATCCATGTTTGGCAATATCTTCTATTCATGTTTATATTTAATATTTATCCAATATTGGTGATATATAGGAGATGTACCTTTTCCATATCAATCAGGACTACCGAGAGAGGGCACCACGCGCTACTGATGGCCTTGCTCTTTCCTAGTGTTTGAGTTTCCGTCAAACCTGTTTCTTTAAGTTGGTGTGCTTCGCTCACAAGTTCGAAGCCGGAAACCGGTCTACTCTGCAGGTGTTGGAGCTTTGGTTATATACATGTGTTTTTCCAAAAAAATATTGTAAATTTTTCTAGAAGAAGTATTCGGATTCATATAAAAAGTATACATTGTGCCAATCTGAAAAACAAATATTGGGTATATTTCTAAAAGCAATAATACATGTTTAATAATAAGCAATATTGGGACAATATCTTTCTTCATTATCGGATTCATATTTACAATATACATATATGTATTTGATAGGCAAATTTAAATAATATGTGTCAGGCAAATCGAAAAATATAAATTAAATAAATAAAAGTGGTACCCAGGTAGGTACCTATAAAATATGTGGAGGAAAAAAAAAAGTTTTATTATTTATTATATTTTGGTAGATACCATCTAAAAATAGGATGTTCTATGCATATCTACTGTGTAACTAGTGTGTAGCTAGTGGCTGGTGGAATGTAAATTATTGTAAAGAAGTGAGACCGTATACCTAGAGCAGCCCGCTATATCGGTCCTCGTCCTGCACGTTCACCGTGAGTGCAAGAGAAAACCCTTTATATTCGTCGACCAAATGAGAATTTACATGCGCGTTACTCAAGGAATATGGAATACGGTATAGTATAGCGAATAAATATGCAAAACAAAAAAACTAAAGAATGCACTAGACAGAGAACCAAATACCAATAAACACGATGGATATATTCCGCTTTCGCAATGACATTAACAAAATGGCTGATAGAAAATTTTACTTTTACGTTCATGAAAGTTGAAATTTTAAGAATTTAAGAATTTAGAAAAAAGATACGCTGGTTATCCAGGTTCGATTGGACCAAAATGTCGCGGTTAGACTTTTCGAAGGACCTTTAAGACCGTAGGAGTCGTTTTTTAATGATTAAATATATAAATACAATATACAATTACGAACCGCATATGGGAGGAAATGGATAATCGGCACTCACCTGTTCCGAAAGGAAGGGTCGTTGGCGAGCGCTCGTTTCCTTCCTTCGTCTCTTCCAAATATTCTGGCACGTTGTTCGAAATATGGCACGAACGCGACCTTGTAAAGGGTTAGACGGTACGACCGGTGCGTTTGATCGATGTAATGTGACTGGTTGTGATTTCCCACTCCTTTGAGTGATGGAGCTGATCTTCGTCAGGTAACAGGGCGGGTGTGCCGTCAACCAATATGCGTTACTTTACCCGCGCAAACATACATTTTAAATAAGCAGAACTCATACGGCCTGCTGAGAAATTAAAATAACTTTTGAATATGATTTAAATAAAAAAATAAGACTACGTCTTCAACAGAAGGATTTAAGTTGATTCAAAGGTGATCTTCCTGATGATGTACCTACTAGAAAAATTTCGCAGCAAATAACTTAATTTATAGTAAATCTTTTCCATTGACATATGATAATTTTAATGAAGCAAATATTTATTCAGACTGTGATCCCATAGTATAGAATAATTAATTAATTTGATTTTTTTAAAATCGAAAATGTTCATTCGAAACCATTTCCCATTATAAACGAAAAATGTTTGGAAGAAAGAACTAGGAAATGTGGAATGACGACATTTTATTGATTTGATGTGGACATGGATCAATCAAGATTATCACCTCTTTTTCAATCTTTCGACATTGGAAATCCTTTAAGCTACTTTTCATTAATTCGAATGTTTAGAAGTTCATTCACCTACTCAAACTACATTTGCAGACTGGTTTCTTGATATCGTTTCAAACTTAAAGGTAAACTGGAAAATTATAGGAGCATTCACTTCTCTGAAAATGTATCTAATTAACTCAACTTTGAAACATTCAAACCCAAATTCAATAGCTGCATTAGCAATACATTTCTCACTAAATCAAAAGGCACTTCCATTACCTGATGTGATGGTTTGATAAAAGGTAATTCAAATCGTTGCTAAAATGATGTGAATGTGAATTTGACGCAATTAATTGACAAAATTTTAATTGAATCCCAAATTTCCAAAGAATCAGAGGTATCGAAACTGGAATCTCTCAAAATGCCACTCGTCGAAAATTCTGATGCGAATCGGCCTTTTAACCGAATTTATCAAAATCGTAAACCGAGTAGCACGTTCCAGTATTAATTGTAGCCAAAAGCTGCTTAAATTCGGCAGCGTTCATTTTGATTTGCACACAATTCCTGTCGGAGCCGAATAATAAAATTTTAGTGCTCACTGCCATTATTGAATATGAAGCGTTCCTGATTGCGATTTTTTCATCGATATTCAATTTCAGTTGATTGACACTTTGTTTTCGGAAAACGGTTTGTGGGATACCGATACATAATGAAAGAAAAACAATATTTTTGGAATAAAAATATCAGCAACTGAGACTAGCATCTGTGCTAGCATCGTAGACTTGAAATAGGGGAGAGTCGGTGAATTGTGCGCACGTAAGAAAAAAGAAAGATATTTTCTAAAATATGACTCATTAAGCTCTGAAATTTAGCATAGATATTCTTTTTTGTTATAACCTATAACAAGATAAAATATTCTGAGCCTAGAGACAAAATTAGACTATACCTTAGACTATAACTTAACGATCAAAAAAGTCACAGATATAACTTTTGGGGTAGCCAGCACCACTGTGTAACGAAGTTACTAAATTCCGCGCGAGTTTAATCAATCGGGTTTTATAAAACTCACACTCTGGTGAGAGGGGTTGCAATCCGCTGCAGTCTCCCCGACGGCGCGACCTCGTGTCTGCCCGCGCTGGTTGGCAGATGTAAGCCGACCGTTTAATGTATGTAAGAGCCGTTTTACACGGCAAAGTTTCTTCACGAAATTATTTACGAATTTATTGCCGAAATATTTCGTAAGTTTACTATTCTTGGTTTCGCTTTTTCCTGTTTGACACGGCAAATAAAAGTCTAGCAAAAGTTTCGTGGAAATATTAGTCATACGCGGGCGCAGTTACGTTTTGCCATCAATAATATCAAATCATAACCTCATACTTTGATAAACCAAAACAAATAAAACTTCCGTTTTCTAATAATTGTTCTTGAATCTTTGTACCCTAGTTATATTGAACGATTCCCATATCAACTAATGTTAATTAGTCAATCAATCTATTGTTTTAAGAAGTATACCAATTGCTCGCCTACGATGACATCACAATTGTTGACGTTTTTAGTGAATATTGCTAACTTGCATTTATTGTTTATAAAAAGCGGTGCAGCCATGTACAATTGTTCTTTTGCTTTCATACTTTGCAGCAGCAACTAGTTCCACCAGTCTTCATATGTTACTTTACTTTTACTTTATTTAATTAAAATAATTTTTTTAAAAAAGTAAAGTTTCTTATTTGAAACTTAATTCCCTCTTGCAGTTTCATAAAGTTGAATTTGTTTTTTCCTTCCATAAATAAAGTTTTTTTTTTTTTTATTTGCCCAGCTCTTTTTGGGTGCATTACTTTTTTCACCGATGAGCAGTCTATCCTTATCTATTACATAGGAAATTCAATGACGCATTCATAGGCTCCACGAAAAAGAAACTGCCTTTTAGTGTGCGCCGAAACTTACGCATATTTTCGGCCACGCCCACAAAAACTATAGAACATTTTCTAAAGTTTATTCGTGAAATATTTCGTAAGTTTTTCTTGTCGTGTAGAACAGGAAAAGTTGACTTACGAAATATTTCGGCAACAATTTCGTGAGTAATTTCGTGAAGAAACTTCGCCGTGTAAAACGGCTCTAAGAATGCAGGTATTTCTTTCTGCTCTCTTCTATGCACGGGACATGCACAGCTGCCGGCTGGAACATGCACAGGGCAGCTCCTTTCTTTCCGTCACAGAATAAGGAGGGCCACGGGCTGAAATACGAACAGGGTAATGTTTGTTCTACACACTTCTTTCGTCGCCTACCTGCATTCTGCATAAATCTCGAACCGTTAAATGGACGCGACTAACAAGACACGCACACGCACTTCGTTCGCCCCTTCTCACTTTCTGCTTAGCAATTCCTTTTATTGAACCTGTTATCTTAATTAAGTTTTCTTGCATTTCTCTTATTGTATTATAACTATTGGGTGAACAATAAAATTGGGAAAATGCGCAGAAAACTCTGGTTTTCCGTCTCCACTGTTTAAAAGCTACCTAGAGCACCTGGGCCCTTAACCACTATAATCCTAAGGGTGGCGCCCGAGTTTTCCATCACCAGTAAGCCCTAACCGACCGCTTTCTTACCTGAATACTAAAGTAGCGTGTTACGATAAGTTTATCATTTTCCATCTCTTCTTATTTTCATTATAAGTCGTATTTTTTCCATTTCAGAATCAGCAAAATAATCTAAAATATCCACAAAGTTCAAAATAATACAAGTGCTGCCATCTATCCATCATTTGCGTAAAATGCAAATATCTTTTATTCATTTACCAGTTCTGCCATCTAGTAGCTGATGGATTTATTTTTCAAAGTATGATTTTAATAATTTTGCATTTGACAGTCATTTGTATTTTCATTGAAAGAAATTATATTTATCTCACTTTTAGCAAATGGATATATTTCTGTCTTTTTCTAACTTCTGATTCTGAAATAATCATTTTTTGGCTTAATGACCTAATTAATTACCAGTTTTTTATTTTTGACATAACCACCGGCGTATACAAGGGGGGGGGGTAATGGGGGTAATTACCCCCCCCCCCAGGATCGTTGCAATGGACGAAAAAAATGTACCCTACACCTTACAAATAAATCTATTTTTTATATTTTTACTTTTCAGCAACTGGCCCTAACTTGTTCTCTAGTTTGCACAGTCCGCACTGCCCGCATGCCATTTATAGCGAATTCTAGTCAAAGGGATAGTGCACACTAAGTGCATTCATATCTTTCTCTATCTCTACTAGCTTGCATAAGAAAGAGATCAATACATTTTTTGTATTAATTCTACCAATAGAATTCGCTATAATTAAAAAGTTTTAGGCGAATCTTGTAGCGAATTCCATTGGTAAAATCAGTCCAACTAAATGTATTTCTATCTCTTTCTTATACAAGCTGGTAAAATAGGACACGAATACACTCAGTGCGCACTAACTCTTATTCCAATGGAATTCGCTATCAGAGTTCGGTTTCGTTATTTGTTGGTAGTACAGAATATATTTACCTAACAAGTGCGGAAAACAAATTTTTCCGCACGAGTCTGTCGTTCACCGAAAAACGCGTAACGGAATTCGGTGAAGCAGCCGAGTTCGGAAAACAGATTTTCCGCATGTTTTAGGTACAATAGTTTTTCTACAGACGTGCGGAAATAAGTAGGTACATATACCTACATAATTTGTAGTAATTTATTGTTTTTTTTTTGACAGCATTGCGGAACAGATTTGTGCGGAACAGATTTTTCCGCACCGATATCCGTGCGGAAAAAATTTCGCCGCACCGTGCGAGAAAATCGATTTTCCGCACTGTTTAATTGTCCTCACTCTCGTAGAAAAAAAATGTTTTGAAGGGTCAGAGTAAACGTTTTTGGGCGTGGCACCCGAAAAGAAATGGGCTGATTACCCCCCCCCCCCCAGACGCATGGGCTGGATACGCCGGTGGACATAACCTTAATTTAAATTATTATAATTTGTAAACAATTAAACTAATTCTAGTGGATTTTCATCTATTCTCTTTTATTCCACGCGGTCTTTCATTGTGATTTCATTGTAAAGTGAATATGATCTTTTGGGTGTACTCGTCTGATTGGTCGAACTAGTTAAAATGCAGTTAAGTATAAAAAACACAGGATCATTTTCTTGTAGGCTTTGGTTTCTCAAACGATCTCTTTCGTTGAGAGAAGTCTGGCAGGCAAGTCCTCTTTATTTGGAATAATTTTTGTTCTCAATTTTTGGATTCTCCCTCATAGATTTTTCAATATATTTTGCAATCAATGCATATTATCATCATTATCAAGTTTTTACCTGATAAATCCTATCTTATCTGTTCTTGAAATATCAATATTATATTTTAATTTTTTTTGATGTCGATTGGTAGCGCCACGTTTATCAGAGGTGAGTCAATTCAGTTTTTTTGGATTTTAAAAAGGTATTGCTACTCTGGTTTTCAGAATCAATTGTTAGTGTGGGAATATTGGACCATTGGCTCTAAATAGAGTCGGTGAAATACCAAATTTGTGTGTCCATCCCTATCAACTCTTTATTGAATCCAGGCAGAGGCCTGAATAGCCTTTTTCTGTTTGATTTCCTCAATTATTATTTCGAATAAAGGGTGTAATTTTTTAATAGAAATCCAAACAGGTCAAAAATTCAGTAACAGTTTTAATTAGAAAATCTCAAGAATTTAGACATATTCTGGATTTGATTAATTTCAACCCCAGGTTTATCTTGTATCTACTGCTACCTTAATTTGAAAGGAAAATTTTGTCTATTTGGGGGAGAATCCAAATATTTAATTTCTCATTGCTTTACGTTATTTTGTTCATATTTACAAGACAGTCACTTTTTGACAGAATTCAGTGATTTAATATTCCAAATATTGGTGAACCTGACTTTCTTCTTTTTTTCTATTCTTTTCTGGGTAACTACTCGACATAAAGATCACTGTTTGGAGTCTGGATCAGCTGGAGTGACGTCACCCCAGCAATCTATCCTCTTCCTGGATCCAGGAAACAACACGAAGAGCTCCAGTTCACGAAAGTGAAACCCCGACACCCATTGAAGAGCTCCGAATTGGAAAGGTACATACTATCAAATTCACCGGAAAAACCAAGCTGTCAACACTAAAATTTTACAGAAAGTAACATTTACTGTTACTCTATGTTACTATGTAACATTGTAAACAAAATAAAATTATTGTTTGTTGGATTTTGTGTGGTTTCATTTGCACATAAAGGGTCTACACGTTTTCTTAATTTTTTGAATTCCACGACCCTAGGTTATCTTTTCTTGAAGTAACAAATTTCAGTTTAGTTTGTAACAAGCGCTACAAATTTGGCGCCCGAGCAGGGACCTTTTCGCGCATATCCATAAGGTTAGCACATGACCGAGGTGATTACGTCACCATCAGTCCCCTTTTCACCGAGAGGCTGTTTGTTTTGGCGATGACCGTAGGTTGTCCGTACCGTTTTTTAGGTGATTGCCAAACCGCATATTGCCGGAGCAAATGAACCGCTCCTTTTGGGACCGTTCCGCGAGTGCCTTATCATCCGCTCCATGAGTTGAGGGTCTTAACCAATTCAGTCCGACCGTGGAAAAGAGTTCCTGTAAACCGTACCACATTGGACCGTGGGCCTCCGTTTTTGGGAAGTATTTTTATACGCATGCGTGGGCCAAAATCTGAGCAACTGCTTCTTTTCAAGTAATTGACGATCGTTGATTCCAATTTCTCTATCTGTAAAGTTTCTCCCTATTGTAGTAAAACACAATCCAACCATCCGCTGCCATTTTTACGAAGTTGCGCTTTTCAAAAACCGATCAAGCTATACCGAAACCCTTTTCCGCCCGATTCATTTTGCGCATGCACAAATACGAAAACCGAATCACACAACTTTTCCGACTTATTCGAGGTGGCCGAGTTTAATTCCCCGAAGGGAATACTTATTGTATCTTGCAGAGGTTGCCACAAAATTCCGAGAATTTCCGTGAAAATGCCCACCGACTTTTGGTAGTTGAACGTCTCCCTACTACAGCAAGGCAGTATACACCGTGATTGTCGTAGCCCGTGTAGTGGAATTCAATTGGATTGCAGGTGCATTAATAGAGATAGCATCTAATCCACATGCAAGCTAATGCACGGGATACGTAAATCACCCTGTATAGTAAGACGATTAGGCTATATGCGACACTCATCGCCTGACAATCAGCTTGAGCACTTCAAGAGACTCTAGACCCAACCGTCGACCTGAATACTTTAAAAAACTTTCTAGCTCCGACCGCCGCCTAGAACATTCCAAATTTTAATCGTACCTTACCGCTGAGTGTAACCGTAAACCTGCTAACGAATCTGCTGTTAACTAACCGCAGAAGGCCGTTGTCATTTGAGCTCTTGTCTGTATTTTGCTACCGTTAACAGACCGTTAAAGCCAGGAGGCCCCGGCAAGAATGACAACCCACCGGTTACTGGTTATTAGTACACAGAGTACCACCGCCTCTACCGTGGTGACAACCAGTCCGGTGAATCCGCCCGTTAATGTATCCATAACCACTTATCCCGCTTGGTACGATCTCAACGATAGCCGTGTGAGTTTTTTCTACCTATTAAAGAAGGATGAGCTGATTGCGGAACCAAATAAGTTTGGACTCGATACTACGGGTACCGTTGACACGTTGAAGAAGCGACTAGTGACATTCTATCGTCAGGGAAAAGCTTCTCAAGCACCGACTACTACGACAGGGTTCAACTTCCCGACTAATGACAGTATGCATCCGACGCAGGCAAGTGGTACCACTATCCTGGCTAGACCAGTACCGCAAATGTTGGAACGTCGGGTACCACTCAAATACTTAATCCGCCGATACAGACTATTACCATTCAACAATCGTTGTCTTCTCCAGTCACATCCGGACCACATATCACCTACATACAGATGCGAAAGAGCGGTGAATTCGTGGTTCAAGGTTATATGTAAACACAACAGGCTGGAACACGCTCACGCTCTATAAATGATCGTCCGCTGACGATCTGTGACATGCGGCAACGGAGCTGGCTGCCCTGGTTTCGTAGCTTTGAATCATCGATGGCAAGGATACTTACTTAGGCATCTGTATAAAGGTGATCTGTGTCCGGACCTCTGATAATACCTTTGAAGGTACAGAAATGGAGTGTCAATTTCAATGGTCGAACCGACCCGATGACCTTCATCGAAAGACTCTAGGAAATCTGTGCCTTCCAAGGGATTGCAATAGACCGTTTATTACCACACATGCCTGAAATTTTACAGGGTGATGCATCCCTATGGTACCGAAATAACTGACCACACTGGAATTCCTGGGACGAGTTTCTGCGGGATTTCCGGAGCTTTTATTTCCGATTAACTACGTCGCCGACTTAGGGATCGAAATTAGTCGCCGCCTTCGGAAACCGCATGAACCGTCTCACCGTTATATAACCGATCTACAGACCCTTATCAGAAGACAACGCAGATGACCGAGCCGGAGGAAAGATTTGCTGGAGATGTGGGGAAACTGGACACTTTAGAACCGAGTGTCGAGGCACTGCAAAGCTATTCTGCTATAATTGCGGAAAAAGTGGAATAATGTTTCGAGACTGCGCTTGCAAACATTTACATTCGGGAAACTAAGGAGGGGCTGTCCTAGTCGGAGATCAGCCCAGCACCATTAGCAGAAGACCTCACATAATCCCCGAACCAGTTCGAATGAAATGAACTTGATTCGACCCCCAGATGTTAGGCCCCATGTATGCATCTACATTGATGATGCCCTGCTTTTAGCATTGATAGATACCGGAGCTGCTAATTCGTATATAGGGGACATCGCTGCCAACATATGCCGTCTGAACAATTATCCGACAGTACCACCGGGTATCCGCAGTGCTAAAGTAGCCAATGGTGGTATAATTGACATCTAAGCTCACCAGATACCGCTAAAATTCAGGGATATTACCCTCAGTTACTTCCCAAAGCTGACACCCGAAACGTGCTTGGAATGGATATTTTAAACCGCCACCAGTTCCATCTAGACCTAGGTACCGGGGAAGTCCGCCTAGACAATCAGGTTTTACCGTTTCCGACCCTATGCAGTCCTATCGGACCAATATATTCAAAACCGAGCCTAGTTTTAACACCAACGGAAGAGCGAATTTTTAGATCAACAATTGGCAAAGTTTGAAGGAACTAAAGGCATGACTCCTTCAGTAGAACATTTGTCCGAAAGAAAGATGACGAGTATCTGTTCTGTATTGACTTTCAGAAAGTCAATGCTATTTCCAGAAAAGATGCATACCCCATGGCATCAATTCCTTTCTGGATAAACTCTGCCGGGCTCGATACATCTCTAACATCGATTTAAAATAAGGATATTGGCAAATACCTCTAGCTGAAAGTAGGAAACCGGTAACCGCTTTTACCGTACCAGGAATGGGTCTTTACCAGTTTTGTGTAATGCCATTCGGATTACACTCCGCTCCTGCTAGCTTTCAAAGACTGATGAACCGAATAATAGGACCTGAGTTAGATCATTTCTGTTTTGCATATCTGGACGATATCATTATCCTCGGCGAAACTTGTGTCAAATCAAAGCTCATGGAGCCCATTTGCCGCACATTGAACACTGAAACTAATATTTAACTTTTTTCTTGAGTCATCGCTCAAACATCTGTCTTTAACGACAACAACCAAAATAACTTTTCCAAAGTGAAGATAAAACAGTCTAGAAGGAAATATGAACAAAAATTGCTAGTCTCAATAGACATTTTAACAGTGCTGGGATAGTAACCGACCAATAAACTGAAATTTCATGTTTTGAAATTTTTATCCCTTAATATATTTAAAAATATTATTGGAAACAGAAAAAGCTCGTCTTCTACTTGCGGATTTACTAATAAATACGAATTTGAGATTCTTCTATATAATCCTAGTCACGCTACTGATAGCAACCTATATAGATGGAAATGCATCGCAAGATCGAATATGAAAGGAAAAGAAACTCAGACGTCTTATAATTTTCCAATCTAATATTGAATGAAACGTATTTTGCTGCAAGCCAGAAGAATAAATTGCTTAATTTAAAACCTAATCCTACAAGTTTGTCAATAAAAGAAAGTGAGGAATATTTCAGTAGCAAACTTTAGCATTATTCTGTCAGCCTCTCCTAGAGTATTTTTCTTTAACTTAAATAAGATTTATCGCACTTCATTCAGATGTTCTTTACTGGAAATAAAAGCTAGCAAATTCCATACGAGTTTCTGATGGGACACGAATTTAAAATGTCAATGGTGAAATTGGAATTGTTCAGAGAAAATCTAATTTGTAAATCAATTGTACTGGACACGCGGGCCTTTGTTCGCAAGAGAATTTGTTCGAGCAAAAGAAGAGAGGATTATAATCCAATGCCAATGGCGAAATTTGAGGTTAAGTACGTGTTCGCCAACATGGTGTATGATAAGGCTGGACAATATGCTGCCCAGATTTGAATTATTTGATATTAATAACAATAAAATTTAAAAAAAAAATATCACAATTCTCCCTCACTAACTTGAGAATTCAATTTGATAAACTTTGAGTAAGTTCTACGTTCTACAATCTGGAGTAGTTTATTTGTTATGTTGCTGAAATTCAATTTTAGAATGTTACATATCTATGTAACTAACCAAAAGTTATTTGCCCATGAGAGTGTAATAATGAACTTTGTTTCATGTGCTCTAGTAAATAGAAATGCTAACTTTATTTGTCATAATTCTTTAGAAATCAATTATACTTATTAATATTACTCCGTTCCTTTGGGATTTTTCGAGAGAAGTTTTAGAAGAAAACAACAAGAAAATTAAACCAAATTTTTTTATGTGTCCATTGAATTTTATCGATGTGTCCCAATTCCTATTATTAAAAATTCCCATTCATATTAATTTTCCTAATAATAGTAAAATCCTTGCCAATAATCTTATTTTACTACTTTGTTTACCTTATCAAACTTTTTGTCTGATAATAAAATATACTACATGGACATCGTCTTTCTTTCTATGTAAATTTAGGCTTAACTAAGCAAATATTGGAAACCCATTGCCAAACTTTTACGCCGAAACGAATGAATAAAAATCAATTCCACTCTACCTATTTTTCATACAGAAAAATCCAATTCCATCCAGATTATTTCGCATCTTATGTTAAATGATAATTGCCGAGACTAATCTTACAAAAAGGTAGTCCTTACGGATTCAGGCTATTTGGCATTTGAACCGTACCCCAATTTAAGCCGAGAGTGGGACGATATTTCATCAAGGTTCATATTTTCCTTAGGACTTTTTTTGTAATATTCTCCGAGATATACATATTTTACCCTCTGCGGGTCTTGCATTGAGTAAAAGGATTTAGTAATCAACTATTAAAAATATCCCATCTTGACAGTCTCATCCGATAAATCTTGTATTAACGTGGTGCTGATTGCCACAGGTATTTGCCGGCAAGTTGCTTAGTTGAAGTATTTGGCTTATACAATCCTGGTTGTTACCTTGTAAGAATCCTTCGTGACATAGGTATTCGGAATCAATTTTACGGCGTGGAACTTCCGTGTATTGGAATAAATTTTCGCTCATGGCCAAATAGGAAGCAGGAGGAAGTATGATGGTATGATTCGTCGTGGATATTGAGAAAAGATGTTATTATGTGAAAATTTCTGGTGACAGAATGGGGAAACGCAGGATGAAGACCATAATGTGGTTTGAGAAGTATCCATCAATGCTAATTATATCATAGTACCTACTTAGGCATATCTTCTTGGTAGATATAAGGAAACTGGATTTCGGAGATGTGCTCGAGCATCTTCTTAACGGCCCATTTCGATTCATCGGGTTTGATAAGAGAGTTATGAAGAATGTTTGTTTTAGCAAATGTTATAGCTACCTCGAGGATTTGCAAGATGACTTGGTGGGCTAAGTTCAGTTCATCTGAGACGGTTTTAGCTTGTAGAAAATGGGTAAAGTCAAACATGGATTTACTTAGTTTGGAGTTAATTTTGTTCGCTTCTTTTCCTATAGTTTCTTCGTTTCTGAAGTTTGCCATTATTTTGGTGTTAAGAATCAACCGCTGATTCACTTGGGAAACAATATTCTCTTGGCTGTGTTGTAATATAGCGATTGCGGCGTCGTACCTTTGGGCGTCTTCGTCTTCGTGGTCCAGGTTTCCAGATATGCTTTTAATAACACTGCCGAAACCATTCAAAATTCCTCTTCTATATCTTTGGATAGGTATGATAGTACGAAGTTTTCTTTTGGCGGCTTCTAACAGAAACTGTAAAATTTGATCGAAATTTTGAAGTATGGCTGACTCAGTCCATTTTCTATTGCTGTTCTTACTGATTCGTATTGTTCTTCCAGATACTGGAACTCCTTAATTACTGGGAAGAGGTAAAAAAAGTGCATGAAGTCGTGGGTATTACTTTGAATCCTTGCTCGTCCCAGCTTGAGGGGAATTATTCCTGGGTCGTCCTTCAGGTCCTGGATCAGGAGGTTCTGAGCGACGGCTGAGGAACATCTGTAAGGAATTTCTAGAGTAATTTCCTGGGAGATTTTTAATATTATTTTTATGTATTGTCGTGTCTTCAGTGTCAATGGTCACAATATTGTCAATGTTAACTGTCTTGGAAGAGAATCTTGGAAGTAGTTTTTTCCGATTTACAATTTTCTTGGTGTAGATCTTCGTGCTAGGTTTGTAGGTGAGATAGGTTTGCCTGGTTATGTTTCTTTTTCCTATGTACTTTTCTTTGGCTTCATGTAGCTTTTGATTCAATTTCCTGTAGATATAGTCTTCGTTTCTCCCTGTGTCGCTGGGTTTAATTATTCATAAGTATTTTCCTGACGTCAACGTCAAACGGATCCTGCGCATCCAGGTGACCAGTCAATATATCCATTGGACGCATGTTTTTCATTAAATGGGTAGAATTATTTTATCCGAGAAGTGCATATGGCATTTGTTCTTTAACGCTCAAGGATTTTTTATTTTCTCGAAGTATCCTCAGGTGTTCGATAATGGTGGAGTGAAATCTTTCCATCATCCCGTTGGATTGTGGGTTATATGGGGTAGTATAATGGATAGATATCTTATGTGTATCTACAAATTTCTGTATAAGTCCATTCTTAAATTCTGTTCCACTATCGGTGACTATTATGTGTGGTATTTAGTGATAAGCAAATGCAAGACCAAGACCAAGACCGGACTAGTCTTGGTCTTGCATATTCGGTCTTGGTCTTGGTCTTGCAGTCTAATAAGTGGTCTTGGTCTTGGTCTTGCAAGGTCCAGTCTTGGTCTTGGTCTTGCAGCAAGACTCTTGCAAGTCTTGCATTTATTTTGCATTTATTTGGTAGAATTTTACTGGAGGGTATTTTAACCAAATTTTTTTTTAAAAAAATCGTTTTCATAAGTAAATATTTAAAGAAAGGGAGAGTATATGCCAGTATCAAAATTCTGGCTTTTCGATATTGGGTACCTCTATCATCGCAGCAAATTTTAACAAGTACTTAAATCAGACAATTTTTTCAAGTGAAAAATGCTCAAAGAAACATTCGGAGTTAACGGATCACTTGTTTAAGTTTGTCCCTGTAATATTGGAACCATATTTATTTGTATTTACTAGTGGCGCACCCAGAGAATATGTTTGGGGGGCCCCTACATATAGGTTGTGGATTGTGTCTAAAAATCTAAACAAAAAATTGAGGTATCAGAGTGCCAGGTCCTGATGTTGCCACATTTTCCTATACGTAAAAATACAGGCTTGGATAGCGGCCTGGGGGGGAAGGGGGCAATCCGATGCCCGCCATATGTGCGCCACTGACCCACTGAAATTTACAATTAATTGCGAGCGGCGCTAACACAAGAATCATTTTTTTAAACGAGCATTTCATTTGATTTTTTTATGCTTATCTATAACTGAGTTGAAATGTAAGTATCTATCTATTTTCTTGATAATCTTATGCAGTTATTCTTTTAATAGTATATCTTAGTCACTGGGGGCCCGTTACCTTAGCTGGGATTAGAAATAAACCAAAATTATGATTGCTCAATGAAGAAAGTGTACATCAGTTTTATGCATCTCTCAGCAAATGAAAAATTTTATGGACAGGAAAATCTTTCACTTTTAAACACCAATTCGGTTTACATTGGAAATTTAGATATGTTTGATAATTTTGTTTGTGGGAATTCTTTATATTCTCCAAAGTTTTAGGATAGGGTAGGCCCCAATACCAGTAACAGAGCCTACGACAATAGTTAGATATGTTATATTCAACTACAAACAACTATATTAAATACATACTAAATTTTAGTAATAATCAACGGTAATATTCAGAAAAAAATGGAACAAAAACGCAAGACCGCAATACTCTTGCATGCTCGGTCTTGGTCTTGCGTAAGTCTTGCAATGCTAAGTCTTGGTCTTGCATAAGTCTTGCCCTGCTCGGTCTTGGTCTTGCAGTTTAATAGTGGTCTTGGTCTTGGTCTTGTATTTTCTGCAAGACCAAGACCAATTCCGCAAGACCAAGACCAGTCTCGCTCATCACTAGTGGTATTCCATGATGAGTTATGAAGATTAGGAGGGCATTAAGAACATTCAGTGAATTTGATCCCTCCATGGGGTAGGCTTGTCCATATTTTGAGAAGGAATCAATAATTGTTAAAAACTTTTGCCCTCCGGCTTCAAAGGTATCTAGATCAATAACTTCCAAAGATCTATTCGATGTTGGAGTAATCATGAATTTAAACTTGGCTGGATTCCTATCGTATTTGTTTGACTGACTGGTGTCGAAACATTTATGATATTTTCAATATCTCGTTTAAGGTTAGGCGAGTTGGTTGGTTTTCCTTTATGGTAGGCTTGGATTATTTAACTTTGTCTTTCTTTGCTATTGACGTCTTCTATACCCCAGGGAAATTAGACTTTCTCTACGAAATAAGGCCAAACAAGCTGAATTTTTGTAGAGACCTTCATTCTGATGTTCTAATGAAATAAAAAAAAAATGAATATGCCTAACCTTGTGCGTCTTGAGATATCGAAGGTCAAAAGTCACGAAAATCGTTTTTTTTGCGATAATCTCACCTCCAATGCATCTGACGTCGGAAAACTCAAAACAAAACTTACGTAAAATAGTATTTTATACAAAATTGTTCATATACATTTTTTTGTACGGTTAACCGTTTTCGAAATATAGCGTGATAAAGCGGGAGCGCGCATTCAAAATAGGAGATACTGTATTGTACAGGGTGTCCCCGTTCAACTAGTCAACAATGCAAGCGTTTATTGAGGAACCATAGAGAAGTAATTTGAAATAGGACACCGATGGTCGAAAGTATGTTGTTTCCAAAATACAAGGTGTAGAAATTTAAACAACCTCCTTTCATATCATCTGGAGGGCTAAGGCTAGGCTATTCAAATTTTCAGGTATTATTGATAAAGGAATGATATTTAAAAATTCGTAAAATGCGTTCCCATTTTCTACCTGGAACCACCCAAAAAAAAAATAATAAAATTTGAAACAAATTGCTTTTTTTTTTTAATTTAATTATTTTTTTTTTTTTGGGATGGTTCCAGGTAGAAAATGGGGGTGCTTTATACAAATTTTCAAATATCATTCCTACATCAATAATCCCTGGAAATTTGAAAAGCCTAGCATTAGCCCTTCAGATGATATGAAAGGGGATTGTTTAAATTTCAACACCCTGTATTTTGGAAACGACGCACTTCCGACCATCGGTGACCTATCTCAAATTACTTCTTTATGGTTCCTCTATATACCTACACTAGCATTTTTGACTAGTTGAAGGGAGACACTCTGTATAATACAGTATCAACTATTTTGAATGCGCGCTTCCGCTTTATCACGCTATATTTCAAAAATGGTTGGTCGTACAGAAAAATGTATATGAACAATTTTGTAGAAATACTATTTTACGTAAGTTTTGTTTTGGGTTTTCTGACGTCAGATGCAATGGAAGCGAGATTTTCGCAAAAAAACGATTTTCGTGACTTTTGATCTTCGATATCTCAAGACGCACAAGGTTAGGCATATTCGATTTTTTTGTGTTTCATTAGAACATTAAAATGAAGGTCTCTGCAAAAATTCAGCTTGTTTGGCCTTATTTCGCAGATGGCCCTTTTGTTGGTCTAATTTCTCTGGGGTATCTAGGAGAAAATTGCATTTGATAAAGTGGAATGCAGAATTTTTAAAAGTTTCTTTAAGAATGTTGCATAGAGGAACATAAAGATCTTCGTCCTTAAAAAATATTGCATAGTTCTTTTTGGGGAACTATCTTTGCTTTAGGAAGCTTTATAAAGCTTCCTTCTGGAAGCTTTATAAAGCTTCCTTCTAAGTTATTTTTGCTTACTTGGACATGTAGCCTGGATTTGTTAGGGAAAGCTTCTTATATTATTAGACTTGAGCACAATTTGGTTATTGTAGTAGTGAAGGTCTCTCTCGCTAATTGGAATGCCGAGCATAGGTTCTTCTCGAGCAGTATGTCTAGCTTCGTTATCTTCTTCCGGGTCGGCTTGTGTGGGTTCTGAATTATCAAGGATTTCACTAATGACCTTTTGTATCTTCGCTTGCTAAGCGGGTTTCTCAAGAACTTCATCTATGTCGAGGATTGATTCTGCAAGATTGTACAAAGTTCTTCGTCTTGTGGTTGGGCTATTTCTTTGGTATGGGATTCGACTATGGACAGAGCATCTGCATTAGTGTTTGATTTTCCCTTCTTATAGATTATCTCATAATCAAACTCTTCCAGCTTCAAATGCCATCTTACTATTTTGGAACTATTGTTTTTCATGGAAAAAAGCCATTGGAGAGGACGGTGATCTGAAAGTATCTTGAACTTTCTCCCAAACAAGTAGGGTCTAAAGTACTTGGTGGCCCAGATAATGGCGCCAACATTTCCTTTTCAATGGTGGAATATTTCAACTCGGTTTCGTTGAGTGTCCTGAACGCGTATGCAATGGGCTTATCGTTGCCGATTGGTCTTTGGGATAGTATAGCTCCAATTGCACAGTTGCTAGCATCAGTAGTTAGACTAAAAGACTTGCTGAAGTTCTGGATATTGCAGAAGAGGTTGATTTGTCAGTAAATTTTTGTGAGTTCTATTGCAGTTCAAAAATTCTGACGTCCTTTTTGAAGCAGGAAATTAGAGGTGTAATAATTTTCGCGAAGTCCTTGATAAACTTGCTGCAATATCCAAGGAGGCCTAGAAATCCTCGAATTTTTTTTTCGTGATTCGCGGTATTGGATATTCAAGTATGGCTTTAATTTTAGCCGGATTTGGTTTTATTCCTTCCGGTGTTACAATATGTCCTAGAAAGGCAACTTGCTTATTTAGGAATTCGCATTTGTCCCTTTGAATTTTGAATCCAGTTTCTCTGAGATGTTGAAAGATTTTTGAAAAATAAACCATATGCTTTGGAAGTGATGTGCTGAACACAATGATATCGTCCATGTACACTAAGCAATTTTCTCCTTGGAGACCTTTTAAAACGTTATCCATTACCCTCTGGAAAGTAGCTGGAGCGTTTTCAAGGCCAAACAGCATCCGGACATATTCGTACTGGCCATTTTCGATATTGAACGCAGTTTTGCATATATCTTCGTTAACCATTCTGATCACGGCTTTGGTCTGATAATTCCTTGATCCAACATGGAAGATATCTGATTTTTCACTTCCTCTTTATGGATATATGAATATCTATATGACTTGGTCTACACTGGAATTTCATCTTTTGTTTTAATATGGTGTTTGATCTGGTTTGTAAAGGTAAGGGACATCAGGCGCGTGTCAAACGGCCCCGCAGACCCCGCCGCGCGGGGGGGGGGCGGTATATTGGAGGAAGGAATATATACCTACTCTAAGAAAAAGTAATACCTATGTTTATCAAACAAACTCCAAAAATACAAATATGCACATCTAAACATTTCAAATCCATATTTAATTTGTCACCATTTCTTTCGAACATAAAAAATGTGAACGCCCAAACAATTGTCAACCTTGGCTGGTCGAAACCTCAGTGATTCCCATAGGTTATTCCCCGTTTTAATGGGAGTTTCCGGTTATTAGCGAGTCTTTGTTGTTTCACTTGTTACGTTTGAGTTTTGAGTTGATATTTAAAATATTAAAATGAGTAGTTCGCGCAAATATCTGAGTGGGGCTCAAAAAAGAAAACTAGTTGAAAACAAGGAGGAGGAGATAATGAGATTGTATATAAATATTTACTATAATGGGTTATTTTTGGAAAATATAATAGTGACATAGGGGGCCTCAGAAAAAAGTTCGCGGGGGGGCCCCCAAAAAATTTGACACGCTACTGAGGGACATGTCTGGATAATGGAGAATGTCTGCATTCCAACATAAATTTCGGTATTGCCTCCTCTTCCTCTGAATTTAAGTGATTAGTTCTGATTTCAGGAATCTTTCCATGCGCTGACGGAGATTCTTGAAAAATAAGATCCGTGGTATAGATATGAAACTAATGACTGGACTTTTCAGGGCTATCTGAAGTTTTTCGTCGGTTGTATTGACAATTTCAGTCCAAGCGAGTTGATTAAAAGCAGATGTGAGTGTTTCGTTAATTTGTGCGCCCTGGAGTTCCTGTTTTGGTAGAAGGATCGTACCCTGTGTATCTTTTACTGGAAGCCGTACTCGGGAAACGGTGTTAGGTGCCAGTTGGATGGAATAGAATCGGGTTTTGATCGTTTCGTAGTATTCAATCGGGGGAATAGCGTTTTTTGTGATAAGTAATGACTCTGGCAGGTCCAATTTGGCTTGAAGTAGCTTGAGGTCATCGCGTCTGACGCCTCTTATTTGAGTTGAGTTCTGGAAACATGGGATTGTGAGCACAATAGTCCTGAGAATAATTTTGAAAAATTGAAGTAACGATGAATTGCTCATGATAGATGCAGTCTTTGAAGTATTTAAAGGATTGAGAAATGATTTCGTTGCACCGGTATCTATAAGGATTCTTAAAAGTGGATTAGCGATAGATATGTATGGTAGCTCCTTCCGATCGGTATAATTATGTAGTTCTATTATGGTTCTGCTTCTGGATCGGCCGCTTCTGGAAAATTTCCTCCTTCAGTGTATTGGTGTTGCTTCTATGCTTACTGCTGGTAGTCATTTTGTTGTTGTTTTACATCATAACATTGTCCATTTCTGGATTGGTGTATCCATAGTGATAGTTATCCTGAGTGTCTTCGTGTTCGTGTCTCGATATTAGATAATTCTTCCACAATGAATTTTGGAGCAGATTGTTGTTTTAACAGTGGCTCTTGATGAAGTGCTTATTGGTGTTGGTTGGTTTGGACCCAATTTAATGTCTGGTAACATTAAATTGGGGTCGAGGAGTCTATATCTATAATCGTGCAGGCTGTACCTACAATAGGCTGCCTTGTCTGATTGAATGGGGATCTGAATTGCTGTGATGTTCTCTGGAATGGGAAAGAGGGCCACAACTGCTGTTGGGTAGAATTTTGAGGTCTGAATTGTTGTGAGAAAGTTTGGCTGGATTGCATAACTATTTGTTTCTGATTATGTTGGTTTGTTTTTAGCCACTAGGTTGTGGAATGTAGAAGCCTTTTTGGAGGTATCTTGTTTTCCTCCTGAATAAATTGCAATGCTGCAGCTAGGTCGCTGGGCCGCATAGCTCTAAGTTGATCCTAATGGTTCTCTTAGTTCTGCCATGAATGTGGCGTAGCCAGGATTTTGTCTGGGGGGGGGGGGGGGGCAAATTTGCAGAAAGTGTTTCTTGCGGCCCCACCACGATCGCTGCTAGAGGCAAAGCGGCGCAGGCGCAAAATTTTTGGGTGCCACGCCCCTTTTTTAGGTTTCTTCACGCTATTCTTGAGACTGTTTATTTTAATTTTGAAGAATGATTCATAAAATTCAAGGGTCTTGGGGGGGGGGGCAAATGCCCCCTTGGCTACGCCAGTGGTGGAAAGCGCCTGTTGATGGAAGAAAAGTTTCTTACTTGTTTTGACGTCTGGATTATTATGGTGGAGTTTTATGTAATTCGAAATAGTATTTAGAAGTCCCATAACTTTTTCGTAGAATTGTTGAGGAGATTAATTTGATATCTGACGTAAGTTAGCTCTCTTATAAGGGAATTCTCGTTGCGTTGGTCGGCGAAGTTTTGTGTCAGAACTTCTTTAATCGCTTCCCAATCAAGGCATCCATAGATCGAAACAGTATCTTGTGCTCGACCAGTAAGTTTGCTTTTGATGCCCTTGGTAAGTCTGTGGTTCTGAAAGCATCCTACATCAGAGTTGCTCCAGTAATAATTAAGTAGCAACGTCGTGGCGTTATTAAACTCGAACAGTTTATTGGGATTCCCGTTATATTCTGGAATGATAGCCAGGCTCTTCATGTCGAAAGTTTGATTGGCAGGCATGTTTTCTTCGGATTTTTCTTCGGCGGGGAGTACAGGTGAGTTGTTCGAGTCAGTAAGAGTTAGAATTTGGAGTTTTTCTAGTAAATCGTCAGTAGACATATATATTTAAAGTAATAAAAAGATGCAATAATACATATTTACACTAAAATCACTGAAAGACCCTTAGGCACTAAGAGAACTCTAAAGTTTCCTTCGCGATATGGTTCACTAGCGGATAAACGTTCACGGACGATGAGGATCCCTTAGGAGTCTTTAACTATACTACAGACTGCGCCGAATTAGGGTTTTCCCTGGAAAAGGTTGTTTTTAAAAAGCCCTTTGAAAAAAATTAATATTTATGACGAGAACAGAATATAAGATATATAAAATATTGCTTAGCTTAGTCATCGAATTTAATCGAAATTAGGTTGGCCATGGGTTCAATGATATTCGGTGTTATTCCGGATATATGGGGTCATTGATTCGTAATTTGCGGTTTAAATATTTATTCTTAGATTTTTTTGCACTATAACTTTAATTTTTGGGTCACACCCCCTTCAAGTAGCATTCGCCTCATTCAAATTTACTAAGGGTCTGTTCTCACAAGAGTCTTTCTGACAGTTTGCATCTAACAAAAACAATATATTATTGCTCATTTCATTATTCTTTTGAATAACTTTTTAAATTTCGTGAACTTTGTAAGTTGTTTTCCAGATTTTAATCACATTTTTTCAAGCTGCTAAAATGCTTTAAAAAAAATTTCTTCAAAATTTAATAAAACGTGTCTTGACAAGAAGCTAATTGTGTTCTTATCAAATAAAAGTTTCTTGTTAGAACAAGTTATGCAATGGGGATGAGATAACCAAGTGCAAGTAAAACAAGTTAGGAGCTTATGTGTGCACCAGCATACTAAGTAAATTGCAAGGAACAAAATGATTCACAAGGATGGGTATTAAATAAATTGGGTCGAGAGACAAACAGAGTCTTTCTCTTATTAAATTAAACGAATAACATGTTAAGAGACAGCAAGAAAATTTCCGAGGTTACCGTTCCAAATATAAACAGATGTGTATAATTCAACAATAATTCCTCCTTGTTTGAGTCAAACAGGCAGAAAATTAGCATTCAAAAACAGAACATATTTTGTACTAATATCCCTGTTCGTTACACTTGTTGAAGATAAAAGTTACTTTGGAATTTACTACTTTACCCAGGGATCACCAGGGAAATAAATACCCATTTCTGAAATTAAACTGATAAATTTATTTTATATAGAAAGAGACTTTAAAAATTGACTTTCGAACAAAGACTCAATTATTATTGATTAGTTTGAGGAAATTGATATACAAAATCGCGCAAATATACCTTCTTTATGATTCAACAAGCAAAAAATATAAGACTTTTCCCCCAAAATGAGTTCCCTTTAAAACTCCACAGGGAAAATTTTTATTAAAGTGCTCATCGTTTTTATTTCCCATCTTAAGACGAATCCGGAAAAGAGACTTCAGGCGCCGCCGTCTTCGTAAGGTGAACTCGTAAATGAAAATATCAAGCCACTTTTTTATAGTCGTTATAAAAAAAAATCCCAGCTTTTATAAAGAGAACAATTCTTTATTTTGGCGAGGGCTTAAAATGAATTTCCAAGTTGATTTTTTTCAAATTGAAATTGTATTTTGGCAACAACTGATCTCAATACTGGCAACTGTTTTAATGCAGCATTTTCAGCAATAACCATATTTTCTCAAGACATTTCCTTGTGGAAATTTAAAGTAAATTTGAAAAATCCGCAGCCAACATTTACATTAATAATCAACTATTATTGAAATATATAGATACTCAAAGCATAAGCTCTATTTGACCGCAATTAATACAAACGAAATATTCCAAGTAGCTGCCTGGCTGAAAATTTAATGGACAATGGCTGAATTACTTACTCTCAACCAAGAGCGGTGTCAGTGACAATCTTGCCGGATTTTCACCACTAACTCACTTAGCATTTAATTAATTTATTTAGTCATATTTGTCACATTTATACATAATAAGTGTATTTGCGTTGGAAGCCATTAAACAATTTTGAAATGCAAAAGCGAAACGGCCATGTACTCAAACTATTCACCACTTCATTTTGAACTTCCCTTTCCATTAACAAAGTGAATACATAGCATTTTAATTAAAGCTTTGTATATGGGTACATTTGAATTTGCAGATTGAAAACGTGATCTTTTGAAAGTTTATCTGTTTTCGCCCCTTAATCCATGAAAATATATTGGTGGAAAATCTCCGAAGAAACCGCTAGACCCATAAATTACTGTCAAGGGTTCAAAAAAAATATTGCCTCGATGGGCATATTATGGTAATATCTCAATAAATATTTTTGGAGGATTATCCTATAGGAAATAATTCGAGTGGGATGTCAATAAAACCTTCGAACGGTGACCTATATTAAACTGGAAGAGAATAATCAAAGATTAAAAAAAAAAACATCATAACCAAAGATATGCTGAAGAAACGAGGGAATCAGCAAGAAGTGACAAGCAAATATCAAACACAAGTTGCGGTAACTATGTATTAGAAAAACGCCAAATAATTAAACGTCTTCAGGAAAAAGAACTCATATTTGAGAGAAGATTAAAATAAAAATGTCGTAATACACAAAGAGCTGATAATCCAAAATTACCAGTAGTGTAAAAATTCAAAAAATTAACCAAATATTTGCAAAAGGGATTTGCCAAACGAATTTTAAATTAAACAATTTGATTACAAAATTCTCGCTCGAATAGGTTTTGATTATGCATTTACAAAATGCAAATTTTTTAGGACATATCCGCCTCATATTTGCTGTGCCTATTAAATTTATTTATGCAAATGTGATATGTGTTTCATCAAATAATTATAATCCATGAAAAACTTTGATGCTTATCCTGGGAAATAACCGTATTTTTTCAGCTTACAAGGGCATGATTGGCTCATCAAGGAAAATATTTGCTGGCGATTTTATGCACCCTACAATAGATTTTCTATGGTAGTTGCTAAAGTGTTTTTAGGGAGAGTTGACAAAGGACCCCGCACACTTTACATGGGATTTCAGCGATCGGTCGATTTTTTTCAAATTTTGATATGTAAATGGGACGAAATCTTGTAGGTATTACGGTCTTTGAGATATGAGCGTTAAAAGATGAACTTTTTTGCGACTTTTTGTGAGGAGAGTATACGAAATACTGGTGCTTATCAGTCAAAATATTGGCAGTTCCAATGACATTTCACTAATGGACCGGCCCTGGCCATATTCTCGAACAGTGTTTGTTAACAGCCAACATTAGAAAGAGCGGTCCGACAGAGATGGAGCTATTTGAGGCAAACACTCATATTCTCATCTAAGCGCCGTAATAGGTTGTCATTCTGCCATCTTATTTTGCAATTAAATGCAGCACAGGGAGGAATCAAATTGATATTTTCATTGGCCTTTCATTCAAATATAACGAAATAGTCAGATACGGAAGTGATATTTAAAAAAAAAACACAATGAAACCGACCGGAATAAATTAACGTTGACACAAACATTGACAAATTTCTTGATAAAAACAACAAGCACCAGGGCTGGCTTAAGGGGGGGGGGCCAAGTGGGCAGCCGCCCAGGGCGGCACGATCCAGGGGCGGCAAATTCAAAACACAACAAAAAAAAAAAAAAAATAGGGAATAAAACCAAACGACTTAAAAAAAAAATGGTGTCCAAATTTTGAACAATCAAAAGTGCATAGTCATGGGCATTTCAACTTCTTATGTAATCTCCATTTACTACAAAAAACTTCATCATCATCATCATCAAAGTTATTGGAATATTTCAAAAATTTAGAACATGTTCTCATGCATGTAAATTGTTTCGATGTGAATGCGGCAAAATTGGCTGATAAACTACCTGTAAACCTTATTCATGTGGTAAAATTAGCAGTCCAACTGGATATTGCACCGAATGTTGTTGTAGCCCTCAGAAGACCTGCAGAATTTTATTAACATGGTCTAGGGCTTGTATTCCGTAACCGGGCAACAGCGTTCACTTTGTCAGTAGGTATTATGGAAATAACACTACAGGTGACTAAGATAGGGCAATCGTTCCCTTGAGAGACCGCTGTTTCCCGGTGACGAAAATACGGGCCCTGATCGTTGCAAGTGGTGAAGTGAGAGTTTCTCTGAATTAAAATTGATAAAAACATACTAAGCGCAAGCGGTTAGCAAGGCGTTTAATTTAACCCCATTATCTATGCGCCCCTGATATTCTCCTTAAAGGGGGTGTGACCCAAAAAAAACAACTTAGGCTACTTAAAGGGGGTGGTATGATCCTAAAAAACGACTTTAGCTACTTAAATCAAGAAAAAAAATCTAAGATCTCTCGTGAAAACCGCAATCCTATATTCAAAATAGTCTCCGAGGAAATTCCTTGTGAAGATAAATTATGCAGGAACTTGTGATATCACAACTGCCGAAATCGCAGTATTCTGTTCCTTCCGTCGTCAGTGAACCGTACCCTATACTTGTGTGGTTGCAATTCGCTCTAGTTCTAGTGAGATAATTATCTTTTGTTTTGGAAAATGTTACGCGTGTTAATACTGTGCCTGATAATTCGGTGTGACGTCACAAACACCTAGCTGTAACTTTAGACTGCCCTAACTCGAAGACGGACTATCGTAGCAAGATCCGGTATAAATATTTATTCTTAGATTTTTTTGCACTAAAACTTTCATAGTTGGCTCACACCTCCTTTAAATCAATAAGGAAGAAAGTCTCAGATCTCTCGTGAAAACCGCAGTCCTATATTCAAAATAGTTTCCGAGATAATCCCTAATGAAGATAAATTATGTGGGAACTTGTGACGTTACACCGGCTAACAGCCAAAATCGCAACCGTGAGATCGTTGACTTTTGTTTTGCAAAATTTTACACGTATTTTAACTGTGCCTGTGAAGCCGGTGTGACGTCACAGCCGACGCGTTCGTCACTTTAAACCGCCTCAACTCGAAAATGATTCATCGTAGCAAGAATCAGGAAATATTTATTCCTAAATTTTTTTGCATTAAAACTTTCTTCTTTGGGTCGCTTAAGGCTTAAGCCATTATGGGATGGGGCGGCAAATTTACTCAAGCACGTCAAATCCCGTTGTGATTTGCCACAATTAGCTCTATCCTTCTCGCACTGCGTTGGAATCAATAAATCGCCACCAAGGGCTGGTCTATAGTGAAACGTAATAGGTTTGTTCGGACTTAGTTCAGAATTAGTTCTGAATTGAACTGCGCTTGCGCATTTGTTCATATCGAACATAAATAAACAAATGCGCATGCGCAGTTCAATTCAGAACTGATTCTGGGACCGCACTGATGTCAACATTATTTGTTGACATTAATTTGTTAGTGACGTGAAATATGTGAACCTGTCAATATTTTGACTGATAAACACCAGTGGCACCAGTATTTCGTATACTCTCCACACAAAAAGTCGCAAAAAAGTTAATCTTTCAACAGTCATATCTTAAAGGCCGTAATACCTAAAAAATTTCGTCTCATTTAAAGGTTGTTAAGAATTAAATTTTCAACAACATATCAAAATTTGAAAAAAATCGACCGATCGCCAAAATCCCATGTAAGGTGTGCGGGGTCCTTTCTGTGTGCAAAGCGCAAGTAAAATTGACTTCGGCTCGAAAAATAAATTTACGGTATGCAAATTAAATAGAAAAACTTCCATGGCAATTTGCTAGGGAGAATGGAGACTGTTCAGGAGCTATTTATTTTCTGATATTGTTTGTATACATATTTTTTTACGCATGCATCATAATCAATGATAATCGCACGCTGCAGTATTATATACCTAGGTAGAGAAGTTGGTCATTTTATACCGAGCGCTTTTATATGCCAAGGTGCGAAGCGCCGAGGTTTATAATGCGTAAGGTATACAGGGTGTCGCAGAATATGTAGGCAATCTCTCAGATTCAGATAGAATACAAAAAAATAACATGACAACTTCCTATAAAAAAAAATTCCTACGGCCCCCCCTACAAAGTTACGTACCCCGAAAGGACGCCTTTAAAAATCGGTTTTTGGTTGATAACTTTCAAAAATTACACGAAGTAATTTTTTTTGCTTTTAATATGATGGATACTAAATGAGCTGGTTTCGAGAAAAATCAGTTTTTTTTTATTAATGGTTTTTTATTAAAAAAATTTGTATGTCGGCTCAACATGAGCTCCTTCTAATTCTGTGCATTCTCTCTCGCTCTTTCAATAAAAGATTGTTGGACCCTCCATAATGCTTGAATATTAGCCCTTATTTTCCGACAATGAAAATTATTCTTTTCCAATAGGATTTCCTTAGTATCAATTGGATTGGCATAGACTAAAACCTTCAAATATCGCCACAAAAAAAATCTAAGGCGTTCAAGTCAGGTGATCGGGGAGGCCAAGCTACTGGTCCTTCTCTCCCTATCCACATTTTCGAACCTCCTATTCAGGTGTCGTCGAACTACTAGAGTAAAATGGGTCTGGGCCCCATCATGCATAAACCACATATCAAGTAGTATTGCTAGAGGTAGATCTTCTAAAAGTCTTGGCAAGTCGTGTTGCAGAAAGTGCAAATGAAGTGGTCCAGTTAACCTACCATAAATGTGGACTATGAGAGTTTATAATTCCGTTTTTAGAAAATTCAGCTTGAGAACTGAACCACGAAATTTTCATCGTTTCTGTGCTGATGTAAAACCCAGTTCGAAAATTCCAACCTTGGCGGAAACTCTCGACGCAAAAGCGCCTGGACTTTCTGAATGTGATACGGATGCAATTGATGCTCTTTGAGGATTCTAAAGACCTTCAATTTTGGGCAATCTTAATCATATCAATATTCTCATCGCGATTATCTGATTTCCACATAGGTAGCTGCCTTTGGTAAACTTTCCTAAAAGTAATTTATATTAATAAAGTAAGAAATAAAACGTTGTTTTTACCGGTTTCTCTTAAACGACGATCCACTCTTTCAAAAGTTTTCCTATCAGGAACTCTCCGATTTGGAAATCGTCTTTCATAAAGTCTTTTGGCTTCTAAGGCACTATATGATGCAAGACCATAAATTAAATGCATGTCGGCATGTAAACGTAAATTCCATTATCACAAACAAAATAACTACGAAAAATTAGTAGGGTTTAATATGACTTTTCGTTTTTAAGTCATGTTAAAATTGTGAAATAAGTTTGAATGTGTAGTAAAGGACTATATTGAACCATATTGACTTGTTGGCACTCTCAAAAATGGTTTGTAAATTTTTTTATATCCTACTGAACTATTAAAACCATATAATACCTTGGTTACGATAATCATAAACAGGGTCTTAACTCCCAAGGGAGTTAAGGATTTTCATAACTCCCAAGGGAGTTAAGGAAGGGAGTTAAGGATATCATAACTCCCAAGGGAGTTAAGGATTTCCATAACTCCCGCTTTTACCTTGAATAGGTAACACTTTGACAAAAAATAGAAATTTTGATTTATGGCTTATTCCTTTATAAAAATAGACAGAATACAGTAAATTCAGTAGGATATAAAATTATCTATGTACCTCGGGAATTATCAGGAGTTAATACCCACGGGCAATTGGTGTCTCTCGGGCCGGAGGCCCTCGGGACACAAACGTTGCCCTGGGGTATTAACACCTGCATAATTCCCTTGATACATAAATAACTATTACAGGGGGTTAATAAATGGCGAACTTGACAGGTTTCGAAAATGCTAAGAAATTGAAATAAAAGTGATAATTGGCATTGAAAATTACATAAAGTCTGTTTTTTTTTAAAGATAATTCCCCAAGTCAAAAATTTAGTAACTATGTTGGCAATACAAGCCTTTTCTACATAAAAAAATTGAAACATTGACAATTTTACATTGTATTGCCAACATAATGTCATTCTGACTTTTATCTTTAAAAAAAAAACAGATTTTATAGAATATTTAATACCTATTTAAAAGTACCAGTCGTTCTAGTGACTAAACGTATGTCGCTTCTTGAACTGACAAATAAAATTAGGTTAGGAATTTCCTATTTGTACATGAATTTGACGTATTAGTACTCGACATTCGTTTTTGTTGGTAATTTTTTGTTTCATCTGATTCGTGATTGATAAATAAGGATAGGGTTATTCTAAATGGGTATTAAAAATACTATAACTCTAAGTTTTATAAAAAAAGTCTTGAAATTTATAGCAGTGAAGTTTTGGCAATAAAATCAGTAGTAAAAGTAGCTACAGGGTGTTCCAAGCAAATTCCTTAAAACCCTCACTGTTCCGATAATCGGAACATGAAATCCCCTTTCTGTCTGAAGTGACGAACGGGTTGTTATATGAGAGATGTAGTAGGCGATATATTGTATCCATTTACAACAGAACAAAAGTTCATTTACAAGGAAGTTTGTTGATAGAGTTTCGAGGGAACAATTTTGATGAAGGTTTAATTTCTCAATGTGGTTCATCGAGACTTATATGCCTTTCACAGGCCCTGCGATTTCTTATTGCCAGTAATAAACCACATAATTGGTTTTTCCCTTTTTCTAGATGTCGCTAACAACAACAGTCACAACAGAATTGTAAAATACCAGCACATCAAGGACACGTCCGATGTCGATAACATTGACATGTCAACATATGACAATATGTCAAAATATTCATTGAATCATAAGTTGTTTTGTGTGTTTCACGAAGACCTTCAAACTTTATAGATTGGAAGATCTATTTTCAACTTTATTGATTAGATAAAGTTTTTTTTTTTTTTTTTTAAGATAATCCCCCAAAAATTTAGTAACTTTGTTGGCAACCAAGCCTTTCCTACATAAAAAAATTAAAAGCTTTGACAATTTTACATTTTATTGCCAACATAATGTCATTTTGACTTTTATCTTAAAAAAAAAACAGGCTTTAAATGACAGGTTCAATTAAACATCAATCAGAACTATAGAGAAATATGTTAAGGATACCCTTAACCATCGATAAAGAAATTGTCTTTTGATCTAATTAACAAAAAATTAATCAATTAAAGCAAAAATAATTGATGTCCCAAAGTCTAGAATAAACAAATTTGAACATCCCGATAGTAATGAGAACAGGGCGCCATCTATCATAAAAATGCCTTAAAGCACTATATGAAGTAGGTGTCTGTAGCGTCAATGCAAAACCAGTAAATAGTAATTTTTCCAATATAGTAGATGGCGCTGGCTTGGCTCAGTTTTGTTGACAAAAAAATTTACACTGAGATTCCATTCTCGACAGTTTATGTAGTATTTATCTCTGGCCTTTCAGATATTATTGGCGTAGCATCATCCTTGGAAATTTGACAGGTTGACCCTCGTTTAATAATGACATTTGATAACAGAATATTTTTTAAATTTCAGGGTTATGAAACAGAAAGCCGAGTTGCCAAAATGTGTAACATATCTTAGTAGATTCAATTCCAAAATATTTTTCCAAATTAATTTTAAAAAAAATTTGGGTAGATAGTAAGATTATCTTATTTATTTGAAATAAAATAAATCGAACGTACCATAATAGTAAGCTTAACAGCATAAATATTTATGTTTTCGGAGTAACCTTTTTTTTTGGGTTTGGACGAGTTTGGTCCAACAAAGATATTGGTTGCTGGTTGTGAGAAATGGCTTTACATCCACATTTAAACTATACCTACCCTAAATATATCTGGTAGTTGAACTTCAACTATGATGCCGAATTTTAAAAAATATTGTCATTTGATTTTGCAGGTACGCAAAATAGTTAGGTACCGTTGAAAAATGTGTCAAATTTGATTAGCCAGATAGGCCAGAGAATTTTAATACCGTGACACTCACGGAATTATGTAAAACACACTTAAAACTGTCTGTAATTTGATATATACCGTCATTATTATACGAGGGTCAACCAGCCAAATTTCCAAGGCTAATGCTACGCCGATAATAGAGAGTTATTGGAGATTTCAAAATAAAGCTAGCAGTAATAAGGCAACTACCTTATTAGTCTGGGAGACGACCGCATTTTTCCTACCCCGATCGAGTTATGTGTCGACACTATTATCAATATATAGTATTATGTACATCTATTAACCTGTATTCCTGCCTGAGAGCAAATGCTGCCGGAAATATATTTTAACAAATTATTAACAAATTGAAAAAAACGTAACACTACCTCCATCGAGTTATGCCCTAAGTAGGGTATCAAATTGAAGGTCTCGATGTCCCCTATCTAAAAAGTCGATCCTGCCTCGTGAGAACTTGCCGGAAAAGAGTGGCAGGGCAGCTTATTGGGGCAAGGGCCCGCGATCTCAGCTTTGACACCTATCAAGTTTTGCGCTGAATGATGTGTTTTGACACATCATTCAACCTTTAATTTGTTATTAATAATAATAAGTTGATTTAAGGTCTCTTTGCACAGAAATCCAAAACCAGAAGGAGTGAATTTCATTGTTTGAAACTAGTTTCCTGACTGTTTCCAACCAATGAAATTCGCTCTGACTGGTTTGTGATTTCTTTGCGAACAAACCTTAAATCAACTTATTGACACCTTTAATTTGACACATCATTTAGTGCAAAGCTTGATAGGTGTCAAAGCAGAGACCGCGGGCCCTTGCCCATAGACAATAAAAAATAAAAAGACCTTCAAAAGTATAGCCGAAATAGGTTATACTATTACTGCGCATCCGGTTGCGCATAGCGTATTGCGGAATTTTTGGAAAGCTAGAGACTTACGAAAGATCAGTCCGATCATTCGATTCTGTTTCATCTTTCTCTGTCATACCAATTCACAACACAAGGACACCGTATGAGTTACAGAGCTTTCCTAGCTGTTTTGTAGAAACCTATCAAACATCCATAACTATAGAAACTGTGACCGAGAAAACAAATAAGTAACCTTAAAATAACGACATTTCCGTGTTGAAATTTGTCATTTTTAACCGATTGGGCGGTCGTCTAAGAAGACTCGAACTCACAAAATCTAAAGAACAAGAAGAAGAAATTGTCATTTTTATTAAGGCACTCGGTATCGCGTACCTATAATATTATGTACAACTAGGATAAACTGAACCAGTAAGTATACATGTTAGTTTTGTGATATACGGCATATTTTTTTACTGTTTTAGGAGACCTCAGTCAGAAGAGATAAAATGTAGATGTTAGGCCTTGGCCAGCTTAGCTTGTACATACAATAAAGCATGTATAAGGGATGTAATAACTGTGTTTGTAAACTCTTTAGGTATTTGACCTATCTAGCTATAATATATATTTTTTCTAGTACAATT
Organism: Ceutorhynchus assimilis; assembly: GCA_917834065.1. NCBI lineage: Eukaryota > Metazoa > Arthropoda > Insecta > Coleoptera > Curculionidae > Ceutorhynchus > Ceutorhynchus assimilis. The sequence goes on along the minus strand of OU892282.1, from coordinate 35,104,418 downwards.
TAGTGTTTATTTTGCATTTTTTTTTAGTCTACATCAAAAAACGGCACAAAACTTTATGGAGTACCACATCATTTTTCTCATTCGGATTTGAGAAAAAAAGATGTGGAACAACATAAGTAAGTTTTTTGTGCAATCAACTCAAGTCAAATTTCAAAATTCCCGCCATTTCATTAATTGTTCCGGCTGCCACTATTGACGCCACCGTCGCTGTGACGTCAGCGCTATACAAACTTTCATGTTATCAATCAGGTACTCTTACCTTGGTTTATTATATTTCTCTATGCCCTTGCCCCAATAAGCTGCCCTGCCACCCTTTTCCGGCAAGTTCTCACGAGGCAGGATCGACTTTTTAGATAGGGGACATCGAGACCTTCAATCTGATACCCTACTTAGGGCATAACGCGATGGGGGTAGTGTTACGTTTTTTTCAATTTGTTAATAATTTGTTAAAATATATTTCCGGCAGCATTTGCTCTCAGGCAGGAATACAGGTTAATAGATGTACATAATACTATATATTGATAATAGTGTCGACACATAACTCGATCGGGGTAGGAAAAATGCGGTCGTCTCCCAGACTATCAAGATACGGCTGTTCCTTAATTCTATTTCTAGCCTACTATACTTTTTTGCTTTGCTGACAAAGGACCCCGCACCCGATACATGGGAATTTCGGAACCATACGATTTTCTTTAAATTTTAATATGTTGTAGGTATGGATAAGTACTTCAGAAAAAAGTAAGTTAGAATATGGTGGCTTCCTCCATTTGGGTAAAGTATCAAAGTTACGGCTATCAAAATACAATTTTGCATTGTTTTTGCGTTTTGATGCTAAAAATGAGCCTATTGGAATACTGAAAAATATGAAAAATCTTCTTTGTGCGGTAGTAATTGGAAAAAGTTAATCGGTTATCAGGCTGAAAATAAGTTCATATTTGATAAATAATGACAGAGGCGAATATTTAAACCTACAACACAATAATTTTCATCCATTGCCGTGGATAACAGTAGTAAAAAATGGTTAAAAATCTTCGTTGTGCGGTGGTAATTGATAAAAGTAATTGGGTTATCACTTATCAGGCTAAAAATAAGTTCTAGCTGATAAATAATGATAGATGCGAATATTTGAACTTACAATACAACTATTTTTATCAGTGTTGAGTCGAGTCCCGTGGATAACAGTAATAAAAAATTGTGACAAATATGCTTTGTGCGTTGGTAAATGGGAAAAGTAATTAAGTTATCACTTTTCATGTATCCCAAGAAGTCGTGCCCTTACTTCGGCATATTCTCGAATTTGTTTTCATTCTTCTCCAGGGTATTCCAAACATCAGATCGCAAGGTAACCTGAGTACCTGAGTTCCTTTCCAAAAACGATTCTAGCTTGATTTTCACAAAACTGTGAAAAACATGCTTTGTGAGGTGGTCATTGGAAAAAGTTATTAGGTCATTGGGCTAAAAAACAAAACAAAAATCATACAACTTCCAACACATCGATCACTTGAAAATGGTTATTAATATCATCTTTATCTCATTCAAAGCTATACTGTTTACTGTCCAGCTGCAGGACGACGATCTTGGGCATATTATTCTTAACAACATTCAATAATCTCGTTGAAAGATGATGCACTTCATTTCCTTGGAGCCTTCCGCATCCCAAATACCACAAAATGCGAGATACATGCACACACACATCCAGAGTTCTAGCAAATACTTTACATGTGCAATAGCATGATGTAATAGGATCTGGTAGGGGACCCTCAATAATTACTTCTAAGTCAACGACATTGTAAGTTATGTATGTAGTAGATCGTCTTGTTACTTGAGTAAATCGTGAGAAAGTCGAGTCCGTATAAGTCCAGGTTCATTTTGTTGTATTTCAAGAACAAACTGGTTAGCATTCGTTCCTGAATGTGAGCTGGAAATGAGGAAGGATATGAATTTGTTCATCAATGCACAGGCGTGATAAACAGATTCCACGATCCCATTAATAATCATGGAGCTGTCGTTGCAAGAGCAGAAAGAATGCTTCAACTTGCTAGAGAGCCGAATTTTCTTCAAGAAAGAGTAGAGGAAGAAAATATTAATCGCAGATTTGGACAAGGTCCTTGGACTCCAATAGAAGATGCGGAATTACATGACTTTCCACATCTGCCGATTCCATATCTTCATGATATCCAGCTTACATGCTGTAGGATTGAATGACAAAATGTCAACCAGTTTGTTCCTGAAATACAACAAAATGAACCTGGACTTATACGGACTCGAATTTTCTCACGATTTACTCAAGCAACAAGACATACTACATACATTACTTCTAATGTCTTTGACTTAGAAATAAATATTGAGGGGTCCCCGTCTCTCCTACCAGATCCTATTACATCATGCTATTGCAGATGTAAAGCAGGATCTAGAACCCTGGGTGTGTGTGCATGTATCCAGCATTTTGTGGTATTTGGGATACGGAAGACATCAAGGAAATTTAGTGCATAATCCTTCAACGAGATTTTTGAATGTAGTTAAGATTTTCAAGCCGTCCTGCAGTTGGACAGTAAACAGTATAGCTTAGCATAAGGTGATATTAATAATCATTTTCAAGTGATCGATGTATTGAAAGTTATATGATTTCTTTCGTTTTTCAGCCCGATGACCTAATTACTTTGTCCAATGATCACCTCACAAAAGTCCCAAAGCATATTTTTCACAATTTTTTATTACTGTTATCCACGGCACTCGGTTCAATACTGGATGAAAATTGTTGTATTCTAAGTTCAAATATTCGCAACTATTATTATTTATCAGATGGAACTTATTTTTAGCCTGATAAGTGATAACCTAATTACTTTCCCCAATTACCGCCGCACAACGAAGATTTTTCACCATTTTTTACTACTGTTATCTACGGCACTGGATGAAAATTATTGTGTTTTAAGTTTAAATATCCACCCCTGCCATTATTTATCAAATATGAACGTATTTTCAGCCTGATAACCGATTAACTTTTTCCAATTACCACCGCACAAAGAAGATTTTTAACAATTTTTCACTATTCCAATGTACGCCACTGGACTTACATACTAAAAATTATTTTGTATAACCGCCGCTGTTACTATCAATCAAATATTGGCTCATTTTTAGCATCAAAATGCAAAAACAATGCAAAATTGTATTTTGATGGCCGTAACTTTGATATGCCACTGTTGCCAAACGGAGGGAGCCACCATATTCTAACTTACTTTTTTGTGAAGTACTTATCCATACCTACAACATATTAAAATTTAAAGAAAATCGTATGGTTCCGAAATTCTCATGTATCGGGTGCGGGGTCCTTTCAAAAATCCGTCAAAATAAGGGCAACTTATATTATTAGTGCGTGACTTTATTCGTCCAGTAATAAAGTCTAGCACAAACGTTAATAAAACTAGCTATTCAACGGCACAACTGCGCAAGCGCAGATGTCAATATAGCGTTTGCATTATTACTGCTGCACCTTATTTCACTTCCAATAACTCTCTAATATCTGAAAGGCAAATACTTTCGGGCCTTGAATCGGCTTTATTTGTCTAGATTTAGTTTAAAGATATTCGAGCATGGTCGAATTGCGCAAGACCCTGAAGACGATGCACTTTTTGATATTGAGCCCTATATTTTCTTGATTTATAGCGTCTTGGAATGGCAACTGCCAGAATAAGAAGCTATTTTTTTAGGTAATTATCTTATATTATGTTTAAGTCTTTAATTATGACGATATGTTTTTAATAAAGTTTTATTTTCGTTAAAAAAAAAAGTGAAAAATCTCTTGAGTCGGTTGCGAGTAGATGTCTTGATTTAGTTCCGGCTCACAGACTAAATCAAGACATCTACTCGCAACCGACTCAAGTCAAACTTTTCATGGAGGCGTCAAACACCACCCTGAGTTTAGTAGTCGGACTATTGTCTCGGAGTACACAATGGTGCGGTAGAAAACATTTGTTACTTTGAAAAAAGTTTCTGAAAGTCTTTGTCACTCAAAATCAAAAATGTCACAAATCAAAATAAATCCTAGTGTAGGTAGTTATTAATTGGAGAAATGACCACAGACAACTTCTTTTCGTAGTAACGACCTCATCAAGAATCTTCGGTAACGTGATAGTAAATTTATCAGAATTTGACTTCCATGAAATTCCTAAGACCTTATTGATGCTATTTCCGCAATTAATTTCATAAATTTGGGAATTGGGAGTGAAATCAAAATTTAATATGTCTTTAAGAAATCTTTATGATTTGAACACCATTTATGAGGACCAAAGTTCGCTGACCGAAGCAACGTTACAAGCTGCTTTTGAATTTCTTCTAACTCTTCTAAAGAATCACAGGTGGCAAGGATGTCGTCAACATATGCCTGATGTAAGATGATAGCGTAGGCAGCTGCCAAATATACCTGGTGCTATCTTTTACATAACAATATTCTATAGGGTGTCCCTAAAATCAGCCGTTGGGAGAACTTATTTTTTTCAATGGAATTTCCAAAAATCTTTTGCTACTTTTGGATTCTCTTTATAAAATGTTTACTGTTTAGACCATCTTTTAAAATCCTGCAAATTCGTCCATGTTTATTTTGAAGCAATCTCTAGTATGTATCAGACAAGAGGACTGGAAAATCAACGGTCGACGAGCAGTAAAAAGTATTATCACCACATGTGTGACCTATTTACGCTACAAAACAAATGCTGCTGAACAGCAAATGGGGCAACTACCATTAGCTAGAATGACACCAGCAGCAACGATCGCTAGCACTGGAATAGATTATTAAGCAGGGCCTATCCAAATATACGAGCAACTAAAGGCAGAGGAGATAAGTCCTTCAAAGGCTGTATTGCTGTTTTTTTGTGTATGGTTACAAAAGCCATCCATATAGAAATAATCAGTGATACACAGCCGCATTTTTAGCTGCGTTTTGTAGGTTTGTCGCACAAAGAAGCTCATGCTCAAACGTATATACAGTGATAATGGAACCAATTTTGTAGGAGCATCCAGGCAGTTTGAAGTAGAAATTCGAAGAAATTAGAATACGCATCAATTAGAGATGCACTTGCCAACCTGGGAATCAAAGGGCACTTAATTCCTCCGGCGGCGCCACTCTTTGGAGGTTTGTGGGAGGCTTGAGTGAAATCCATGAAGCACCATTTGAAGCGTATTGTAGGAGAAGCTACACACACTAACATATGAAGAGCTATCAATATCAACATGCCAGATCGAAGCATGTTTATACTCCAGGCCATTATGGCCGCTATCAGACGAATTGGATGATCCATGTGGGACTAAAACCTGGCCATTTCCTTGTGGGAAGAGAGCTAGTATCACCGTCAGGCAGAGATGACTAGCGAATTATCACAGCGATGGAGGTTGATACAAAATATTAAGAAAGATTTCTGGAAGATATGGTGTACAGACTACCTAAGCAAAATTTAGCAACGATACAAATGGACAGTCCGAAGGACAACCTGAAAAGGGAAACTTTGGTTATCCAAGCCAGTGGCCAGTAGCGCGGATTAATGAAGTCTGGTGGAGATGTTGCGGCCCGTGTAGCTACATTTAAGAAGGCAGATGGAGCATTATTAAGCATGCATTAATTTCACTACCAGTAGGAAGTGAAACTGAAGAAGTAACTAGAACACTCGCGTCCAGCCAATTAACTAGTCACATGGTGACTACAACTACGATACGAACAGCAGCAACCCGTATAAGCAGAACGTACGTCAGAAACGTACGAATAAGCATCGTTCATACAATGATGATGATACCTCTCGTAAGTGTCGCCCAAAAAGTATAGGGAAGGTTTACGCTGAAATATCCACCACCAGGGTTTAACATTGAGCATCTCGGATCTGCCAGAATTAATAGAGGAATATTCAAAATTGAAATTGATTACGAGAAATCAAAAATCGAAAACAATGCAGCCGAAGCTATCAACATTACCAAACAGTTCGACGACCTCTACAACAAACCACCTCCAAGAAGAACTATAATGTGAAATATGTTTTTCCAATAATTTGCAGGAACGGAAATTAAACATTATTTCTTGGGCCTGAGCGCGAACTCAGATAACGCTAGGTATAAAATTATTCCTTGGAAGATAGGTTTGACGTCAAACTGCAAAAAAATGTGTGTGCTGTCAAATATTTTCATATACCGGGTGTTTTAAATTAGCCTCTCACCAGTGGCATCTCGCAAAGTAGGGAAGATTCATTTGATCCTATAAATATAGCAAAATATGAAAAACAGTAGGTTTAAAAAAAAAAAATTATTAAACTTTTTTTTTTGCAAAAATTTACTGATATGTGAAGATTTGTTAGTTTGTAAATAATTTGAATAACGTGAAAAATAAAACAAGAAAGCAAAAACAAGTCTTTAGTACAAACATAAAGTATAAGATAAAAAAGGTTTTTCACTTTTAGCTTAGCACACCATCAAAACGGAGCCCTTTTTGATGCTCTATGGGACCGTACTAAATAAGAAAAAGCAGAAAACACTTCGCAAATTTCAACACAGTCTATCGTAAACTGACAATGGCATAAAAATGAAGTGCTGTACATGTGAAAAACACGAAAAGGATATTATTTCACCATAAACAAATAAAACACAAACACTTTTTAATCAGAGCCAAAAACCAGTAAATAAACAAAGTAGCAATTTTTGTAACAAGTACCTAAAATAAGGTTTTTTAGGACGAATATTTGCTGTTTCCGCAGGAGTCGATAGCCGAGTCCGGAATAGCAAATGAGTCTTAAAAAACCTAATTTATGTACGTGATACAAACAATATTTTTTTGTAATAGCTGTCCAAAAATTGACTGAATTCCGTTGACAAAAATGTGAAGTAAATGTAACAACAATAAAAATTGTAAACTGATTATGCATTGGCAGGTGCGTCAGGTATATTCAAACTGACAAGGTTGCTATGATGACTTTTGGGGACTTGGCCGAAAATGGAGCATTTTACGGCCTAGGCCGAAAATGAAGAGATTTACGGACTAGGCCGAAAACAAAGCATTTTTCGGACTGAAATAAGTCCGCAAAATAGCTATTTTTGGGAGCGTATACAAAAAACAGTTTTTGCTTGAAACCAGCTCATTTTTTCGACATCGACTAAGAGTACCTACCTTTTTCCTAGTTCAAGGTTCTAACTATCTAAAAATATTATTGCTGTACCCTTATGATACAGGGTGTAAAAAAAGGAGCATTATTGTGTTAAAGCTAGTCCGTCCCTGGCAAACTAGATTGGTAAAATGTGTTTGAAAGTGTCCATTTTAAGGGGTCTTATCTAGTATCCATCATATTAGAAGAAGAAAAAAATTACATGAAGTATTTTGGAAGTTATCAACAAAAAATCGATTTTCAGAGGCTCCTTTAGGGCCACGTAACTTCGTAGGGAGGGCCGTAGAAATTTTTTTTCATAGGAAGTTGTCATATTATTTTTTTGTGCTTTATCTGAATCCCAGAGAGTGCCCACATATTCTGGGACAGCCTGTATAATGACTTTCTCTACCGAGAAATATATAGAATTTTTTTTACTACTGCTAGTAAAAGTAGAAGAGAAAAAATAGGTTTGAAATCTGCTCAAATTATTTTTTCTTGTCAAAAGGGCTGCCCTCTATCAACAGCTTATGCTAATTTCCTATGATGTACATTATCCGTTCACAATCCGATGTCCACAAGTAGGTACAGGTAACATCACCTTTCAATGCTATTTGATAGGGAAAGGTGATAAATTTACCTGCACCTGTGGACATCGGATTGTGAACAGGAAATACAATAGGGCACTCCAAGGAACTCTCAAAAACGAAATAGGTAAATATGGCTGCTGCAGGATAAACAAACGTAAGTTTACCATATATACTTATGAAAATTTGAAGTAGGTATTCCAATATAATTTGTTAATTTTATGTATGCCCGCATTCTGCTGTGTTGTAAATTGTAGGAGTAGCGCTAGTCGGCAACCCTCTGAATTCTCAATCGCTTATTCTTTAAATTTATACGTCTGTTTAGTCCGAGGTTTAGTCTATAAATGAAGATAAAATATAAAATTAGTGAAATCAGTTCAAAATATGAAAAACGCAATAAAATTATCAGGAAAAAATTTAAAACGCATTTCAAATCGCACGAAGTATATGGGCAACCGGCTTTTTTCTCCTGGAGCGGCCATTAAAATCGATTTGTTGGACTACCCTATATAGAAACCTGGTACGTCATGCCAATATCCTTGTGTCATGACGTCATTTTCATTATTGGCCTAGGTTTTTTTTCATTATTTTCATTATTAACCTTGTGAGAGAGATTCAATTTTCTCCTAGAAAAATAGATTGAATAATGACTACTTCTCAGGTTAGTAGTAAAAAAATTATATTTATGAGGCGCCTACCTTTTTAAAGGTTTTCTATAGAAACGTTTGATCTATCTTTATTATTACCCATAATTGAATCATATCCAAGCGGCAGTAATGACAATTGATAACCTAAATTGTAAACAAACACCAGCTGGTAATCCAGCCTTCCTATTGGTTGAAATGCCCTACCAGGACCAGTGCGCATGCACGGAGGACATTTGATAGGTTGTGATGAAAATGACCAGTTAATGTCATTACTGCCGCTTGGATTTGATTCAACTATCGATATTTACTTGCCGTTTAAATTTTCATTGATCAAAATGAATTAACATTTAAAACATTTTTGAGATAATGATGCATCCCTAATAAAAAAAATAGCGTATGATATGCATGCATAAAAGGGCCTTAGAAGCCCTTACGACTTACTTTGAAATATGTCTCGCGTGCTATAAAGGCCTTCTTATAGACTTATATCATAATAGGTTTGTTCCAGCAGGCTATCAGAAATGTTAGTAGCAGCTTGTGACATGCGCAATGAAAAATGTGTGTTCCAGCAAAGAAATGTTAGTGACAATTTGCAAATGTCAGCTGTTTCAGCCGATGTTTGAAACATTTATAACGTGTTGGCAACTGCTCAAAATGCTTGTCGATTTTATTCAAACATTTTAATACCTAATCTAACTTTGGCCTTCACCTTTGATCAAGGTTCCACCTTTGATCAAGGTTCCACCTTTGATCGATTTTTTAAATACAGAATAGGGCAATCCAATGAAAATGGGGGCAAGCAATGAAATTGGCCCCATAAATTTAATTCAAACAGTTCAGGACATTTTTCATTAGAAAACTGTTTTTTTGTGTATTTGTGGTGTGGTGTTTTAAGGTGATTTTTTAGTGTTTGGAAGGATATTTTTCGAATTTTGAGATGAAAAGTTTTTATTTTATGAAGTTATTAGTGGAAAACCCGGATGTTGGCAAAAGGCATGACTTCTTTTTAACAAACCTTCATCTACTAAATAATTAGGTACCTACTACTCAGGATTTATTTTCTATTTAGTTTTTTTTTTAACCAAATCTTGAAGGTTACTTACTGCTATTCAAGGTATCAACACAAGTTAGATAGTTATATTTAATGGCTTAGATCTATACAACGTTTGTGTGGAGAGACTTTTTGGTTTTGCAATATGTAGGTATTTCATCAGATTCTTTTCTCTCAATCCATGAAGTTTTACGAAGTAGAGACAAATCGTTTTTCTCCATTAAAAACCTGTGTTTTGTGGGTTTATGTCGTAAGTCAATTCGTCGTACGTCAATTCGACGTAAAGTCAATTTGTCGTAAAGTCAATTCGCCTTATACTTCAATTCGTCGTAAAGTCAATTCGTCGTACACGTCAATTCGTCGTAGAGTCAAATTGTCGTATACGCCAATTCGTCGTAGCGTTAATTCGTCGTATACTCGGTCGTATACGTCAATTCGTCGTATTGCTAATTCGTTGTATACAACGACAAATTACCTATAGGTAATATGTCGTATACGTCAATTTGTCGTATTTCAGGTATAATGATAAAATCTATAAATTTACACTTTTTCTGTTAAATCAGACATTACCAAACTTACCGATGATAACCCGGTTAGTTTGGGTTAGTTTGCAATTTTAATCAGACATCACATTGCAAACTAAACCAAACTAACCAGGTTATTATAGGTAAGTTTGATAATTTCTGATAAAAATTACAAACTATTAACACGTTGGTTACCACATGAGTCACCATAGTGATGCATAACATTCAGTTGTTTTCATGCCGACAGGGATGTTTGACCCAATTGACGTTAATTTACGACAAATTGACGTTTACGACTAATTGAATATACGACGAACTGACTTCACGGCGAATTGACGCATACGACGAATTGACTTTACGACGAATCGACTTTACGACGAATTGACGTATACGACGATTTGACTTTAGGACAAATTGAATTACGACGAATTGACGTACGACAGATTGATTTACGACGAATTGACGTACGATAGATTGATTTACGACGAATTGACGGTGACCCGTGTTTTGTATCTGCAATACGGCATAAAACGGGACTTTTTCGCGATTAGAACGGCTCCTACAACTAAGTACAATACAGAACGTAGGCATTTTTCAAGAAATCAACACTGTACTACTTTAAACAAATCAAAAATCGCAGTAAAACGTAGTGTATAAATAAATACACCTCACAGAGTACAGACGCTTGCCTATTGGCCTCCAACTTTTTTTTGACAGCTCGTTGGATTGCCTTATTGGGAAATGTCAAACATTTTCGTTCCAGCAGAAATTTGTTGCCAACTCAAAAACATCTGTCACCAACAAATTTAACTGTTAGGTTAATGTTACAAACATGTTTCCAACTTTTTGCTGGAACAAACCTAATATACTATACCTTCATTTTTTAACGGCGCCAATACACTAAAAAATCAATCAATCAACAATTGTCAATGTCTTATACCATAGATTTATAGTAGGTACATATCCTCGCGTCTTGTGTGCATTGAGAAACAAAAAAAGAACAGTTAGTAATTGTTTTAACCAAGCAACGAAATAATAAACTAGAATAATCTGAAACTAGAATCTTCAATTTTTCATTCCGAAAAGTAACACGTAACACGCGTCGCGCGATGTAGACAGGTTACCAAAAGAATTTAACAATCAAGTAAATACAGTTCACAACACAAGAAGAGAAGAAAAGACGACACTCGACCCATTGAAGGCCGATTCGTTAACAGAGACTGTTCTTTTAATGTAGCCACAACCCTAATACAATTAGCGCCTGGTTTCCGTGTTCCATTAAAATGATCCCTTGCCCGATTGATTTAATTAAATCAAAAAAGTATGCGGAAAGGAACGGCTTCCGCAAGATCTAAGGTGGCAGATGGATTTCGGTTTTGGTATAGAATTTCTGGTGAAAAAAAAGGAATTACCTAATTTAATTTGGCAAAAATTAGTATTGGTTAAAACTTATAGTTTTGAAATGAATCGTAAGTTACCTAAATTGGGTTATTTTTCAAGGATTGTGTAACGTAATGTTTGAATGTTTGTGGCAACATGAAAATGCAGTATCCAGTATCAAGTCTGGGATTATGATCCTTTCTGTCTGTCGTCACTTGTTGTGCTTTTGTTCAGCATATTGCAGCTTCGTATACAACTATATGGGCTAATTATATTTTTCGTCCAGTGAATTTTGTTTTTAAAAACTATTTATTTTATTAGAAACTAAGAAGTTACAATAAGCCGAGAACAAAAGAATCTTCAATTCTAATTGCTATAGTCCAAGCTAAAAACAAGAGAATGAGACAAAAGGCTCCGTGCACCGTTTTATATTAAAATACTGCTGATGCTTGCATTTGTGTGGGCGAAACCTTGATATGCCGGTACTTTTCCAGGCCCTTACTCAGCACCTTTATAATATCGTGGGCTTTTACAGTGGCGTAGGCTTATGTTTAACATTGAAAAGGAGAATTATTTGTATAATAATAACATGGGGTTTTATAATATAACTAGCTTGATAACTGTCACGTACAGCCATAAGATCATCCTTGTACTCAGACCTTAACAGCCTTCTGCAGAGATTTTATTATAAACATAGCAAAAAATAAATTCAATAAAGCGATTATTGGAAGACTAGGCAGAAAACGATGATGTTTTATCATGTTAATATTATCTCCACAAAAAAAGAAGAAAATTGCCCCGATCCACACACAATCACTATCAATTTCAATCCTCAAACATTGGCACGCATCAATCTACAATATGAAATTCAATTTATGTGTTTTTTTCATATAAATTTTTTTTCTATTGAGAATGGCTGATGTCTAACGGCGGGGAAAAACTTTTAATTTAATCCTTCATAAAGTTGTCTTTCATACTTTATGATCCACTCTTGTGAGCTGTGGAAAATCCGCAGAACTTTATCGCGAAATATGCGATTATAAATGTTCACGCTTTCGCTTGATATAGGAAAAAGTAACGACGTAATTTTTTTGGGATGGTATACATCCTTTACACAGGAAAATTATATTATAATATTTGCGGTGCTCAAGTTTTGTTCAGGGAAACTTTCTATAAGAGTGATTAATTTGTGACGTTACGATATACGTTTTTTTGCAAGTGGAAATTATTAGACATTTCTGCAAAAAATGCTTCGCACCGGTTTGAGTATATCTATTTATACAACCGATAGGCATATTAGGCTAAGAGCAGATATTAATCTGATCGAGAAAAGTATCTGAGCTTGCTGTGATTGATTTCTGCTATAAGTATAATACATCTCGCGAAAAATGTCAATTTTCTAAATAATTATTTCGTGAGTTTCTTTTCTATTATATATCTTTAGTCCACACTATTCGATTACTTTTTCTTCCAACGAAAGTCAAAAATAAACTCGATTTTTCACGTTCGAAATGATCTTCCGCAAAAAATGGATAGAGTCGAGATTCGAGTTTTGTCTAGTGGCCTGTGTATAGCTACTAGAAAAACACCAATATTCTAGTCGGTTTCCTCTAAGCGAAATTGTACCCGTTGGAGTGCGCTATTTTCATTTTCCGGAAAACTTTTACCAAAGAGCAAACTAGTTAAACTTTTCATCTATTTTAAATTCTAGAGCTCACCCTGAACTTGGAAAATACATTCGCGGAAATCGTCAAAAAAACATAATATTGGGGGGTATTTTTCAAACAAAGAATTTCTCAAAATGAAAGAAAACTAATAAGTAAATCATATTATGTATGTAATCATTAATTCCATAAGAGATTTCCGCCCTCCTATAAAGTAGGAAAATATCGGAATTGAGCCGGAATTACCATAAGTAATTAGGATCTTTTGTATAAGCTAATGCTTTTCTAATCAAAAGAGTTTACGGTTCCCTTGAAATAAGTGAACCTTCCATAATATGGAATCCTTGAAGTCTTTGTAATAAACATTTTCTTATGCAATTTTCATTTTTCAATAGATAATGGCTAATTAAATTTATAGGAAAGCCATCAATTTTATCGGAGCTCCAGGGAAACTTTTAGGAATGAAGATTTACTATAATAATGCTAATTACCAAGTGTCATATTCATGGAGTGTCTTTTCCGTAAAAAAAGAGAAACTTGTTATACCACCCACAAACCAAATACCATTCTTCTACTACCAAACTACTGCAACGGCTGCCAGTGTGTCAAGAATCCTGCACAGAATTGCATAGCAAATTCGAGATTTTACGTGATGTTCGGGAACAAGGTCGAACGCGGTTTTTCTGGAATTTACAGGAATAAATTACGGCTATATATAAGGACGGGTTTTAGCTTGTAGGTTTAAATTTCAGTTCGACTGTGATACGATTTAAATAGTGATTATTTTTGTAAAGATTTTAATTGTTGAGTTAGTTATTAAAGTAATTAGTGTCGGAGTGTATTGTTACGGGAAATAAATTATTGCTGTGTTAATTGGACTTTGATTTTTGGAATAAACGAAACGAACCCAAGATTTCTGTCAGGCAATCCAAAGCCGTGACAATTGGTGTCAGAAGTGAGACATAAAACACTGCAGAGTGAAATCCAATTGCGGAAGTGCGGGGCACTAGTGTAGCGTAAAAACTGAACACTAAGTGAACACTGGGATAGTTGTCAGTGCAAACAGACCAAACAGTGACAATCACAAAAAGAGACTTAGCCGATCGTGTGAACTACCCCGGAAGTGACTCTATACCCGGTTTTGACTGTGTTAGTGAAGTGAGTGAGTTCTAGAAAATTCTATTTGGAAACTAAGGGAGACATCGGATTTGTGACTTCGCCGACGTATTCGGAACATCAATCGTCATTCAGAAGAAGTTTTTCGAGGAGTTCCGGGAAAATTCTAGAACATTCTATTTGGAAACCTAGGGAGATATCGAAATTGTGACTTCACCAACGTGTTTGCTGTATCAATCGACATCTACAAAAGAAATTTCAAGAAAATTCCAGAACATTCTATTCTAGAATAAAGCAAGTTATCCAATTTGTGACTTCACCGGCGTGTTTGGAACTTCGAGCAAAGACCAGAAAAGATATTTGAATAAAGTTCGAGGGAAATTCTAGAACATTCTGTTTATGCCTATCACAAGACAACAAGCCAAAATGGACGAACAAAAAGTTGAAGAACTTCTGCGCAAAATGTTGGAACTTCAAGAGACCAAACGACAACAAGAAAAACAAGACGAAGAAGCTAGACGACAACAAGAAGAGGCGAGAAGACAACAGGAAAAATAAGACGAAGATGCCAGACGACAACAAGAAAAACAAAACGAAGAGGCCAGACGACAACAAGAAAAACAAGACGAAGAACTCAGGCGACAAAAAAAAAACAAGAAGAAGAAGCCAGACGACAACAAGAAGAAGCTAGACGACAACAAGAAGAAGCTAGGCGACAACAAGAACGGTAAGAAGACCTTGGAAAACTGCAGAAGATATTCCAAACCATACAAGGAACTGTCGCTAACCTAGACCAGAAGATTGAAAAAGTTGAAGACGATGTGCAAGAAGTTAAACACGACGTCCAGGAAGAAAAAACTGAAGTCAAAATCAATGTTCAAGAAGTTAAAAACGACGTTCAGGGAGTAAAAGCTGAGACGAGAAGTTGAGAACCAAGTTCAAGCACTCGAAGATAAGATGCGTACATTAGAAATCCAGCTAGTGTTGCAGCATTCTCCAGTATAAAGATAAAACCACCAACTTTTGACGGTTCTACGTCCTGGACCATGTATATTCGACAATTTGAAGCTGCTGCAAATACCAACGGATGGAACGATCAAGAAAACGCTACAGCACTGATAGTGGCGCTACGAGGACCAGCCTTAGATCTTCTTCAGTCCATTCCTTCAACCTACCAACAGAATTACTAGCATCTTAGTGAAACTTTAGAATTGCGCTTCGGAGACCATTACAGACAAGAAATATTCAGAACTCAAGTTAAATCAAGAGTTCAAAAACTCGACGAGAGTCTACAAGAATTCGAATCGGAAGTTAAAAGGCTAGTGAGTTTGGCGTTTCCTGCAGCTGGGGAAGATATGCAGGAATGGATGGCAGTATCTGCGTTTAGTGATGGTCTCAGAGATTCGAAGATCCAGGAAAACCTAAGAATGTCTAAGTTCAAACAAAGTAGCGAAGCCCTTGTCCGAGCACTAGAACTGGAAGCAATCTTTGGTGCCTCACGACCCAGAATACGAGCAGTGTCCATTGAAGACCCAAAAGATAAACAGTTGTCAAAGGAGGATGGTAGCTTCGAGACTGTAATGAGTAATTTCATGGAGAAAATGGAAAGAATGGAGAAACTGTTACTAGAAGATAGAAAAATGGGAAACGATTCCAGACAATCATCAACCCCGAGAAACCGAATAGAGTGCTACCGGTGCCATAAGCGTGGGCATATTCAACGAGATTGTAGAATAAGGATGTCCTCTCCATCAAGGGATCGTTTCCAACGCTTTTCGAGATCGAGAGACGCCAGCCCTAATAACAGACAGGGAAACGAGAACTAACCAGTATGGAGGGGCGAATGCTGGTTAGTTATGACGAAGCCCCCAGGGTTGTTTACATAAAATCATTGGGCAGTCATTATAGAGGATTAAAATTCGAAGGACAAATCAATGGAGAATTGAAAACCATCGCTTTTGATACGGGTGCTGAAGTTTCCATAATCAGAAGAACATTAGTCAAGTCTCGAGCAATCCAACCGCTCACTAGAAACCTGTCACTATACGATCAGTCACGGGCGAATCTGCACCAGTTCAAGGAGAAGCTATGATTGAGCTTACTTTTGGATCTACCACCTTCAGGCACAGAACATTAGTCGCCGATATAGAAGATGATTTTATTTTGGGAATGGATTTGATCGGCCAACATGGTTTCTCTTTTGATCCTTCGATGAACATCCTTAAATTTGGTAATGAAGAAATTGTCCTAACAACACAAGAAGAATCCCAAGCTATTAAGATCCTGGCCACAACCCCAGTAAGGATTCCTGGAAGTACTGAGAAGATCATTTGCGGAAGATTAGAAACAAACCCTGGGTGCTGCGTTGGACTAACACGTAATTTTATTGGAGATAAACCAGAAAGATTTCTTGTTGGAAAGACTCTAGTAAGAACAAATGGAGACATTATGATAAGAATTGCCAATGTTTCTTCCGAAACAGTAAGAATAAAAGAAGGAGACATTATTGAAGCTCTCGAACCAGTTAAGTACGGAAGCCCGGTCGTGCAATCTGTCTTCCGAGTTCTTAGTTCATCGTTCTGACGTCACAACTCGGAATTTCTGATTTACTACGCCATAATTCGTAAATGCTCATTTATTGCTACTTGCTAGTTTGGTGAAAATTGAAAATATAGTAGTTATAGGTATTTATTATTTTCTGTCTGAGAATAGTATGTACCTAATATTATTTGCAATATAGATTATTTTTCCCACGCTAGGAAAATATGATTTGAACAGGGCGTGTTTGGGTTGACGCTCCGCGGAACGAGCAAAGCGATTACGGAGTAACGTGACGTCACAGGGAGTACACCGGTCAAGCCAAATAAACTCTTGCAAAGCAGAGACATGAGTATGAAATGGACTGCGTGTTCCGTATAGTTGCCGTACGTGGCAGTGATGGAAAGATGGTTAGGCAACCAGTTTTCCGCATTGTGGGCAAGAAGCTACACAATTAGCGCATTACCCACAACGAGAAATAACACATAATTTCATTTAAAGGTGACATATAATTAGTTATCCATAGTGTATCATTAAAAACTAAATACCAGACGTGCTTAAATGTATGTGTTTTGTGCAGACCCGTGAAGCAAAAAAATAAAACAACACTTAAACGTTAGATAAAAAAATTTGTTATTCCTAAACAATTCTTGGGCAAATTCAAAGGCACAAAATACTAGATTGTAAGGTACAAATACTTATATGTAAACTTAAATTTAGGATTTAAATGCAAAACTGATTTTAATTCTACTGGTTCTTAAAAATTACAAGTTTTGTATACATTTGCCTAACTCTATCAGTGATTCTACTTGCTTCCCTATTCTGATAATGGATTCTAACGAGAAAATAAACACGTAAAATTGCGTTGATCAGCTAAAGTAAAGTAAATGATTATTAATAGGATCTTGGTCCAATATATGATCACCAAGCTCCTTAAAATAATTGTGAATGTTCATGTCACTCATGGTCCATATTATAATTTTTTTGAGTGTAGTGTTTGGAGTGTAATGAGTACGAAATTTTTTTTCGGCTAAACTGCACAGTTTTATTACATCTTCTGATGCCTTACATAATCCCCCAAGATCTTTTCTATTTAGTAAAAGTGATGACGATTCATCAAAAAACAAAAAATTACAACAAATCGCACAGTGAATAGTTTTTGCAACTTTTCTAGCTACAAACCCTGAAATGTAGTCGACGATATTATCAACAAACTGAGCTATATTTTCGCTATATATATCTGTAAAATATTCAATCTCAGAATCATCGGTAATTTCGCTGTTAGTTAAGGTAGACTCTGAGATAAACAACATTGATGTTTCCTGGTTTTGTTGAACTCGATACGTATAACAAGTGCGCGCGAATTTCTGCCCCTAATGTGCAGTTAGGGTTGCCTACCGTGTTTACATCACTGTTCGTGCCGTACGCCCAGTCCATTTCATACTCATGTCTCTGTTGCAAATACGCAAAACTGCTGGGTTGAGCGATCAGCTGGAGCAGCTGATTTATTGTTTATTTTTTCAGTATAAGTATGTCCACCAGATTTTTCTAGTCGATATTTTATTTTTCAAACAGCCTCATTTTCTTTTGTGTTCTGCTAAAATTGTGTCGTACTTAATAGTTCAATAAACAAATAATGGACCTAAACACTGCCAAGTTCGTTTGGGAGAATATGTGACGGGGACTACCGAGAAAATTTAATTAAAACTAGACAATGATGTAGAATTTAGTAACTATTTGATTGTTAACATTTAAATAAATGAACTAAAACTATCCAGCTAACAAATAAATGTTAAAATTTAGGATTGTTTATTTATCTTAGGTTAGGTTGTTTGCGGCCTGTGCAGTGCAGGGTCCACGTACGCTCCAGCTGCCCGCTCTCACTTACAGATTAATCTCAGACAAAAAATATTTAAATATAACTATTATATTTTCAATTTTCACCAAACTAGCAATAAATGAGCATTTCCGAGTTATGACGTAGTAAATTAGAAATTCCGAGTTATGACGTAGTAAATCAGAAATTCCGAGTTGTGACGTAGTAAATCAGAAATTCCGAGTTGTGACGTCAGAACTATGAACTAAGAACTCGGAAGACAGATTGCACGACCGGGCTTCCGTAGTTAAGCAAATATCGAACTGTGACCTACCAGATAAGCGACATTTTGTGAAATCCGAAATCCAAATTGGATACAGACACCTTGATGCAGACTTTAGCGAAATCATGGAAACATCTGGATCTAGTTAGACTTCTCTCTTGAAAGAAGCAGACGTATTTGTGATGGACAGTCAAACCGGACGGACCAGCTTAATTCAACACAAAATTGATACTGGATTGGCACACCCAATTAGACAACCACCACGACGTATGCCAGTAGCTAAGCAACAGGAAGTGGAAAACCAAATTGATAAAATGCTTCAAGAGGGAATCATTGAAGAGTCAAATAGTCCATGGTCTGCGCCAGTAGTATTGGTTACAAAGAAAGATGGGAGTCTTAGATTTTGTATGGACTACCGAAAGCTTAATGACGTCACCAAAGAGGACAGCTTCCCTCTCCCGAGAATAGACGATTCATTAACAACTCTATCGGGCTCCAAATGGTTTTCCACCTTGGATCTCAAGTGGATACTGGCAAGTAGCAATACATGACGATGACAAAGAGAAAACTGCCTTCAGTACCGGAAGTGGGCTATACCAGTTTAATGTAATGCCTTTCGGATTGTGTATTGCTCCAGCTACGTTTGAGCGACTGATGCATATTGTTTTGCGAGGCCTTACATAGAGAACTTGCCTGGTATATTTGGATGATGTCATGATCATGGGAAATTCGTTCCAAGAACATCTTAATAACCTGAAAGAAGTTTTTGACCGCTTCCGGAATGCCAATTTGAAACTCAATCCAAATAAGTGTTTTCTATTTCAAAAGAAGGTGGAATTCTTAGGTCACGTGGTATCTGAACATGGCATACAAGTTATGGAAGGAAAAATAGATGCTGTCAGGGACTGGCCAAAACCACGTGACAAACATGAACTAAGGAGTTTTCTAGGATTATGTTGTTATTATCGAAGATTTGTGGAAGGATTTGCCCCGCTTCATCGATTAAAAGAAGAAAAATCAACATTCAATTGGACCCAAGAATGCGATTCCGCATTTAGAAAATTGAAAGGAGCATTATGTACGAGCCCAGTGTTGTCCTATCCTGATCAGAAAGGTATGTTGATTTTGGACACAGATGCAAGTAACACCAGTGTTGGAGCTGTCCTTTCACAAATCCAAAATTCACAAGAACATGTCGTGTTGTACTACAGTAAAACCTTATCAAAGCCGGAACGAAATTATTGTGTCACCAGAAGAGAGTTGCTTGCCATAGTAAAAGCAGTCGACCATTTTCATAAGTATCTCTATGGACGCAAGTTTCTAATTCGAACAGATCACGCAGCTCTAAAATGGCTTTTAGAAATGAAAACTCCTGAAGGACAGCTTGCTAGATGGATTGAGAAATTGCAGCAATACGATTTCCAAATTAAACATCGACCTGGAAACCTGCATAAAAATGCTGACGCTCTGTCTAGACGGCCATGTGAAGAAGATTGCAAGCATTGTCAAAGAATCGATATACATGAGAAAAACACTAGTCCAGCTGTAAGAAGAACGGGCTTAATCGTCGATGACAAATGGACTACTAAACAAATGAGAGAAGATCAGAAAGCAGACGAGGACATCGGGCAGATTCTCCACCTTAAGGAAAATGAAGAATGTAGGCCAGAATGGAGGGAAGTGTCAAGCAAGAGCTTGATTTACAAAGCGTTGTGGGCCTAGTGGAACTCTCTGGCCGTAGAAAATGGTTTGCTCAAAAGAGTTTGGGAAAGTGCCGATGGGAAATCCACTAAGAGCGAACTGGTTATCCCAAAAGACCGAGTGGAAGATGTATTAAAAGAAATACACGACGGAACTTCAGGGGCACATTTCGGAGTTAACAAGACTTTTGATAAAATTCGGGAACGTTTTTACTGGGTTCACTACCATGAAGACGTTAAAAGCTGGTGCCGAAAATGCGACATCTGTGCTACCTGCCCATGAAACAGTACAACGTCGGTCTTCCATTTGAAAGAATAGCGATAGATGTAGCCGGACCGTTCCCAGTCAGAGCGTGGTAACCAATACATCTTAGTTATCATGGATTACTACAGTAAATCGCCAGAAGTTTTCGCTATTCCCAATCAAGAAGCCATCACTGTTGCCCAGGTGCTAGTGGGCGAAGTTTTTAGTCTTCATGGTCTGCCACTAGAGTTACATTCAGACTAGGGACGAAACTTCGAATCTGCCATCTTTAAGAAAATTTGTGAGATCATGGGCATTCGTAAGACAAGGACAACACCTTTACATCCACAGTCTGATGGCATGGCAGAACGGTTCAATAAGACCATAGAGGAACACCTGACAAAAGTGGTCGCAAGGAACCAGCGAGATTGGGACAAGCATTTGCCTCTAGTTTTAATGGCTTACAGAGCAGATGTTCACGAGTCAACAGGTGAAAGTCCAGCCAGAATCGTTTTTGGAAGAGAAATCAGGTTACCTTGCGATCTGATGTTTGGGATATCTGAAGAAGAACGAAAAGAAATTCGAGACTATGCCGACGAAGTAAGGGCACGACTTCTGGGTATCCATGATTTTGCTTGGGAGCATATTCAACTAGCCTGTGACCAGATACGACCTGAAAGCCAATTCAGCCGGATTCCAAGAAGCTGATTTGGTGTGGCTGTATAATCCAGCTAGAAAGAAAGGACTATCGCCGAAATTGTCTTCAGCATGGGAAGGACCCTACAAAATAATCAAGAGGATCAATGATTTGGTTTATCGAGTCTAACGCAACACCAGGAGTAAGATGAAAGTTGTACATCTGGACAGATTAACGAAATATCATGGGCGTGAAGTTGATCGGGACGATCAACCTTGAGAGGAGGGCAGTGAAACGGCCGCCAGTGTGTCAAGAATCCTGTACAGAATTACATAACAAATTCGAGATTTTACGTGGCTATATATAAGGACGGGTTTTAGCTTGTAGGTTTAAGTTTCAGTTCGACTGGGATACGATTTAAATAGTGATTATTTTTGTAAAGAGTTTAATTGTTGAGTTATTTATTAATGTAATTAGTGTCGGAGTGTATTGTTACGTGGAATAAATTATTGCTGTGTTAATTGGACTTTGATTTTTGGAATAAACGAAACGAACCCAAGAATTCTGTCAGGCAATCCAAAGCTGTGACACTACTTTTCAAAAATTATCCAACCCACAAACCAAATATTCAACATTTCAGGAATTCTTTAATTTTTTTTTTTTTGGGAATTATTGTCAATTTTCATAGTATGAATATTAATCCAAATTCCTCCTGTCGTCTTGAGTGGATGTTCTTAAGGAGGAAAGCCTAAGAAATCTGAAAAGATAAGTCTCCAAGTTCCAGTTACGTCAAGGAAAAGGGCTTCTAATCCCCTACGTTTTTTTTAACGTCTTCTTTATCTGAAATAGAGTGACTCGATTAATTACATGTCTGAATTGGGTTAAGCATTGAGCGATGATAACAGATGAGAAAGAAAAAATTGTTTAATTTGGATAATGTAAAAGTTAGCTTGTCCTTGTCTGAAAAATATCATGTTATGAGTCTCTGAAAAGTTATATGAACTTTTATTGCATTTTCTAAATAACAGTTTAAAGCGTCATTCAAAATTTAAAAACTCGTTTTCATAAAATGTGCAATAAACAATACAGTGTTTGCACGCGGAGATGGATTTTCTGCCTATATGTGTGTTACTGTGTATATTTTTGTATAAACAAAAAATGTGTGCTAAAATAAATAGCTCAAATTTATCAAATTATCGTAATTAAATATTAAAATTGTTCATTTCAGCGGTAGATATTCGGCCGTGAAAGATATAAATTAGTTATTCCAAATGAATTGTTTAATTCAAATAAAATTCAACTAACCAATATGTTTGAATAATAATTTTGGTACATATTTATTTCGTATTTTTATTTAAATATAAATTCCAGTTAGTTTTTTAACTCTATTCTTTTGTCAGTAGGTAAGTAATATAGGAATCTTTGTCTTAGAGAAACTTATTTTATGCCTTCAAGGAGGGTTTGCTTAGGTCACTATATAGCAACTAATTAATCCAGTACAAAAGTCAAATTAACCTCCGGACCCAGACGTGACCTCTATAAACCCCTTTTGGCCAATTTATAATAGTAAACCTAGAATTAGGCTCTATAAATTTTAATGGATTAAAAAAACCGTAATTCTCACAATCTACGAGCAATTCTCCATCTATTGTGGTTCTACAATGTAATTAGGGAAAGTGTTGTGAAGTAATCAAAGTTTGAAACAGTAATTATAGCAAAATGAGGAGTTATCGAATGTATCTTCTTTGATAAATTTGCGGCATCGAAATTATTATGTATTTATCAATGCGTAAAATTATGCTGTAGGTAGGTATGTACTTCCTATATAACAAATACTTAAATGATGATGAAATGTATTGTAGAGTACAGTTTTGTCGGTCTATAGAAACTCAATAATGATTTTAGATTAGAATAGTTTTGACAGGATTTGAGAATAATGGAAATGGCATATTTGAAAAGCGGGATAAATTGAGAACCTCAAACCTATTTTCGAGTGACTGTTAAATTTACTTCACTATGATTTATTTAATTATATAAACAAAGACTTTTGTCCAGCAAAAATATAAGTAGCTCCTTGTTTTATTTTTATTGAAGCATTTAATTTTCAACGGTAAATATTTAGTCTACATGTCAGATGCGTTTAAAAACTCTCATTAATTTCAAATTTAGGTATTTATCAAAATATTGAAGATTTTTTCATACCCACATAATATATTTAGTATAAATAGATTTTTCACAACTTTTCCTAAGACTAAAGAACATTTTCTTCCAAAAATGTAAAGCATACTGGGTACCTACCTTAACTTCAATTACGATTTTCAGAAGATTCTAGTGACACCCCAATTTAAACTTTTTTTGGTCTTTTCAATTTCACTAAGCTGTCTTGTGGAATATTCAGGAAACATAGGCTTATTTTAATTAAAAATACATTTACTTTTAGAACTTTTGTGGAACTAATTTATTACCGTCATCGTCAAAAATCAATTAGTTCGTGTGATTGAAATATAATATATTGGTTATTGATGTGGGCTTTAATTGAAAATATTTCCTGCACAGGTTAAGAAAACTCATTAAGCTTGAAGATTAAAAGAAAATTCATCATTTGTCGGCGTAAGCCTACTTGTTTCAAAAAACTTAATAGGGAAAATTAGGAAATTTGAGATGTTTGTCTTTTGTTGGCTCAACAAAGGTTTCTGCAATTAAATTTGGGAATTTCTTGTAACTGCGTTTTCTATTAACTTAGGTATTGTCTCGGATTCCTAGATGAGTGAGACTACTTTCCCAAACTCAATTAAATTTCATGAGAGACAATTAGGGCACTTATGAGACCGAAATATGAAAAAATTTCCTTCAAATTAAGTTTTTTGCAGATGATTTTCTCAACAACATTGTGTTAATTTTTTTTCAAAATCGGTATGGTTTTAGGGCACTTATGGCAGTACAGGACTAAAATCCCTGAACATTTCAGCTTTTTCTATTATAGATAAAATGCTGAAATTTTCAGCAATTCTTGTTCCAGTAGAGGACTACAATTCCTGAAAATTTCAGCTCATTTGGACTTATAGTTTAAGAAATAAAATCGTGTTAAGTAATTTGGGGTGATTTATCAATTTTTCAATTTTTCTGAGTACATTTTTCCATAGAATCCGGCTCCAAATCTCAGCATAATTTAGTGTATGGAGTTTGGGGGATCCCAAAGTACCATTAAGATACAATATCTCAATAAAAAAAAAATTGAAATTTCATCGTTTTAGTACTGAGCTCCCTTATGATTTAGATTTTGGAAAACTTTGAAAGGTCATAACTTTTTGTCTATTATAAAGGGTGTCCCAACAAGAACTTGAATTTTAATTCGCGCGCAATTTCTGTCTGTCAAACGTCAAGTCGGCCATATTGGACATGTGTTCGGTAAAAACATTGACATTTATTAAAATGCCGCGTTACACTCTTGAGGAACGTCTATTAATCGTAAAAACTCATTACAGAAATGGAGAAAATTATATAATGACAATGCGCAGATTACGTGAACATTTCGGCGTACATAATCGTCCGTCGCGGCCCCCTGTTGAAAATTTGATCAACAAATTTGAGCGGACATTTGCACTGAAAGACGAGACAAGTGTTACGCGTCGTCGTCATGGAAGGTCTGCCGAAAATATCGCCGCTGTAAGAGCCAGTGTTACCGAACATCCAAGTACTTCCATCCGGCATCGCGGCCAGGAATTAAACATCAGTCGCAGTACGCTACAACAAATTTTGACAAAGGATTTGCATCTTCATGCCTACAAAATACAGTTGACACAAGAGCTGAAGCCACCCGATCATAGACAGCGCGGAAACTTTGCCAACTGGATATTGGAACAACATGAAGTTGACGATGCATTCCAGAATAAAATAATCTTTAGCGATGAGGCGCACTTCTACCTTAATGGTTTTGTGAATAAACAAAACTGTCGGATTTGGGGGGAAGAAAATCCACATGTTGTGCACGAACTTCCAATGCATCCTGAAAAAGTAACAGTTTGGTGCGCCATGTGGGCAGGAGGGATCATAGGACCGTATTTTTTTCAAAATGATGAAGGTGTCTCCGTGACTGTCGATGGTGTTCGCTACCGTAGCATGTTGAGAGACTTTCTTTGGCGAGAACTGTGGTTTCAGCAGGACGGCGCGACCTGCCACACTGCACGCGAAACAATAGCGGTATTGCAAACAAAGTTCACAGGTCGTGTTATCTCTCGATTTGGAGACCAAAACTGGCCGCCGAGAAGTTGCGATTTGACGCCCTTGAACTATTTCCTTTGGAGGTATTTAAAAAGTAAAGTCTATGTGAGCCACCCTGAGACGATTCGACAACTCAAGGAAGAAATCGAGCGCAATGCTCGTGAAATCCAGCCGGTTATGTTCGAAAAAGTCTTCCAAAATTTCATTAAACACGTATACACGTGCCGTGGCGGCCATCTGACGGACATTTTGTTTCATGTTTAATTGTCATTCTTTACGCTTAAATGTTCAATAAACTATTTGCATAATTTCTTTCAAATATTATGTTTTTTTTTGTGATCTAAAATTCAAGTTCTTGTTGGGACACCATTTAGATAAAAAGATGAAAATTTCAGCGATTTTTATTCCAGTAGAGGAGTACAATCCCTGAAAATTTCAGCTCATTTGGACTTATAGTTCCAGAATTAAAATCGTGTTAAGCTCGGTGTTAAGCAATTTGGGGTGCTTTATCAATTTTTTTCAATTTTTCTGAGTGCCTTTTTCCATAGAATACGGCTCCAAATCTCAGAATAATTTAGTGTATGGAGTTTCAGGGGTCCTAAAAGACCATAAAGACATAAAATCTCAACAAAAAAAATTCTGAAATTTCATCGTTTCAGTACCTACCTACTACGTATTGTCTGGCTAGCCAAACGGCGAACTACAATAGAATTTGCTGCTTTGCCAAACTTGACGGAAACAGTAATAAACAAGTTGGTGACATATTTACTTTTGCTATATGGGCATGTATTTTGAAATAGAAATATCCGGCAACATTGCGAAATGATGGATGTGGAGAGGCGTGATTATTCAGAGGCATGATTCTATTGGTTAGAGGCTAAGGTTAGAGCCTGAACGACAGCACAGTGGCGTGGTTATTGGCGAAACTTACAAAAAAAATTCTAATAATTTTATTGGTTCACTTCCTTGGTGTTTTCGGTGCCACTGACCCCAAAGACATAGCTATCATCAAGCGATATCAGTTGAGGTGTCAGTGAATATTCTTAGGTTACGCCCCACTTTTCTTCCCCCTTTCATCTCTATCAACTTACCACTTGCCAGACTATAGCTACTTTATGATTTAGATTTTGGAAAACTTTGAAAGATCATAATTTTTTTCTATTATAGATAGAAAGCTGAAATTTGCAGCAATTCTTATTTCAGTAGAGGACTTTAATCTTTTGACAACTGATTAATACTTTCTCTATCAACATTGTGTTATGCCCCGGACGGTGCGACTGCGTCCAGGAGTGGGACAGCACAGACGCTAGTGGATGACGGCGGAGCGAGTGGCGCCTCACTGCGAAACGGAACCACAAGGTCGCAGGGGCATACCAAAGTATACCTGGGTGTTGCAGAGAGTAATAGACCAAAAAAGAACCATCATCAAAAATAATCGCCTCACGTCAACTGAACTACAAAATATCAAGGATTCAGTAGTCGCTGAACTGAACACAGACCAGTATCACATAGGATTAACTAATGCATATCCTGAACACACCGAGCATACTGAACAATGTCAACAGAAAGATGAAGCACTAATTCAACCACTTTCCAATGAGAACCTGAACTCTCAACCCCCCTACACAAGAAGGAAAAACCCAGCAACAAAACAGCACAGAGTGTCCAATCAACCAATTTACAAGCCTAACCACACCCACACAATATACTCCCGAATCACCTCTTCTACAAAAACTTAAGACAGAAATGGAGATAGGCCTAAGTCAATGGACAGGCTCTGACCCTACAATGAGAAAACCAATTCCTCGGATAGTCTTCAAGCAGAACACGCAACAAATTCTTGATCAATCAATAAATATGTGATATCACAGTACATAACAAACGCAAATATAATTGAAGATATCCATACAATAATCTACTCAGCAGCTATCACCTCAATCGCACAGAATAATCAAAAATTGTCACAACAACAACTAAATTCCACCAAACCTGTGGTAGACGCTTTTTACTCATTGGGCGTCGACCGGTGAGATACCACCATGCCAGAATTGAGTAGCGCTAAGTGGTATCACCACGTTCCGCTACTGCGCTGGCAGTCCGGTTCCAACAATGAGTAACAGATAGCATGATGGCGCCTCCAGGATCAAAATATTCCGGAGGTAAAATACCCGACCACTCGGATCTCCGGGCGTCGGGTGATCCTGGGGGTCCTTCATGTAAAGATATAAAGAGAAGATCAAAAACTCAACTCAGAATTGATTTTAGCAATATAAGAGGAATAAGTACAAATATGAATTCAGTTCACCAACATCTTGAAGAACAAAGACCTGACATCCTTGTTCTCACTGAAACTAAAATCAGTTCTGCAACACCTATTGTGAACTATCTTTATCCCGGCTATGACCTACACCACCGATTTCGACATAATTTTGGGATCTGTGTGTACATTAAAAATGACCTTTCATGTCATCGAGAGGAGAAGCTAGAACCAGCGAACCTTGATATCATATGGCTAAAATTCACCTCAAAGTCATCGACCAAGTTTATCTGCTGCCTCTACCGACCGCCATCTAACACCGAGTACCAAAACTTTTTCGCGACATTATCCGAAAGCTGTGATAGTATACAGTCAAACTATCCACAGGCGGAAATTGTCTTTTTAGGCGATTTCAACGTCCACAATATACCCTGGCTGAAACACCACAACAAAACAGATAACGAAGGCAGAGAAGCAGAAGCTTTTGCCATAAGTTGTGGTCTAACGCAGCTTGTCGATGAACCTACCCGTATCTCAGAAAGGGGCGAATTTGCAGCGCTTTTAGACTTGTTCCTAACCACAAATCCTGACTCGTACACAATTCAAGTAGATGCTCCACTTGGTTCGTCCGATCATAAACTTATAATAACAAAGTGCGAAATGCTCATCCCACCAAGCCTACAACCACTTCCTCGTAAAATGTGGCACTATAAATCGGCAAAATGGAATGACCTAAAACAGTATTACCTGGATTTTCCATGGCAAGAGGTTTGCTTTAAAACAGCTGATCCCACTATTTGCTGTAATGAACTAACACAAGTAATCTTATCTGGAATGGACGCATATATCCCACATACAACTAAACGTAGAGCTAATGCTAAACCTTGGTTCAACAGCCAGTATCAAACGGCTGTACAGAAAAAACACAGAGCATATAACCTTTGGTAACGACAACAAACCGCTCAAAACCACACAGAATTTATAGAAGCCAGAAATAGTTGCAAAATTACTATTGACTCCGCTAAAGAAACATACAATCAAAGAATAAAAAACAGGTTGCTGAATTGTCCAAGTAGTTCTAGGTCTTTTTGGTCTCTTGCAAAAGCTGTTGGATCTAACTTCACCAAGTCATCCATACCACCACTTACAGATAAAAATAATCACTTAGCCACAACATCAGAGGAAAAAGCCAATATGCTTGCCCAAATGTTTTCCTCCAACTCCAACCTAACAGTGCCAAACGGAAAAACTCCACCGTTCATTGAAAGGGTTTCCCATAGTATGCCAGAGGTACCCTTTTGTCACAGAGAAATACGAAAATCCCTAAAAAAGCTGGATACAAACAAAGCAATGGGTCCGGATGGCATTCCCGCAATAGTACTCAAAAATTGCGCCAACGAACTCACCCCAACTTTCGCAAAATTATTCAATTTGTCTTACAGGCAAGGAGTATATCCATCATCATGGAAGTCTGCCGCAGTACAACCCATTCCAAAGAAAGGAAAAAAGACAGATCCGTTAAACTATAGACCAATTGCTCTACTTCCGGTGATATCAAAAGTAATGGAAAGAGTTGTGAACAATCACCTAACCAAGTACTTGGAAAAGTACAAAATTATCAACGATAAGCAATACGGATTTCGAAAATATAGATCAACTGGCGATTTACTTACATACGTCACTCACTTATGGCAAAAAGCGATTGAGTTGCGGGGTGAAACAAGAACAATTGCCTTAGATATATCTAAAGCATTCGATAAAGTTTGGCATGAAAATCTTCTCAACAAGCTCAAAGCAATGGGATTATCGCCGAAACTTTGCACTTGGTTTGAAAGTTACCTAAAGGACAGATCCATTTATGTTGCACTGGATGGCCAGAACTCCAACTCTTACCAAATAAATGCTGGTGTGCCACAGGGAGCAATCCTTTCGCCAACTCTTTTCCTGATTTACATAAATGACCTCATAGATAAAACAGTAAATCCACTTTATTGCTTTGCAGACGATGGTAATGTAGTCTCCTCACTCATACCACCCACAGGGCTTTCCGCACGTGAATTCCATCATCTTAGACTAACTCAAATATCGCAGATAAATAACGACCTGGAGATAATAGAGGACTGGGGTAACAAAAACCTTGTACAGTTCAATGCGCAGAAAACCCAAGCAGCTCTGTTTTCAAAAAAGACCAGCACCGGTGAGCCAAACATCATGCTATCTGGAAGTGCTGTCACATTACAGAGTCAGTTGAACATCTTGGGGGTTACTGCAGAGACCAACATGTCTTGGCACAGTCACGTGGCAGATATTGCTAAAAGGGCCTCCCAAAAGCTGGGGGTGCTATTTCGTACAAGACATCTGTACACACCAAGCCAATTGCTGACACTCTACAAAGCCCAGATTCGACCAACTATGGAGTACTGCTCACATATATGGAGTGCTGCACCCAAACATACCTTAATGCTTCTGAATACCGTGCAAAAACGAGCTATCAAGCTGATCAATGACCCCGCACTTACTCGTAACTTGGATGGTCTCGAACATCGCAGATCTGTGGGCGATTTATCTCTCTTCTACAGGTACTATCACGGAAAATGCTCTGAAGAGTTGGCACGTATGATTCCACCGAGAGTAGCACCTACCAGGCGAACGCGTCAAACAGACGGTAACCATGAATTTACTGTCAAACTAGAGGCACCAAGAACCTCACTATATCAGAATTCATATCTCTGGAGAACAGCATCGCTGTGGAATAAACTCCCTGCGACGGTTTTCCCTGCAGGTTACAACCTGAACCGTTTCAAGACCAACATACACCGACATTTCCGCGCACTTGCCGCTTCTCGAGCGTGATAGGACATTGTCCTTGCGAGTGCGCATATCCGTAAAAAAAAAAAAAAAAAAAAAAAAAAAAAAAAAAAAACCAAAACCTTTTTTTAAATGGCAAATAAGACTGGAAAATAAAATCGGTAAAATCAGGAAAGATCTAGGGTACCTCACCCAGTTCACAAACGGGAATACCTTACAACATGCTACACAGAGAGTAATAAAAATAAAGTCAAAATACCCATAAGCAAAAATAATCTGTATATGCGTCAAGACCCCGGAGATACAAAGAGTCATACGAAAAGAAAAACACTAACAACCTCTTCCTAAGAAATGAGAAGCAATTCTACCGAAGAACCATGTCCAGCCAAGAAGCAAGAATAATAGAACCACCAGACAAACAAGAACTATCCAATTACTGGAAGAGCATGTGGTCAGAATCAAAACAGCACAACAACAATACCTGGATTAAAACCGAAGAAGAAAGACACAAACATATACCCGAACAACCAGATTTCATACAACAGAAAAAACCACAAATACAATGAAATACACACACAACTGAAAATTCCCTGGCATAGACAACATTCAAAACTTCTGGTTTAAACAGTTTACAGCTACACATGAAGCTCTCACACACCAATTTAACAAAATCATCCAAGAACCACAGAGGTTTCCCAGATTTCTAACCCAAGGTATAACCTACATCAAACCAAAAAACATTAAAAACCCCTCAAACTATAGACCTTCCAACGCTATATAAAATCATCACAGCTACAGTCTGCAAGAAAATCGAACATAACCTCACAATTAACAACATACAAACAGAAGAACAGAAGGGATGTAGGAAAAACAGCCAGGGCTGTAAGGAGCAGCTGATTATAGATAGTGTCATCATGGGACAAACTAGAAAAGATAATAGAAACCTCCACATCGAGTACATAGATTATAAAAAGGCCTTTGACTCCCTACCCCATAGCTGGCTGATGAAAGTTCTTGAAATCTACAAAATCAACAAGAATCCCAGAGAGTTTCTTGCACAAATCATGAAATCCTGGAAAACCAAAATATGACTAAATACAGAAACCGAATACATCTAAACTGAAGAACTCCATGTCACGTGGTATTTTCCAAGGCGATTTACTTAGCGCACTATAGTTATGCCTCTGTCTTAATCCACTCTCTAATAAGCTTAACAATACGAAGCACGGTTTTCAACTCAGACACAAAACAGAATTGAAAGAAAACCAACACCAAATAAACCACTCACTGTATATGGATGACATCAAACTCTACGTGGCGACGGAAACACAGTTGAAAAGCATCCTCAAAATTACAGAAACATTCACCTGGAGTTTGGGATAAGTAAATCTAGGGTACACCACATAAACAAAGGCCAGTGGAAAAAACATCATGCATGATGTCCAAACCGTCGATAATGAAACACAAGACAACATGCTCAGGAATAAAACATATAAATACCTAGGATTCCATCAAAGTACCAAACTCAATCACACTCACATCAAAATAGAGCTTAAAACTGAATTCAGAAATAGACTCATCAGGCTATTAAAAAGTGAATTAAATTCTAGAAATCTTACTAAGGCTATAAACACAGACGCCATTCCTACTCTTACATACTCATTCGGTATCATCATGATGATACCCTTGCAAGGGGTCCGAAACTGATGAAGTCACACCCCAATTCATGCAAGGAAAGGCTAACAATCGAAAGGAATGAAGGAGGAAGAGGAATTGTTGACGTAACATCACTACACGCAAGGCAAATACAAACACTTAGGTCATTCATGCTAGAAAGACTGGGCTCCATGCAGCGATAAGCATAGCAGATAAAAACTATACACCCCTCAACCTATCCCAAACAACACATCCAATAGACATATACAACGACATGCAATTGCAACAGGGGAAAATGATGTCAGCTCTTTCCCGAAACGAAGGGATTTTTGCTCGCGATCCAAGATAAGGTTATAGCAACCAGAAATTATCAGAAATATATTATCAAAGACCCGGCTACAGCAGATGATACATGCAGGAAATGCCACCTCCAAAAGGAAACAATCGAGCATATTACAAGTGGATGCAAGTCCCTAGCTGGCTCAGAATACACAGCAAGACATAACGCAGCAGCAAAAGTAATCCACCAAGCACTGGCTTCAGCATTCAAACTAATAGAAAACACAGAGCCATACTACAAATACACACCATCGTCTATACTCGAAAGCAAGAATTTCAAACTATACTGGGATATCAATATTCAGACAGATAAAACGATATCCGCCAATAGACCAGATATCACCTTTCAGGTAAAAAGAGCTATTCCCAGTGATAAAAACATCCAGACAAAGTACAATGAAAAAATCTGTAAATACACAGACCTAGCAATCGAAATGAAGAGACTCTGGAAGCAGGAAAAAGTTACTATTATCCCCCTGATTATGTCAGTAAGAGGCCTCACACCCAAAACATTCAAATCACACCTGAAACAGCTAGGACTCAACACTAACATACACAGAAACATTAAACCACAATTCTGTGAGAAAATTTCAATTTCAATAATATTAATAATAATAATAATAATAATAATAATAATAATAATAATAATTATAATAATAGTAATAATAATAATAATAATAATAATAATAATAATAATAATAATAATAATAATAATGATAATAATAATAATACGTATCAAGTTTGTTTAAAACAATGCAGAAAGTCGTCATTTTGAATACAACCCACATGACCAGAAAATAGTATACTTAAAATGAAATAGAAACTCTTTCACAACTCAAATTTGGTAACAACTGTTACCTACTATCCTAATCAGTGATAACATTCTCACATTTCTCCTGAAACTTGTCACAGAAGGGCAGGACTTCACTGAGGGAGGCAGAGAATTATAAATTTGTACGGAATTGTAAGTGAAAGATCGCTGATAGAGGGCAGAGCCATACTTTGAAACATTGAACAGATTACAATGACGGGTTACTCTAGTGCTAACATCGGACCTACGGCTAAGTTTTTCATACAAGTATATGGATAGTTGTGAGTCAATTATTTTGTAGGTTAAAGTAGCTGATTGCATAAAATAGCTTTGCTGCATATTAAGCCATTAAGTGGAGTAATATGATCATACTTACCAAATCCATACGAAAATCTAAGACACGCATTTTGTATTGTTTGAAGACTATCCCGATCCCTAACGAACAAGGTAGGCCAGTAAGCTACAATACAATATGCTAGGGAAGAAAGATTTAGCATATCACACAATCTAAGCCTAATGTCAGTAAACAAATACTGCCGGTGCAAATACAAGGTACGGAACTTTGAAAATGAAGTTTGTAGAAGATTTGCTACATGTGGTATAAGGCGGAGTGGGCGTCCATCAAAAGTCCCAAGTTTTTACAGCTATTGGCAGGCATTAAACGTTGATCCTCAATTTTAATGATAAAATCATCGAGGTTTGTGAGAAAATTACGATGCTCCCCAAATACGATGAGACCATTAAGAATTAGACTATGGGATTCCGATATTTCAAATATAGTATTAAGATCCTTGTTAATCTAATCCTGCACTGTTTTATAATCCGGAGTAAAGAAGGAGTAATAGATTTGTGAATCATCAGCATACTAATGAGAATGGCAAAATTTACAACGAGTGTACAACGAGAACAGCAAGGGCCCTAGAATACATTCCTGAGACACCCCTTTTGATATTTGTCTTACTTGAGATTCACAGTTGTTAACAATTACCATCTGTGTCCTATTAGATAAATAGCTATTTAAAAAAGTTACAATAGAATTATCCAGACCAAAATATCTTAGACTAATGCATTAAGTGTGTCGAAAGCTTTGCTATAATCCAATAGTACGAGAGCAGTATTTTTACCTCAATCACAAGCTTCAAAAATATCATTAGTAACTTTGTGCAAAGCAGTTGTTGTAGTACTATGCAAAGGTCGAAATCCAGATTGAGTGAATCGTATAATGCAGTTTTCAGTGAAGAAATTTTGAAGCTGTTCATGTTCTATCAAAAGGTACCGATCAAAAGTTCATAATAGTAGCACAGCATATACAAAAACAATCAGCAGGCTAACTTGAGTGACAGCCCGTGTAATAAAGGAATTCATCGTCAAAATGTCACTAGCGGCCATTTTGGGATACGAAACAGGGCCTGATTAACGTTAATTTAGGTTTTTTCTTTCCTGTGACAGAGTCGTATTGGCATTAAATAAACTAATTTATTATTACTTACATATAAAAATGTTTATAATTACTAATTTATTATTATTATTGAATATACAAGAATGATAACAGATAACACCATAAATGACAACACGAATATATCAAAATCGTTTTGAAAATCATAGCTAAAATTCCGCTCTACACCGCACGCCTATGACCTCCGTCAGAAATAAACAAATAAAATAAAATTTCGGCGCTCCTGCCGTTTAATGACAGCGTTTTGACAAAATGGAATCCCCTAATGGCGGCGTGCGCAGAAAAGATGCGCGTGAGAGTTAGCCTGCTGATTGTTTTTGTATATGCTGTGATAGTAGATTCAATATTGTGTTTGAAGTTGACAGCAATACTTACAATATACTAGTAGAAAAACAGATAATGAATATTGGGTGGAATCGGTGCTGGGTACATGATGATTATGGTATCATTAGATGCTTTAAATGTTGTCGTTATGGTCATCAAGTGAAAGTCTGCAAAGAAAAGAAAGTATGCTCTGAATGCAGTAATGAACATGATTATAAAGATTGTTCCAGTCATGTTAAATGCTCCAATTGTGATTTGTCAAACAGGAATGGTCCTCCCAGTCCCCAAGGTGAACAATACAAAACAGTATAAAGAGTTTAGACCTATAAAAACTGTACCTGTATATGAAAAACTTCTGGAAATGATAGTGAAAGAGCAGCTCCAACACTACGATAGAAACCAGATATTGGTCTCAAATCAGTCAGGTTTTCGTGAAAAATACTCTTGTGAGACTGCTATTGTGAGCATCTGTGATGATTTTCTCAAGATAATTGACTGTGATAAAATTGTGTTAGCTGTTTTTCTGGATTTTAAGGGAGCGTTTGAAACTGTTAATAGAGATATAATGTTGAAAAAGTTGGAAAATATGGGAGTTGAGAGTACTGTTCCCAGTTGGTTTAGGTCTTATCTTTGTAATAGAGTTCAATGTGTTAAATTTAAAAATAGTGTGTCTGATAGAATGAATGTAAATTATGGTGTACCTCAGGGAACTGTTCTGGGTCCATTGCTGTTATTACTATAAAAAACCTACAAGTTAACATCTCAAAAATTCGCTATTATATGTATAGACATCACTGGGTAACAATGACGAATGATGTCATAAATTTACAAAAAATTTTCCATTGGATAATGAACGGTCTAGAATTTCAAATATGTTGATCATATTTTTTGTATATGCGCATAGGTAAAAATCACCGATACAGGATACAATGAAAACAATGTAAAACAATGAGATCGCTAAATAAAAATTTACATAGCTGCACTAAAATATATCTGGATCCGCTCCAATGTCATAAAATGTTTAGATAATAACAGCTGGTAGAATAACATTTTTATCTTTTAACTTTTACAGCCCCTGCGTGCAGCGTT
The DNA here is from genome assembly GCA_917834065.1 of Ceutorhynchus assimilis. Taxonomy (NCBI): domain Eukaryota; kingdom Metazoa; phylum Arthropoda; class Insecta; order Coleoptera; family Curculionidae; genus Ceutorhynchus; species Ceutorhynchus assimilis. The sequence continues at coordinate 35,068,155 of OU892282.1, read as the reverse complement.
TACTGATACGACTTAGAGGGAATTGTTGCTTTTTTATCAGATCGAAAGTGAATATACGATTTAACTATTCCAATTGAAATTGGATTGAAAAGTCGATATGGAAATGCAAAACTATTCATAAAGTTCCTTGCAGGTTGGCTAAGTTACACACAATAAAATTGACAAATATGTTCCTTTCAAGAAATTAAATCAAATACTGACTCAAGACTATTTTCCAGTTCAGTTTGTCGTGAAACCGAAATGGACCTCACCGCAAGAGTTAATTTATGTTTTACAACCAAAAACTGACTAATGGTTAAAGTTTGCTCCATTTCGAATCTCTTGGACTATAAAAACTTTACACAGAAATCTCTCCCCTAATGGAAAATTATATTACTTACACGAGAAGAATATCTCTAAAATCATCCCTCTTTTATCCTAGTTTTAAAAACTCTTGGATTTTCTTTCCATTGTTCTCGTCACGCAAAACCCATTAGCCGGACCGAAAAAATAATAGACGGCCTAATTGCGTAATTATCTTGCTAGATCAAAGAGGATTTTTTTCCATTGTTAGTGTACATTGGATTTCTAGACGAAGCTTATGGACAGATAATCTCTGATTGCCTATTCATCAAGATTATTTAGGCTTATTTTAGGAGAAGTTTTTGACTAGAGCAAAGATTTATATTTGCAAATTTGTTTCAGATAATTCACCATGACCATGAAGACCAATGCAACTACAGAAGGAAATTTCATAGAGCTTACAACAACCGAATCATTGTTTAATTTATGTAAGTTCCTTTAAAATTAATTAAAAATTGCTTCATTTGTATTTGTTTTAGCCCAAATAGACTATAACAATGAAACCATCAACGACACATTCTATTGTGAAGTGAATCATAACGGGCAAGTCGAACAATATTACGTACTTCTCCCGATTTTGCTCATTTGCTGTCTCATAGCTATGATAGTTAACGTTATAGTGATAGCCAGCGCTTACTGGATCCGATGTCCGATGACGCCGAATTTGAAAATGAGCTTGAGCTTAGCTGCCGCTGACGCTGCCAGCTCCACCATGTACGGTACGCTGGTGCTGATATCGGATTATGGATTCAATTTGGGAGTGTTTCCTTGTGTCTTGGAACTGTTGAGGCTAAGTGGTATAGGTAAGAATTGATATAATTCAAACTCTAAAATACTAATATATAATTTGTAACTTTATATAACAAAATGAACTCGCTCCATTTCAAACTGTAACGCAGTTCCTTTATCTTCACAGCTGCTACTGATCTCCGTATTTGGCTAAAAATCAAACACTTTTATGAGTGCGAAATGTTCTCACATTACTTTATTCAAAGCCCCAGTTTTAGGAGCACTAAAAGTTACTATGAAAACATTGAGATTTCAGCAAATATCACGTTCCAATGATTTTAATACAAAGTATTGTATGAGTTTTTGTTGAATATGGGTGTAATTTCTCATAAAAATCCATTCGTTTGTTGCTTGATTAGGATATTAGTTGAAATTCACGGGACTTTAATTACTGCATCCGCTCCCAACTCAAGAGATTCGAATCTTATTGTGAGAGATTTAGTAATTATCTATTCGGATTGTGCATTGACTTCAGCTTAAATGTAAACATCCGCTTTAATATGAAATAATTGCTGGTGATTTATTGAATATAATGCCATCATAGCCTGAAAAATTATGGACAAATATCAGTATCGGACATTTTAAAAATCAGTTATTAATAATGAAAGTATGCCATGTGGAACATTAATATTAATAATACATTTCAATAAATCTACTATCAAAGCTCATCTATTTCAATCCTGGTAACTAATAATTTATGTAGAAATTAATTTAAAATATAACAAATGTTCCTAATTCATTCATTAATAATTTCCACCGTAGATTGCCTTTCAGCGGCTTTAGGCTAATCGACTTATGAATAATAAATCTGCAGGAAATTTAAAACTTTGATATGTATAGGTATAAAGTAACATTTCACTTCAAAGTTTGTTATATTCTACCAATTAATAATAATGTTTATCTTTCTTCAGCTATCCCCAGATAAGTTGCGCTAACTTTACGTTTATGGACGGTCTGGTCGTTGAGGACCCTGTCCAGCGATAAACGTTATCGTATTTACCGCACACACGGTCAAAATTAGGGCAAGACTTACTATATTGTTGCTGGATTAGACTCCCATATAAGCTGGATTATTCTAATTTAACAAAGCCCTGTTTGCTCTCCAGAATGGACCTTTCGAATCGTAAGAAAACAAACAGAGGGCTATAGTCCTATATCGACCCATCTTTATTTATTTGTTGAAAGTCTTAGGACCGCAATTTTTTTTTCTTGTTTTCTCTTTGTCTTTGTGTACTTTGCGTTGGAAGCCTTGAACAATACTGAATAAATTTTCACCTGATACATATTCGTCTTTAAAAAAGGGTACAAATTAATGACGTTTGTAAGTTTATGAGAAGTTAATGGGACAAACTTATTCTTAGATAGAGTTTACTATTGCGGGCTTTTCCCTAGACCTCAGAGTGATCGAAAAAGATGAAGTGCTCGTGGTGCTCGTACTACTATTTCCAAAAAAAAAAATACAAAAATGCCAAAAAATTCCTTGCTATTTTTTGGAAATTTTTAGATTTTTTTGGAATTGTACATACGGAACAGTTAGAGTGCTCGATACAGATAGAGTGCTCGTGCTTGTACCAATAATTCTAAAAAAAAAACATGTGTAGCGCTGTACACGTGGTAGAAGTGAAGCTTCCTAAAAACCAGGGAATGAGAGAGATTGAAGGTGCGACAGAGAGAATTTCAAAAGAAATACAACAGTACAGTGTGGTCATTTTATCTTGATAACATTTTAAACTGTCATAATTTCTTTATTTTTGAATTTATTTAAATCAATAGAAAAAAGCACAGGACACAAATATTTAATGTATAAATAACGGGAATAATCACAAAACATAATGATAATAGTATAACAAAAGAGAGACGCGCATCTGTAGTGATGTCTAAATGTCATCGGCGCTTGTGAATAATAGGCATTCCTCTTTACGCTTATAGTCCTTGGTTTGTGTCTATCAATAGCTGTCTTTCTCCGTCTCTTTACGTTATATCTTTCTTCTCTCTTGACTAACGAAATTTGCCCGTGACGCTTTTTCCAAATCACTCTCCATTGTCGTCCAAATATCAGAACCCCACCTAGGGAGTTTCACTTCAAAAATTCAAAAAATGCCAAAAAATTCTAAAATGGAATTTTTTAAATTGTTGTGGAGTTTTTTTGGAATAAAGAGTCGGGATAGAAGACGAAAGAAAACGCGCATTCGTAGTGACGTCACAAGAGTGTCGGCGCTTGATGATTGTTCAGTGTCGTGTACTAACCATGGTTCATTCCCCATCCCAGAGCGCTCCTCATCGTCGGCTCTCTAACTTGCGCCCCGAATGCACCAAAAAAAGAAGAATATTATGACGACGCAGCAATGAAAAGGACTTGATTGACAGATGAAAGATGACGGCGAGATAACATAGGATTATGAATGACACACTCGAACAACCACATTTTTATAATAGACCTATCTATTTTTACCTGTATGCGCGCGCAACACGAGGCAATGCATTTTTATTGGCTAACTAGTACAGGTGAGAGGTGTTCATTTTGCACGCTGGGCATCTCCTTGTCCTTGTTCATTGCCCATGGTCTGACAAGAATAAAAGTACAATTGTTATTCAACTTGACATAGCTTGACAAGTGACATTCAAAATTTTTTTTAATTTCTTATTGACAGATACGTTGCACAACACGCGGTTTTTCTCCTTCCCTTTTTATCCCGTGCAAATAAGAAGAACACATTGCTATGCGTAAGTCTAACATAATTTGGTACGTTTTGCCTCGTCTTGCGCAATGAGCATTCTGTGTCTTTTTTTAACTAATGAAGTTTTCGTAATATTACCTCTTTTTCTGGTAAAATAGATGGGTATATTACAATAAATTGTGCAAATTCGAATAAAATTATTTCTAAACGTGAAATTCTGATAATTTAAACTCTCTACACAACATATTGGTCCTTCGAAACCGGATACATAAGCTCAACGTTGATTTTCTACAAGAAAACACCTCATATTGGAATCATATATTCTAACCACACTTTTGGGCCAACGCCCCACAACAAGAGAAGAACAACGCCGGCCTGCATGTTGGAAAAGGCTTCAAACTCTAAAACAAAACGCCTATTTAGAGGCTCAACAACTTCTTCGAAGGCCTATAATCACCAGGTCAGTGCGTTCCTTTCATATTATTTTCCTCAATCCTCACAAGCTTTCATTTGGTAGTTGGTTCAATTTATTTAATACACAGTGTTTCGATCCACTTCCATATATTTAGAATTTTCTTAACAATTATTAATCTGATCATACATTACACTCCGTTGCCATAGCTTACATTTGTCTCTTTTGTTGTTCGAGATGGCCTCGGAGATGGCAGAGGAAGCCAGATGCAAACTAAAAGGCGCGCTTACAAGGTTTGAAAACTATTTTAATACTCTCTAATGATTTGATAGAGTTGGAGACACGTTTGCAAAGGCTACTTTGTTCTTTGGAATACTTTGGATGAATTTCAATTAATTATCGAGGCTTCGGATCCCAGAGACCCAGAACATGGTACTTTAAATGCCGGTAAAAGGGAAATTTTTGATAAACAAATTTTATCAGCTCGTCTCTGGGGCCCGAAAATTCCTAATTGATCAAACACCTTCACAGACAACGTCAAATGTGGGAAATAAAAGCAACCTGCCACCTAACCCCTCAAGTGGCGATGATGATTTAAATAATCTTAAGCTACCGCCAATATATTTGCCCACATTCGATGGTTCATATGATTAATGGCTATTTTTCAGAGACGCTTTTGGTTCTTTAATTCCTGATAATAGTAGGCTTACACCTGTCAAAAAGTTCCACCACCTATGCCTATCTTCAAAAGGCATAGCTGCTGAGACAATTGCTTCTCTACAAAATCTCTGACAATAATTACAATATCGCTTGGAACATTTTGAACGATATGTTTGAAAATAAAAAAAATTTGGTTAACAATCATGTAAGTGCTATTTTTAATTTGCCATCTATGTTGCGTTAATCTCATGTTAGAGAACTACTTGACGGCATTCAGAAGCACATTGGGACCTTGAAAGTCTTAAAATTGCCAACACAACTCTGGGATGTCTTGACATTGTAACATCACAATTCGACAACGTTAATAGACGAGCTTGGGAAACTGAAATCATTTGCGACCAGCTACCCACCTACACAGAACTAATTGATTTTTTAGAGGATAGATGTATCTTGGACTCGGTTGAATCCAGCATGTCAAATTTCAAAGGTTGCCAAATATGCAAAAAATTCGCTTCCATTTCAAAACAGGAGCACTACTCAATAGGGACATAAAGCTTCCGTATTTTTTGCTCGGTATCCGTATCGGTATCTGCGCATGTGCAGAAGCGATACGGAAGCCGAGATACCGTACGTACAACGTAACGTTACGGCCCTCTCGCGGTATCCGTATCGGTAACGTATCTTGACATTCCTGACACATGTGCCAAATTTTAAATGAATATAACCTCACTTTTTTTCCGGGTTGATTTAATTTGTTTAGTTTATACTTTCTTGAGTTTCTTGTGCTTCTCTATCGCAAAAAAAAATAACAATTTCAAGGTTAGATATAAAAACGCCGGAGTTTTGAGACAAAAATTTTTAGATTATGAGATGCGTTTACGTTTACCGGAACAGGGAGCGCTTTATGGATTTGTGGAAAAACCTACAACTTCTTTGTCCACACAAACAACCTGCTCAGACCCCTTCTAGTCTAGTTGCTAGTGAGCACTCCACCACAAACACTATCTTACTTTCCACAGCCCTAATTAAGGTTTTTGATGCTTCAAGCAAGCCTGTAGCATGTAGAGTGCTTTTGAATAGTGGAAGTCGAGCCAACTTAATCCCCCAAAATGTAACTTATTGAATTTACCTCTAGAAAAATACAATATTCTGTGACAGGTATCAAAACTATAACTTCTCGAGTAGTGATCAGGATTCAATCTAACTTCTCCAATTTCGAGGTAGAACTATCTTGCTTAATGCTGCCCGCCATCACCGGAAATGTTCCGGCTGTGCCCTTCAACTTCACCTCACTAAACATTCCTGAAAATATTGTACTGGCTGATCCATGTTTCAATGCTTCTAAACCTATCGACCTGCTCATCGGGGCAGATATTTTCTGGGAACTGATTAACATTGGACAAATTAAATTAGGAAGGGGTCTTCCCATACTCCAAAAAACACTTTTCGGATGGATCATCTCAGGGCCGATGCAAATTAGGTCAAACGCAGATCCTCACTCACATTCGGAATGCCTTCACTCCAACATCATAGAGAACCAACTAAATAAATTTTGGGAATTGGAAGAATACTCAAAAAAGAGAATATATGTGAAGAACATTTTTCTCAACATACTGTAAGAGCTCCTGATATTAGGTTCGTGGTACGTCTTCCTCTCAAAATTCCTATTGATCGTTTCGGCGATTCTCTTCAATTGCTCTGCAACGTTTTTTGACACTAAAAAAGAAGTTAGATGGAAACTATCAAAATTTCATTTCAGAATATGAAACACTAGGTCACATGTCCTTGTCAAAGAATCAAGACGATGATTCTGGTTACTTCCTTCCGCACCATTGTGTGCTTAAAATGAGCTCAACCACCACCAAGCTTCGCGTCGTTTTTGACGCCTCCTGTAAATCGGATTCAGGATTTTCACTAAACGACTTACTGATGGTTGGCCCCAACGTCTAAAACAGTCTGTTTTTTATCTTATTACGATATCGTTTGCATCCTGTGGTTCTGAGCGGGGACATTGAGAAAATGTACCGCCAAGTCAACGTGGCAGCAGATCAACACAATCTACAGCGCATACTATGGCGTGCTAACAGCAATGAGAAAATTATGACATATGAGCTGTCCACAGTCACTTACGGCACTGCATCTGCAGCATTCCTTGCCACAAGGGCTCTACAGGAAATAGGCAAACAGCATCTTGAGGATGAGCCTAAGATTTCCCACATAATAGTGATTTCTATGTTGATGACTTGCTCACTGGTGGCCAAACTGTCGAAGAGGTCAAACAAATTAAAGAAACTATTCAAGAGCTCCTTGTAAAATATGGTTTTCCTTTAAGAAAGTGGGCTTCCAATGAAGCATCACTCAGTTCTGTTCTCTCCACAAGTTCTAGACCGTTTGATACAGACAGCCCTTGCATAACTTTGGGGCTATTGTGAAACCATGGTTCTGACACATTGCAATTTGACATAGGTACTAGTGAGCCCAATGAGCGAGTTACAAAGCGCACAATCCAATCGCAATTCCATTGCGTAAATCTTTGATCCGCTTGTTCTTCTTTCTCCTGTAACAATCTCTGCTAAAATTATACTTCAGCAACTGTGGAAACTCGAGATATTATGGGATGAATCCTTACCCATGGACGTACACACCACTTGGTCTACTTATAGGACTCAGCTGGTGAGGCTGAATAAACCTCGACTCACTCTTTGTGGTAACTCTATTGAAATTCAAGTACACGGCTTTTCAGACGCTGCTACACCAGGATATGGAGCCTGTGTTTACATACGTTCTACTGATTCTCTTGGTAATAGCTACTCAGAGCTTGTCTGTGCCAAAACTCGGGTCTCTCCAATTAAAATGGTTACTATCCCGCGGCTCGCTGCTGTTCTCTTAGCTGATTTAATGATAACAATATTATCATCCATAACGATTACAATCAGCGAAAAAAACTATTGGTGCGATTCCACCATAGTAGGTATTGGCTTGGATCAAGTCATCTCTTCTTCTAAAAACCTTTGTAGCGAATCGAATTTCTCAAATCCAATCTATGACTAACTCCGATGAATGGGATACATCAAAACTACTGACAATCCAGCTGATTTTCTCACCAGAGGATTACCACCTTTAAGCTTACTGGATTCAGGCTTGTGGTTCCATGGCCGTCCTTGGTTATTTCACGTCAAAGAGGAGTAGCCAAACTGGGTTTTCAATGTTTCAAATGAAGATGCCTCTGAGTTGCGAAACATTTCTTCAGCTCTTGTAGCTTTGGAAAAACAAAAGTCCAATGACGTCTTACCTTCCTTGACAAATATTCAAACCTAACCAAACTTTGTCGCATTTTTGCATAAATATTACGTTTCAAGAATATTCTAAGACCAAAATCAGCAATTCATCTTAAGATGGGCAAAGGAAATTTGTCTGCTCAGGAGACAACTGATGCTCTCAATTGTCTCATTAGCCTGGTACAAGCTGAGACATTTCCTGAGGAATATTCTGCTTTGCAAAAGGGTCACAAAATCTCCAACAAATCAAAAGTTTTGAATTTGAATCCATTCTTGGATCATTCCAACAATGTGATACGAGTTGGAGGTCGCCTTCAAAATTCTGATCATGATTTTCAAAAAAGACATCCTATTATACTACCTCCTAAACACAGACTTACGCTTTTGATCTCACATTCAATTCGCACATTAAATTACTACATTCGGGACCACAATTAACCCTAGCTTCCTTCCGTTATTGGCCAATTAGTGGAAGAAATCTAGTGAAAGGTGTGTATCACAATTGCACAGTTTGCTTCCGCTTTAATACCAAATCTACACAATAATATATAATGGGCAATCTACCAAAGGCTCGCATAACACCATCTAGACCATTTTCTGTCTCAGGGGTTGATTATGCCGGCCCCTTTACTCTTAAGGATCGCAAGGGGCGCGGTTTTAAGACTTCCAAAGCTTACATAGCTTGTAAGCGATTTGACTAGCGAGAGTTTTTTGGCTGCCTTGTATAGATTCATGTCTCGAAGGGGTAAATGCGCACAGATATATTCAGACTAGGGAACAACCTTTGTTGGCACTAGTAATGAGCTCAAGGGTTTTCTGAAGCATAAATCCTCTGCCATCTCGGAAAACTTGGCGAATTCTGGTATACAGTGGAGTTTTATACCTCCTCGCTCCCCTCACTTTGGGGGACTTTGGGAGTCCAACGTAAAGTCGGTTAAGTACCATTTGAAGCGTGTCGTTGGTAACTCATGTTTGACATTTGAAGACTTCATTACTGTTTTGAACCAAATAGAGCTTGTCTGAATTCGAGACCTTGTCCCTTCTGTGACAACCCCAATGATCCTAATTTCCTTACACCTGCGCAATTCCTAATTGGGGAGCCCCTTACAACAGTTCTACAACCAAATCTGTTAGGAGTGGCAGAAAATAGATTGTCAAACTACGAACATAGGCAGCAGATGGTCCAACATTTCTGGTCCCGTTGGGCCAAGGAATACATTACCGAACTTCAGACTCGTACCAAGTGGAAACAGCAGCATCCACAATTGTTGAAGCCTGGCATACTTATCACTTGTCATCAGTAAGGAAGATGGACTCTCACCTTTGAAATGGCGAATTGGCAGAGTGACTGAAGTTTTTCCAGGAGAAGATGGTGTGATCCGCGTAGTATCCATCAAGACAACTACGGGAATATTCAAGCGTCCTGTGACAAAACTAGCCATCATACCCAATCAAGACTGTTAGAAGCCTAAGGGCTTTCAAGGGGGGCGGTATGTTCAGTTTCGTGTACTAACCACGGTTCATTCCCATCCCAGAGCGCTCCTCATCGTCGGCTCTGTAACTTGCGCCCCGACCACACCAAAAAAAGAAGAATATTATGACGACGCAGCAATGAAAAGGACTTGATTGACAGGTGATAGATGACGACGAAATAACATATGAATATGAATGACACACTCGAACAACCACATTTTTATAATTACAATAAATTGTGCAAATTCGAATAAAATTATTTCTAAACGTGAAATTCTGATAATTTAAACTTTCTACACAACAACAATAATAGTTTATAATCCTTCGTTTATGTCAATCGTTCTTCGGCTGTCATTGTCATTGGCTGTCTTCCTCCGTCCCTCTACGTTATATTGTTCTTCTCTTTCGTGTAGCCAAATTTGACAAAACGTGACGCGTCTCTCAAATCACTCTCCATTCTCATCTAAATACCAGATCGCCGCCTAAGAAGTGTCACTTCAAATAGCACAGAACACACATAAATAAATAACGAAAATAATTACAAAAGGCACAATGATAATAGTATAACAAAAGGGAGACGCGCATCTGTAGTGATAGTGATAGGCAATCCCTTTTTTCCTTTATAATCCTTGATTTGTGGCAATCATTGACTGTTTTTCTCCGCCTATAATATAATTTTTTTACTACTTACCTGAGAAATAGTCATTATTCAATCTATTTTTCTGGGAAAAAATTGAATTTCTCTTCCTAGCCTTATGATAAAAATAATGAAAAAAAACCTAGGTCAATAATGAAAATGATGTCATGACGCAAGAAAATTGTCATGCATGGCGTACCAGGTTTCTATTGGTTGTTTCAACTTGTCAATTAAAAAAAAAATACATGGTAAACAAGCATTATGGGAGAAAAGGTCGAAAGAATACACAGTCGTACATTTGAATTTTGTCCTAGAACTTTACAAAGCTTTTACTCGACTCTCGCTCAAAATTAACGATCCACCTCCTTTCCTAATGAACCCTTCACTTCACACACAATCTTTAATGAATTTGCCATTATACTACCGCTACCAAAATTCGACTGGCTAAACATCCTGTTAAAACGGATCCCGATGGGTAGTGTGACAAGTAGAGTTCATCCGGTCAAAACGCATTCCTTCTTTCTGCAGCGTTAAAAACGCATAGGGTGACACCGCACTAAGAAGTTTCACTTCAAAAACGCAATTAACAATCTCAAGTTTTAACTATTATTTTCATTTTTGTCTTCTGACTCAGATCCATTGCGATGTATTGAAACCCCCGCCTTCTCATTCCCATTTATGTCACCGATTAACTCGAACTGTTTTAGACAAACCCTTAACACTGATTAGATCGCACATAATTAGCCTTTGGCGAGTGACAGGGATAACACAGGAAATCCAAATGGAAACTAGAGGGAATATAATTTATGGAATTGCGTGGGTGAGTTTGGGGACTATGGGTCCTGATTTAAATATTCAACATGATTTATCCGAAGTTCCTAAATAATACACAACTCCTAGCCCGAATCAATGTTTAAGTAAACTTCGACGATCTAAATCACGGGCTAAGCTGTTAAGTATTTGTCAACCAAACTAGAGAAATCTACTTTGTAAGAACCATTTATTTATCACTAGAGTTATTACTGATAACTTAAATTATCTAAAGCTAAGAATATTTTGGCTCAATACATAGTGAGCAATTGAGAAGTTTAAAAGAATGATTCTGTGCACAGAGTGTGGACTGTTAAATTCTTGAAGTAAAAGTCCTGGAAAGACCGTACTAATCCCTTAGAGATCAGAGAAGTTATTGGTAACATTATGGTTGTCCAAAGTTGAAATTGAGTTTTAATTTCGCCCTGGTTTCAATCTGTTCGATTGGAGTTTTGAAACTGTTTACCAAACACTAGAGATATTTAAAGAAAGTTTCGCATTGAAGTTGGTCGAGAATTTGATAGGAACAAAACATACATCCGAAAACTTAATTTAATCAAGAAGTTTGAGGAAACATAAAACTCAAAATCGACCGTGCGTCGAACTGTAGCCGAGGCTCCGTTGTCGTCCAGGATAATTAGATATTCGGAACTGAACTTCAAACAAGATTTACGTTACACGCCAACAAAATCCATTTAATGCAGCAACTGAAGGCTGGGGTGTGTTGGATGTTCGAACAACAAGCAGTTAACGTGATTTTTTTCCGAGAAAAATCATATTTACATGCTGTGTGAAGAACAAATTGGATTTCAAGATGCTGTTGGAACTATAGCGGAGCTATTTGGACTTCCGGACATAAAATCGCGTTAAGCAATGTAGGGTGAATTTTTCGATTTTTCAGTTTTCCTTTTTGGACCCTTTTAGAGAAAAAGCCTTTGATAAAACAGAAAAAAAAATATATTGATACCCATCATTTAAGGAAAGTAATTAGATCCCGATTCCAGTGGAGATCTCACTCAAATCCAAACTTAGAGCTGGGGTCCTTAAAACAATAGACTCTTAGTAAGAGAATCGCAAAAGAATAGCTGAAAGAAAATTACAAAAAAAGAATGGTTTACAAAATCTGCAACCAAAGCATTTTTGACTTGAACTGATGCTATAGTCAATAAAACTATAAAGGCATGAAAATGTTTAATTGCATCTTGGATAATTAAATTTGACACAGAGTCAAATTGCCTCTTCAAATCGCTAGAGGCAAAAGGGAAACAGGAAACCAACAAAACAGCTGCGTTTCAAATTAAGCCTGTGACCTTGCCAACGTAACGAAACGGAATATTCTTTCGTAACATGAAACAGGAAAAATTACAAAACTAGTGCAATTAGGATGTGTATTCACATTAGATAACTTTTCTACGTACTTCCTCTAATGAAAGAAAGGTTTAGCTAATTTGAAATTAAATTGAGAATAAGTTTAACATCTTTCCTTTAGGTTTGAGGCATTTCAAGGATCTAGGAAAAAAAATTATTAATTAAATTCCTCCAAAATTTCAAAAATCAATTGAACATGTGTCTGTTAATGGAAGTTTCTAGACGTTTAATTTTCCAGTGCAATGCACGAAATCGCCAATCGACTGTGGCATTTATTTTCAGTGCAACAGGTAAGATGCTACTTTATTTAAAGATAACAAGAATTCCAATTAAATTTTTGTTTCAAGCTGGTATTATGAATCTTTTACTTGTTGCAGGCTAATAAAAATGCAACTTTGAAACTTATTTGAAATTGCAACAACCTATAAGGATTAAAACTCGTTATAAAAAAAATCTAATTAGGAAGTTCATAATTAACGGTATTTCTAGAAAAACAAGTCTCTGCTATTTTGTACAGAGTTTCATGAAAATAAACATTATTTGTTTTATATATTATAACTCATTAATATAATACCTTCAGTTTTATGCAAGAATAAATCACGAAAAGAAACAGCAAAATATATTAAATTTTCACATATTTTCAAGGAATTCAAGCTGTATTTAATTTGTTTCTAAATGTTTAATATTAAATCCTGTAGGAGTCAGTCATTTGAATTTTTTCGAGCAGCAGATCATAATATTTCAGCACTCGGTTGACATTAATTTTCGTTAATTAAAATTTTGCACGACACAAATTAGCTTTAGTATTAACTTTGCCAATATTTAAATACAGTGTAATGACCCGGGAAAAATAGACCCGTAGTTAACAAGGACTTCAAATACAAAAACAGTAAATTTAAATGGAATTAGATAATCTAAAATTGAATCTCCAATATTTTTAATCAATAAAATTGAAAAATAATGAAACAAATTAGCATTGATCCAAATTAATTAAAATATTTAAAATACGTTCAAATGTTATTTAATTAAATACAAGGTTGAGTAATCAAATTGGGTCCCAAAGTGACAGAATTATAATAAAAAACAGTATTTACGGGCCGACACGAGTTTGACATCCTTTGAATTATATGTCCTCACATTCTCATACGAAATCTGTTGACCCTGATAATTCCAGGAAATTGCGACATAGGTATTCGGTTTTGTACAAATAAATTATATTTCTTAGAAAATAAGAATGGTCAGTGAATGGACATGACCCCAAATCTTTGGGGGAAACGAAAAATATAAAAACAGCGGTTTCGGAATAAGAGTAAATAATCAAAACAGTTATTTTAGAATAGTTTAGTTAATTAAGGACGAAGTGTAAGTACTCTAGTGACATGTTTCATTTGACTCCGCTAATGATTGAAATGACTATAAAGTAAGTGAATTGACAATGAGACTTCGCAAATATGTTACCTAATAATCTAAGTGAACTTTTTAATATTGCAACGGCCGCCAGTGTGTCAAGAATCGCATAGCAGATTCGAGATTTTACGTGATGTTCGAAAACAACGTCGATTGCGGTTCTGTGATACGAGTTAAATAGTGATTATTGTTGTAAAGAGTTTGATTGTTCAGTTAGTTATTAAAGTAATTAGTGTCAGAGTGTATTGTTACGTGGAATAAATTATTGCTGTGTTAATTGGACTTTGATTTTTGGAATAAACGAACCGAACCCAAGATTTCTGTCAGGCAATACAAAGCCGTGACAATTGGTGTCAGAAGTGAGACATAAACGACTGCAGAGTGAAATCCAATTGCGGAAGTGCGGGGACACTAGTGTATTGTAAAAACTGAACACTAAGTGAATACTGGGACAGTTTAGTCAGTGCAAACAGTGACAATCACAAAAAGAGACTTAACCGATCGTGTGAATTACCCCGGAAGTGATTCTAGACCCGATTTTGACTGTGATAGTGAATCTTCGAGTAAGTTCTAGAAAATTATATTTGGAAACTAAGGGAGATATCGTATTTATGATTTCGACGACGTGCTCGGAACATCAATAGTCATTCAGAGAAAGTTTTTCGAGGAGTTTCGGGAAAATTCTAGAACATTCTATTTGGAAACCAAGGGAGATGTCGAAATTGTGACTTCACCGACGTGTTTGCTGTATCAATTGACATCTAGAAAAGAAATTTCGAGAAAATTCCAGAACATTCTATTCTAGAATAAAGCAAGTAATCCAATTTGTGACTTCACCGGCGTGTTTGGAACTTCGAGCAAAGACTAGAAAAGATATTTGAAGAAAGTTCGAGGGAAATTCTAGAACGTTCTGTATATGCCTATCACAAGACAACAAGCAAAAATGGACGAACAAAAAATTGAAGAACTTCTGCGCAAAATGTTGGAACATCAAGAGACCAAACGACAACAAGAAAAACAAGATGAATAAGCCAAACGACAGCAAGAAAAACAAGACGAAGAAGCCAGACGACAACAAGAAAAACAAGACGAAGAAGTTAGACGGGCAACATGTATTTGGCCGACCAAATGTTAATTTTTCAATATTCGCCATACTCAATCGTTTGGTGGTCGTTTGGTGGTCTTTGGTATCCCACTTTTAATATTTGGTGGTAATTACTTAGGCAGTAATTAACAATTAAAAATTTCATATGACGTTGGCCGACACAACCTGATTCTAATTTATTTTTTGGCCCATTTATAGTCAAATCGAACGTAAATCGTTTGGTGGTCACGAATTTACCGAATTTAGCGTTTGTTAGTCAATAATACCGGAGTAATTAATCAATTAAGATTGTTTTCTGATATATTTTAATTAATCGTCGCGCATGCGCATATATTATCTGTTTTTCATTGAGCCGCCTCGATCGCGGCGTTGCCGTTGCGATCCGGAACTGGCGGTGGGCCGGTGGCGTGTCAACTCGCGAGTCGCGGACTCTGCTTGTACTGGATACTAGATTACTGGATTGTCGTTGTCGTGGTCAGTGGTCGCCACAATAGCAAAAATGAAATTAACTGGAGTTTTATTTTGTCATAAACCCGCGAACTTAATTACTGTTATAGACGTTATAGTTACTTGAAAAACACACATTTTGGTTTTTCAATTGCTTCAATAGGATAAATAACAAAAAAGTTATGGAAGTAAAACTTGGATCGCAAATTTCCAATAAAGGCAATAAATCACTTACAATGAATGAAAAATTTAAATTTGCGACCAAATAAGCTTCATTACCGCCATAACTTTTTTGTTATTTTTTCAATTGGAACAATTAAAAAACCAAACTGTGTATTTTTTAATTCTCTACGAAAAAGTATATCACACATTTTTCAAAAAAAGTTGGTCAAAATTGATAAAAATTCAAAAATAAAAAAAAAACACCGTTAAGGAGTTATTTACAAACAATTGAAAAAACCAACATGGCGGCCAAGATTTTCCAGGGTTCCCGGAATAGGTAGGAGACTTTAGGACTTTTAGTATGTACCTGGTATGTCAGTAGGGTTGAGAACTATCTGTAAAAAAAAATTCAAGCTTGTTAGAAACTATTTTTTTTTTTCATTTGTCAATGGTTTTACTCTATAAATTTTTGGAACCAAAATGAAGTATCGAGCAATTTTTTTGAAACATTTAGCCGAGAAAATATCTAATGAAATATGTTATGTTATATATTTTTTTTTTGAGAATTAGGTACCTATAATATACAATGTATATTTTTTTTTTGAGAATTAAACTTTTTTTATTTTTTTACATTAACTGTAAAAATGTTATTTTTTTTTTCGTAGAAGGAATGCCTACTGCAAATAAAAATTGTAGGATTTTTCTCATTTTTTGGTTGCAGCACCCAACGGCCAACGCTTTATTTATTTATTTATACTCTACCAATTTATTCTGTAAATTCATTAAATACACATACAAAATACAAACATTCGTTTTTATTCAAGGAAACAACACTTTTTCAAATTAAACTGCAATACGACGTAGAAAATCATCGAACTATTTGAACAATAATTATAATAAATTTAACTCTTATGTACGGTGGATACATTCGTCTTAATTGTATTCCTGTGAAAAACATTGAAAAAACCCGTCAGAGACTAGACTTTCGAAGTTTGTATGCTTGAGTGGTTGGCTGATCATGAATTATTATCATCAATACTTATCAACATTATCAACCGTATTTTCCAAACTTGCACAAAGACTTGGGTTAGTTTGCTTGCTGCCGATCAGGGTAATCTCTAAATCAATTAAAGATTTTTGCAAGCTAAGGAAGGAATATATCAATTTTGCATTTTGTTCCTATACAGGAGAATGCCTCACGTAGCCCGTGAATAAGATTGCAGTTGGATCAAATGCTATCTCTAGTAATCCACTTGCAACCTAAAAAACTTCTTATTAATGCACGGGCTAAGTAAATCACGATATATACCTATTTTCAGTATTCGAGTAAGTATAGATACCTACCTAATTATTCGTTGATTGTAATGAAATAATTGATTTGATTGAAAATTATAGAATAGGTAGGCAACGCCGCGATCGAGGCGGCTCAATGAAAAACAGATAATATATGCGCATGCGCGACGAATAATTAGAATATATCAGAAAACAATCTTAATTGATTAATATCTCCGGTATTATTGACTACCAAACGTTAAATTCGGTAAATTCGTGACCACCAAATGATTTCCGTTCGATTTGACTATAAATGGGCCAAAAAATAAATTAGAATCAGGTTATGTCGGCCAACGTCATATGAAATTTTGAATTGTTAATTACTGCCTAAGTAATTACCACCAAATACTAAAAGTGGGATACCAAAGACCACCAAACGACCACCAAACGATTGAGTAAGGCGAATATTGAAAAATTAACATTTGGTCGACCATACACATGTTGCCAGTTAGACGACAACAAGAAGAGGCCAGAAGACAACAAGAAAAACAAGACGAAGAACTCAAGTGACAAAAAGAAAAACAAGAAGAAGAAGCTAGACGACAACAAGAAGAGACCAGAAGAAAACAAGAACGACAAGAAGACATTGGACAACTGCAAAAAATATTTCAAACCATACAAGAAACTGTCGCTAACCTAGACCAGAAGATTGAACAAGTTAAAGACGATGTGCAAGAAGTTAAACACGACGTTCAGGAAGTAAAAGCTGAAGTCAAAACCGATGTTCAAGAAGTTAAAGACGATGTTCAGCAATTAAGACAAGAAGTTGAGGGAGGACCAAGTTCAAGCAGTTCAAGCACTTAAAGATAAGGTGAATAAATTAGCAATACAGTCCATTAATCCAGTTAGTGTTGGGGCATTCTCTGGTATGAAGATAAAACCACCAACTTTTGACGGTTCTACATCCTGGACCATGTATATCCGACAATTTGAAGCTGCTACAAATACAAACGGATGGAACGACCAAGAAAAAGCTACAGCCCTAATAGTGGCGCTACGAGGACCTGCCTTAGACCTTCTTCAGTCCATTCCTTCTACCAACAGAATTACCAGCATCTAAGCCAGACGTTAAAATTGCGCTTCGGAGATCATAACAGGCAAGAAGTATTTAGAACTCAAGTCAAATCAAGAATTCAAAAACCCGGCGAGAGTTTACAAGAATTCGAATCAGAAGTTAAAAGGCTAGTGAGTTTGGCGCTTCCTGCAGCTGGGGAAGACATGCAAGAATGTGTAGCGTTTGCAAGCTACTTAGTATTTAGTTGTGATTTTTATTTAAAAATGTCTTGGAGCAGCAGGTTGTACAGTACCGTTGATGACGTAGCTTAACTGTTGAAATGTATTTTTACCAGACAACCTCTCTCAGTTGTAACCTTGATTTTGCTACTCGCCAAAATTGATATTGTTTTCAGCTGATAATCTTAAACTATTTATTATTATTATTATTATTATTGTTATTTTGTAAGATTATTGAGCAATATTTACAATGCTACCGTTAAGGTTATATTTGAGGTTTAATAAAAGATGTAAATAATTTTAAGTTAAGTTATTGTTGTATACAGGCCCTTAAGTTTGTTGCTACATTCATGCTCCGAATGTCATGTCATTGCTTCCTGTCGTTCTCCAAGCCACTTTTCTGAAGGTGCTCGGACGGTACCGTCGTACTGGTCCCTTTAATAATAATTTTATCCCTCATCCCTTCAGAAAGTCAAAATTTTGTCAGTTTCCTCGAATTTCACTTTAAATGAGTAAGGGTTAATTGCTCGTAGTGGCCTAGTGCTCGTGGAAATGTTTTTCCCTTGTGTTATCGAGAAAGTTCCGTGACCTCGTTTGAGATCATCGCCGGTAAGTTTGGTTTTCCAAGTTTATCTAAGGCATCCTGCCTAATTTCGTCTTGTATTATAGATTAAAGTGCATTTGGATGGCCTGGGAGATGCCCTCTATCAATATTTTCGTGGTTGAGCCACTCTTTTTGTCTCCAGATCCTTGATTTTCAAGGTAAGTTTGCTTCGGCTATGATAATCCCTTAAATCACCATGCAAGGGTTGTTATAAAAGATAAATATAATTATTAGGATCTACCGAGGGGCCCCAACTGTAGTGGTGCCAGTCACCAAAAACCACTGCAATTTTATCTACAAGAGTGTGCAGCTCGCAGCCTCCAGCACCTTTTGGCATGTCTTCATGGTGGCTCTTATGAGGGTTTTTTAATTGAACTCACCCTAGCTGGGCATGGATTAAACAGGTTTTTTTTATAATTATAAGGTTAACTTTATGTCTTAAATTCTTGGATTTAATTAATAACTTTTGGTCCTGATCAGGCCAAGAAGTCAAGGGTTATATTGTACTGTTACATTGCACAGGGTGCAATGAATTGTTAGGGAACATTTAAGCTTTTTTTAGATATAAGGATTAGGGAAAATTTCAGCTTTTTAGGTTTAAGAATTTAATGAGGGATATACATTTTTGCACTCAGGCTTTAACAAACATCAAAGTTTCAATTAATAAACAAAACTAAGTGCAGACAGTTGTTACAATAATTATTTTTGGATTACCTATTTTTCAGATTTCTTTTACTATGCAATTTTTGATAAAGTTCATTTGAGGATTTGGAACTTAAAATTTAAATCTTCTGGCGCCCACTAAAGACACTCCTTATCCACCCTAATTATGCTCTCTGGCGAACAGCTGCCACTGCAGTACCTTTTTTGTTAAAAAAGAGGCTACAAATGAATGGCAGTATCTGCGTTCATTGATGGTATCAGAGATTCCAAGATCCAGGAAAACCTAAGAATATCTAAGTTCAGAAAAAGTAGCGAAGCCCTTGTCCGAGCATTAGAACTGGAAGCAATATTTGGTGCCTCACGACCCAGAATACGAGCAGTGTCCATTGAAGACCCAAAAGATAAACAGTTGTCAAAAGAGGATGGTAGCTTCGAAACTGTAATGGGTAATTTCATGGAGAAAATGGAGAGAATGGAGAAACTGTTACTAGAAGATAGAAAAATGGGAAACGATTCTAGACAAACACCAACCCCGAGAAACCGAATAGAGTGCTACCGGTGCCATAAGGTTGGGCATATTCAAAGATATTGTAGAGTAAGGATGTCCTCTCCATCAAGGGATCGTTTCCAATGCTTTTCGAGATCGAGAGACGCCAGCCCTAATAACAGACAGGAAAACGAGAACTAACCAGTATGGAGGGGCGAATGCTGGTTAGTAATGACGAAGCCCCCAGGGTTGTTTACATAAAATCATTGGGCAGTCATTATAGAGGATTAACATTCGACGGACAAATTAATGGAGAATTGAAAACCATCACTTTTGATACGGGTGCTGAAGTTTCCATAATTAAAAGAATATAAGTCAAGTCTCGGGCAATCCAACCGCTCACTAGAAACCTGTCACTAGGAACAGTCACGGGCGATTCGGCACCAATTCAAGGGAAGCTATGGTTGAGCTTACTTTTGGATCTACCACCTTCAGGCACAGAACATTAGTCGCCGATATAGAAGATGATTTTATTTTGGGAATGGATTTGATCGGCCAACATGGTTTCTCTTTTGATCCTACCATGAATATCCTTAAATTTGGTGATGAAGAAATTGTCCTAACAACACAAGAAGAATCCGAAGCCGTTAAGATCTTGGCCACAACCCCAGTGAGGATTTCTGGAAGTACTGAGAAGATCATTTGCGAAAAATTAGAAACAAACCCTGGGTGCTGCGTTGGACTAACACGTAATTTTATTGGAGATAAACCAGAAAGATTTCTTGTTGGAAAGACTCTAGTAAAAACAAATGGAGACATTATGATAAGAATTGCCAATGTTTCTGCCGAAACAGTAAGAATAAAAGAAGGAGACATTATTGGAACTGTCGAACTAGTTAAGCAAATATCGAATTGTGACCTACTAGTCTGGGAGACGACCGCATTTTTCCTACCCCGATCGAGTTATGTGTCGACACTATTATCAATATATAGTATTATGTGCATCTATTTAACTGTATTCCTGCCTGAGAGCAAATGCTGCCGGAAATATCTTTTAACAAATTATTAACAAATTGAAAAAAAAAGTAACACTACCCCGTGAAACGGAGACAAATAGCCCACGTTATTAAAAAATAATGGAATGAAATAGAAATGAAAAGTCCTGAAGGACAGCTTGCTAGATGGATTGAGAAATTGCAGCAGTACGATTTCCAAATTAAACATCGACCTGGAAACCTGCATAAAAATGCTGACGCTCTGTTTAGACGACCATGTAAAGAAGATTGCAAGCACTGTCAAAGAATCGATGTACATGCGAAAAAAACTAGTCCAGCTATAAGGAGAACGGGCCTGATCGTCGATAATAAATGGACTACCAAACAAATGAGAGAAGATCAGGAGGTAGACCAGGACATCGGGCAAATTCTACATCTTAAAGAAAATGATAAATTTAGGCCAGAATGGAGGGAAGTGTCGAACAAGAGCTTGATTTACAAGGCGTTGTGGGCCCAGTGGAACTCTCTGGCCGTAGAAAATGGTTTGCTCAAGAGAGTTTGGGAAAGTGCCGATGGGAAATCCACTAAGAGCCAACTGGTTATCCCAAAAGACCGAGTGGAAGATGTATTAAAAGAAATACACGACGGAACTTCAGGGGCACATTTCGGAGTTAAATAGACTTTGGACAAAATCCGGGAACGTTTCTACTGGGTTCACTACCATCAAGACGTTAAAAGCTGGTGCCGAAAATACGACATCTGTGCTACCAGTAAAGGCCCTAACTAAGATCTCGGCGGCCCATGGCACAGTACAACGTCGGTCTTCCATTTGAAAGAATAGCGATAGATGTAGCCAGACCGTTTCCAGAGTCAGAGCGTGGTAACAAATACATCTTAGTTATCATGGATTACTTCAGTAAATGGCCAGAAGTTTTCGCTATTCCCAATCAAGAAGCCATCACTGTTGCCCAGGTGCTAGTGGACGAAGTGTGCCACTAGAGTTACATTCAGACCAGGGACGAAACTTCGAATCTGCCATCTTTAAGAAAATTTGTGAGATCATGGGTATTCGTAAGACAAGGACAACACCTTTACATCCACAGTCTGATGGCATGGTAGAACGATTCAATAAGACCATAGAGGAACACCTGACAAAAGTGGTCGCAAGGAACCAGCGAGATTGGGACAAGCATTTGCCGCTTTTTTTAATGGCTTACAGAGCAGCTGTTCACGAGTCAACAGGTGAAAGTCCAGCCAGAATCGTTTTTGGAAGAGAACTCAGGTTACCTTGCGATCTGATGTTTGGGATACCTGAAGAAGAACGAAAAGAAATTCGAGACTATGCCGACGAAGTAAGGGCACGACTTCTGGGTATCCATGATTTTGCTCGGGAGCATATTCAACTAGCCAGTGACCGGATGAAGACCAGATACGACCTGAAAGCCAATTCAGCCGAATTTCAAGAAGGTGATTTGGTGTGGCTGTATAATCCAGCTAGAAAGAAAGGAATATCGCCGAAATTGTCTTCAGCAAGGGAAGGACCCTACAAAATAATCAAGAGGATCAATGATTTGGTTTATCGAGTCCAACGCAACACCAGGAGTGAGATGAAAGTTGTACATCTGGACAGGTTAACGAAATATCATGGGCGTGAAGTTGATCGGGACGATCAACCTTAAGAGGAGGGCAGTGCAACGGCCGCCAGTGTGTCAAGAATTGCATAGCAGATTCGAGATTTCACGTGATGTTCGGGAACAACGTCGATCGCGGTTCTTCTGGAATTTACAGGAATAAATTACGGCTATATATAAGGACGGGTTTTAGCTTGTAAGTTTAAGTTAAAGTTTGACTGTGATACGAGTTAAATAGTGATTATTGTTGTAAAGAGTTTGATTGTTGAGTTAGTTATTAAAGTAATTTGTATCAGAGTGTATTGTTACGTGGAATAAATTATTGCTGTGTTAATTGGACTTTGATTTTTGGAATAAACGAACCCAAGATTTCTGTCAGGCAATACAAAGCCGTGACAATATTTTGTTTAGTATAAATAGGAAAGTTAATGACTATTGAAATCTGTGTGTTTGGATTAATGATTACAGTTAAATATTTTGAACTCTAAGAATTTATATTGAATACGTAATATTGAATTGAGATAGTATTGTTATGTCTGAGTGTAGATCGTAAAGAATTAACATATTTGATAGTTTGTGATAGTATTCTCTCTGGCTGAGGTTTCGATTGTGAGTAAAGCTTTGTACAAATTTGGCAGTAAGCGAAATCAGGGGTTTCTATACGCTTATAGAATTGGACGTGTTAAAAATTGTAACATTTTGACGTGTAGAAGTTTTAATTAAAAATATTGTAACCTAATGTAGTAGGGCTCTATGCAAGAGTTATTTAAGTACAAGGCTTTTGATTGTAACATTCTATTTACAAGCTCAAAGCAGTATAAAGGTGGCTGTCAGTTAGCATCATTTAGAATTATTTATTTTGATTTTAGAAAGGTGTACCATTGTAATTGGAAAATCTCTGGTTATTTTCTCATTAATAAAGTATATTTATTAACGCATAACCATACTTCAGTTGTTTCTCTCACTTGCAAATAGACCCGCCCCTACAAATTTATTTTACAGTGGCTGCTCAAGGAAATAATTAACATCAAATACGACCGCTCGCAATTTACCATCTAACCTAAATAATAGAGTGCTTGGCGCGGATGCTACAACAGTAACATGCTTTATAAAACTCATATTATGCTTTAGTGAAATTCTATATTCGTCTGATATAATATTTCCAAATGCACAATATCGAGTAACTTCAGTTTTACATCAACCAAACAACATAGTATTTTATGCCATGCCGATCACGTCTCGCATAAAATGTTGGTTTATTATCCCTTATGCAGCCAGAGCAGAAAATTGCGTTCCGCTCGGAATATTGTGGATAGCCTAAGTGCTTGTCAATATATTGAGGGACGATAAAAGCCGTCTTGGATTGTTTCGGCTCAAACTTGCTTGCCAATAATGTTGACAAGCATCTTAAGTGTGATCTTAGGGAAAGGGAAAGTTTTGCATTTCTGTATTAGGTTAGCGTTACGTGGTTCGTTTGATGACGAGAAATATTCGCAGTTATTGGAGCTTCAGGCTTCAGTTGTTGGAAGGTAATTTTTGGAAGGAACTTCAGATACTTATCGGGAAATGAAAGAAGAGAGATGTTTGTTAATAAACTTGAAAAAAGTCTATAAAAATCATTTTTGACTCTTGAAGAACTGAGACTAAACTAGAAAAGCATACAAATCGTATTCCTGAATCTCCTAGAGAAAAAATTCCAACTAGAAAGCATGAAAATCCTATACCTATATTACTGGCTCTCCTAGAGATAAAATTCAAACTACAGGAGCATGAAAATCTCATTGCTGAGTCTACTAGAACCGAAATGAGGCTAGAAAAGTAATCTTGAATCCCTGACAATCTTATAAATGAAGTTGATAAGCAGCTAGATGAAAAGTTATAACTAAACTAGAAAATCCTAAACTCTGTTTAAAAAATTTGAACAAAAAAGAAACAGAAAAATCCTATCCCAGGCCCCATGTTACTTGACTCTTATTTCTGGCCATTCTAGAATAGAAATTACTTCATAAGTATTAACAAAATACTAAATTATAAACTTCATGTTCAAAAGGAATTTTGACTCATTCAAATAAGACTCAGAAATTTCTGGTTTTTGACCAAAAACTCTTTCCACAAATATTTTTTCTACAGCTCTTTTCTGAGTTCCTTCTTCAGATCTTCAAAAACTGTTAAATACTTGCAAAATTATCTTCTTCAACAACAGGCACATCTTTCTGAGTAATTCCAGATTTTTTTTTAACTGCTTTGGGCTCTTTTGAAATTTGCAGATGCAGGTTTTTTCTTCTCCAACTTCTACCATAGTTTTTTAAACAAAAACTTCTTCAAGCTCATTCTCCATCCATAGAAAATGAAGGAACAACATCAATTTTGTTAGTGTCTTCAGAAACAATTATAGCTTCTATAGGAGCTTCACTTCAGATAAAATTTGAGGCAATTGACCTCTGGGGCATTTTCGCGATTCCCGAAAACGAGGCCGATAAGCAATCCCGTGTATTATCCTTGCTGAAAACGAACGTACAGGGCAAGAATGATACATACCTACAGGATTGCTTATCGGCCACGTTTTTGGTAATCGCCGCCGGTGTCACCATTTCCGACGTCATAACTTAGTCGTCAGCTGTTTAACCAGCCTTCGTCTCTCTTAGAGATAAAATTCAAAATAGAAAAGCATGAAAATCCTATTCCCGGATCTCCTAAAAATAAAATTCCAACTAAAAAAGCATGAGAATCCTATTCCCGGGAGTCTTGAGACTACTTAGAGAGGTTCCTGCACTAGGAATAGGTAAAACTCAAAATTGCACTTAAATAACTTAACCAGTCGATGCAGGATAAGAGACAGCATCTTAGAAAAGCAAAAAACTTGAACTTATACCAAGAATTTACTTGTCTAGGGACTCATAAGAACGCATCAAGAGAGAGCGGAACAACCTCTTTAAACAACTTCCATTCATTCATTTATACGACGTAAAACTTTGGTTCTATTTTAATCCAAATTCACTTGTCAGTCTTAACACTGTAAAAACAAAATTTCGCGTCAAAACTCTAGAATAGGAGCTTGATAAACATAAAACTTTATACGACGACTCCTGCTGACTTAACGTTTTTTTTTTATGTGGTTAAGAGCCATGAATTTGTTTTTCTAAAGTAATATATAAATTTCGTTTTCTTTTTCAGTTATAACAGTTGTTCACCTGCTAGCACTAAGCCTAAACCACTACATAGGAATTTTGAAGCCATTACATTACAATTCGATAGTTACAAGTAAAAAGGTAAGTTGCAGACATTCCATTAAACTCTTTCTGTTGCTCAAATTACAAAGACTTTCTACTGATAAAATTTTAATCAAGTTTTCATTGTTCCAGGTTTCAGCAGTAATTTCGCTTCTCTGGCTATGTCCCTTTGTAACTGTTGTAAGCATGTGTGCAGCATTTGACAGCGAAGGAACTTTGCAAAATAATTTTATAAACAATATTGCTGATACACCGGAGTAAGTTCAATTTTTCCTTTATTCAAAGTGTTTTTACAAAAGACAATAATAGTCGTATTTACCTGAATTGTATAGAGGCATCACATCTAAAAGAAAATTGAGTTTCTTTTAGATGGATTATGTAAATTGAACTGTCTCAATTTCCATTTCTGAAGAGATGTTTCTATATTTCAGAATTTTTTTTGATGTCAGTACATCAAATAACTAACCCAAAAAAAATAATTTGTATTTACTTCAATTATTTTACACAATCTCATAGAACATGATTGAAATTCTTGAGTTGGTAATATCTACGCACTCAAAAAGGCAAATTAATGGCACAAAATGCTTGGTTGTTAATTATTTTCAGAAAATAGGAGTAAAAGGGACGTGTTTACATACCTTGCCTAACTCGTGTCATTTTCCCATTAACAACATCCCCTTTGATATTTATTTTACATGTTAATAGAGTGATGTTTTAATGCTAAAAGAAGCTAAATACATACTACTATGTATAATTTATTATTCACCATGTTCTATGAATCGTAAAGCCGCCTTCCGGATTATAGCAATTGAACTTAAACGATTTACGATTCACTGACATGAAGGACGACTCGGTAAATTAAACGTTCCCAGCTGATACAATAATCCTGAGACGTGTATTTTCTGAAACTTGTTTATTGTTTTAATAAAAATTACATTTGCAGGTTTATGAACACATTCTCCTTCAGAATATCGTACTCTTCGCTATTTTTCGTGCCGATTTTTATCATGGTAGTCTGCTACACACACATACTTTTTGTGGTCAAGAAACAGCAAAACAGGTGGAATAATTTGTCAAGAATCGGAAGTACCAGAATTAAAGGTAATAATAGTCCAATCAAACAAAAACGTTGCTGAATAAAATTATTTCAGGAAAACCTAGTCAAAAGCTCAGTCGTGAACGCAAGCAGCTAGAAGGCAACGTCAGAGCCATCTACACAACTCTACTTATATTGGGATCCTGTTTTCTCGGTTGGGCTCCAGCTCTACTTATGTACACTTTAACCTGCATATCAGGCTGCTACATTGCAGGCAAAGACTTGGAAGATTTGAATTGCAACCATTTGTATTTGGTTTTAGTGTTACGGCTCACCGATAATATTTTGACGATTTCGAAAATGTTGGCCAACCCGATTATTTACAGTATCCGGATGAGGGAAATTAAGGTAAAATTTTTCCTCAATAAAAATTAATACAGAAAAATGTTTTTTTTTTTTAGGAAGGTACACATAGGATGTTTCTGGCAATAGCTGGACTTTTTTGCAAATCGAAACGCAACGAACTGGAAGCGTCTGGATTCTATTACAGGTCTAGGTTGCATAATAGTTCGGGTGGTACTATCCAGGTGCGGATGACGTCGATAAAGACTTCCAGGAATGGCAACGATTCGATTATGAACAAGGAAGATAACACGTTTTTGTAACTGGCTGAACTGAATGAGAAGTTGTTGTAAATATGATTGTCTAATAATATTGTCTATTATAATTTAATTTATGTACATAAACAAAAAAACTTTTGAGGGGAAATAAAGCTTCTAATACTAGGATAATGGTAGTATATTAAGTGACACGGTACCTAAGTCAAGTGGCACTTTGCTAATTGGATGGAATGTCATTCCTATTGACAATGCGATAACTTTTTAATATTGTTAATTTTCAAGCTTGGTCATACAAAAGTTGATTTTTTCCTATTCTATATATTTATTTTATGCTGTATCATAAAACACACTTTTACGTAAGTACCTATTTAGTATAAGTCAGGAAAATGAACTTTCACAGTACTAGTCTGGTCAAAATTAAACTCAAACTGACGTCAGTACTAGTTTCCACCACGTAGGTACTTAGTACTTTACATAATTTACAGGTGTACTATGCAAATTCAAAATACATTATTATTGCAAAACATTACTTTCAACAAAACAATATAAAATAGAATATTGTTGTTTTAAACTTCCATACATCTCACTCATACTGTGAAAGCTTGTTTTCCAAACTTATAACGTAAAGGTTATTTTTGATATTTTAACGAAAGCCAAAAAATTATAGTCCGTTTTGTTGAGTCCAATTTTATTCACATCATTACTGCACTAGTGCGGTAATATTTAACACATTCGTTCATAACATTACAATATTTTTAATTGTCGCTGATTTTTTTTTGTAATTTATTAATTTTAAAATCAAGACTGACTAAAAATAAATGTGAATATATAGAAGTATAGCTGAAAGGTATATAACATAACTAAATTTTAAAAAATTTCTGTCTTGTTTTATCTGTGCAAATATAAGATTTCCAATGTTTTTTAATGTGAGCTTTATAGTAGAAATAAATATCTAGTCAATGATAAATGTTATTTTGTAAAATACAGAATCTATGCTTATAGCAATTGTATATAGAGTCCAAAAAACCCTAAGACACTATGTGCAAATAATATTTAAAGTTTAGATATAATATTATAGGTTTAGTTAACCTTTGTATAAAATATTTAAATAATAAATACACTGCTGTTTTGTTTCTGATGTCAGTACAATCACATTTCTAAACATCCCGACCATTTCGTAGTGTTCTAGATTCTTTCATCAACAATTGCTCTGATGGTTTATAAAGGGTTCAAGGCGGATTGAAAATTTGAGTTTATCAGGGGCCATCTACGTTATTTTAAGTCATAAGGGATCAAGCCTTCGTAGTTAGGTGTTCTGAGAGACTTTTATTACCAGAGCAAAATGTTTCCAGCTTAGGGCAAACCTAAATTTGTCATCAATGAACCTCTGGATAATGTATTTGTGCATTCGATGTCAAATATTATTCAATGGTTATAATTGTTTATTTGCAACCATATATGTAATCTCGACATTACAGACTTTTTAAAAATTTGAAAGTGTCACTTTACCTGTGTCACTTCCCTCTTCGATTTCCCTCACTCTAATTTATTTACCTTTGCTGGCAACAATGAGAACATGTCAGGTAAAAACGTCAAAACAGTTAATGACACATTTTGGCATGTTTTATTTTTTTAATATTAAAAAAAATTAAATGACTAATCATAATTAATGGTGTGCTTGCTAATAAAATAGTATACAAACCTCGGAGGAAAGTTTTCATTTCTGTCTCGAGAATAATAGTCAGTCTCGACGCTTCGCGTCTCGATTGACTATATAAATCTCTCGACAGTAATGAAACACTTCCCTACTCGGAATGTAATATACTATTACAGTCGATCAGACTTACCTGGAACTTTCATCTGACAAAAACAAACCAGAAAGCTAACACTCACTATGGACCTGCCGGATCTGTGGAGAATCATGGGGAATTGGACCCAAGCAAATATACTTGTCGGGCTTTCGACGGTTCAAGGTTTAATTAAGACAACAAATCCTCTATTAACTTTGTTTCATGCACCTTTTGTACGAAACAGCGGAAATAAATTTACAACGTGAACTATCCCGGTATTCTTTCGATCTGAACAAACTGATTGTAATAATATGAAGTTTGTCCATGAGGCGTCAAAAAAAAATAGCTGGGGCCAATGAAATCGTTTCAAGGCCGGACGAAAATTGTTTCAAACAAACCTCAAGTGACTTCGATCAGTTTGTTCAGATCGAAAGAATACACCTTGTTAGGACTTTATAATAAATACATCTGGCAAATCTCATCGCACGATAATTCTGCTCGTAAGATGGATACGCGCCTTAAAAAAAAAAGAAATTCCAAACAATTCCAAATCCTATAGAAACAGAAAAAACAAGAAACCAGAAAAAACAATTAGAAACCATAGAGAGAAAATAACAACACGAAAATCATCACCAAAAAGACGCAACCGACGAAACACAACAAGAATACGAGAAGAAGTAGAAAGAACACCACGAGAAAAAGAAGAAAGAACACAACGAGAAAAAGCAGAAAGGGAACAACAATTGATCAACTTGTGGAATGATGGTCCTTCAGTTCACTGCCTCAACACACCTAATATCTGAATACTTGATGAGAGAGAACTGTCAATTGAAAAAGTCGTAGGTACTGGTACATAGATAAGGGATACAAAACTCTCTCGAACCTATAATATAGATAGACAACTCAATACAGACATTTTGTTCCTGATTACAGCGCCCTCTCGCGTGTGTAGTCAGCAACTTGAGAGCGCGGGAAGCGCTCCTTCTTAAATTTAATTTTTTTTTCTTTAGGATCCGTTCATCATTTTTTATTGCCACTAGCACTGAACAATTTAATATGCTTCTAGTGGAAATTATGATAAACAGTCTCTTGATGACATACCGAAGAGTTACATACTAATTAATCCATGTATTAAATACAAAAATAGCAATTTTGAATTACTTTATCAACTACATTATGATAGCAATCCAATCAATAATAGGTACCTACAATCAGAGCTGGGCAAGCTACTTGGAAAAAGTAGCTAGCTACAAGCTACAAGCTACTTTATATTGTAAGTAGCTAAGTTACTCAGTAGCTCAACTACCTCTTTGAAAAAGTAGCTAAGCTATTAGTAACTTAACTACATTTTGAATTAGTGAAAGCTATTATTAAAGCTACTTTTATCAATGTACATGCCGTACCTAATTTAATTTCATAATATCATCATACGAAAATAACATATTAACTTTCTCTAAGAAGTAGTATTCATATTTTTGTCAAAAACTACTGGACATTAATTTATTAGGTTCACTTTGATCACAGTGATCTACGAATGCGAGAATAAAATAGGACACATAAAACAAAAGTACCTACAGAGATAACTAGAAACTAGTCTAAGCAAGGCAGGATAAGAATTTTCCGGAAAATGATAATTGTAGCTTGAGCAATTAAAGCATAAAGTTACTTTTATCGAGCGGTAAATTCAAACGCGGGCGATAGGTTGGTGGAAACGTGCCTTTATAAGGGGAAAACTGTTTATTTTTTGACTATTTCACTAGAGTGTTTTAGTGTACAAACATAGTGCAAGCAGGTTTCCGCTTACCAGTAACCAGCGCCGACTCGCGCCTATAAGCGCGAAAAATGAATCCATGTTTTCAAATCGGCTATACACAGTAACAAACAGGTAGAGTACCTGCTTTTTACTGTGTTCTAGCCTATTTAAAAACATGCATTCATTTTTCGCGCTTATAAGCGCGAGTCGGCGCTGGTTACCGGTAAGCGGAAACCTGCTTGCACTGTGTTTGTACACCAATGGCGTTTCCGATTGGTAGATTCAGTGCGCACAGAGTGTATTTGCATCCTTTTAATCGACCTGTAGAAGAAAAAGACAGAAATAAAAAAAATTGCACTAGTTCCGCACTAGATCTACCAATCGGAAACGCCATTAGTGTACAAACACAGTGCAAGCAGGTTTCCGCTTACCGGTAACCAGCACCGACTCGCGCTAATAGGCACGAAAAATTAATGCATGTTTTAAAATCGGCTAGAACACAGTAAAAAGCAGGTACAGTACCTGCTTTTTACTGTGTTCTAGCCGATTTTAAAACATGCATTCATTTTTTGCGCTTATAATTGCGAGTCGGCGCTGGTTACTGGTAAGCGGAAACCTGC
Source organism: Ceutorhynchus assimilis (assembly GCA_917834065.1). Lineage (NCBI taxonomy): Eukaryota > Metazoa > Arthropoda > Insecta > Coleoptera > Curculionidae > Ceutorhynchus > Ceutorhynchus assimilis. The sequence goes on along the minus strand of OU892282.1, from coordinate 35,036,593 downwards.
TTGCACTGTGTTTGTACACTTTCACTGGCAAAATGTCATAGGAACGGCCGGTTTCCTACTGACAAAACTTCTACCTGTTCCTACCTGGGCAAAACCAACATGATGGTTTTTCAGCGACAAAATTTTGTGTGGTTAAGGTAAAAAACTATTGAGTTTGACAAGTGTCACCTAAAAAAAATTAATTTTACAAATGAATTTGGCTTGTTTTTCTCATGAAATTTTTGACAAAACCACGAGCCGTCAGGCGAGAAAATGTCATTCGCGAAATTGCCAAGAAACAAACTTTCATACCAGTCAAAAATTTTGCCAACAAAATTTTTTCTCTTGTGGTATTATATATGAAAACAATGTCGAATGGATGCCATTATATTATAGGTATAGTTATTTTATTTTTGAACTAGAAGATTCTGCTGCGCATAAAACGTAATAAGTATTTTGGGCCTTGAGTATCGTTAACCAAACCCTCGGGCGGTAAATGACACTTTCCGCCATTATAACTATTAACTATCTACCAAAAGTAGCTTAAGTAGCTTGTTTTAGTAGCTAGCTACTTTTCACAGTAGCTTATGAATACTTGAAACACATTACCAAAAGCTACAGGTACAAGCTACTTTTTTTTGAAAGTAGCTTGAATAAGTTATTAGCTACCAAAAAAGTAGCTGAGCTAGTAGCTTAACTATAGTTCATACCAAATAAACTTATAGTTGGGTTGTCAAGCTCGGTCAGCACAGCGTTGCCGCCTCTTGCATATTTTCCTTTGGTCAAAATATTTTCAGAAACAATAATGGATTATATTATAATATAATGCAAACATTATATATTACCTAAATTATAAACATTGTTTCAAAGCTTGGTTTGATAGATATTCAATAACAACTCATTTGTCAATCATCACTTAAAATATAATAGTAACGCTCAGTACCTTTTTTATTTACAGCCACTCTAAATACTATAAATAATTAAACATTATGAATATTTGGACCATCAAGAATATTTTAAACTATTCTGATTCTGATTTTCCCATAATAGTCATTGAGTTTTCGATGAAAGTACCAGCGATGTACCTTCAATGAATCCTATTTTCATTGCCAGTATGAAGTATGATATATCTAAAAAAAGCATTTCATTTGTACATATAATACAACTCTCTGTATTCATGAAAGAAAACAAACTGGTACAAAGCCTCCTGCTTAAGTCTTAGATAAGACCTCAAAAATGATATGTGTTTAACAGCAATATCAGGCAGTTTCATGAGCCCTCGTCTTGGGTCATCTTTTTTCCATTTGAAGCCTATTTCTTTTAACATTCTACTCAATGACATGTGACTGCCATCATATAATTGTTTGGCTTTCAATTGCTCCCATATACAAAATAATGTTACCAAAACTTCGTTATTTTTGACTTTCTTTGAAATAGCACAGACAGTGGACATACTTAAGTTCAAAGCTTCTGCTACGCGCTAAAAATGAGAGAAAATGAAGTTCAAATTGAAAATTCCTATTTGATCACACCCACCTACCAGCATTTAAGGGCTATTATTATCGCGTTCTCGTTCAAAATATTGTAAAAGGGATGCGATTAGTTCTTTGCAACGGCTATTAAGCTGCTTCGACATCTTGTACACTTCACACTACAAGCTGCTTTGAAAAACTAGCTCACAATTAATAGCACTTGAACCAAAAACTCGTAAACTGTCAAAACGCAATCAAAATTCAAAATGTCAAGAATTTAATTTGGCAACATTACATTTTTTGAAGTGTTGTTACCAACTGAATGGCCAGCGGGAAATTCAAATTCCAATTAAGTCAATCCGACGCCGAATATTTTCACGGTTGGCGATAACGATTTTAAAAATGGCGTCATCGATGTCACAACTACAAGTTTATTTGGTATGAACTATACTTGATAGCTAGATACTGCCCAGCTCTGCCTACAATGAATAAGATTTATTGATTGTAAACGTTTTGCAGGCATACAATGAACACCTAAAAAGAAAGTTATAGTGGTAAAATTACAGGAGGTAAAATCCCGATTTCGGTATAATGTAGGGATTGAAACATACCTGTTCATCATTTTTCGAAATTCAATGAATTTTAACTCTGTTCCCTCGGCTTTCACACATTGCCACACAACAAGATAAAACCATTTTGCTTTGAACGGAGAAAATTTTCAATCTCTGATTCAAATTATTGAATTAAAATGGAATATGTCAAAATTTGTCAAAATATAATGAAAAAGTAAAAGTGAAGCGACGCTGCCACATGTCAAAAGCATGGGATATTTTTTTTGAAAAAGAAATGTAATTTCAAATCGTACCTAGGTACTACTAGCAATAATTATATGTTAGCGAGGTACACTATTTTTTTTTCTTATTGTTGGAAGCTTTTTAAAACAAATAAAGAATAATGTGGACTTTTTATGTATAAATCTGACAACAGCATTGGACGACAGCGCCTCTGCCATCTGTAGTCGCAAGCTTTTTGCGGAACAAATTGCGCCATAAGAGTTGCACATGCATGTACTGGTACATAGAGAAAAAAACAAGGATCGTACCAACGGAATCCGACATTCTCTCACCTGAGACACTACAGACATCTTTTATTATAGTGTCTCATTTCAATACCTCCTTCAATATATATGATACTATAAGTTCAAATCAAAAAACAAGATTCATATATCAGTACCATCCAACAAAAGTTAAACTAAGAGTCTACAAAAACCTTTTGACTCTAGTGATTCAAAGTGTAGAAGGTAGGCGGTTTGGTTACGCAACTCCCTTGAGCTTTAGTCGGTACGGTTAAGGGTCTATTTCTCTCGGAACGGTTTTTGTGAAGGCTCGGTGGGTTCTCTCGGAACGGTTTTCTAGATGTTGTTCCTTTGAGGGTTTGGTTTGGTCGGATCTCTTTTTGAATCGCGTGATGATCTTAATTTATATTCTTCCAAGGCACTGGAGAGACATTTACTACCAAAAGTTGGTAGAAAGATGATTGCTAGTGCGCACACTCCTCTCTCATGGTTTACTATTCGGTAAATACGGTAAATCTTCAGAAATATTACGAAATGTGGCAACCTGGCAACCGGTACAATATACTACTAGTCTAATAGTAGAATGAGATTCGGCAACCTTGATTTAGTCGGTAAGATGGTATGACACAATTCCTGCATGTGCAGTGAAATTTGCCGTGAAAATGGTAACGGTTTCTGTGAAATCACATCAATGGGGATAGTTTTAAGACGGAAAAATGAAATCAGCGACCTTGGATTATAGGAAAATGAGCGGTAGCTCAAATTTTGGTACGCGCATGCGCCTACCACTTCCCGAAAATAGGGACCCTCGGTCCAATGCGGTGCGAAATACAACAGGAACATCTTCCACGGACGGACGGCATTAGTTAAGACCTCCAACCTTATGGAGCGGATGACAAGGCATGCGCCGAATGGTCCAATAGGTAAACGGTACGGTAATGGTCAGACTTACAGGCGTCGCCAAAACAAACATCCTCTCGGTGTAAACGGGGATGGATGATGACGTAATCACCTCGGTCGTATGCTGACATCGTTGACAGGCGCAAAACGGTCAAAGTGATCCCTGCTCGGACGCCAAATTTGTAGCGCTACTTTGGTTTTCCGGTGAGAAAGCGGACAGTTAGGGATTACTAATGACGGAAAACTCGGGCACCAGGATTATAGAGGTTAAGGACCCCCGTGCTCCAGGTAGCCTTTGAACAGTGGAGACGGAATACCAGAGGTCACTGCGCATCCCCCAAAAATTAACGGAAAGGCGGATAAAACAGTAAAAATCTAGTAACTTGGTTACAAAATTTCTGAATTCTATAGCAGGAACTTTAGATTTGCGCTGCTAGTTGAAATACTTGGCTGGTTAGCTACTGATTGAGTCTCAGATTGAGCCTTCGACTTATCTTCGGGGAATTTGGTGCACTTGACGCTAAGAGCCAAATATATCTCTTTTTATAGGCTCCACATGAATCCATCTCTGCCAGCAGATCGTCCTCACTCGTTTCTTTCAACATCGAGTAGTAAATTTCTTCATCCAGATCACCCAACTTGTTGGACTTCTCAATAAACAATTCCCAGAACACTTGCTCTTCTTGTTTGTCAGCTTTGTCCACGATTAGTTTATCTAGCCTTCTTGGTAAACGATAAATGTAACACTTTTCCTTGTTTCCTCAAGTCTTCCATGTTTTCTTAAATGTTCGTCCAACCAAAAAATACAGAACAAAGTCGAGAGAAAATATGTACTGTGCAAACTTGAGTAAAAATTGGATTGTCTCTGTGTAAATAACCACACTATGAACTTGCCTGCAGTTCAAAAAACAACGGCTCTTTAGCGTTAGAACCGCTGTTAAATACAACAAGGGGACAGCTCGTTCAAAAACACTCACGTTTCGAATTTTCCAGACCGAAATTTGGCCTAACTACAGTTAAAAAGGGAGTGCAAGTTGCTTTTCTGCATACGTTTCAGAGAGTCTTTCCAACTAGAACAAACTGCACGACGTCTAGGGTGTATTATAAATGTTTGGCTTATGTCGACCATACGTGGAAACACAGAACGCATAATAGATGGTGTCAGGTTAGCACTGGATGAGCAGTTTTTATAGGCAAGTTCATTCTATAATAAATTTGTGATGAAAGCGGCATTCAAGCCTCCAGAACAGTTGATTGTAACTGGTAGAATTTTGGCAGAGCAATGGAAAAGCTTCAGACCAAGTTTCAAACTTTGTGCAGTGGCAACTGATTTAAAATCTCAGGAACCAGAACAGCAAGTAGCAATTTTTCTCACAATCATTGGCGAAGATGAACTTGAGCTCCATAATTCATTCACTCACAGCTCAGGAAGAAAAATCTTTGAAGAGCAATGAGCAAAAATTTGAGGAATATTGTGCACCCAAAAAGAATATAATTTGTGAGCTATTCAAATTTATTTCGATCTTGCAAAAAGAAGGTCAAAATTTTGACAGCTTTTTAACAGAGCTTAGAAAGGGTGTCAAAACCACAGAGTATACAGAACAGGACGAAATGGTTAGAAACAGAATAGTTATGGGAATTTTGGACAAAGGTATCCAGGAAAGGTTACTTCGTGAATCAAATTCAAATTTGGAAAAAAACAATTATTTTCTGCAGAAGCATAGAAGCAAGCAAACTTCAAGCCCAAGCATCGAAAGAAGAAAGTAACATAAATGCTATATGTAGCCGCAGCAATTTGAATAACAATAATTAATTATGGGTAGCAAATAGGAGTCTTAAAATAGGAGTGCATCAAGCATATTATATGAATCAAAATTTGAATGCAAATTTTGTGGATATACACATAAAAAAGGAAATTGTCCTGCATATGGTAAAACCTGTGATTTTTGTCAATCGAAAAATCATTTTGCATTAGGAAAAATCTAGCTGAAACGGAAAAAGGCAGGCCATTGAGAAAAGTGTGTGAGCTTAAGGAAAAGGAAGGTTCTGACAGTGATGAAAGTCAATTTTTTGTGAGCTCTGTAGTCAAAAATTTAGAATTCATTGAGAAATTTTGGCAGAAACATGTAAGTGTTGAAGGCTCTGACATTGCATTTGAATTGGACACAGGCGCCAAAGTAAGAAGTGTTCTTCCTTTGAGCTTATTCAATAGTCTTCGTACAAAAAAGAATCAAGTTGCTCTGCTAGGTCTTGATGCATGTGTAGCTTTGAAATTAGTACAACGTATTGATGATGTAAAGGAAAATTAATTTCAAACCATAAATGATATAACTTTGAAATATCAAAAAGTTTTTTCTGGGCTAGGAGAGTTTCCAAAAAAATATAAAATTGAACTCAAAAATGGTTCTATACCACATAAGCAGGCTTTAAGACGTGTGCCCCAGGCACTACATGACCTACTGAAAAATAAGCTTATTGAACTTGAATCTGCAAATATTATAGGTGAAGTTGGAAAGCCTACAGACTGGATTAACGCCCTGGTAATTGTGGAAAAAAAAATGGTGACTTAAGATTGTGTCTTGATCCTAAATTTCTAAACCAAGCTATCAAATATGAACCATTTTTAATTCCCACATCGGATGAAATTGCAAGTAGGCTTTGCAATAAAGAATACTTTACAGTCCTCGATATGAGGGATAGTTATTTTCAAGTAGGTATTGATGAGTCATCGGATTTGTGTACATTTGGAACTCCTTTTGCGTTATATAAATTTTGTCGTTTACCATTTGGCATTTGTTCAGCCCCAGAGGTGTTCCAAAAATTAAGCTCTGAATTTTTTGACAACATTGCAGGAGTGGGAATATATTTTGATAACATAATCATAACAGGCTCAACAGAATCAGAGCTTGAGTTACAAATCAGTAGGCGATGTACGATTTTTTAAAAACAAATTTATTTCACTTAAAACTATTACAATATTTTTACGTTAAAAATTTATTAAATTTCGAGACGTCGAAAGTGAATGCAAAGCTCTGACTGACGACGCTCGGCAAGTAGAAGGTATTCAAAAAAGTACAGAATGCAAGCTAAGGTAAAATAATATGCTGATTAAATAAAATATACAATGTGGAGCCGTATGTAACTCCTCCCTCATTAGATTCAACTAAACATGTTGAAGGGGTAGTTGAATAATTGGTTCTTGGATTGGGTCTTCTGGATTGGCATCTTGAGCTCTTCGTGGTCTTCGTCTAAGTTGAGTCAGTTTCTTGTAGGTGCAGTAGCTTACAAAAATTACCATTAATAGGTAAATGAAGATAGTCCAAATATCTGGTTTCGACGATTTCGGGAAACGGTGTAAAATTAAGTTGATTGTCGTTAATTTGGTTTTTGATTTTTTGGAGGTCATCTAATTTCAGGTCATCTAGATGAACACTCAAGTTAAGTGTTGGCAGTAGTTCTTCTTGATTATCCAAATCAGGAAATAATATAGGCTGAGTTTTTGTTTGGCCTACGTGTGCGTTGTTTATAATCACTTCTTGATTACTGTGATTAGTTAGTTTGCAATTTTTTGGGATTTCGGCAAAATATGTACCAAATAATTTTTGGTATTCTTCTTGGTCACTGAATTCCATTTTGACTGTTTCTTCTTTGGGAGTAATTATGATCCATTTATTTGAGAGGTCCAATTGATTGACTATTGGGATCGAAATCTTAACTTCGATTTGTTGACATGATTGGACTTGTTTACTTGATTCCAATAATTGGATTGCACATGGATTTTTGGTTGTGATTTCTGTGAGATCCATTTTGTCACAGATATAGTACTGGTTCTGGATTTCCTGGCACTCCGTAGATCGATATGAGAAGTGCAATTTGTTTTTTACCAAGAATTTACTTTTTGGAATGATTGTTTTGAATTTATTTTGTTTGTAAATCGGTATTGAGCATAAATGATAATAGTCGAAATTATTTTGATAAGTGATAGGAAATCGAATCAGAAAGGTAATTTTATTGTTTAAAATAAAACTTTCTATTTTTTTACTAATTTCTCGTATAGCAATGTATTTGCTAGAGTAACCTCTAAGGGCATACTTTTCGCATTCACAATTTTTTGGATTCTTTGCAACTCAAAATATAGACTTTCAGTTTTTATGATACTCGGATGTAGTATTTTCAGTTTCGAAAAGATAACTGCGTTTTCTACATCTTGCACCAGTCAATGATTTCATATAAATTAATTATTTGATTGAGAGTATCTTTAATAATATTAGCATTTTCTCGGAAAGTGCCCCTTTGTACAATTAAACTAATCTGGTTTAATTTGGATTCGAGTACATTCTCGTTTTTCCCAATTTGTTGAATAGTTTTATTAAATTGTTCAATCAACTTAATCGAAATGGCATTTTCCTTTAAGGCTTTTGATTTTATTTCAATTTGATTACCCTGTAAATTTTCAATTAGTTGTTCATAACGTTCTCCGTCTGATGCGTCTAAGTTACCAGTAATTGTTTTGAAAATTGATCCGACTGCATTAATAAGCCCGCGTCTTGTGCGTTGTGGGTGTGGAATTAATTCTTTTAAATTTGGTTTCAACACGGTCTGGAATTAAGAATAGTATTTTTATATAGTTACTAGTTTCGATTTTATATTCTGCATGCGTATTTACGTTATCGGTCAAGTTCTTTGATTTTTCTTGAAGTTTGTTGACTTCATTTATGATTGGATTGAGGTCATAAAAATGAATTAGCGTAAATGAATATTCTTCTAGTTTGGCTTGTCCTAGTTTAATTAGCAATAGTCCAGGGTTTTTCTAATTGAATTTTGTCTTCAAGGGCAATTGATCCTTGTAGTATCCTGAAAAGAGAATATAGCAATTAATCAAAGCTATATTTATTTTTTAAAGGACGTTTTATGATTAACAAGTGAATCTTTTCTTGATATTCGAGTTTTGCTGTCTTTTTAGCTGTGTCGACATTTACTATTTTGGTTGGCTTATTGAATTTGTCAGCGTTTTTCTGTCGTATGTGTTTTTTCGTAAATACTGTTTGGTTTGGTTCAAATATTTCTGGGTTGTCTTTATTCACATTAATTTTGGTAGTAAGTGTTATTTCTTAGCTTCTGATCTAATTTTAAATTAAAAGTGTCATCTGATGTAATAGGTATGTCCTTGCACAACATCAATGGATTTAAGGTTGGTAGTAGAGTGAATTGTATGATAATAAGCCAGAACGGCATATACAATTTTATTTTGTATGGTTGAGTTAGCGAAATTTTGATTGTTAAGCAATCTGATGTGCTCTGAAAGATTTGAATGGAAACGCTCTGCGATACCATTCGATTCGGGGTGATAAGGCGAACAAAAGTGAACTTTTATTTTGTGTAGGGACAGTAATTCTGTCACTATGGTATTTTTAAATTCTGTACCGTTGTCTACAATTATTTGTTTTGGAATTCCATGATGAGAAAAATGACTTAGAAGTAATTTCAGTAGCAGCTAGTGATTTAAGTGGATATGCTTGCGCATATTTCGAAAAACTGTCGACGATGGTGAGGAATTTACTTTTTTCTAGAGTGTAGGTATCAAGGTGAATAATTTCAAAGGACCTTGATGCCGTGGGTGTAACGTTCATTGGAATCTTTACTGGGTTACGTTCATATTTACTACGAATACAAATTTCGCATTCGTTAATGAAAGATTGCACGGAACTTTTAAGATCGGGCCAGTAATATTTTGTTTTTAATCTTTGAACTGTTTCTTCTATGCCGCGGTGGTTTGACTTGCTTTCGTGGTAATTTTGTATGATCGCTTTAATATCATATTTGTTGGTAACGTCGAGTAGTTTTGAAGTACATCTTTTAAATTGTAAAGAGGGCTATTTAAAATTGTTCTTGATGACTCGGCAAAATGGTTCATAAGCCTCTGGATTTTCAAAGTACAGGTGGTATGGTTTATTTGGCACTATTAATTCTTTGATAAATTTCATGATGTTTTCTTCGAAATTTTCCTGCGATAGTTGTACTATTATTCTACGTTTCTTGTTAAATAGTACAATTATTTTCGCTCTTGCTGGTGAGTGGTGTACCTGCTGCAATATTATTCGATTAGAACCATAATTGACAGCTGTTTCAATAATAGGTACTCCTACTACAGGGTTTTGGTCGGCGTCTGTATGGATAGTTGCGTCATCGGCATCTTGCGCGATTTCTGGTGGGTCATTGTCCGGTTCTGCTACAACTGATATTTGATCCATATTTTCGTGACTTGTGCTAGGAATTTCGTCATTATTTTGGTGGTTGTTGTCCTCTAAATTTTTAGTTACGTCTTCTACATATTTTTGCAGGTCGAAAATATTTTCTGTTGTTTCTTTAGTATGAATTTCTATTCTCGATAGGGCGTCCGCATTTGTGTTCAGTTTTCCTTTCTTGTAAATAATTTGATAGTTGAATTCTTCTAGTCTTATTCTCCAGCGTAGTAATTTTGAAGTTGGTTCTTTAACTGAAAAAAGCCATTGAAGCGGTTTGTGGTCTGTAATGATGTTAAATTTTCTGCCATAGAGATAAGGGCGGAAATATTTGGTTGCCCAAACAAGACACAAACATTCTTTTTCTATCGTAGAATAGTTGCACTCAGAGTCGTTAAGCGTGCGTGATGCATAGGCGATCGGTAAATCTCCAATTTGCCCTGGGGAAAGTAATGCTCCTAAGGCCGAGTTACTCGCGTCTGTTGTCAAATTAAAAGGTTTCGAAAAGTCAAGATACTGGAGTATAGGTTCATTTGTTAGTAAATTTTTGCACATTTTGAAACAGTTAATAAATTCTTCGTCATGATTGATTTAAGCGCCTTTCTTCAAACATTTGGTAGGAGGTTTCGTTACTTTTGCAAAATTGTTAATAAATTTCCGGTAGTAGCCTAACAGTCCTAAAAATCCTTTTATTTGCTTTGTAGTCTTCGGTATCGGATACTGCTTAATTGCTTTAATTTTATCGGGATTTGGTTTGACTCCGTCTGGCGTCACAATATGACCCAGGTATGCGACTTCGCGACGCAAAAATTCGCTTTTATCAAGCTAAATCTTGAAATTAGAGTCACGTAGCCGTTGGAAAACATTTCTTAAGTTATGTTCCTGTAAGGATGTCGAGAAAATAATGATATCATTTTTCATTTTGATTACCCCTTAAAATTGAGTCCATTATGCTTTGAAAAGTAGCAGGTGCATTCTTCAGACCGAAGGGCATCCTAAGGTATTCGTAATGCCCATTTTCGGTGTTAAAGGCCGTTTTTTGTATGTCGGCTTCGTTCATTTCAATCTGGTGGAAGCCTGATGCAAGGTCTAATGTTGTAAAATACTGGCATCTACCTAATTTGTCTAATAGATCCGTAATATTTGGTAGCGGGTATTTGTTATCGATTGTCTTTTCGTTCAGTTTCCTGTAGTCCACGACTACACGCCATTTTTGCTTTCCTGTAGCATCTAATTTTTTTGGTACCACCCAAATTGGTGAGGACCAGGGAGAATTTGAAGGTCTTATAATTTTTTGATCTAACATTTTTTCTATTTGGTTTCTTACTTCTTGGCGATGGGTGAACGGGTATCTGTAAGTTTTAGTATAAATTGGCGTCGCATCTGTCGTTTGTATATGATGTTTCAAGTTACTAGTGAAAGATAGAGGTGTATTTTCTTGGTAGAAAATATCTGAAAATTCTTCACACAGTTCCAAAGTCTTGTATTTTTCTTCATCATTAAGATGATCAACGCGAATTTTTGATAAATCTAGTCTTTGTTTGGGTGATACGTCAAAATTATTTAAATCTATCATCTCCATATTATTTCTTTCAAAAGGGTCGACTTCTATTTGTTCTGAAAAAAGTAATTGGCTCGCAAGAGTTATTTAAGATTGTTGTTATTGCATAGCCATCTTTTGCGATTGTTAGTGATTCGGGTATTTCAATATTGTGTAATTTCATATAGGGAACAATAATTTCGCCATTTTTTATAGATGTTTTGATTTTAATTACTTTTTCTGTTCGCGCTTCAACAGTAATGCAATTAAGTTCGTTTTGTGTTTGTTGATATTTCAATTTGACCTTTGCATAGGGCGTAATAAGGTAACCACTATTAAAATCTACATTTGCTTGTAATAATTTTAAATTGTCAAGTCCTATCAAACCATCAAAAATATTATAGTCCGGAGGTTAGCAGGTTCAACCTTGCAAATCGTGATACCGCTATGAAACTTTGCACGAATGTTGTCCACACCCATACCTTCGATTTGAGATATGGAGCCACTTGGGAGCCCCCGGTGGGGCCCCGGCAGATGGGGTTGCCTATCTCCCAGGGGCAAAATACCAATTTTAACGAATGTGAGCCGTTTTCGATACGGTTTTTTGCGTTCGGGCCGAATTTTGATACTGCCATGGCTGTACACTGTAGTTGACATTCATTTCAGCGTGAGCTCAGACATTTTAAAGGCAGGGGACTGTGTCGACTCCGCCCTCACTTCATTCATATGACTTATCAATCGAGCCAGAACGGCCCCATGAGCCATACCGTTACTTTCAGTCTTGTTCGACTTTGGAGGCCTACAGCGATTTACGTAATTTGTATAGCACTTTTTATGATAGTTCATTAATCTCAACCCACAAAGCCCTTGAGACATAGTTAGTATTTTAGAATCTCTTAATTCTTTGGCACAGTTTATAATAACTTTCTCTCCCTCGTCCATGACACGACTCAGTGGCCATAATTTGGAGCTTCCAAGTCCACAAAAAAAACAAGTGCCGTTTTCGTAAGAACTTAAAGACGGGTGGTATGAATAAAAATGAGCATTTAGTTTCTACTCCAAATTTTGGAGTAAATACTCCACGTGGTATGAATAAAAACTACGAGCAGATATTTCGCTTGAGTAGGTACTCCTATGTATAATTTGGTATGAGTAGATTCTCACTTTTGGTATGAATAAAAAATTGTCTATGCTCTTCGGCAGGAGAATCTACTCCATAGTTTTAGAGTCTACTCTGCAGTAGACTCAACTTTCTGCTTCAAGTTATTTCAGTACTGATTTTCCCTCGGTAGAAGGCAGAGCTATGGCAGAGTTCTTCAATCTTAACCTGCGTTCGGAAAAATTTTACAAAGCTAGAAAAAATACGTGTGATTGGGACTTTAAAACGTTGTACCGGTTTAGTAAAGAAAATGTGGAGTGGTTATCAAATCAATTTTTGGGTGAAGAGTCTGGAGAAAGAAGAGGTGGTGCTTTATGCAACAAAGACAAATTTAAAATATTTTTAAGATACGTGGGTGATCCGGGCTATCAGGCAGGAGTAGGCAAAGATGTTGGTGTTCACCAAACTTCGGTGTCTAAAGTTGTATTGGACGTAGCTGATAAGATAATTCAGCAAAGTGAACGATGGATCAAATTTCCCCGCAGTCATGCGGATATAATATTATCCATTCACAATCCGATGTCCACAGGTACAGGTAAAATTTATCACCTTTCAATGCTATTTGATAGGAAAAGGTGATAAATTTACCTGTACTGGTGGACATCGGATTGTGAATAGGATATAGAGGCGAAAGAACGGTGGTAAGCAGAATAAAATGTTGAGTATCTACTCTATGTACTAGGAGTATGTACTTGTCAAACCGAAATCTTTTTTATTCCTACGAAATGGAGTATAAGCTCAGACTTCATACTCATGCTCACGAGTATATACTCCGAGTTTTAACTCAGTTTTTATTCATACCACCCAATGTCTTGCGTGTCTTAACTGGTGAAGTAGGTGGCACATTTTCTTGACCAAGTTTTCTTTTATTAGTAGCCCTTTCCAACTTGGTTTTATTGTACTTCAAAGCACACGATTTGTGATAGACTGCAGAGTTAGCCCGTAGAATTTTTTCTAATCCTTCTTCTCCTTTAAGCACGGCTAAGTTAACTTTTTCAGGTAGACATCCAAGAGACGCAAAGCTCTCTAAATTACTTGCAAGACTCGTGAACGCATTATTAGCCACTCTTTTACTATTTGATGGTTTCACAACCTCCTCCTTTGTGTGCTCCTGACAAATAAAACATTTGTCCCAATCAACTGAGATCGGCACTTTTCGTGGCGACTCTAGAAGAATCATTCAAATTGATTAATTTAAATACTGACTCCATGTCTGCACCTGAGGTGAGATACAAAGTAAAGAGAATCACTATATGGGACACTCAACAGATGCCCCATTAAAGCAAAAAAAAAAACAGACAGCAAGTAATGACACGAACAATCGCGAACTACCTAACCTAATTCTGCTTAACTACTCAATTAAACTGTTTAAAAACAATGACGACTGAAAATCAAACTCACCACAGAACACGGATCCACTCCACAGTCACTTCGTCCAATGTCAACGCATTACAAAGCACCGAACACACTTATTTTAACGCAAAATATTAGATCAAAACAAATCCATGCGCAACAGGTTTCTACAGGATCGGCAACAATGCCGCGATGGACAGGGGAATACCTCCCCACCCTCCGCCGCCCACCACGCAGCGCCCGGCGGCTGGCGTGCGTAGCAGGCGGTGAGTAGTCAGGCAGGGCGCGCACCAAAAGGAAGTGACGTCACCTGGTGTGTGTGTGTGTGTGTGTATGTGCGCGTGTGTGTGGGTGCGTCCTTGTGTGCGTGTGCGTCGAGAGCGGCTTCACGCAATCCACAGCCCGTAGATACGTTTCTTGAATATTTCCTGCCCCTGGGAAGGTAGGCAACCAGACCCAATGACATATGGATGTCAACTACAGTGTACATCCATGGCAATATCAAAATTCGGCCCGAACGCAAGGGGCTCCCAAGTGGCTCCATATCTCAAATCGAAGGTATGGGTGTGGACAACATTCGTGCAAAGTTTCATAGCGGTATCACGATTTGCAAGGTGGAGGTCATATTCTGCTGTTAACCTCCGGACTGTTATGGAATTTGAAAGGTAAAATTTGAGTTTTTCCTTTTTTGGGTAAATTAAATATTTTAGGTGCTGGTATGTTAGCACTATGTTTATGGGCTGATTTCTGGAATACCGTACTATCGATGAAAGGATCGTTAATAACGAAATTCGGAAAGAATTTAAATGCTATATTTGGGTCAATAAAAGATTTTGTGGAACCTGAATCAATTAAAATTTTGACGTTGTATTCAGGAAACACTATGTATAAGAGTTCACTGGTGTTATTTAAATTTAATGAAATCACTGGGGGCGATTCCGTCAAATATTCCGATTGTCTTCGGCTGATTCCTGAAAATTTGATTCCACAGCCTGATTTGATGTGGTCGGTTCTTCTTGAGTTTCATTTGTATAATTTATCTGTGCTGGGTCAGCATAATAATAATAAGAATTTTCGGGGTTATAGATCTGCTGTTCATCATAATATGCATTATTTTCGAGGTACGTTTGATTGATGACGTTTGAATAACTGTATTGATATTCTTCAGAAGTTGGATCTAGTTCTGTAGTAAATAATTCTTCAAATGCATATTTGGGCTGTTGCTGGTACTGTTGTTGTGGTTGCTGAAAATTTGATGCTTGAGTCACTGGTGTGAAACTTTATAGGTGTTTTGGAGACTTACACCTGACATTGGTGTAGGCTTTGGCAAGATTTTTCCAGGATTTTGTCTGAATATGTTTGTTTGTTTTGGTTTACCAAAAACTTGGGAGTTAGAAAAGAACTATTGTAGGCGGATGTTTGCATTAGGTCTAATATTGATAGGTTGTGACGGAAAGGGCTGCCTAAACTGATTTGGTGTATAGTTATTATAACCAAAATTTCTGGTTGGACCATTAATTCGAAATTGATGCTGTTGAAGTTTTGGTTTTGTATGATTTGCATTGCTATTATTATGATTGGGTTGATTTTGAAAATATTTTGTGTTACTCTCTCGAATAACAAGTTGTATGGCATCAGCTTAATCTTTTGGTGACATACAACGAATTGTGTTGCCTAAAGGTTCTCTTAAACCGGCCAAGAATGTTTTTAAAGCAAGTTCTGTATACGAATTTCGTTTTATTTGGGCAGTAGCCACATCGTCGTGAGCATCTACGTAACTGCAGAGTAAATTGAGTAATTCGAGAATTCTATCATAGTAAGATTGAGGGATCTCATTAGCATTTTGTTTGGTTAAAACAAGGTCTCTATTCAAACAAGACTCGTCGCGTCTGTCCGCGAAATGTCTAGTCAATGTGTTTTTGAGACCGTTCCAGGTGGAGACATTCTGAATATTAACCACTAACCTAGCATGGCCAGCAAGTTTACCTATAAGAGAGTTTTTTAAAAATATATTTTGGAAACAATTTACATTTACAGTATCATAAAAATTATCTATGGGAGATTTGCAAGTCGCTAAATATCTGTTTAGCTCGCAAGGGTTTCCCTCGAATTTTGGGACACAACTTAAATATTCGGGTTTAAATTGAGCCATAGTTACTGGTAAATTTACTGTAGCAATATTTAAAGGAGAAAAGTTTAAATTTTGTTGACTTCGCAAAAGCGTTATAGTTTGTGCAAAAGCAGTTAAATCTAAGTTTGGGCTATCAATAGGTAAAAATATTATTTTCACTTTCTAATTGATTATTACTTTCAGTTTCTAATTGATTATTAGATTGATCAGTTAACACTTCTGTATTTGAAGCGGAGTCAGAGCTATTATCGTTTATCTCAATACTTTCAAAAGAGTTAATTAAATCGTCCAAATCAGACATTTACAAATTGCACTTACATAAAATATGCTATCAATTTTCGTGCCATAGAGTTTTCTTCTTATGTCTAGGTGGTACTATAAGACCTCAGTCCTCTGGTGGCAATTTTGTAATCCAAGTCCAAAAGCACTAAGTCCTCGCAGAATTGATAGAGTTTCTTATCAATTCTCAAAATGCCGTCGCTTTACGCACACGAACACTTTTCGTAGTCACGGCCGAAAGTTTCTGATGTTCAATCAAAAATCCCAAACCGTTTCACGATAAATCGATAATCGATGTATTGATTCCTGACTATCCTACCGACTGCGCCAGTTACAAATCAGTACGCGATGTACGATTTTTTAAAAACAAACTTATTTGACTTAAAACTATTACAATATTCTTACGTTTAATATTTATTAAATTTCGAGACGTCGGAAGTGAATGCAAAGCTCTGACTGACGACGCTCGGCAAGTAGAAGCTATTCAAAAGAATACAGAATGCAAGCTAAGGTAAAATAATATGCCGATTAAATAAAATATACAATGTGGAGCCGTATGTAACTCATGACCAAAATTTAAGTGAGATTTATTAGTCAAATTTTTTCAAAAAGGGGAATTGAGCCTAGTGATAATTATGTCAAAGCAGTCATAGTAGATATGCCTACTCCAATCAATAAACAAGATTTATTAAGATTTTTATGTAATCAAAGATGGGAGCCAGGTAAAGTCATAGAACTTGATAAGGCTCCTAGATCACATAAGATAGTGGATCAATCAGGAATAGATTTGATCTTAAAAAATCCAATAAAGAATTTAATCAAGTAAATCATCAAGATCTAAGTGAACAGGTAATTTTTCAAGAATATGATGCAAGTGTAAATATATGTGCGTCCCCCTATGAACATTCACAAAATTTGGCTGTTCGAAATTGTGCTCATTCCAGTGGTTCATCCACTAATGACCAAATTAACAGTAACTCAAGAACAAGATCAGGACGCATAATCAAAAAACCTGTTAAACTGAATTTGTAGCTATAATCTTACTTTGTTATTTTTAGTTTTTTAGCAGTAGTGTTATGAATGTTGAAAAAAAAAAGGGAAGATGTATTATAAGTTTTTGGTTTATGTCGCCAATACGTGGCAATAGCTTCAGATTATTAGTTGACATGCACCAGTAGTTACACCAGCAGGTGATTCCTTTGGTCTTGTCATCTTGTCTCGTAGTCTAGTGGAATATGTATAATTTTTATATGAAGTATTTTAATTGAAAACCTAAGCATAATACATAGGAGGGATCATTTTTCCATAAAAGAATGCAACCAAGTCTTGTCACGTGCCTCAGAAAAACTACCCGTGTTAAATAGACTTTCGGCGGTTCGAGGTTTATAAAGATAACAAATCCTCTAATATCTTTGTCTAATGCACCTTTTGTGCGAAACAGCGGAAATAAATTTACAACGTGAACTATATCTGAATACTTGATAAGTGACAACTACTGTAAATTAAAAAATTCGTAGGTACTGGTACATACAGAAAAAAACAAGTATCGTTACAACGGGATCCGACAATACTGGTCATATCATGATCATCAGACCAATGATATTTTTGGGAAATAAAACAAAACAATCAGTGTGCATACCATTTTTATTTTCTGTTAAATAACACAAACACCACTAATTATATAAAAAAATTTGAATTGAAATTGGGTTTTTGATTTAGCCACCAACAGTAATACTAGTAGTGACATTAACGTGCACGCATGCGCTGGCGCTACCAGTAACTTCCAAGATGGCCTTAATTTGTGCAAGTATTGCCGAAGAACATCCCAAGTGGATTCCTGTTACAACTTGCAACAATCCTTTGATCAGATCCTTAACGCTGGTACTTCCGTTCAGTAAAGCTTTGAGGCTGAATTCTCCTTTGGTTGCAGCGGAAAGGGCTGCATCCAAAGCTTTAATAATCGTTCCAATTCCTGGTAGCTTAATTAAAACATCATAGAAGCGCCCAGTTAGCAAACCAGTAATGATGGACAACACATTTTTCAGAAGAGATTTCAGAATACCTCCTGCTGCCGAACTGATGTCTGCATTAATTTTGATACCCAAAGCGATAAGTTGTTGAAGCTACAATTAGAATTTGCTTAGAGAATTTCTAACAAGTCTTATTTCACTTACCCCCAAAGCACTATTCAGTTTGACAATCAAAACAAGTAAAATATAAGGAATCAGCAATGAAATTTGAACGATGCCTTTAAGTTGAAGCACTATCCAAATTACAACTTCCAAGGGAGATGATGAGCTAGTATGCAATGGTGCTAGCAGTTTAGCTAGGATAGTCGAAATGTTGACTCCACCTAAAATAATTATAAGCATTGATTTGCATTAATAATTCATTGACAAACCTATGACTAAAGTTCCATCAATCAAAGCCTGGATGGTGGTAATGAGTGCTTTAAGTCCTGCAGTAGCCTTAAGATGACTTAAGACCTCCAACAAGCCTTCCAAAGTAGCTTTCAGAACGATTCCTAAGTCTTGGGTAGTTTTATGAACAGACACTGATATAAATTGAATTATGATACTAATAACTTGTTCGATGGTTTGATGGCCGTTGATTAAAGCTATTATATCAGCAACAACCAAAAGAGCTCCACTGATACCAATGGCAGTGTTTCCGCCTAATTGAGCTAGAAGTTTGAATAAGCTTTCGGGATCGTTGAGAATTGCTCCAAGTTTTTCTCCTATATTGATTACAGCTCCAATTTGGAGCAGAATGTTGATCAAAACTTCCAAGCCGGTGGATGCTGACAGGATAAGGGACAAATTGAGAACGACTCCAGCTTCAAGTAATGCTGTTAGATTGCCTAAAAGAAAATAATAATAATTAATACATTGACAGCAATTTTGTATAACAAATAGTCGTTACCTGCAACTTTCACAACAATAGATGCCAGCCCATCCAAAGCGTTCAATAATCCTGCAAGATCGTTGGTGAGCTTAATAGCTACAGATCCAATAACCTAAAATTTTTATTCAATAATAGCTCAAAGTAGGTAGCACGAAATTACTTACTTTGAGTAATCCTTTCAGGGATCCCTTCAGTAACCCTATAAGTTGAGAGCTGATGGCTATGATTAGCTTGAGGCCAAATGACGCGTCTTGAACTAGTTGGGCATCAATATCAGCTATCAATTTGACGATGATTTGGTTGACCAGTTTCAGAATTTTAGCAGAAGCTGATTTTAGTGAAAACTTGATGGCTAAAATTAGAATATTTCAATTTTTGAAAATTTAAATACGTTCGAGACTTGCCTCCGGTTATTTTTAATATGGCACTTAATCCGCCTTTTAGAGATTTAATAAATACGTCAATGGTGACTTTAGATTTTACCCATAGTCCGCTTTCAATGTGAACTCCGGTTTGTGTAGTTAGGTCTATGGCTATACCAGCGCCAGTAGTTCCTGGAAATTATTTAAAAATTTCTTAGGTAACTGAAACTTTTTAGGGAAATTCTTTTACCATCTAACAAAACGACAATCTGAGCAGATACGTCTATTAAAAGGGCCACACTGGATGATAGATTGGCAATAACCAAAACCTCCTCCACTACCACGATGGTAAGTCCCGAGGATATTGTTACGGTTTCATTGAACGAACATTTCTAAATATACAAAAAAATATAAAAGAAAACAATTCCAAAAGAAATTATCGCTTACCAATTCGCAGATTTCCTTAGGTGCTGACCTTTCGAACGCTTCCAAACGAGAGCTAACTGGTGCTACACCCTTAGCTCTCAGTTCTGAAATGAAAATTTTTGAAAGAAATAAATAAATATATGAGTGCAAATTGTTCTTACCGTGTACGAAAGTGCTGGCCAAAAGGGCACAAAACAAAACCGAATATGCTTTTTGGTTCATCTTCGATTTTGTTGTGATGGTGTCAGTGAATAGGTTGTCCGTATTTATATAGTGCTAATGGTATTGGAGAATTTTGCAATTTGACTAGGAATTTGTTGAAAAAATTCAGTTTGCGATAAATGGAAAAATTGTTAAGGCGGAATTTCTTCCTAGTAATTTGTAATTTGCTTATCTTCATGATAATGTTTGGTTTTTTCAATATAGTGGCTTATAAAATCTTGTTAACAAACTTGTTATCAGATGTTAAAGGATATTTTTGATTCAAAGATGAAGCTTTTTGAAAAATATAAAAAAAATATTAGAATTAACATAACATTTTTAAAACAACTGTCTAGGGAAACATCTATTGCTCAAACTTTAGAGAATATAAAATTTCTCAGGGAACTTTCAAGTTTCATTATCCGATATCTAGCTTCTTACAGCTACTTTATTTAAATATTATGGCGCGCATAGACTGGCTATAGAATTTCAAGTTCTCATTAAGGTTAATGAGGTATTACAGGAACTTGCGAGAAAAATTTCTGCCACGAGAGAATTTTGTGGGGGATATTTTTAATCATTTCTTAGTAATTTTTGTTCAATTTGCCCTCGAATTTTATTAGATTCGATCAAATTCGTTGGAATAGGGAATAAATTATCCTTATCAATACAACCTTGGATCAACAGTTTAAAATCAAACTATTACTTTATTACGCATGAGGATAAATAATTACCATATTTTTGCATAAAGTTAAACTTTTATTTTGTTTTTCAATAACTTTTTTATCAATACAATGGAAAACTTAATCATCAATCAATTTTACATTGATCAAGCTGTGACTCTGTTGTTCCTAAATCAATATTACGTATAGCAACTACTGGAATATTTCTCTCATTAAATTCTAAAGTTCAGATTCTGTCATATAATTAAGAAAGTTACATTTTGTTGTTCTATTTTTATAATTTAGGCTGAAATTATGCTTAAACTGCTAACTTTATGGAAGACGACTTTTCATCAATGGCCACATGGGGTTCATTAATACCAACAGTGCCGGTTCAAGCATTAGGCGGACTAGGCAGCTGCCTAGGGCCCGGGCGCTCAATGGGGCCCGAAATTCACTCTGAAATCAAATATCTTATTTTGGCAACCTTGCGCCCTGAGACGCACCACACTACCCGAATTACGCACACTTTCGGCAACACTGTTCTGTAGCTGTGGGATTCCCAACTCAGGTAGAATCCATGCAACCTTATTATGTTGCTGATGAACATCCGTTAAACGAGTAATAGATAATAGATACGCGATGTTCCACTACCCAGACAGCACACAAAGTCTTGAAGACACGTCTTTTCTAGGGTCTGTATTACGATTACGTCTGAACGTCTGAAGACTAAAAAAAGACGCCTAGAAGACGTTGTTTTGAAGATGTCCATATAAAATGTCGCAAATTCATCTTTCTCTTTTTCAATCCTAAAAGTGAATAATGATTTATGTATTGAAACGAGATTCAAAAACGTCTTTGAGACATCTCTTTGAAGATTTGAAGTAGTCTTTGGAATGTCTTAGTGCTGAAGACATCTCTGGAAGACGTTGGGTTTTGTTACATTACGACATCTTCAAGAAGTCTTTGAGACTTAGGCAAGACGCCTTGAATGTCGTTTATGGACATCTTAGGGACGTCTTTGGGAAAAATTTTCCACAGAATTCGTTTTTCATTTAATTTAGAAGTTACTGGAAACCATTTAACATGCTACAGAACACTTTAGAACTTCAATAGACCTTTTGGAAAGTTCAAAACATTTAAAATTAAATTCAGAATTTCCAAAAGCATTTTGTAGCGCTTCAGAAAATTTTGGAAATTTCAGAACCATTTTAGAATGCCCCAAAACGATCAAACACCGATTTCTAAAAGCATTTTAGAACAACTCAGAAGGTTGAAACCCCTTTTAGGACGCTCTAAAACACTCAAACTCAGACACTCTGGAATCCCCAGAAACATTTTGAAAAGCGCCAGAATCTTGGGATTCAGATTAAATATTGTCAACTCATAAACGTACACAAGCCCACGCATTACATAAATTAAGTAAATTTCCAAAGGAGGTCACCCCGGACTATTAAAAACAGACCGATTTTGCTTATGCCAGCAATAATTTCAATATAAATTCAGGCACTGCGGCAATGCAAGGCAAGGTTGGTCTGGACTGCTTTATGCCTGATAAGGTACGAGCCTAAAGACCTGCCTTCTTAGCTGGGTACAACTAGGTATAGTCGAGACTGTGAAACTTTTGTATGAAGGTCTCGTCTATAGCGGCCGTGTCACAGCGTCCCCAAGTTTAGACCTACGAGAACTACGCCCTTAGGGGCTCGTTTTTTAGTGCATCTTGGGTTTCATTAAAAATTAAACATTCTTACATTTCGAGTTGACAATCGAAAACATGGTCCACCAGGGACGAACATCTGCGGTGTTAGGATTTTGGTAAATCTTCTTGAACTATAAGGTGTAATTAAGGTTTAGTAATAAAACAAATATAATATTCGTGGTGGTATTCCTTCCCCCCATATCCTCTCTTTTCAGATAAACCCTTAGTGAACGCAGCCAAGCGAAGTAAAAGTGGTGGCACCGCTGACCACAACCAACTTAAGCGTGACAATATTACAAAACGCCTTTCAGAAGGATTTTTAGAGCAAATTTTGATTGCGTAGAACTTTATAACTCTTTAAAGGCATTTAAAACAGTTCAAATCTAACTCAGAATTTTCAGGAGCATTTTGGAGCAATTGAGAAACTTCAGAGTTATTTTAGAACAATTCCAAAGTTCTAAATTTAATCCTAATTTAGAACTGGAAACCTTTTAGAACTTTTTTGAACCAATTTAGAACTTTTTGGAGCTTCAATAGGGCTCTACTTAAAAATCTGTCAGAACAATTTAGAAATTACTGAAAAACTTCTAGAATGCTCCAGAACTCTTCAAGCCAAGTTAGAACACTTTAGAACTGCAAAAAGCCATTTAGAATGTTCCAAAACACTTTCGAGCAGCATTTTGAAAGGCTTTTTTTTCAATTTGGACAAAAACAGTAAAAAGTTACTTTGGGCTAAGGCCTCATACCTTCTGCCGCCTAGGGCCCCGTAGAGCCTTGAACCGGCGCTGAACACCAAGCATTACTACATCCAAAAATAGGCTATTGTTATTATTTGATGACGTTTATATACCTAAGGATGGGTACCTATTTTATTACTGAGGGATAAATAGAAAAAAAAATTACAAATTTATGTGTATGCTGAGATTGAGAAACACTCGATTTTAAATAAAACAAATGTTATTATTTATAATAATGAGTAATATATTTATAAGTATTTAGCTATAATCACATAATTTTTTTATTTGGCATAGACAATTTGTTTAATATTAAAAGAGCGATTTGGATAAAATGTATAGGTGACTACCTACCTAATTTAATAACAAATGCAATTTATTAGGAAAAAAGCTAAACATGAAAACGCGGATGCGGAGAAATTATTCCGAGTCGGATGACGATGATGATGATTCATCACCATCAAAGTTAACAATCAGGGGCTCTATTCTGGTTTCCATCATAGCATCCATAGTCCACATACTTGTCTCCACTTTCAGCACATGCTCAACAGCATTTTTCAAATTTTCAGGACTAACGTTGTAGACTGCTTCATTAAAAAAAATTTCAACATCTGCAATTTTGAAGGTTGTATTTTTTCGGGCCACTTCTCCTTTGATTTGTGCCCATATCAACTCAATCTGATTTAATTCGCAGTGGTACGGAGGTAATCTTTCGACTGTTCTATTGCAAGCTCTGGCCATTTCATCAATTACGTATTGGTTCTTGTGAAAACTTTCGTTTACGAGCGTTAATAGTTCTGCCTTCACCATATCCTCTTCAAAGCCTATATTTTTCCTAGTTAGCCAGGATTGTATATCAGCTTTTTTCGTAGATGATGTCGGTTTCTTATCAATTTTTCTAGAATGGTAAGATGCATTGTCCATCACAATTTTCTTCCAAGCGAGGTAAAATATTTTCAAACCATTGCTCCAAGACTTGGGAATTCATTTCCTCGTGATAGTCTCCAGTTTTCTTTGACTGAAAGAGGAGCAAGCCGTTCTCAACAAATCCATCGTCTGAACCAATATGTAATATTCCTTTGTCCTTTACCTGTGGGATTCTTCAGTCCTGTAGATAGTCCATTTACGAAAGCTTGCCTCGCCGTAGTGACAGTTTCGCCGCTCCATACTTTTGGAGTGACATGGCCAGCATTAATCCAGGTTTCGTCCAGATAATAAATCTTTTTTCCACTCGCCCTTACTGCTCGGATATTCCGTAAATAGCGTCGCCTCCAGCTCACAATTTCATTTTTTTCTTTTAGCATGCTATTTCGACTTCTTCTACCATACCGAAAACCAAGTTCACGGAGCAACTTTTTAAACGAGCTTTTCTTGAAATTAGGGTTGTCCTCTCGCTCTTAAGCCTAGTTCTCATGATGCGGAATTCCGGATTGCGGGTGCGGAATTTTTGAAATAATTCCGTTGGCGGGAAAACGTCAACTTTTTTGCGGATCCGCAATAAAGTTGAACCATTTTCAACTTTCTTGCGATTTTTTTTTCTGTCTTTGTCTAAACATTTCTCATCTTTGTTTGATTTCTACATACACAAATAAACTAACCTCAAACAAAAAACAATAAAACAATACCTAACAAAAATAAATTGATTTGCTTGCTTGTGTGCTTGTTTTATTTTCAAATACATATTATTACGGCAAACCCCTTGTTCATGCCTTTTCAGAAGAATATTTCTGAACAACATCTTCCTTTTTTTAATATTCCTCTGCTATTCTGCTTCTTTGATGAAGTTTCATGCATATTATGGATTAATAGCAAACCCAATACTAACGTATATTGGGTGGTAGTCTGAATAAAAACAAAGTACTTGCTACTACTACAGGTAGTAGTATATTCTACGAAGTATTTATTTCACAACAAAAGATTTACTAATTTCCGGTAGTTTCGAAATGTTGTATCTACTTCATTTTAAAGTAAACACTACGAAGAATATACTACTACTTGTCGTAGTAGCAGATACTTTGTTTTTTTCATACCTCCCTCTGTCTTTTCCATTGATAATAATTTAATTATGCAATATAATTATCCATCCAGGCACACAGGAAAACAAAAACAAAAAATATGTTAGGTTAAGATCACATGTATTTGACATAAAACCGCATCCGGAATTCCGTTTCATGTGAACCATCAAAAATTACGATTTTTAAAAAACTACGATTTCCGGACCCGCAATGCGGAATCCCGCACCATGAGAACTAGGCTTTAAATAGCTGCTAATATTGCCTTTACACTAGGAGACTCGTTCTTGATAAAAAATGAATGAATTAATCTCCGAACTGAATTTTTTGTTTCCATATCTATATTGTCCAAAACAGATTTTTTTCTTTTGTAAGCTTTGGCTGGCTTCAGTTCATGCTCGTTTTTGTGTTCCCGAAGAACGTTGTAAATGCTGGCTACTCCAATACCCATGGCCTCTGCTGTGAAATTCACTTTCTCAGTTTTTGTACAATCTGCATGATTTCGGTCACAAGTTTTGAAGGTATTTAGGATTGTCTCCTTTTCAGACACTGAGAAATGTCTTTCCCTCCGTCTTCTTGGTGGAGATAAATTTCCATCATTAGGATCCATGGGAAAAAAAACAAATTGAATCGCAAAAAAAATCTAAAATAGCACAATTCGAATCACAGCACAATGTCACAGACGAACAACATCAACTAAATGCGCTCCACTATGAAATGATCTGTTCTTCAGAGGGTTGCGGGATAATTTATGGGCGTCGGTTAGCAGGTAATCGTTTTATAACTATATTTCTTCGGTGGCCCGACTATAGGTCATATCTGGTAGAAAAGGAAAATGGCCAAATAGTACGAAGAAATACTGTTCATTCAAAACATTCTCGAAACAATTTTCATATTGAGAGACATTTTCCTGATTTAGACACTTGAGAAAACAGTATCGATCAGAAACAGAGTTCTGAAACAAAGCAAAATATTCCAGCTGATAAGCTAACCAACATGACATCTCCATGTGAAAGCAGTACGGGTAGAACCATTAAAAAATAAATAAATAAATAAATTTAATGATTATGTCACTTTTTAGAGACACATCTTTAACTTTATTTTTAAAAGGGAAAGATGTCATATAATTAGGAAAGTTATATTTTGTTGTTCTATTTTTATAATCTAGGATCTGTTGGTAGTCACTGATTTACACCAATAATAACTTAGTTGTTTGAGAAGAGCTGATTCTAGATGCAGCTGATTTTAGACGAATGACATTAGTGAGGAGTCTTGACTGAGAACAGATTTCATGTATGATCTCTAGAATTCTGATTTCCTTTATTTAAACTTATTAAAAAGTATAAATTATACCTACGTGTTTCAATTCAAGAACATAACAGATTCGATCAACAACTGCTTCAAGCTTGTTAGCCATTCCGAACAACCCTTGTGAATATCTATGGAGGAAAACGGATCAGGTTTGATACTGATATTAAGTTATTTTTTAAGCAACTTTCCTGTCTACCAGTATCAAATTGGATAATTATAACAAGCAAAAGCCTTTGCATGGCTCTACAACTGGTAAAGTGATTTCTAATAATTAAAATAAAATACATAAACATAACAATACAAAAACACAAATTTTATTTATTTTCGTTTTTTACAATAAATTGCCCCACGGAAAGTGATATTTTCCCATGCCCAATAATGCAGTATCAACTAGTCAATTACCGATAACCGAAATACTAACAGTGATGTCTATCTCAACAAGAGTATACAGATCGTTGCAATTGCTTATGAGTTCCTTGGATTCTTCCAGTATTTCCTGCTCAATTGCAAGTTCAATGTCACCGACCAATTGGAATACTCCTACAATTAATTTCTTAGCTAATTCGGATGCCTTCAATAGGTCCTCCAAGCTAAGATTTTCCGCGCTAATGATAACCTCCAAAGTCACAATTATGTTACTTATAATAGGCAACCTGCTGCAAACATCATAAATTTCTATGGAAATTGTTTCTGTTAAATTGGCAGCTGAGGCCAAGCTGATTTCGAGTAAACTGCACGCGCAGTCTGAATCAAGTTCCAGTCCTAATAAAACTAGAGTTCTGACCTGAAAAATAATAATTAATACAAACAAGATGTTGAGTGTGAATGCTTACTCCAGCAGCACTGTCTAGTTGAACTATGATGACGACAAGAAGCGCTGGTATGCTCTCAGATGGTTCTACAATAGGATCCAAGCTTTTCAAAATATTAACAACAACTGACAGCAATTCTTCTTTAGGCTGGACAGCAGAAGCAAGAATGATTGAAATAATATCAGAAATGTTTACCTCATCTGAAACAAATACATTTTACTATTTTCCAACGCTGATAAAAATACACTTACCAACTATGAATTCCTTAGTCAACAATTCCTTCACAATTTTCACCAAGCCCTCTAGAGTTTGAGGGTTGTTTTTTTCTAAAATTTCCAAAAGATTAATCAAAGAATTCTGCAAAATTCCATTCAAATCGTCATTGACGTTCAGGTTTGTTTGAGCAACAACAGTAATTAAAATAGTGATGACACGGTCCAGGGTCGTGCTTCCATTAGCGAGGGCAATAATTTCCCCGGCAACCCTAAAAGCGCCAGTGATCCCGTAGCTTTGTTCACCTCCCAATTTAGCAATGAGCTTGGTTAGTTGTTCTGGATCTCCTAAAATTTCATCAAGAGGGGACAGGTCAACATCGGTTTCTCCAAGTTGGCGTAAAACCTGAGAAAGAGCGCTCAATCCATCACGGGCTCCTAGGATTGGACCAATGTCGAGATTGTCGTATTTCTTTATGAGCTCTCTAATGCTGACTGAAATTGACAATTAAAAATGGTGCAATTTTTTAGTATTTTTCTTACTTTGTATCGCGTTTAGGATAACTTCGAGTGCTTTCAGAATATTCGCTACCCCGGAAATGTCAACAGCAAGTTCGATTTGTTGGTTTCCGATTTGCTTGAAGAAATTTACAATTAAATGAGTCGATAAATGATTCTAGCAAACTTACCTCCAATAATCCATCTACACGTCCTTCAAGAATGTCTTCAATGGATAAAGCAATCGACAATACCAGTTCCAAAGATACTTCTGGGTATTGTTCTATTTTCGGATCTACTGAAGAAACTACTAAATCTTCTAAAATGAGGCTAGTTACTTGCAAGACTTCCAATGGTACCTGGGGCAGCGTGAAATCTACACCCTTTGGCTGGTCCGAAAGGCTCGAAATATTATTTTTTATAGAGTTCAAGTATTCGGTTAAAGATTCCTCATTTTCATTCCAAAGTCCGTCTGTGATAAGGGTGGATTCGTTTGTTTCTTGGTTGATGACAACACCAGAAGTCGAGTTACCATCTAATAGAAGCACAACTTTTTGTTCAGTGTCAATAAGAAGAACTTTGCTGCTTGTAGTGTTTCTGACAATCAAGGTATTATCGACAGCAGATAGAGTCAAGTCAAGGAGCGGTTCGCAGGCGCTTCTTTTGCTTCTCAAACCTCCACCATATGGACGCAGTTCTTGTAGACCCATTCCCTGGAGGGTCTTACCTTGAAGCTCTGTACAAAAAGAAATATATATAATAGAAGCATTTAGTTGATTGATTAATATCAACTACCAAAATTCTAAGCAAATATTTTCACATGGATAACTTACCAATAAAGAAGTTGCTGAAGAGCAGGCAGCTCACAAGAACGGAAAAGATTTTACTATTCATGTTGGCGTTAGGAGGTAGGAAGTTCACACTAATACGCCTTCTGCCAGAACCACTTTCCATTTTATACAGTCCAAAAAGCCTAAAAAATTCCATTATTTTAGTACAAATTACCATTTATCGATAAATATAAATAAGGATTATCATTTTGCAAATGCCATTAATCTTAAATTTCAGACTTTTGAAATATGAAACAAAAGTAAATGAATATTTTTTTCAGGTCGTAAATTTTATTTTCCACATATCCATGGAGGCCATGCAATAGGTTCATAATTAGCAACAAATAATTTTTTTTACGACTGCTATGTAAAACGTTAAAAAACGCACGCCAAAGTCAATCTGAAAGTGACGTTTTGCACACACCGTGCGCAAATTTTGTAGTGTGCAATCTTTGCGCACGCTTACCTTTAAGGTGAATCTCCGTATATCTGGTTGTCGCCGCGTAACCAGAGACAACAACATTGTCTCTGACGTAACGTATTTGTTATGTCATATTGTTTGAAAAGTCATTCAATTTAAATATCATTTCCTTTAATTTTTTCCTTAATCTTCGGGTAATGGAGCACACAATTAAATCCACCGATCCTTTCGAACTGACGCAGCAAGCCGCACATATATCGTTGAACTTATTATCTGAAAAATCTCGAGAACGGTATGAAACTGCATATAACAAGTTTATGGTTTGAAGGGACAACAAAAATATTAAAATCCTTTTCTGAAAATGCGGCGCTAGTCTATTTTGAAGAACTTTAGAAGAAATATAAGTCGTCCACTCTCTGGTCGCTGAGGATAGAACACAATAATTATAACTTTAATAAGTAATTCAATTTTATTGTTATTTCAAAGATGTAGAAAATAGAAAACTTGTTCACCTTTTATTGTCATTAAATAATATTGTTGGAAATTTAAATAAATTTACAAAGAATGTATTTTATTTTGTGATATGCAGTCGTAGAAAAAGTATAGTGTGCAACACGTTTGAAATCGGCTCTTTGCACACTCGTGTGAGTTATGGCCATTTCCACCAAACTATAACTAAAGGCGATTTTCAGCCTGGAATGATTATTATGTGGTTATAACCAACGCGTTTCCGCCGTCGCGGTTTTAACCAAAGTAGGGGAAGTTGTGACGTCACATATCAGCTGATTTGCTTTTGGTATTTACCACTTATAACCGATTATAACCCAGCTTTGGACTTGGGTTAATCTTTTGGTTACAGCTTTTTGATGTTATTGTTATTATTTTGGGAATTGGTATTGGTGTTTTGTGATTTTGCAGTTCTGTTGTGGCCTGGCACAATGGAAGAAGTATATACTTACTTACTCACTGCAACTCACCATGTTTAGATCATCCCCAAAGAAAATCTGTTTGATAAACGAGACTATAACGAGAGATTCTGCTCCATTTTTGGTACCTAAACAACAAACCATTGTTGAAACGAAAAAACAAATAAGAATAATAAACATAATCCTACACTTCTATAACCAAATCATTTCAGCGGTCAGTTCCTTGGGTTATGATTCTTGATTGGTGGGGGTCTATGACGTCACACTTGGCTGTCAAAGTTGTCAACCAAAAGAATAACCACGGTATCTACCGATAAACAATCATTCCAGGCTGAAAATCGCCTTAAGATTTGCTTAACTATGAAGCCCCTAAAAGTTAAGGGACACAATCAAATATAATTTCGTTCCACCATACTTTTTAAGTGTAAGCTTAGCTAAGTGTCGTAAAGCTTTGGCAACATTGCATTTCAGGTGAAAGATTTGCGTACTTTTCATTTTTACACTAGTAGTGTCAATGTTATCTGTCATTCGACGCTTCCCGCCAATTTTTCAAGCTTATAAATATTAATAATAATAGTTGTTGCTGTTGTCCCAGGTTCGATTTATTTCACAGAGAAGAGGTTTAGATATTGGTAGTCGATAGACATAATCGAAAATTAAAAAAAAAAAACACCGTACAGTACTCCACAGTATCTCTGTGGCAGAAAAAAATAGACTTTAGAAGAAAAAAAACGCGAACTAGGTACACCAGAAATTAGAAAATTGACAAAATTTTAATTTTATCTCAATTCAATTTCAACGTTTGTTATGTAAACAAAAGCATATTATGCAAATGGCTTGCGCTGATCATCGCCAGTTTGTTAAGGGAGGAATAAGCCTAGAAATTTCTGGGCTTAGTTAAGCTTATCTTAATGAGACTAGATTAGACTGGTGGAAACAAAATTATAATATAAGCGGCACTTAACGTTAAGTAAACTCAAATTTGCGTTGGTGGAAACGGCCATTATTGCACTCGCCTACGGCTCGTGGCAATAAACCGTCACACCCGTGTGCAAAGAGCCTTTTTCAAAACTTATTACACAATATACTATTTTTATCCTAAATTTTTAATTTTAACTAATGGAGATAATCTGCTTTTTCCACTCTTCAATTTCACGAGCCTTGGTTACTATACATATTTTGCCTGAAAACATTATTTGCTTTCTTTACACCTGTTAGTACCTAATAATCTCAGGCATATTGGGAGAATCCTCAAAAGCCTATTCAATATCAAGGGACAACATTCACCATCATTATCAGTGGAGGAGCAGATTTCGAGAAGAGCGAATTACTCACTACTGAAATAATTCGAGAAGTAAACTTCCAGTAATTCACACAGGCGAACTCCCCAGGTAGCTGAAAGCCATGGTCACTGAAAACAGAGGACCTTATAGAGAATGCTGAACTCTAAGTTTGGAGAGAAACAGGATTGCGTTAAATCAGCACAGCTCAAGGCTCAAGCTCGCCCTCGATGAAATTGGAAACAATCGATGGGATTGTCATGCCCACTTACACCAACCGCAACTTAAATAGGTCTTAGCTAAGTCGGGTCTTAATTTTAAGTTAGCATTTAATTTAATTCACTTGCACCATAGACAAATTATGCCGACTTGGCAAAGTCGGACTTATTAATTTGGGGCGATGACAACGCTGCCAAATGACAGAAGTTGACAAATAGTCTTTAGTAATTTGTGGTTTTTCCGTGTTTGGGTGTTTCTGATTGAGAGTTTCAGCAATGGAAGAACCAAATTCTAAAAAGCAGAGGGGCACGAATTTCACATTGGCATAAAAGGAGGCTTTAATTAATATATTGGCAAGATTTAAAAATATTATTGAAAATAAAAAGCTGATGCTCTATCCATTCATGAAAAAAACGATTTCTGGGAGTATGTATGCAGGAATTTCAATGCTGCTTCACCGGGTATGAGAGAGAAGTTTGGATTCTTCAAAAACTATTATAAGAATCAAAAAGAGGATCTACAGAAACAAAATAAGATATATGTGTTACACTTATGTTGTTTGTGGTCAGCGGTGCTACCACTTTATCTACACTTGGCTGCGTCGGCTAAGGGTTTATCCTGAAAGTTATGGGGGGAAAGGAAAGATTTCACCACTAGTAGTTAATACATCTATTGTTACACCCTAATTTATGTAGGAGATGATTAAATAGGGTCTACCAAAAATAGATCGCAGTTCTATTGTTACACCGTAATTTATGTAGGAGATGATTAAATAGGGTCTACCAAAAATAGATCGCAGTAAATGTTCTTCCCTGGTGGGCCATCATTGACCATTCCCTTGGAATGCCTATTTTTGGAGAAAACCCTACGCTGTCAATAGTACCCATACAGCCCTATGAAAATGTACCCTCGAGAAGCTTAGTTTCCATAGGTCTAGGTTTGAGGCGTAGAGTGGGGCTTCTACAGCACGACATTCACCTTAAGATTTCAGTCGTACTGTAGCAAGTCACACCCAACTTGGAGAGAAAGTCTTTAGGCCTGTAGCCTCGAGGAGCTTTAAGGCTGTGGAGACTAACCTCTGCCTGACTGCATTGCGGTGCCCGTAATTTATACAAGAATTATTGCTACCGTCAGCAGAGTCAGTTAATTTTCTGTAGTACAAGCCCAAATTCATTTAATTTTTATAGTCTGTGGGCTTGTAGACATTTATGAGTTGACAATATGAAAAATTTATATGTTATTACTGGTTATATTATGTTAAGTCGAATTTAAGGCCTAGATTTTGGTGACTTAAGAAAATTCAATTTAAGGCTACTTTAAGTCTAGCTCGACTGCTGGTGCAACTAAAATTTAGAGTTAAGTCCCGGCTTAAAGATAAGTCTGACTTAAGTTAGTCTTAAAATGTTGGTGCAAGTGGCCATCAGTGAACCTATGAACAATGTTATCGAACGTGTCTGTTGTATTGCTCCATAGCTACAAAATAATTATTAATTTTCTTTTGTCATAATTTAAAAAAAAGAACTGCACAAACTGCACCATAGAAATAGAATCAATATTCAATAAAAAATTCAATACAAGCAGAAGTGCAGGAGCTCTTAAAACATCCTCAGAAAACAAGTCAAGTTCAGTTGGGTCATAGTCGGACTCAAGTAAATGGTGTAAAATTGACCAGACGATTTGTTTTTCTCAAGCTGCCTCATCTAAATGCAATCTCCGCTCTAATTAGCAATATTTCAGTGGCATGCATTGAATTGGTGCATCATGCTCCCTAACATTGGTCATTGGTCCTTCGTTGCCGAATAACTAGAAATAATTTGAAAAGTTTATCGGATTCATAAGGTCAGTCCAGTCCACATTATGAGCAAGATTCAGCCGAGTAATATTAGTCAACACTTGAATTTGGCTTGAATCAATTATAGTTAAATTTATTTATTTAGTTATTTTATGTTTGAACTTTTGCATATTGATCTTTTATAGTTATTAATGATACTAGTTCGATATGAACATCGTAATGAAACGCGTGTAACGTTAAACCACAAGGCGTTAGCCGAGTGGTTTAGTTACACAAATTTAATTAATAAAGTTTATATCGAACGTGTATCATTCAAAATTTAATCTACGATGGTCCAAATAGATTTGATTTGCCTTAAAATAGCAAATACTTTTCAAATTAAAATTCAAAATTTAGCAGGTGCCCGTACAAGTCGGGAACCTGCTTGTTGATTTTTAGAATTTTGACTTTGGCAGCTTCAATATTGGAGTCAATTTTTGTGACATAAATTCAGTTTTATAGTGGAAAATAATGTTAATATTGGTGATTCTAAGTTCGAAAGTGTCCCTTCGAATATCGAGACAGCATCAATAAAAAGGTTCTTCTGGTAACAAGCTTTCTTTTTGTATATTTTTCATTTCATAATTTGGGTGTTTTTATGAATTCTTAAACGCACTAGTGCTATTATAAAGGATCTAATGACGTTCGAATGACAATGCTAAATGTGTCATAATGACACCCACGTAGATTAAATTATGAATGTATGCTCTGCTGATTCCCTTATTCAAATTACAAGAAACTTAATAGGCCTGTCAAATTCGGTTTCTCAACAAATTTAATTAACCCGCTTGATATTCTATTGGAACCTGAGAATGCTCAAACTTGCTCAATAAAAAATAATTATTATAGAACTAAATATTGACATTTAGTGCGTGCTAATTTGATAGAAATATTTTTTTATGGCCAAAGCTAAAAGCTATATAGAGAATTGACGTGTCTCGTAATACCTGGTGTGCGCGCGCAACCCGTGGGTTGCAGGTGAGCGTCCAATGAGAATCGAGTTTATTACGGGCTTGCGTCATATTCGTATTCAGGGACGAGTTCAGAATTAATCGTTCCTTCTTTCTTTGTAACGTGTAATTCGACAAAGAGCAAACTAATACTTTACCTATTACTTGAACTTATCGCAGTGTCGTTTAAAGGTTATGTTAGATTATACTTGACATATTCCTTCGCAATTTCATTGTGCAATGTTGCCGGATGAAACATTTATCAAAATAGAAGTGCAAACGATGTTAACATACACTTTAAAGCTCTTCTTTTGTCTGATTTAAGGCATTGCTGAACACTTGACACTATTTCACTTCTTTAATGTTATAATGTTCGATTTGTATTGTCTACATTTGTTCTACAATCTGGCTACACTGCAGCCACGAGTTGCGCGCGCATGTCATCTTTTATTACTTTCTAACTTGTATTTATTACAATTAAGCTCTCTTTTTCTATTTCTGCGAGACACGTCAATTGTAAAAATCTTTAAATACACCTTTAAATTCTCAAAATCAAACCATAAACAACAGTATTGTTGGATTTCCGATCAATTTCACATCAAAATTGCCATCAATTTCTATTCCTGAATTTACAGGTTCTTATGAGAATGAGACACAGTTCCATGATACCTACTTTTGAGTATCTTGTAGACAAAAATCCATCATATCGAACACACAAAAATTTCATTATCTTCAGTCAGTTCTTAAGGGTGGAGCTGCTCAAATTATAAGCTCATTACCTGCCACTGAGGATAATTATACTGTAGCCTGGAATTTACTTAAATAGAGATATGAAAATACAAAGGCTATAATCCGCTTCCACGTAAAAGCTATTTTTGATCCCATTTCTGTCAAAAAGGAATCTCATGCAAAATTGAGAAAATTCTTAAACACATTACAAAAGCATTTAAGATGCCTTGAGAATTTGGGTGAGAATGTCGATTCTTGGGACACCATTCTCATGTATTTGTTAACCTCCAAATTGGGCACTACCACTCGACAAAAGTGGGAAATATTTTCGAAAAATATTGATAGTCCATCCACTCAAGATTTTATTAAATTTCTCTCGGATCGTTGTAAATTATGTATTAGAAGCAATCGATTTCAAGGTCTGTCACTCCATACCAGAAAAAATCAGTGAGTCATGTAATAAATCATTTTCTCATCTTTCAGTTCAAAATAATGCATCAACTTGTCCGTTGTGTAAAGAAAAACATTTTTTTAATGCTTGCAAAAAATTCTGAGATTTTCTCATCAGTACTCGATACACTGAAGCCAAACGTATAAACCTATGCACAAATTGCTTGCGCTCAGGTCACTCTAATTCTGAGTGCAAATCTATTCACTTATGTCGTCACTGTCAGAAGTGACACCGCTTGTTGGAATATATTCAGGATCATCGTCACTAGTTGAATTCACGATAGAGTTTGAATTTTGACCGTTATTTTCACTAGTTGAAAGTAAATAAAATCCCCAGATCTGTCCCTTTTGCTCTCAAGTATCAAATAATGATACATGACATTTCGATTTGACATATAAAAATATCAGATTCGGATCTTTGAATTTTGAATTTTCAATTTTTGTGTGAAATCGTTCCAGTTTTTTGTCGTATTCTGCATTATTTTTTGATATTTTGTTAAATTCGCAATAGGTTTTTTTGTTTTTTATTTAGTGTTCTGTGCCTTTGTGTTTCGGTGTTGCGTTTTAAACCTGGTATGTCACTTTTCTAAATACGACCCTGTCGTTTATCCCAGCTGACGGGATCGAAGCGCTAACGCATGCTGGCAACCTAAAGAAAAAGTTACTAAAAAATGTCAACGCGGGCTGTCAACTTCACTTTCTATCGTGATTTCAACTATATTATCCCCAAACGGTTCAGGTTCACTATCAGCAAAGTTTCCTTGGTCTGTAACTGATTCATTTTCTATGGGATTCTCGTCTTCTCGCTGATCAATATCTATCTCATTTTCCTTGATGTCCTTAGTCTCTTCATCTGTGATACTATTTTCCTTTTCGCTTGTTTGAATAAAATTTGTCTTGTCATGATCATCACTCAATGGTTCAGGTTCATTTTCTAGATTACTCTCCTCTTCTCTCTGATAATTATATTTTCCATTATGTTGTTTGTTACTTCATTTGTGTAAATACTATCCTCTTGGCTCGTGGCAATGAAGATCGGATCTTGACACTATGGTTCTCAAATGGATGAAGTTCATTATCAACATGGTTTTTCTCAACTATTAGTAATATTCGTTCTTCTTGGTGGACTGATTCTTCGAACTTATTGTTATCATCTTGTATTGCTGGAAAATAAAAAGAGTAAAAAACAGGAGTAGGTATAGTTTCTTTAATGATGTGACAAGGATATAAAGTATGATGACGGTCGAAATTTGATCGTGGCGCCATCTAAGACAAGGATTCAACACTAAACAGGTTGTTTGCTGTAATTTAGTGATGACCGTCTAATCGGCTCTGATATTGACTTGCTTATTGGAGCAGGCTTGTTTTTTGACTTGCATATTTCCGTGCAAATAAAGCTTGGAAAAAACAGACCAATATTACAATGCAGTAAGCTTGGCTGGGTAATTTATGGGCCTATTCAAATTCAATACCCATTTCCAAGGTCAAAAGCAATTTGTCATTTGTCTATTCAAGATCACAGCCTCTATGATACTCTAGAAAAATTCTGGAATATTGAGGAAAATTCCCAAATTTCGGCATCCCAGTTAACGCATCAGGCTAGGAAATGAAATGTGAAAATCATTTTGCTGAAACGATTCTCCTGGCAGATTTTGTATTGACCTTCCGCTAAAGGAGAGTGTTTTTAATTAAGGAGATTCGTGCAAAATTGCCACTAAAAGATTTTTTTAGTATTGAACGTAAATTGAATAAAAATAACACCCTAAGAGCAACTCCTTTATTCATGAATAGGTACATTTCTTTAGGCCATATGACAAAAATCAATCCAAATAAGTCCTCGAATTACCCAATATATAATTTACCCCACCATTCGGTTGAGAAAATTTACAGCCTTACTACCAAACTTATAGGGTTGTTTTTGACGCTTCATCTAAATCCTCTACCGGACTTTCTTTGAATGATGTCCTAAAAATTGGGCCCACCATCCAAAGTGATCTTTTTTCAATTATTTTCCATTTCAGAAAACATAACTTTGTGCTCACAGACGATCTAGCCAAGATGTATAGACAGATTCTCATAAATCCTGAGTAAAGAGGTCTAAAAAGGATACTATAGCGGAATAATAACGAAGATGAGTTGAATAGTTACGAATTGAGTATCTACTGTTACTTATGGGACATCTCAGTGCCTCGTTTTTATCGACGCCTCAAGCAAATTTCTCTCGACATAGCTGAAAAACATTCCATTGAAAGTAAAGTTATATTTCAAGATTGCTATGTTGACGATTTTCTAACAGGAGCTTATTCAGAGACTGATTTGATTAAAATAAGAAACAACCTTTTATCTTTTTTTTCCGACTATGGGTTAAACTTGAGAAAATTCAGCTCGAATAGTCCTATAGCCCTTGCAGATTTTCCCCATGAGCAACTGAAATACATGCTCAATGATTCACAAGGCTCCAAAGGTAATTGCGTGGGATTCTAAAGGTGATAATTTTATATACATATAGAGTCAACATCAATTATCCTCATGCTTATGTAACCAAACGTTACATGCTTTCAATTATATCACAAACTTTCGACCCGTTAGGCCTCCTTGGTCCTGTAATACTTCAAGGATAAATTATTCTTCAAAAATTATGGCTTTTTAGGATCCCTCGACAAGTCACTATCAAAAATTTTAAAAATATTCAAATACATGGCTTTAGTGATTCATCTGTTTTTGCTTATGGTACGGAGTCAAGAATATGATGGTGATATAAATAGCTATTTATACAATAAGTTACGAAATGAGCGTCTTTTAGGCACGCGACGTGAAAATTGTCCAACGAGGCAAAGCCGAGTTGGACAACACGTCGAGTGACTAAAAGACATCGTTTCGTAACGTATTGTATACAAGATTTTTTCTACTGGCATTTTATAATAAAAAAACACAATTTTATTTCATGTGAATAAGTCGATTACACCCAAAATCTTTGTTACCTGCTTTTACTTGACACCTGACACTTTTCATGCGATTTTCTTTTCAAAATTCGACATCAATAATTAATCCTAGAAAGTAGGTAATAACACAAAGTTCTGTTTTGAGTAACCCAAACGTTCAATTCAGTAATTCCATTTTCAATATTCATAATAAATACAAAACAAAATTCAAATATGTGTTTAGTGTGTTTTTTATTTCTGAATAATGAATGACACTTTTAGGCACAAGTGCTTAAAAATTACTTTTACGCACTCATAAGTCACTTTTACGCATTCAAAAGTCACTTTTACGCACTGAGTGCCTAAAAGTAACTTTCACGCACTCAGTGCCTAAAAGAATGTCGTTTCAAAACTGAAATGACAATCGAAAAGTTGCTATTATGAAACGTCAGTAGAAAAAATTAATTTATTTTGTGCTCGTCTCGTGTAGCCCCTCTCAACGTTGTTAGTCTCCCTCTTCTTGAATTATGTGGCAAAACTATTTAAACGTATATTAAGTATTTTTGATGAACCCATTGATCGCCTATTTTACTGGACAGATTCCGCTATTGTTCTAAACTGGCTCAGTTTGGAACCACGAAAATTAAAAACATTTGTTTGTAATAGAATAGCCGAAATTCAGCAATTATCTGACACTAACAATTGGCATAATATTCAATCTAGTCAAATCCCGCAGATCTTGTCTCTCGGGGTACTAATCCGCTCGAACTGGAAAAAAAATCATCTCTGGTGGCATGGAGCTCTATTTTTGTCAGATATGCCTGAAAGAAGGCCATCCGACACTCATATTTCGAATTTCACTAGAAAAAATTATGATAATATCCTGAATATGCCTGAATTAAATCCCAAATCATTAGTTTTGTTAGCTAAATCTCAATTAAATGAATTTAATGAGATTTTTTCACCAGTTTTCATCTTGTTCCAAGCCTATAAATGTAGTAGCATATTGTTTGAGATTCATCAAAAATAGCAAACTTGCTAACTTCAATCGACTTTCGGATTGCCTGCAACAAATTGAGAAATCCCAATGATAGGTACAAGATTTTTGGGCAAGATGGTCTACCGAATTTTTGCATACTCTCCACCAACAATTCAAGTGGAAGTTTAAGTCTAAAGACTAAGACTTGTTGGGAAGTCTGGTTTTACCCTAAAAAATAGGACTGTTTAGATTATGGGTACTCGATTATGTATACTTAGGTGATTTTTGAAATGTATTTTATAATCTTCTGATGAATGTCATCATTAGTCTAAGTTCATATTTGTCCAAGATTTGAACCCAGCTGTTGCTTGTTTTTGCGAGGAATGTAAAATATTGTTACTCCAAAATCTAGTTGAAACTTTTAAAAGAATCTCTCTGATACTTTCAAGGGCGGCGGTATGTCAAAGAACCTTTGAAGAACTGCAGGCCATAGAAACAGAATCAATATTCAATACAAGCAGAAGTACTGAAGCTCTTTACACATCCTCGGAAAACAAGTCAAGTTCAGTTGGGTCATAGTCAAATTCAAGTAAATGGCGTAAAATTGACCAGAAGATTTGTTTTTCTTAAATTGCCTCATCTAAATGCAATCTCCACTCTAATTAGCAATATTTCAGTGGCATGCATTGAATTGGTGCATCCTGCTTTCTAACAGGGGTCGGAGAAAGAATATTCGGCAGAAGGTGATGATGATAGGCATTTCCAATCACATTGGCGAGAGAATGGTAGCTCAATCAACAATGAGACAGAAACTACATACAATTAGTTATAAGATTAAACAGCATAAGAAGGCTACGTTATCACGACATGAAAACACGTATCAGAAATTACGTTACCTCTCAGGAAATTGAGAAGAATCAAATGTCGTCAGCTAATGGAATTAATAAACATGTGCCAATAATACAATAGAGAACTTAATTAAGGAAATTTGAGTCATTTAATTATCTGCGAATTTCAACCCTCACATATACCTAAGCCATTTCAAGATATTATTGTAATAATTTCACATTGATCAAGCTGTGACTCTGTTGTTCCGAAATCAATATTATACAGCAACTACTGGGATATTGTCAAATACTTGAATAAATACCACTCTGTACATCAATTTTATCAAAGTGTGTCGACGAGTCAGCATTAATTTGGTATAAATACCGCGCCGAGATCCATTAGCGGCAGACTAAGGCTAATGTAAAGTACCTCAATTGGGAGAAGCCCCTCTAGGTAAATCTCCTCCTAGTGTAAATTAGCAAACTACCTTCATTGGGAAACGCCCTTCTGGACCTGTCTCAAACCCAGCTTCAGTCACGCCAAGTGGACAGAGTGTGCATAATACAGAGTGGCCTAAGTAGTACGTCCCACCGTAGAAGAGACGTCATAGTACCGCTACTATTCCTAGGGTAATATAATTCTATATATTCAATACATATCTTATTGTACCTATACCATGCGAGTTTCTCTCTACCTGAACCCCACCTACGCTCTCAAGTCACGGTCCTGTTGTGGCGTCGCAGGACGAAACGTATAGGGGTTGTGACAATATTTCTCTCAATAAATTCTGAGGATCAGATCAGATCAACAACTGCTTCAAGCTTGTCACAAGCCATTCTGAACAACCCTAGTGAATATCTATGGAGGGAAACTGTATCAGGTATGATACTGATATTAAGTTGGTTTCTGAGCAACTTTCCTGTCAGTCAGTACCATTATCAAATTGGATAATTATAATGTAATGTGATTTCTAATAATGAAAATAAAATACATAAATATAACAAAACAAAAACACAATTTTCATTTATTTTCATTTTTTACAATAAATTGCCCAATGTAAAATATTATTTTCCCATGCCCAATAATGCAGTATCAAGTAGTCAATTACTGATAACCGAAATACTAACAGTAATTTCTATCTCAACAAGAGTAAACAGATCGTTGCAATTGCTTATAAGTTCCTTGGATTCTTCCAGTATTTCCTGCTCAACTGCAAGTTCAATGTCACCGACCAATTGGAATACTCCTACAATTAATTTCTTAGCTAATTCGGATGCCTTCAATAGTTCCTCCAAGCTAAGATTTTCCGCGCTAATGATAACCTCCAAAGTCACAATTATGTTACTTATAATAGGCAACTTGCTGCAAACATCATAAATTTCTATAGAAATTATTTCTGTTAAACTGGAAGCTGAGGCCAAGCTGATTTCAAGTAAACTGCAAGCGCAGTCTGAATCAAGTTCCAGTCCTAATAAAACTAGAGTTCTGACCTGAAAAATAATAATTAATATAAGCAACAT
This sequence comes from Ceutorhynchus assimilis, assembly GCA_917834065.1. Classification (NCBI taxonomy): domain Eukaryota; kingdom Metazoa; phylum Arthropoda; class Insecta; order Coleoptera; family Curculionidae; genus Ceutorhynchus; species Ceutorhynchus assimilis. Next base: position 34,994,746 of record OU892282.1, on the reverse strand, counting down.
TTTGAGTTTAAATGCTTACTCCAGCAGCACTGTCTAGTTGAACTATGATGACCACAAGAAGCGCTGGAATGCTCTCAGATGGTTCTACAATAGGATCCAAGCTTTTCAAAATATTAACAACAACTGACAACAATTCTTCTTTAGGCTGGACAGCAGAAGCAAGGATCAATGAAATAATATCAGAAATGTTCACCCCATCTGAAACAAATACATTTTACTATTTTCCAAGGCTGAAAAAAATACACTTACCAACTATGAATTCCTTAGTCAACAATTCCTTCACAATTTTCACTAAGCCCTCTAGTGTCTGAGGGTTGTTTTTTTCTAAAGTTTCCAAAAGATTAATCAAAGAATTCTGCAAAATTCCACTCAAATCGTCATTGACGTTCAGGTTTGTTTGAGCAACAACTGTAATCAAAATAGTGATGACACGGTCCAGAGTCGCATTTCCATTGGCGAGGGCAATAATTTCTCCGGCAACCCTAAAAGCGCCAGTAATTCCATAGTTTTGGTCACCTCCAAATTTAGCAATGAGCTTGGTTAGTTGTTCTGGATCTCCCAAAATTTTATCAAGAGGGGACAGGTCAACAGTTTTTCCAAGTTGACGTAAAACCTGAGTAAGAGCGCTCAATCCATCACGGGCTCCTAGGATTGGACCAATGTCGAGATTGTCGTTTTGCTTTGCGAGGTCTGTAATGCTGACTGAAATTGACATAATTAAAAATGATGCAATTATTTGGAATTTTTCTTACTTTGTACTGTGTTTTGGATAAGTTCGAGTGCTTTTAGGCTATTCGCTACACCGGAAATGTCAACAGCAAGTTCGATTTGTTGGTTTCCGATTTGCTTGAAAAAATTAACAATTAAATATGTCGATAAATAATTATAGCAAACCTACCTCTAATAATCCATCTACGCGTCCTTCAAGAATTTCTTCGATGCAAGCAGCAATAGACAATACCAGTTCCAAAGCTACTTCCGGGTATTGTTCTATTTTCGGATCAACTGAAGGAACTACTAAATCTTCTACAATAAGCCTAATTACTTGCAAGACCTTCAATGGTACCTTGGGCAGCGTGAAATCTACACCATTTGGTTGGTCCAAAAGGCTCGAAATATTATTTTTGATAGAGTTCAAGTATTCGGTTAAAGATTCCTCATTTTCATTCCAAAGTCCGTCTGTGATGAGGGTGGATTTGTTTGTTCCTTGGTTGATGACAACACCAGAAGTCGAGTTACCATCTAATAGAAGTACAACCTTTTGTTCAGTGTCAATAAGAAGAACTTTGCTGCTTGTAGTGTTTCTGACAATCAAGGTATTATCAACAGCAGATAGAGTCAAGTCAAGGAGCGGTTCGCAGGCGCTTCTTTTGCTTCTCAAACCTCCACCATATGGACGCAATTCTTGTAGACCCATTCCCTGGAGGTTTTTACCTTGAAGCTCTGTACCAAAAAAAAAAATATATATATACCGGGTGTCTACGAGATCAGTTTCGCGCTGGCATTTGCTGGTTTTTTTTTCGATGGCAAAGATTTTTGGTATGGAGTGTAGGTTTGAGAAATGTCATCTTTTGACATGTGTGTCAATGTTTGGTAACTTCCGGTTTGACCGGAAATGGTCCTAACTCCGTAATTTTGAATGGCATCCCAATATTTTTTTAAAATTTTTGGTATCTGCGGATCATGATGTGTACGAAAACGTCAAATTTGAACATTTTTGAAAAAAATTCAGAACTCTGGATGAAAATTTATTTTTGAACAGGAAGTGGCGGAGCGGTCTTAAAATTGTTATTTTTAACCAACACAATCGTAGAAAAATGCGAATGCCAAGTTATTATCCTATGCTTGTTCTCCAAAGACTTCCAAAGCTGAAAAAATCACATTTTACGTGATAACTCAATGAAATCAGTGAAATCACCCGACTTTCATAACAAATGTTTTTTACCTTTTTCAAAATAAAACCAACTATGCATTAAAACTTTTTATTCATGCCAGTTTTTAAATATTTTTCCAATATTTTTACTATGCATTACTATAACTGATAAAACTACTTATAAATAAACCCCTGTATTCAAACTTTGTATTTACAAATTCCCGAGATGTCAAACAATGACAAATAAACATATCTTGCCCACAGTCCACAGATCTTGTCAATGGCTTGTCAAGAAAAAAAAACACCAGGAAAGCGTTCTTCATACAGGGGTTCATTTATAACTAGTTTTATCATTTATAGTAGTGCATTAAAAAATAATAATAAAATAATCAAAACCTAACATAAATGAAAAGTTTCAATGCATAGTTGGTTTTATTTTGAAAAAGGTAAAAAACTCTTGTTGTGAAAGTTGGGAGATTTCACTGATTTCATTGAGTTATCACGCAGAATGTGATTTTTTCAACTTTGGATGCCTTTGGAGAGCAAGCAAAGGATAACATCTTGGCACTCGCATTTTTCTACGATTCTGTGGGTTGAAAATAACAATTTTAAGACCGCTCCGTCACTTTCTGTTCAAAAATAAATTTCCATCCAGAGTTCTAAAATTTCTTCAAAAATGTTCAAATTTGACGTTTTCGTACACATCATGATCCGCAGATACCAAAAATGCGAAAAAAATATTGGGTTGCCATTCAAAATTACGGAGTTAGGACCATTTCCGGTCAAACCGGAAGTGACCAAAAATTGACACACATGTCAAAATATGACATTTCTCAAACCTACACTCTATACCAAAAATCTTTGCCATCGAAAAAAAACCAGCAAATGCCAGCGCGAAACTGATCTCGTAGACACCCGGTATATATATATATACAGAGTGAGTTTTATGTATGGAAACGCCCAATTATCTCAAAAACGGCTTGCTCGATTTTTATAAATTTTGGTATGTGAGGGTATTGTTATATGGCCGATATTATCGTGCCATTTACATGGTTGTCAGATCATTCGATTTTTGGCAACTATTAGGAACTTTGTTATTTCAAATGGATCACCCTGTATATTTTTCAGTTTTCGTAATCCCTGAATAATACTGAATATTTTTCATGAAATGTTTCCTATACCCAAATGCCTTAATTTAGGAATTATAGCTACATTTACATTAAAAACCGCAAAAGTTGAAATAATTCATTGGCTTGTCCCGCGTGATGAGAGCTCGTCGCGGGAACGTCTCGTCATGTCTGTGCACACCTTAAGATCTCTATGACTACAAAAATAATAGCTTTCACGTTTCAGTAAATTATTATTTGTCAGTTTTCATTGAATACCATAATGAATCGTTCATCTGAAAAAAAAAAAACGAATTAAGATTTTAATTTAATTTAATTTTATTAGGATATGGTTGTATGCGTAGAAGTCCACAAGATAATTTATATCCCAACCGAAATTCCATTACAAAATCTACTGTGAGTAAGCTGGTAAAAAAGTTTACCCAAACTGATGCAATGAAAGATTTACCCAAATCTGGGCGCAGGAAAACTAAATTAACTGAAAACAATAGCTATCTTAATATTACTTTTTCATGGTTGGCTCACACACAAACGGAAAATCCTTTACCACTCAACGAGCGGCGTGTACACTGAGATGTCGATGGACATTGCGCTGTAGGTTATAGTTTTCGAGAAAAGTATTCATGCCTTTGGAAGTTCATTCCAGAGCTAGGCAGCCCTCCAGACCAAATTGACTTCTGAACAGTGACGTCCTAGGTGTTCGCAGCTGAATTGTATGTTCATGAGCTGCTTGTGTTGACGAGTGTATCTGTTTGGTACAACTCTGGGCAGAGTCACAAGTGTCAGTTAATTCGAGCACCTGCTGTAATGATATCGATAGAATAGTGATAGGTCTACCACTTTTTCCCGAGGTTTATGGCTATTAATGGTATTTGGTCAACTCCAGGTCAGCAACAGTTTTCGAGGGATGCTCTATAGAGCGCCCCTAGCTTTTGTGCTGGTGCCTTGGCACTCGACAGGAGCTATTAATTGATCACTTCTCCGAACTGTTTTTTTGCCTTTTTTTCTTCTTCTTCGCCATTGGTCTGCTTACAGTGGTTTCTAGTCGTGAGAATGTATTGAGATTTTAGGCTGTCGGATTACGATGCCATTTGCAATAAGCAGCATTTTTATAATTTCCCGCTGTTGAGCAGTTTTTATTGAACCATGGTTTGATAGCTAGTTCACAGGTTGCGGAGTTGGGATTGTGATCTGATGAACCCAACGAGGGTTGAAAAATCTAAATTTATCCAACCCATTACAGCAGCTGCTCAAAATGTTGTCCGTTGACTTCCAGACAACAAGCCATGCGATTTTTAAAACTTTGCAATACATTTTGCAACATCCCTGTCTGCTCTATTCTTCTTATCTCGTTGGTGATTCTATCTCTCAATTCCTCAATATTGAGAGGTTTTGTTTTATAAACAGTGTTTTTCAAGTGGCCCCATAGGAAATAGTCTAGAGGATTCATGTCGGGTGATCGAGGAGACCATTCGATAGATCCACGCCTTCCAATCCATCTTCCGGGAAACAAACGATTTAGGTATTGTCTCACCTCACGGGCATAGTGGGGTGGAGCTCCATCTTGTTGCAGCCAAATATTGTTTTGGGGAATATTGTTATTGTCTGAAAGTTTCAATAAATTATTTTTTTTTTTAATTTTAAAGGCAATTGAAAATACTCACTTGGATTTGGAAATAACCGAGCCAACTCAGGTATAATACTATCTTCCAATAAACGTAAATACGCGGGACCATTCAAGTTTCCTTCAATAAAAAACGGTCCAATTATTCTGTCGCCTATTATTCCAGCCCATACATTCAGTTTCTCGGGATATTGGGTGTGGGATTCACGCATCCAATGAGGATTGTTACGAGACCAGTATCTACAATTATGCCGATTTACGTTGCCATTGATAAGAAAAGTGGCCTCATCGCTAAACATAACATTATTTAAAAAATTTGGATTGTTTGGATCGTAACATTTTCTCATCATTGTATCGGCAAACTCCTCACGTCTATCAAAATCGTCATCTGACAACTCCTGAACCAACCTCACTTTGTATGGATGGAATTTATTACCATGCAGAATTCTCATCACGGTTGTTTGAGAAACTTCAAGTTCCCTGGATATTTGCCTAGTACTCAAGTGAGGATCGTCTTCTAACATGACACAAACATCTAGAGATTTGTTGTCAGTTGATTTAGTCTTCCTGCGCCCTGATTTGGGTAGATCTTTTACTCCAGCAGTTTGGGTAAACTTTTTAAGCAATTTACTAACAGTTGATTTTGTAATGGGATTGCGGTTGGGATATAAATCATTGAAAATATCACACGTTTCTTGTTGACTTCTACGCCTATCACCATATCCCAATATCATCAAAATCTCAATTCGTTCTTTTTCAGATAAACGATTCATTATCACATTCAATGAAAACTGACAAATAATAATTTACTGAAACGTGAAAGCTATTATTTTTGTAGTCATAGAGATCTTAAGGTGTGCACAGACATGACGAGACGCTCCCGCGACGAGCTCTCATCACGCGGGACAAGCCAATGAATTATTTCAACTTTTGCGGTTTTTAATGTAAATGTAGCTATAATTCCTAAATTAAGGCATTTGGGTATAGGAAACATTTCATGAAAAATATTCAGTATTATTCAGGGATTACGAAAACTGAAAAATATACAGGGTGATCCATTTGAAATAACAAAGTTCCTAATAGTTGCCAAAAATCGAATGATCTGACAACCATGTAAATGGCACGATAATATCGGCCATATAACAATACCCTCACATACCAAAATTTATAAAAATCGAGCAAGCCGTTTTTGAGATAATTGGGCGTTTCCATACATAAAACTCACTCTGTATAATAGAAGCATTTGGTTGATTGAATAATATCAACTACCTACCAAAATTCTAAGCGATTATTTTCATATGGATGACTTACCAATAAAGAAGTTGCTCAAGAGCAGGCAGCTCACAATAACGGAAAAGAATTTACTATTCATGTTGACTTTAGGAGATAGGAAGTTGACACTAATACGCCTTCTGCCAGAACCACTTTCCATTTTATACAGTCCAAAAAGCCTAAAAAAATGCCATTATTTTAGTACAAATTACCATTTATCGATAAATATAAATAAGGATTATCATTTTGTAAAAGCCATTAATATTAAATTTTTTTTGAAATTTGTAACAAAAGTAGGTACCTAAATGAATATTTTTTTTTCAGGTAATAAATTTTAGGAGTCCATACAATAGGCACGTGCTTAGCAACAAGTAACTTTTTTTTTGGATAAAATTAATCCTAAATTTGTAATATGAAATAATGCGGAAAATCTCCTTTTTCCACTTGGTAACTATATTTTTTCTAGGAGCGTGTAAAACGATATTTACTTTCTTAATACTTAATGATCTCAGGCACCAGTTTGAAATTATATAATTATATCACGTGAACTTCTCAATAGTGAATGGTCGATTTCCAATAAATCGCTGGTCAATATTTTTCGTTTTTGAGTCGACTCTGGACTACCTAATTTGGCTGTTATATACTATTGAAGCTTCTGCTCCAAGATTTTGAACACAAAGTCCGATTGAAGTAGGTGATGATTGAGAACAATAAATTATACAAGAATTGATGAGTTCAAAAACCGGTCCGTAGCTAGCGATATCCATTGAATGGAAACTCGATTTTTACCTCTAAGGTCTTACATTGCAAAATCTAATCTAGCGGTTGGGGTTGTATAACAGTGGACTTGCATGGTTGATTGTATTTTTTCCTCAGGCAAATAATCTGGGTTTTCATTACCAGTAGAGAAGAAGGCGACTGCCAAATGCTTCATCAATCAAAAAAATGGTAGAGAAGCCTGCAGCTATACATATGCATCGATTGATCTAAACAATCATGGGACCTGTGCTACCAGAGATAAGGAGAATCCTAAAATGCCGATTCAAGATCTTCTACTAGGAAAAATATTCACCACTTCGCGTAGATAAGAGGTGATAGACTTGACATTGGGCTCAGTATCCGTGGCCCCGATGATAAGCAAGTGGATAAAGTCTGACGAACCCTCCCTATCGGATCACAGACACATCCTATTCAGCTTGGACCTTGATCACAATGCTGGGCCCAGTATAAGTTCAGAAACCCCCAGAACACGAGCTGGAACGTTGAGATCCTAAGAGGTAATCTTAGAAGAGTTTTCCTCGCCATGCCGCAGCACAAGGCAAGTGGAGGAAACAGCCGAATTTATACGCAAAGCAATCACCAATGCATATGAACAAAGCTGTGAGCTCTAGACCTATCCAGGAAAGAAGAAAACCCCTTGGTGGAACTCCAACCTCAACAAGACTCATAAAGAAACCCGCAGGCTCTTTAACAGGGCCACACGATCTAAATCAGTAGCTGACTGGAAAGCCACAATTAGTCTCAGCGCAGATACAAAAATCTCATAAAAAGGCCCAGAAGATAATCATGAAGGACGCTCTGCGGAAACGTTGACGAGCTTTCGGCAACCGCCAAGCTCCAAAATATTCTCTCAAAAGACTTAGGAGAGCTGGGGTCACTAAAGCTTCCCACGGGTAGTTATAGCTTAGGTTCCTATACACTCTACTAGGTATGCACACTCTGTCGATTTTGATGTTAGGAAGCGTGACGTCACAGACGGAATCAAATATTTTATGTGCTTAGCTTTTTTTTTATTGTGTTTTTCGAAAATAGTGACTTGTTCTGAGACTGTATTGCGTATTGCAAATAAACAATACAAAAAATCACATTTATTATTAATTTATCCGAATTGACGAGACGCTGATGGCTTGTCAGCTGTGACGTCACAATCGGATGGAAATAAGATGTGCATACCTAGTAGAGTGTAGGAACCTTGGTTATAGAGCTACCGGAGAGGAGGCACTTGGTTGGCTCCGGGAAACACACTTTCCGGGCTCTGAAATCCTGCAAATTGGTGAGCCACCAAAGCACGCTCCACAAGCTGGCGCAAGGCCAGCTGACTGGAAAATAGCTGCACGAGTGGTATCAGAAAACTCCGTAAGATGGACCATCCACTCAATTGGAGCTTTTAAGAGTGCGGGACCGGATTGAATCTTTCCGGCTTTTTTTACAAAAGAAACTGAAAATACTGATTCCGCAGTTCCAGTACCACATTCGTGGCATAAGGTTTAAGTAGTATTTATCCCCAAGCCAGGTACCTATAATTACGAATCGCCTAAGGATTATAGACCCATCAGTCTATCCTCGTTTCTTCTAAGAACGCTGGATAAACTGGTGGACATATTTATTAGGCAAGGGGCATTGAAAGCAATGCCCATGCACCCTAAATAACACGCCTTCAGGACTCCAATGTCAACTGAGATGGCTCTTCATATTCTTGTGGCAAGACTGGAGTGAGGGATTTCTCAAAAAAAGATGGCCAGGGGTGTATTTCTAGACATCGAAGGGGCATTTAACACCTCATTCGACTCTATAAAAAAGTAGAAAGATGATGTAAAAATAACGGAGTTTCCGTAAATCCGGACAAGACCGAGATAGTACATTTACAAAGCGAAGAAACGTGGACCTGGAAGCAGTGGCGTATTTACCATAGGGCCATGGCCCGATGCGGTAGGGCTGCAAGGGGCGGCACGAAATGCGTCCCCAGCGCTTATGAATGCTATTGAATTAACAATTAACAACGAAGCAACAAAAAAAACAACTAAAACTTATTATTTGGTTGATAACATTACAAGAAATGGGGCGATTCGGTGACCGTCCACATCAGATAACACCCATCCGTCTCGATTCCGCATTTCTCCTAGGGAGAAGTGTTGTTAGGGGAACGGGACCATTTCAGAATTATTAGATACTTTTCTTCCCTAATGCGACCGATTTTTAGCAGAGTTGAGGCGGCGTAAAACCCCCAATCTTGCATTTTTATTTCTATGCAAATCACATGTAATTTCCGAAGCAAAAATTTGAGTTAACGCCATAAAAATCCATAAATTATACCCGATTGATCTTACGGACGATCTACAAGAAGAATGTGTCCTTTTAAAACAATTCTTAATGTCTTATCAAAGCAAAATGAGTTTGAGGCAGCTCAACATATTATTTATTAAGGCAAAGAATTTGAAGGAAGTATTTCCTTATACGGAAATAGCATTACGTATCATCACAGTTTCACACCCTAGCCGTTGTCTGATTCGTTAAAAGGCAATACCCGAACGGCTGGAGTGCGAACGGAGTCACTCGGAGTGCACGGAGTGTGCAAGCCGAACCCAGCTATTATTTAATTTTTTTTGTTAAACCTTAAAGGCCCAGGGCGCCAAATTTTGAAATACGCCACTGCCTGGAAGGTTCGTTAGATCGAGACTTGTTTCATCCGGTATGGTCAAATATCTAGGAGTCATCATTGGCTCTAGGCTGACCTGACAAGATCACATTAACAGGGTCGTTCAGAGAGCCACTGCTAGCCTTTGGGCCTATAGAAGTACGGGACATGTAAGTGCCTGGACTGACGCCATCAGGCAGGACCCCCTTCTCACCAGAAGGAATGCAATGCCAAAAACCTCAGCCCCTCCTAGACAATACAAGGTCGTCATCCCTGCAAGGGACGACTGGCTAGAGCCTAACGGTATACCAGACTGAAATCTACGCCATACTGGCATGTGCTCAGGAGAATATTCAGAGAGGTTACTCGGATCTGTGTCATTTGCGCGATAGACATTTGCGCGAGGGAGAAAAGCGCGATACGAAAAGCGCGAGTGACAAAAACGCGACGGAACAAAAACGCGACGGAACAAAAACGCGACAAGACAAAAGCGCGATGGACAAAAACGCAACTGGAAAAAAGGGCGATTGACAAAAACGCGACTGGACAAAAGCGCGAGGAACAAATACGCGAGAGACAAATGCGCGTCGGAACAAAAACGCGACTGGAATTAGGCGCGATGGACAAAAACACGATTAGACAAAAGCGCGAGGAACAAAAGCACGACAGAAATAAAACGCGACTGGAATATAGCGCAATGGGCAAAAACGCGACTGGATTAAAGCGCGAGAAACGAAAGCGCGACGGAACAAAAATGCAATTAAACCCGGTTGGTTTTCAATTTGTAATAACCCGGTTAGTTTGCCCTTTTAATCAGATATTTCCAAACTTACCCATAATTACCCGGAGTTCAAGATTTTAATCAGACATTACCAAACTTACCGTTGATAACCTGGTTGGTTTGAATTGATTTGCAGTTTTAATCAGACACTACCAAACTTACCGATAATAACCCGGTTAGTTTGGGTTAGTTTGCAATTTTAACCAGACATTACCAAACCCACCGATAATAATCCGGCAGGGATGAGAGAGTGACTAGAGTCGAGTCACGCAGGTTAATATCGCTAAGTTTGGAAATGTCTGAATAAAACGGCAAAGTCACTGGGTTATTATAGGTAAGTTTGGAAATGTCTGATTAAAGTTGCAAACTGACCGGTTTATTATTGGTAAGTTTGGAAATGTCTGATAAAAATTGCAAACTTACCAGGTTATCATGGGTAAGTTTGGAAGCACTCCGAGCCTTTGGCTCAGACAAGTTCAACTCGAGGGTCACAGCAGACCAGCTGGCTCGTGAAAGTAGCAAGACTGCCTTTATGGGGACCGAGCCTGCTGTTGGGGTTGCTTCCTGCCTGGTGAAAGCCAAGATCAGGAACCGGTCCAACAACCGGCTCCAAGGCAAATGATTGGAACAGGATTGCCTTAGACAGTCAAAGATCTTTAAACAAGATCCTTCATACTGCAAAGAGGCAAAAAGCCTCCTGAAACTGAACAGGAGCCAACTGAGAGCCATCACAGCCGTCCTGACGGAACACTGGGTGGTCAGATACCAACTACACAAAATCGGACTCAGCAATGAGATGGAATATAGCTTCTGCAGCGAAGTAGATGAAACTACCAAGCATATAGTCTACGAATGTGACGCCCTCGTCAGTTGAAGCATGTCTTGCCTAAGCGTGTCTGCACCTTTCTTAATAGTTGCGGGCTCCTAAGGTAAGACAGGGCTGCACCAAGAGGGGGATAGCATAATGGACCACATGTGCGTCTACGTGCTGCCTGTCAAGGCTCTTCTTTCAAATCAATGAATCCCTTATGGTTATTTCAATTTCGTTTTTTTGCTGTCATACAATCAATTTATTAGCTCTGTAGGCAAGTTAATTCCACGATCGTTCCAATTTATTTACTAAAAGAGACATTCGGTTTTATCCATTGTATCATCTTTTAAAATCATCAATTCATAATCAAAGGGTCATGCCAACGCAATAAAACAAATAAGTACATTTTACCAACACCATTTTTTTTTATTTTTTTTTTTTCACTACAAACTGCTGAAAACTAGAAAATACATGTACATAGATTTTGTCTAAGTAAAAAAGCAATTCGGCTAATCTCCACAATTCCGCCTATGTGATAACAACAATGGTAATTGTTACGTCAATTGCTACAAGGGTAGCAAGTCCGTTGCACCAACTCAAAATTTCCGTGACCGCCTCGAGCTGAACAACGGCTACTCCAAGTTCAACTTCTGATACCAGTTGGAACACTCCTAGGATCAGGTCTTGAGTCTCAGAAGAGCTCGACAATAATTCTTTCAAGTTGAGATTTTCAATTTCAAGGACGGCTTCCAAGACCAAAATAATGTTTCTAATAATGGGCAATTCGCAGGAAGCAGCGTATAAATCCTCGGATAGTTCATCTATCAATTTTTCAATTGCTTCCAGAGCGGCTTCAAGTAAGCTACAAATGCAACCTGGACGTCCAAGATCCAATCCCAAAGAAATTAGATTTCTGATCTGAAATGTAGATGATGGTTACTACTAATAGAAAATATTGAAAAAAGGTAGGTACTTACACCCGTAGCACTGTCAAGTTGAACGATGAGAACCAGAAGAAGTTTTGGAATACTTTGGGAGGGATCTACAATAGGAGACAAGCTTTGCAAGACAGTGACAATAACACCAAGTAACTTTTCTTTTGGTAGGATAACGCCAGCAAGAATAGTTGAGATGATGTCGGGAATATTAACTTCATCTAAAACACAAAATAATTTAAATAATTACATTTTAGGTTGCAACAAAGTACATACCAACAACTAATTGCTCTTTTAATAGTCCTTGGACAATCGCAACCAAACCGTTAAGCGTTTCACTGCAACGAATCTGTTTCAAAGTTTCCAAAAGATTCGACAACGAGTTTCTTAATTGGCTGCTGAGATCATCCTTGACTACTTCGCTGGATTCGGCTACAACTTGAATGAGGATACTGATAACACGTTCCAATTTTGTATTGCCATTGGCATAAGCGAGAATCTCTCCGACAACCTATTCATTAAATCAATAGAATCGATTGAATACAAACATTCATACATACCCTGAAAACACCAGTGATTCCCACATTACTATTTCCTCCAAACTGAGCAATAAGTTTGGCCAACAATTCCGGATTTCCAAGGAGGTCGTTCAAAGCAGATAGATCATCGATTTCTGACAATACACGCAATGTGTCGCTAAGAGCAGCTAAACCATCACGAGCTCCCAAAAGATTTCCAATATCATACTTGCCGTCTCTGGTTATGACATCTTGAGCTGTTTCATCCAAGTATCCGTTAAGCGTATCAACACCTTGAAGAACATTTAGGACTCCACTGATATCGATGGAAAGTTGAATTTGTTTGTCTCCAACAGCCTAATTAAAAACAATATAATTTCACTATAATCTAATTCAAATAACTTACTGCAAGAACTCCTTTTAGACTCCCTTCAAGTAAGGTTTCAATACCTGTAGCAACAGACAATACAAGTTCCAGAGCCAATTCTGGACGTTGTTCTAGTTCAGGGACTATAGAAACTACCAAATCAACTACAATGTTTTTGATTTCCGTCAAAATGCTTATGTGTACACGGGGAATAGAGCAATCCGTGCCGCTTGGTCGGTTCAAAAGGCTTGAAATGTCATTGTCAATAGAGCTTAGAAACTCGGTTAGAGATTGTTGATCAGCATCCCAAAGACCATCAGGAATAAGAGTACCTTTGTTTCTTTTTTGGCTGATGACAACGCCAGAACTTTCACCGCCTTTTGAAAGAAATACTTTACGTAACTAGTTTTTTTAATTAAACAACTTTTACCGTCCAATAGAACAATTACATCCTGTTCTGTGTCAATAAGGATGGCCCTGTTGGAGGTGGTGTTTCTGATAATCAAAATGTCGTTGAGGACGGATAGAGTCAAATCAAGGGAGGGTTCTGAACTTCTTTTCACTAGCCTAGTCTGACCGGCGCCTGGAACTAGCCTACTCTGACCGGCGTCTGGAACTAGCCCACTCCCACCAAAGCTCTGAGCTGCCAAACTGCGTTTCACTAACCCACTCTGACCGAAGCCTTAAGTAATAAGTTGTTTCAATAATATTAACTACCAAAATTTCAGGCGATAATTTTTAAATGGAAAACTTACCAATAAAGAAGTTGCTGAAGAGCAGGCAGCTCACAATAACGGAAAAGATTTTACTATTCATGTTGACGTTAGGAGGTAGGCAGTTCACACTAATACCTACGCCTTCTGCCAGAACCACTCTCCATTTTATACAGTCCCAAAAGCCTAAAAAATGCCATTATTTTAGTACAAAATACCATTTATCGATAAATATAAATAAGGATTATTATTTTGTAATCTTAAAATTTATTTCAAATTTGTAACAAAAGTACCTAAATGAATATTTTTTTTAGGTAGGTAATGAATTTTAATTTTCACATATTCATGGGGGCCATGCAATAGGCACGTGCTTAGCACCAAGTAACTTTTTTTTGGATAAAATGAATCCTAACTTTTCAATTTCACTAGCTTTCTACTTTGAAATTACATAATTGTATCACTGAAATGAATGGACGATTTCAATAAATCGCTGATCAATATTTTTCACTCCGGACTACCTTATTTGGCTGTTATATACTGTTGAAGCTTCTGCTCAAAGATTGTGAACAGATGAGAAATAATGCGTTCAAAAATCGGTCTGTAGCTAGCAATATCCATAAAATGGGAACTCGATTTTTCTCTCTAAGGTCTTACATTGCAAAATCTAGCAGTTGAGGTTGTAGCAGTGGACTTGTATGTATAATTGTACTTTTTCCTCAGAAGGCGACTGCCAAATGCTTCATCAATCAAGAAAACGTTAAAAATCTTGCAGCTCTACTAGTGCATAAATTGATCTAAATATTCATGGAACCTGTGCTACCCAGAGAGAAGAAGAATCCTAAAAAGCCGATTCAAGATCTTCTACTAGGAACAACATTGACCAAAGTACCTCCTTGACTGCATTCAAAGCTGCTATATACTCAGCTTCTGTTGTAGAGTGCGATAGTATTTTGCTTTTTGCTAGTTCATGTTACTGGTCCACCACTTAACTTGAAAATGTAGCCACTAGTAGATTTTCTGCTTACACGATCTCCTGCAAAATCGGAGTCGGTGTAACCGACAAGATCACTTTTTTTCACCTTTTTTGTAAAGGATATACCAACATTTCTCGTACCAATCAAATACCGAATTATTTTTCAAATTCGATTTCAGTGTTCTCTTGTATGCTGGTTCACATATCTGCTTAAAACTCCCACTGCAAATAAAATCTCAGGTCTTGTCACAGTAGCTAAGAATAATAAAGACCCAATAGCCTGTCTATATGGTACATCATTTTCCTTCAAGAATTCTGCGATCCCAATCAAATTTTTACTTTTTGGATCTGCAGGAATAGATACTGCTAGGCTTTGCTTCTTCCATTCTAAATCTGGTACCTAATTATTTGTTTAGTATAGTTTTCTTGACTCAGAAAAATAGTGCCATTCTCTATATTTCTTTTTATTTCCAATCCCACATAGTATTCTAGTTCAGTGATTTTTATTTTAATCTTTGTCTTCAATTCTGATAAAACTTGCGCTCAATCACAATTTGGTTTGCTGAAATCACTAGTCCATCATCTACAAAAATCACCAGCAAAACTTTAGTTTTATTAATATGGCCATTATAAACACATTTGTCTGCCTCTGATCTTGTAAACCCATATTGTTCTAGAAAATTGTGAAATGTCTTGTTCCAGCATCTTGGTGCCTGTTTCAGTCCATATAACGATCTGTTAAGTTTGCATACTAAATTTTATGGATTATCAGCCTCTAAACCTTCAAGAAGATGCATATATACTTCTTCCTCAAGCTCACCGTAGAGAAAGGCTGCCTCTTTATATCAAATTGCATTATTTTGTAGTCTTTTTCAGCTGCAATAGCCAACAAAACTCTTATAGAATCATAACGAGTGGTAGGTGCATAAATTTCTGTATAGTGTACTGCTTGCTTCTGTGCGCAGCCTTTAACACATAATCTAGCTTTATAACGAGACATATTACCTTTCAAATCTCTCTTCACTTTAAATATTCATTTTGAGTGTAAAACTATTTTGTCGTTGGGTGTTTGTATTAAATTCCATGTTCTATTTTTTTCGAGAACATCCAGTTCCGCCTTAATTGCAATTCGCCATTTAACAGCATCACTAGAACTTAAAGCTTCTGAGTAAAACTGTGGTACATCCACTTCTATAAAATTTAATTAGTAATCCTGATACCTGATGGGCTGCTTTAAGCTTTTGCGAGGTGGTAGATTGGGAATATCATCAATATTTTCAAAAACCTCTTCTTCAGGATTTTCCTCGGGATGTTCGTTTACCATTTGATTTTCAGGCTCAATCACCATCTTGCTTATCATTTTGGTCTAAATCAGGAAATTCTTTAACTTCGTCATTATCTATAAAAATATTAAATTTCTGAGATTCCATTGTCACTTTTCTCAAATTTTCATTAAACAAAACATTTCCAGATATTGTGATCTTTTTTGTTATCTACCAAATCAAAAAGTCTATAATTTGTAGAATTTTGTTCATAGCCTACAAACATCAATTTTCTACTTTTAGAATCTAACTTACTTCGTTTTATATCTGGTACAAATACATAGGCATCACATCCGAAAACTTTTAAGTGCCCCATGTGAGGCTTTTATCCAGACCATACTTCATATGGTGTTGAATTGGGTGTCTGACTTGGTAATGTTCTATTTAAAATATACACAGCCATATTGATTGCCTCAGCCCACAAATATTTTGGAAACTGTCCTTGACACATCATGGAACGAGCACTTTCGACTATCGTACGGTTGTCACGTTCAGCCCGTCCATTTTGCTCAGGGGTATATGGCGCAGTGAACTCAAAGCTAATCCCTTCAGTGTTCAAATAATTTTTAAAGTTCTGGTTACAAAATTCAGTGCCATTGTCCACATGCAAAAATGTTATTGATTTCCCAAACTTGTTTTTCATTTTATGGTTATAGACTTTGAAACACTCCAGTGCGTCGGACTTGTGTCTAATGAAATAAATAGCCCGATATCCTGATGCTTCATCTTTTAGCAACATAAAATACCGTGCACCTGACACTGATGGTATACTCATAGGTCCACAAAGGTCGCTGTATACACGTTCTCCAGGTTTTGATTTCATGTATTCGGTTTTCTTGTGAAATGGTGACTTATGCTGTTTACCATAAGCGCAAGCCTCACAAAAAAAACTTTCGGTGTCACTAAGATTAATTCCAGTTATCAAACTCTTTTTGACCATTTCTTTAATCGCAGAAATACTCAAATGTCCAAGTATTTCATGCCAAAGTTGCAGTATCCTGCACTACAACATTTACCGAATTCACAATTGTGCGTCTTTCACCGATGTTCCTAGCACACCATTTTCACCTATAATTTCAGCACAATTATTTTGCCTTATAATTTTTATGCCTCTTCCTGTGATGACACCTTCTGAAAACAAATTTTTGTTTAGATTTGGTACAAATAATACATTATTTATAGTGCTTTTGTGCCATTCACCATTCTGCAATGCACGTATATTAATTGTGCCTTTTCCTTTTACATCTCTCACCATTGCCTAACACAACTGTGCTTGAAATATTTTCATCAAAGCTACTGAAAAAGTATTTTCTGTATGGCACGTGAGCCGATGCCCCACTATCCATAATCCATTAATCATTTCAAGAAACATTGAGCACAAAATCATCTGTTACTTTACAGTTTTTCCATAATAAATGCTGATTCTTCTACTGAAAAAGCATTCCTGCCAAATCCACCACTGGTTCCACTTTTGTCATTGACTGACATCTTTTTTAGGTTGCCTTTCTACAATTTTTTCTGTACAATTTTGTGCTATGTGACCCCTACGATTGCAGTTATAGCATTTTATCAGAAACTTTCTATTTCTAATGCTTATAGAGTAGCCAAAGCCTCAGATTCTTCAAAAGCTGTCAGGCTCTTTTCTTCATCTAATAAACGAGCTGTCAAGTTTGTTATGTTTTGTTTAGTTTCGTCAAGTGATATAGTTGAAATCACGATAGAAAGTGAAGTTGACAGTTCGCGTTGACATTTCTAGTAAACTTTTTCTTTAGGTTGCCATCATGCGTTAGCGCTTCGATTCCGTCAGCTGGGATAAACAACAGGGTCGTATTTAGAAAAGTGATATACATTTCAGAATAAAAATTTATTTTCAATTTCTTTAAAGGAAGTTAAGTTATTAAAATCTAAAAATCCAAAAATTAGAGTCCAAAGTAAACACTTATAAAAAGGGTAAACACTTAAATCCAAACTAAAACCAGGTTTGAAACGCAACACCGAAACACAAAGGCACAGAACACTACATAAAAAACCAAAAAAACCGATTGCGCTAATAACAAATAAAAAAATAATGCAGAAAACGGCAAAAAACTGAACGATTTCACACAAAAATTCGAAATTCAAAATTCAAAGACACGAATCTGATATTTTTATTTGTCAAATCAAAATGTCATGTATCATTATTTGATAGTTGTCAGGCAAAGGGACAGATCTGGGGATTTTATTTATTTTCAACTGGTGAAAATAACGGTCAAAATTCAAACTCTATCGTGAATACGACTATAGCCCTGCTTGCCTGAAGTTTCGAAATTTGGGGGGTAAAGTACTAATTATCTTCATCATAATAGCTGCATTGCTCACGGTCTCGCCTGCTTCTTTGACCTATTTAGCTAAGTTTTCAACCTTCGCAATGTGTTGTGCAATTGTATCCTTGCTACACATTTTGTACTGATGGAAACGTTCATGTACAATCATCTTATTGGTTTCAGTCTTTTGCAAATATATTGAATCTAGTTTATCCAATATCTCTTTGCTTGTTTCGCAATTTTGGGGGCGCTGGCGTTTGTAAACAAATATAGCAGAAAACGAGTAATATTTTGACGTTCAGCATTGTATTTATATGCATTTGTATTTCTTTCGCTAATTTTATCGTTGTTCTCGTAGTTTCGGTGGTTTTTTACTATATTTTTTGAATTTTGATCGTTGTGACTTTCTTTTGTGCAGTTCGTATCGATACAACACGAAATGTGGAAAATGGAGGCCTGTCTTTGAGTTTGGCCACAGTTTTTCTCCGATCTATCACCTCTTCTTGTCCCAGTACATTCAAAATTTTCACGCGATCACTATTTTTCTTAGGAAAATAGAGAAAATGAATAGTTCAGTCTGCATCTTTTCGGGAATGACATTCGTATACACAGCAGTTTGTGTTGTGCTGGGACTTTGAGGCGGATGCTATCGAATTTCTGTAATAAGCACCTCACAGAATCACAATAAAAGCTTATTTCCCACTTTTCGACACAAAACACGTCGTAATTTGAATTAGGAACGAACAGAAAACATCGAAAAAGCAAGAAAATATTCCAATACGGTATGTAAACAAACAATCTATCACTCGTTAAGTTTTCCGCCAGGTGCCGCATGGATTTTTGAAATCGCCAATAAGCATAATTGTTGTAAAGAAGAGTTGTAGTTTATTTCTATAATGTACTTATGGATGGAGCTGTATTCAACCTTTGACAGATGAGGCAGCTATTATTTAATCAGTCAATATATTGTACTTTTCAGTTGCAGAAGAACCGACGTGCTTTTCATTTTCCCGTTTTTCCTGCCTTTCTTTATAGGTTATGGGCTCAGGAATAGCTTTTTCCGCATGCAAAATCGGGTGTAATTTGAACAATTCAAGTAGTTGTTTCAGTTTCGTGCGAAAATGTCGGTTAATTATCTCGCGAGTGTGCCGCATGTCTGCCGAAGCTTCTCGGGCGAGAAAATTACGAAGAGTGGTCGTCTGCCGTGGAAAACTGTTTCGTGATTGAAGGATTGACGAAATGTGTTGACGGTACTGTGTTGATTGGAAAAGCAAAAGCTAAATTGATCCTGACTATTGATCCATCATTGTACGTACACGTCAAAGACGCAGGCACGTGTTAAGACGTTTGGAACAAAATCAGCAAGCATTATGCAGACACAGGATTTGCAAGAAAAAATGGTTTGATCAGAAATCCTATATCCTTGAGACTAGATAACTGCGATAGCATGGAAATCCATGTCAATCAGGTGATTGAAACAGGACAAAAATTGAGAAAAACCGGTATTAATATTTCAGAAGAATGGATTGGCTTTTTGTTGTTGGCAGGGTTGCCAGATAAATATTCACCAATGCTCATGGCAATCGAAAATGCAGGAATTTCAATTACAAGTGACGTAATCAAACGCAAGTTGCTCGACATGGACACAGATGGCTCTAGCAGTAAAGGTGGAGCTTTTGTTGTCAAAAGTAAAAATTTTCGAAAGAAACCCAAAGATGGCGCTAGCAGCAATAGAAATGCTAATGGAACAGCTGATAAAAGAGACAAAAGAAATATGTTTTAGATGTAAACAAACTGGACATTTCATGTCAAAGTGCCCTTTAAATACCCATAGTTCGAAATCCGATGAAATTCGGGCGCAACTAGACACATGACGCCAAATAAAAATTGGATTAAAAACTCATCACAGTCGGTTATTCGGGAAATTATTGTGGCAAATAAGGAGAAACTCGTTGTGGCATGTTCAGTCGATTTGGACATAGTGCAGGAACGGCATAAAACGAGACTTTGTCGCGATTAGAACGGCTCCCACAACTATAAGTACAATACATTAATACATAACGTAGGCATTTTTCGAAAAATCAACATTTTTCATTTTACTACTTTACACAAATCAACAATCGCAATAAAACGTAGTGAATAAACCTCAATGGTTTAAATAAACACACTTCACAGAGTACAGACGCTTGGCATTGGCCTCCATGTTGAACTTTTTTTGACAGCTCGATGGATTGCCTTATTGGGAAATGGCAAACATTTTCGTTCCAGCAGAAATTTGTTGCCAACTTAAAAACATCTGTCACCAAAAAATTTAACTGTTAGGTTAATGTCACCAACATGTTTCCAACTTTTTGCTGGAACAAACCTAATGGAAACACTAGCTAGTTTTTAGATAGACTGGACTGGCACAATGGACTGGTGACAAGAGGTTCTTGTCAACCAGTGTATGTCAAGATTGTAACTTGAATTGTATGTCTCTTCCTAATAAAAACCTATTATAACGAACCCAAGAGTATCAGTGGAAATACACAACAAGTTTAAGTGCTCGAATTTATCATTTTTAAAACTACCTTTTTCTGGAATTAAATATATATTTCAAAAAATAATTTTTTTATGCGTACTCTTATGGGAGCCTTTGCTTCTAATAAAATAGCTCTACGTATTTCTTGGGAATACGTAGAGATTCTTAACACATGTTTGTGCCACCTTGCTCCAATGCTTTTAGATAGGGCGTTACCTATCTTGTCACGTTAGTAGATATTAAATCTATGGATATACCAAACTGAAATCTACGCCATACAGGCTCAGGAGAATATCCAGAGAGGTTACTGGATCACGCATATTTATGTATGCAGCGACAGCCAGGCAGCACTCCAAGCCCTTGGCTCAGACAAGGTCAACTAGTGGCTCACGTTTGACTGTATAACAACCCTTAAGCTTAAGCCCACTGGCTCAACAAGGCCACCCTTATTTGGGTCTCGGGTCACAGAGATATAAAAGGCAACGAGGAGGCAGACCAGCTGGCTTATGAAGGTAGCAAGACTGCCTTTATTAGGCCCGAGCCTACTCTTGGGGTTGCTTCCTGCCTGCGGAAAGCCAAGAATAGGAACCGGTCTAACAACCGGTTCCAAGACGAATGGCTGGAACAGGAAGGCGAGTCAAAGATCTTTAAACAAGGTCCTTCATACTGCAATGAGACAAAAAGCCTCCTTAAACTGAACAGGAGCCAACTGAGAGTCATCACAGGTGTCCTGACGGGACACTGGGTGGTCAGATACCAACTACACTAAATCGGACTCAGCAATGAGATGGAATATAGCGTCTGCAGCGAAGTAGATGAAACTACCAAGCATATAGTCTGCGAATGTGACGCCCTCGTCAGCTGAAGCATGTCTGGCCTGAGCGGGTCTGTGCCTTTCTTAATAGTTGCGGGCTCCTAAGGTAAGACAGGGCTGCACCAAGAGGGGGATAGCATAATGGACTACATGTTCGTATACGTGCTGCCTGTAGAGGCTCCCTTTTCAAATCAATCAATCATGGTTATTTCAATTTCGTTTCTCTGCTCTCATAACCTATCAATCAATTTATTAGCTCTAGAGCCAAGTTAATTCCAGGATCGTTCCAATTTATTCACTAAAACAGACATTCGGTTGCATCCATTGTATCATCTTTTAAATTCATCAATTGATAATCAAAGGGTCATACCAACGCAACAAAACAAATAAGTACATTTTACCAACACCATTTATTTTATTTTTTTTATTTTTTCACTACAAATTGCTGAAAGCTATAAAATACGTACATAGATTTTGTCCAAGTAAAAAAGCAAGTCGCCTAATCTCCACAATTTCGCCTATGTGATAACAACAATGGTAACTGTTACGTCAATTGCTACAAGGGTAGCAAGTCCGTTGCACCAACTCAAAATTTCTGTGACCGCCTCGAGCTGAATAACGGCTACTCCAAGTTCAACTTCTGATACTAGTTGGAACACTCCTACGATCAACTCTTGAGTCTCAGAAGCGCTCAACAATAATTCTTTCAAGTTCAGATTTTCAATTTCAAGGACGGCTTCCAAAACCAAAATAATGTTACTAATAATGGGCAATTCGCAGGAAGCAGCGTATAAATCTTCGGATAGTTCATCTATCAATTTTTCAATTGCTTCTAGAGCGGCTTCCAGTAAGCTACAAATGCAGCCTGGACGTCCAAGATCCAATCCCAAAGAAATTAGATTTCTGATCTGAAATGTAGATGGTTACTACTAATAGTAAATATTGAAAAAAGGTAGGTACTTACACCCGTAGCACTGTCAAGTTGAACGATGAGAACGAAAAGAAGTTTTGGAATACTTTGGGAGGGATCTACAATAGGAGACAAGCTTTGCAAGACAGTGACAATAACACCAAGTAACTTTTCTTTTGGTACGATAACGCCAGCAAGAATAGTTGAGATGATGTCGGAAATATTAACTCCATCTAAAATACAGAATAATTTAAATAATTACATTTTAGACTACAACAAAGCACATACCAACAACTAATTGCTCTTTTAATAGATCTTGGACAATCGTAACCAAGCCGTTAAGCGTTTCAGTGCAACGAATCTGTTTCAAAGTTTCCAAAAGATTCGACAACGAGTTTCTTAAATGGCTGCTAAGATCATCCTTGACTACTTCGCTGGATTCGGCTACAACTTGAATGAGGATACTGATAACACGTTCCAATTTTGAATTGCCATTGGCATAAGCGAGAATCTCTCCAACAACCTATTCATAAAAGCAATAGAATCGATTGAATACAAACATTCATACTTACCCTGAAAACACCAGTGATTCCCACATTACTATTTCCTCCAAACTGAGCAATAAGTTTGGCCAACGATTCCGGATTTCCAAGAAGGTCGTTCAAAGCAGATAGATCATCGATTTCTGACAATACACGCAATGTGTCGCTAAGAGCAGCTAAACCATCACGAGCTCCCAAAAGATTTCCAATATCAATCTTGCCGTTTCTGGTTATGACATCTTGAGCTGTTTCATCCAAGTATCCGTTAAGCGTATCAACACCTTGAAGAACATTTAGGACTCCACTGATATCGATGGAAAGTTGAATTTGTTGGTCTCCAACAGCCTAATTAAAAACAATATAATTTTGCTATAATCTAATTTAAATAACTTACTGCAAGAATTCCTTTTAGACTCCCTTCAAGTAAGGTGTCAATACCTGTAGCAACAGACAATACAAGTTCCAGAGCTAATTCTGGACGTTGTTCTAGTTCAGGGACTATAGAAACTACCAAATCAACTACAATGTTTTTGATTTCCGTCAAAATACTTATGTGTACACGGGGAATAGAGCAATCCGTGCCGCTTGGTCGGTTCAAAAGGGTTGAAATGTCATTGTCAATAGAGCTTAGATACTCGGTTAGAGATTGTTGATCAGCATCCCAAAGACCATCAGGAATAAGATTACCTTTGTTTCTTTTTTGGCTGATGACAATGCCAGAACTTTCACCACCTTTTGAAAGAAATGCTTTACGTAACTAGTTTTTCAATTAAACAATAAACTTTTACCGTCCAATAGAAGAATTACATCCTGTTCTGTGTCAATAAGGATGGCCCTGTTGGAGGTGGTGTTTCTGATAATCAAAATGTCGTTGAGGACGGATAGAGTCAAATCAAGGGTGGGTTCTGAACCTCTTTTCACTAGTCTAGTCTGACCGGCGCTTGGAACTAGCCTACTCAGACCGACGCCTGGAACTAGCCTACTTGGACCGAAGCTCTGAGCTGCCAAACTGCGTTCCACTAACCCACTCTGACCGAAGCCTTAAGTATTAAGTTGATTGAATAATATTAACTGCCAAAATTTCAGGCGATTATTTTTATATGGAAAACTTACCAATAAAGAAGTTGCTGGAGAGCAGGCAGCTTACAATAACGGAAAAGATTCTACTATTCATGTTGGTTTCTGGAGGTAGACAGTTCACTAATAGGCCTTCTGCCAGAACCACTTGCCATTTTATACAGTCCAAAAAGCTAAAAAAAATGCCATTATTATAGTACAAATTACCATTTATCGATAAATATAAATAAGGATTATCATTTTGTAAAAGCCATTAGTCTTAAAATTTATTAGAAATTTGTAACAAAAGTACCTAAATGAATATTTTTTTTCAGGTAATAAATTTTAATTTTCACATATTCATGGACGTCACGCAACGTACTTAGCGACAAGTAACTTTTTTTTGGATAAAATGAATCCTAAATTTTTAATATGAAATAATGCGGAAAATCTCCTTTTTCCACTCTTCAATTTCACGAGCTTTGGTAACTATATTTTGTCTAGGAGCGTGTAAAACAATATTTAAAAAAACCTGCAGCTCGACCTATGCATCGATTGATCTAAACATTCATGGGACATGTGCTACCAGAGTTAAGGAGAATCCTAGAAAGCCGATTCAAGGAAAAACACACACAAAAAAGAATAAAGTGCGATGCACAACCAAGCATCAGGAGTAGAATAATTCGAGAAGAGAAAAATAACTTACTACTACTTGAACAATTTGAGAACTAAACTTGCAGACCCAGTAATTCATATGAAAGCAACGTAAACAGACTATCAGATGATGGCGAACTCCCCAAGTAGCTAAAAGTAACACTGAAAACAGAAGGTTTCATAAAGAATACTGAACTCGAACCTTGGCGCGGAACAGGATTGCCTTAAATCACCACAGCTCAAGGCTCAAGGTCGTCCTCGATGAGAATAGCAGAAGTCAATTTGAATACTTGGCATGGAACTCAATTCAGAAGCCAAACGACAATGATGTCACCAACGCAACGGAAAGATGTTGATCACGTTGGCGGGAGAATGGTAGTTCAATCAACATTAAGACAAAAAGTTGAGCCAATGCCATAAGAAAAAAGTTATCAGGTCATGGAACCACGTATCAGATATTACGTCACCCCTCAGAAAATTCAAATGATTGGTAGAAGATTAAAATGTCGTTAGAGTTACTGGCTCAGCTAACAAAATGATCAAACAGATAACAAGGAAATTTTATTTATTGCCAACTCTATATTGTGATCAGATCAGTTTTCACAATACTGGAAGCATGCGGAAATCATCAGGCTAAGTAAGCATAGAAGGACCAGAAGTTCCAACAAAACAAGCCCTAACTAGCATCAAACTTATAGAAACTCTCGGGTAAGAGCAAACACTTTCTCGATACAAGATAAAACCACTCTCCTTTTTTATTTGAAGAGGTTTAATTTTATATGCCATCAGGATTCAACACGCGGATGTGGTGGTTTAATGTGTATGCTATTCGAGAAAAGCCTCTTGAGCAAGATTTGTCTAAAGCCGGTTTTCCACGACGCGTAGCTGGACGAGCCTGTTCAGACAAGTCAAAGGAATGCGAGCCTGTTCAGGCTTGGTTCGTATCCTTTCAGCGATGATTGCAACGATCCACAGGTCGTGAAATCGTATCCACTTGCCTCGATCATCAAGTCGATTCTGGACGAGCCACGACAAACTCAAACCACAAACCAGGCGCTGTGGAATACCGGCTTAAAAGATTCCACCATCTATAGGGCAAAAAAAAATTGAGTCCGAATGTGTTCGCATGTGTTGCACTGACAAGTACTAATGAGTTCGAGACCGCTTTGTAGCTAGCGACATCGATTGGAATTGAATTTCACTTAATTGTCTCGAAGAGCACCAGTCACGTATACCTAGTATAATCTAGCAGCATTTTTCCCTCGGCGAGATAATTTGGACTTGGGTCGGGAAAAATAAAAAGGTGGTCACTTCAAAGGAGCTCAAAGCCAAAAAATACTGCTTATCTCTCCCTGAATCAATTCTAGTTTCCTCATAGAACCTTGAGCATAGAAGGGTCGCGTAAGAGCATTAGACAGGGTAGAAAGATCTCTTTTCTATAGAAGGGACTTCCAACTGAACCCAAGGACTTGCATCTATGTCGACAGACGGAACGAGTCCAGTCTTATAGCTAAGTTTTGCTCTAGACACCTAGTAGCTGTAAAGCTATGCCTCAAGGACACACTGGGAGAGAGCAAATCGATAGTAGTTTCCTCGCCCTATCTGCCCTATGACTCAACAAATGATCCCCCAACAAAAGAGTTCATCGATTTGGTGGAGAACTGTAACTCAATGGGTCTTCCGTTGATTGTCGGATGCGATCCGGCAGCCGCCAAGCTCCAAAAGATTCTCTCAAATAACCCAGGATGAGAGCTGGGGTCACTAAGGCTTCCCTGCGGTAGTTATAGCGCTACCACACAGGAGGCACTTGGTTGGCTCCTGGAAATACACTATCCAGGCTCTGAAATCCTGCAAACTGGTGAACCACCAACGCACGCTCCACAAGCTGGCGGAAGATAGCTGCAAGATTGGTATCAGAAAACTCCGTAAGATGGGCCATCCACTCATTTGGAGCTTTTAGAAGTGCGGGACCAGATGGAATCTTTCCGGCTCTTTTACAAAAGGGGCTGGAACTACTGATTCGGCACCTAATACGCCTCTTCAGGTCCTGATCAAGTACTACATTCGCGGCGTCAAGTGGTATTTATCCCCAAACCAGGACGCTATAACTACGAATCGGCTAAGGATTACAAACCCATCAGTCTATCCTCGTTTCTTCTAAAAACGCTGGAGAAACACATTCATCAGGGAAGGGACATTGAAAGTAATGCCCATGCCCCCTAATCATCACGCCTACAGGACTGCCATGTCAACTGAGACGGATCCCCACAGTCTTGTGGCAAGACTGGAGCGAGGGATGTCTCATAAAGAGATGGCTCTGGGTGTATTTCTAACACCTCATTCGACTCTATAGAAAATGCTGCAGGAAGTTTTGGCATAGAGAACACCATTGTCAAATGGATCTGTATCATGCTGAAAAGCAGAGTCGTTACAAGCTCGATTGGTAGTGCGAAGATCAGCTCAATCGTAGCTAGGGGTTGCCCGCAGGGGGGTGTACTGTCGCCTCTGATGTGGTGCCTGGTACTGGATGCGCTGCTCCGCAATCTGAACGAGGAAGGTATGTAAACTCAAGGCTACGCGGACGAAGTTGTCATCGTTGTGGCTGGTAGGGTACCCAGCAGCATCAAAGGAATCATGTGAAGAGCTCTTAACATGGTAGAAAGATGGTGTAAAAAAAATAACGAGCTTTCCGTAAATCCGGACAAGACCGAGATAGTATCATTTACAAAGCGAAGAAACGTGGACCTGGAAGGTTCTTTAGATCGAGACTTGTTTCATCCAGTATGGTCAAATATCTGGGAGTTATCATTGACTCTAGGCTGATTTGAAAAGATTACGCCAGCTTAGTCTAGTGGAACGCGCTTAGCAAATCCACCTACAGGCCAAAGCTAGACAAGCTCCAACGACTTTCCTGCATGAATTATGTGACCATCCATCCCTATAATACCACGTAAAATTCAAGTCAACGTTCTGCACTTTCAGCAAGAAAGAAGCTACAAAACTAGTTTCCATGCCGCTTCGCCTCAGTCAGTCTGAAGCTTTCGCTCTAGGCTTTTTAATTATTAATCTATGTAATTTTCGTAATAAATAATATTTTTTAAAAATAGACATTGGCATTCCGGTTATCTAAGTGACGCACACGTGACGCAGTCGGTAGGATTTTCCGAAGTTTTACGGTCGATTCGAAAAACGTTCGTTTCAACGATTTATCGGAAATCGAACATTGGTTCGTTCTAGTTACGCAAGGAGGCAGGAATTTGGAGGACAAAATCGTCGCCCATTGGACCTGTCCCTTATAAGTTACCATAAGGATGCTGATCGTCTGGTTGTTGATGTAAGTACAACTTATAACGTTGATGTCTGTCGAAGATTTATCTGATATATTGAATAAATTGACAATCACTTCAGCTGACTCACCAATATCTAATACGGTAGACTGCATTCCAAGTACCGCAGGTACATCGTCAAGTAACAATTTTGAATTAATAGATAATAAATCAATCAGAATGCCTGTATTCAAACCAGAGTATTTAAATAAGCTGTGATTTAAACTCTGTTCCCACTTTTGATGGGAACCCTAATGACCTTAACAGATATTTGGCGACATGTGACAGCCTAATTCGAACTTTCTATGATACGGCAGAATCTAGTAAATTCGAAAATATCTATCTAATTAATTATTTGATAGGAAAGTTAACTGGTACAGCTAAACTAGTACCTAATTAATATTCAAAATGTGTCCAATTGGGACGACTTGAAATCGACGAACAAATTGATTTAAATGATATTGACAATTTTGAAAACCCCGAAATCGATATTTCCAAATTAATCAGAAAAGAACATATGAGTTCTGAAGAAAAAATTTAAATCACGCAATTATGTAGAAAATTCTCAGATATTTTTTATACAGACGATACACCTCTCACTTTTACAAATGACATAAAACACCCTATCAACACCACCGATGGAAGCCCAATCTATACTAAAAGCTATCGATACCCGTTCATTCACAAACAGGAGGTCGAGAATCAAATAAAAAAGATGTTAGACCAAAATATAATAAGACCTAGCAAATCTCCCTGGTCCTCACTAATTTGGGTTGTCCCCAAAAAACTCGATGCAAGCGGTAAGCAAAAGTGGCGTGTAGTTGTCGACTACCGCAAGCTTAATGAGAAGACCGTGGACGATAAATACCCGCTTCCCCGAATTACGGAACTTTTAGATAAACTGGGCAAATGCCAATATTTCTCCACTTTAGGCCTTGCGAGTGAGTTTCATCAAATCCAAATGGATGAAAAAAGTATTCCCAAAATAGCTTTTAATTGTGAAAACGGGCAATATGAATATATAAGAATGCCCTTTGGGCTCAAAAACGCCCCCGCCACGTTCCAGCGCGTTATGGATAACGTGCTACGCGGATTACAGATCGAAAAATGCGCTGTTTATTTAGACGCAGGGCCCGCTTTAAGGGAGGGCAACCCGGGCATTTGCCCGGAGCGGCAAAATTTGGGGCGGCATTTATATCGATAAAACAAAACAGTAAATAAATAAATAGATAAAAGGTCTGTTCGCACAGAAATCACAAACCAGTTAGAGCGAATTTCATTGGTTGGAAACAGTCAGAGAAACATTCAGAAAACTAGTTTCAACTAATGAAATTCACTCTGACGGGTTAGTGATTTCTTTGCGGACATACCTAAGGCTGAGAGACCTAGTGAGTCCGGGAGCGAGTCCTAGCGATGCGAGAAAGTGTGTATGTACAAAGATTGTAACTCGCTTGCGATTGTTTTTCTAGCTCCTAAATAGTCCTTCATTGTGTGTAACAAGGAAATAGGTAAAGTGTGTTTTTTTTTTAAAGATAAAAGTCAAAATGACATTATGTTGGCAATACAATGTAAAATTGTCAATGCTTTCAAATTTTTTATGTAGAAAAGGCTTGTGTTGCCAACATAGTTACTAAATTTTTGACTTGGGGAATTATCTTTAAAAAAAAACAGACTTTACTGTGAGTAATTTTACAATGGACGTAACACGTTACTATTAGAAAATTCGTTGATCGTAAAATGGTTGTGGAGCAGGAGAAGAAAAAAAAGAATGTGCTGGTCACACAAGATTAACACTTCTTGTCATAATTTCGCAATTACATCACGCTTGTGGTAAGAAGGACTTTTTTGATTCCATATTGTTGTTCGTAAATAAAGTTCTTGTATAAATTTCCCCACATCCATTTTCAAAAACGCAACCCAATCAGTGGCGACGCGTGACTAGCAGTCTGGGGAGGGTAAATGGTACGGGGGGTGGAGGGGATTCCCTCCGAAAAAGCGCCGTCGGCGAATTTTTTTGCAAATTCAAGGTCATTCACTTTTATAGAACAATTATATTCTTTGTGAGAAAAATAAAACAAAACAAAAATGTATTTTCTTCAATAAATTATATATTTTGCTTTAGGTATCGTTATTTTTCTCTTGATAATTCGATCCTGGGGGGGGGTAATTACCCCCATTACCCTCCCCCCCCCCTCCCCGACGCGACGCCCCTGAACCCAATCGGCGTGAAATCACAAACTATTTTGCCTTTTATCGCTCTGCTCTGATCGTCTTCGTTAGGACCCGCTCGTTAAGTATGAACGCGGCTACTTAAAATCGCAGAATTGTATTTTTCGCCTTTCTCTTCTCGCATAGTACGGTATGCATCAAAACATTCTGCCACCCAATCTAGCCATAGCCCGGAAACCAGACCAATCAAATTCGATGTGGCTATTTTGGGTGGCATAATGTTACTACATGCGCTGCATCAGGGGTCAGAATGTCGGGACGATGATGGAGCTATTTAAAGGGTCAGAATGTTATTGCATGGGCTAGATTCAGGGTCAGAATGGTACAGGCGATAGAGCATTAGTATTAAATTTAACAATAGCATATTGTTTTATTAGGAGTAAAAGTAATACTTTTTGTGGCGAGACTAAATGTTTGACAATTTTAGACGAGCCACAAAAAGTGCTTTTCTCCGAATAAAACATGCGATTTTTTCCGCAAAGGGTGTTCAAAGCGATGGAAACCAGGAAGTTTCTCTGACGTCACTTTTTTGTCCGGCCGTGAGCGTACAAAAAAGTACTTTTTTGTACGCTCACGGACTGCGCGGACAGAAAAGGAACCAAAAAAATGACGTCTATGAAGTCAAACTTCAACATTGAGAATTGAGGTTAAAAAAGTCGTAATTTTTTGACGTTTGCAGAAAAACAATGTTTGATGTTCAAAAATCTTTTAAGTACGTGTTATTCAATTCAGAAATTTATATTGTATTCGTGTTCCTTATGGATTTTTCCATGAATATATTGATTAAATTGTTGACAAGATATAGATAAGTCGGAATTCCTTCGTAGAGAAGTAGCATACCTGGGACACGTCGTTACACCCTCTTGTGTTAAGCAGCCAAACCCAGACAAAATAAAGGCGATTAAAAACTACCCTATCCCGAAAACGACGAAGCAAATCAAAGGTTTTCTAGGACTCCTAGGTTACTATAGAAGCTTCGTCAATAATTTCGCAAAATTAACCAAACCTTTAACCAAATGTCTTAAGAAAGGTGTAATTTTAATTTTTAAATTTGTAAAATGCTTCGAAACCTGTAAAAATCTTCTAATGAATCAACCCATCCTCCAGTACCCAGATTTTTTAAAACCTTTCAATCTCACTACTGACACTAGTAACGTCGCACTTGGTACAGTCCTGTCTCAAGGGCCTATCGGAAATGATTTACCTGTAGCGTATGCTTCCCGAACCTTAAATGATAGCGAAGCAAATTATTCCACCATTGAGAAGGAACTTCTTTGTATTGTATGGGCAACAAAATATTTCCCCTATTTGTATGGTCGAAAATTCAATATAGTAACAGACCATAAGCCTCTTCAATGGCTGTTTTCTTTGAAAGAACCGGGTTCGAAATTACTTCGATGGCGAATTAAGCTTCAAGAATTCGACTATAAAATCTTCCATAAAAAAGGGTCATTAAATACTAACGCCGACGCCGTCTCGGGTCGAAATTCACACTAACGAGACCACAGATAATTTTGATATTAGTCAATACATGGACGAGTTCATTCAATCCCTACAATCTTCTAATCGAAATGCTGATCAGCTCACAAACAAAACAAACCCGGACCAAGACAATCTTTCTATTATTACCCAACCTGATAATTATGGAAAGCAAAGAGAGTTGAACGCCCTTGACGAAAACGTCACTGTTCATACTAATGCCGAACAACATCCCAACGTAGGTATACCTATCGCTGAAATTCCTGTAAATTACGGCGCTCGCCAAATTATTATTAAATCATTATTACATTCCTCAGCAAAAACAAAAATCACTATATTATTCGAAAAGAAAAAACGAATAAATGTACAAATCTCACAAAGTAATTTTGAAACCTTATGAAAGAATATGTTACTCCTGATGTCCAATATCACTTATATTTTGAAAATCGAGAAATATATAAACCATTTTGCGAGGTTGTACGCAAAAATTTTAAATGGCCTTCATTAAAATTAAAATATTGTCAAATTGAATTAATGGACGTTACTAATAAAGACGATATTCAGGAAATCATAAAAAACTATCACGAGGGAAAAACCAATCATAGAGATATTGAAGAAACTGAAAGGCAAATTAATTCAAAGTATTATCGGCCTGACTTGAAAAATTCAGTACAAAGTTTTACACTGAGGACATAAAGTCCGTCGCCCCCCCTCTAACTTTTGAAGCGCTCGGTATATTGCAACGAAATTTGGAATGATGATATGTGACTAGATTCTCAATTTTTTGGAAAACAAATGACAGCTTCAGCTGTCAAAATGACAGCTAGGCGCAGTTTTGAAACGTTTTTCAAAATAGAAGGCAGTGTCGAATGATATATCGTCTTGAAGGTCTCTTTATTCTAAATTTAATCCCCGATTCTGAAAACATTTGGTTTAGCTGTTTTCGAATGATGACGAAAAAACCAAGGCTTGTTTTGCTCATAAACACTCATAGAAAAAAAATGAATTTTTTTTTTATCGGTGGCGACGGACTTTATGTCCTCACTGTATAAATACTTGTGAGATATGTCAACAATGTAAATACGAAAGACACCTCGTGAAAGTGAAAATGAACGTAACACCCACTGCTAATAGACCATTTGAAATTGTCCACATGGATGTTCTTACAGTCGAAAAAAACAAATTTTTGACTATCGTCGGCAGCTTTTCTAAGTATGCTCAAGCATAACAATTGAATCGGCAGAATCTGTCGAGGTCGCCGACTTTAAATTACTTTTCACATCACTCTATCCCGAAACAAATTATTGTAGATAATGGCAGAGAATTTAAGAATCTCTTAATTACTGAATTACTTGGTTTACACAAAATTAAAGTTCATTTCATTTGCCCAAATCACCCGGAGTCAAACGTTATTGTTGAAAGATTCCACTCAACAATTTTAGAAAACGTAAGAATTCTCAATACCCGCGGATTCCTTAAAACACCAGTCCACCTAAAAATGATTTACGCAATACATATTAGGCTACAATCATACATTACACTTCGCAACAAAATTTAGACCCATTGATATCATAAATGGCCATGTTTCGAGTAATAATCCTTTTGACATCCAACTCGATCAACTACTAATCAACGATTACGTAGAAAATCAAAAGGAAAAAACCAAATTATTATATTCTCAAATTAATGAAAAACTTAACTTAATTTTGTTCTTGCTTTTAGATTCCCATGGCTCTGCACATGCTTCAAAGAAAACAATCACATTATTGTGAGAAACTTAGAAAATAGCCCTGGAATAATTCCACTAAAATTGGGCTCAGCAAAAATGCAAAAATCTGTTTTTACGCTTATACATCATTATGATTTAAACGCTTTGCTATTATACAGGGTGACACAAAGAATAGGGAACAACATATAACTTTTTTAATATATAAGTTAAAAATTTGAAATTTGGGGAGTTTGAACGAGACAACTTTTTCAGTTTTTTAGAAGTAAATTGCGTTACCAGTCACTTCCAGTTAAACCGGAAGTGACCATAACTTTTAATTTTCAAATAGGACACCCGGTATTTTTTGAGTTTTCTGGCATCAGCAGATCATTTTACGTATGATATAGGATCATTTTTGAAAGATTTATAACAAAACCAATTTTTTTTTGGATTTTTTTTATAAAAATTGTATTTATAAATAAAGATTTTCCAAAAGTTGTTGGGTTATTTCTCAGCGGATTTTAAAAATGTTGATATCAAAAAATAGGGAAAAAAATCTAGTTTCAAAAAATTGATAGGTCCCGGCGTGGTTACATTTGAAAAATATGAATACTTTGAAAAAACCTATTCGTTTAATTTTGATCTGAAATTATGGCGTTCAGTTGGGAAAAAATTGAAGTTACAGATTTTCCTGATATTAAAATTATCCAACTAAATCAATTAACACCAGTGGCAGCGCCGAATTTTTTTTTCTAAAAATTAATTAATTTTTTTTTTGATTTTTGTTAAACATTTTCCAAAAATGGTCGTGTCATACTTAAAATGATCTACTAATGCCAAAAAACTTAAAAAATACCGGGTGTCCTATTTGAATATCAAAAGTTATGGCCACTTCCGGTTAAACCGGAAGTATCGGGTAACGCAATTTACTTCTAAAAAAAATCAAAAAGTTGCTTTATTTAAGCTCCCCAAATTTCAAATTTTCAGCTTATTTATTAAAAAAGTTATAGGCTGTTCCCTATTCCTTGTGACACTCTGTATATTAATCAATTGAATATAAAATCAGATAATCTGACTGAAGTAATCGAAGAAAAAGGCGAATATAGAAATGAAACGACTAATCACGTGAAAATATTACGTTTAATTAAGGAAAGGGTCGAGTCCAAAATGAATGAAATCTTACCTAATCCTAAACGCAATAAACGCGGCTTAATAAATGGACTAGGATCAATATTTAAATCAATAAGTAGTAACTTAAACGCATCGGATGGCGAAAGATACGATAAGCTAATAAATCAATTGCAGAGTAATCAAGAAAAATTACCGAGCATCATCAACCAGTAAAACGCGATTTCTTTAAAAATTGTAAAACAATGGCAGCAAATATCAAGTTAAGTTCCTCAAAATTTTGTAGAGGGCGCGAGTGAACTTGGAGTGCTTTGAATTTTGGCGGTAAATGTCAATAGTTTTAAGCCGTTTCGATAACCTCAATGGATAAGTAGAAGGAAAGATGACTACATATGAACAATGAATAATGAATAAGTTAAATATCTTCCCAAACGTTCAGTGGGCCTCAAAGAATATTTTCAAAAGTGTCAGGGTCAGCTTGTCTTGAAACCACACATCAAACTTGACTTTTGAGATTAAAATTACATCCGATTATTCACGCGCCAAAATTTAAACAGCTCCAAGTACAGAAGCGCCCTCTCCAACTCAACTGTCAATATTACATGCCATTCAATGAAACTGTTCATAAAATATCGATAAATGAAAAAATTTTGGACAACAAAATAAATGAAATTTATACGAATATCAAACATAGCCAAGCTCATGCGATCATTATTAAAGACTACTTAAACCAGCTGACTAATCTCTATGAAATAATTTATGCGCTTTTGCATGATGTCGAAAACTCCATTTCTTTTTCTAGTTCTTACAAACCCAATTATGCATCAATTTCACCTAAATTATTATCACCTAATTTCTACCTTTAGTGAGAGTCAGGTCAAGGCGATAATACCACGTAACAAATATTTAATAAAAAATGAGTTGTACTATGTACATTCGAGAACAACCCCTCCAAGAAAGTCACCCCACCCCAGGCTACTACATGTGTAAACAAGCCAGGCTCCAAAAAATAGCCGAAGATAACCCTTGCGAAATCCAACTACTAGACAACAAGAACGCTTCAACTTGTCACAAAGTTCAAATTTCAATTAATAAATTGATCCTAGAACGTATTGGAGATACCAATCAGTTTATTGGTTTACTCCCACGCCAAGAAAGTATTAAGTTAACTTGCAACACCTAAGAAGAAACAATCCGACTAATTGGTACATACCTATTTGATGTACCCATTAATTGCCAAATAACAACAAGCCTAGGAACCTTCACCAACGAAAAACCAATAACCACGAGCCAATCGATCCTGTTGCCGAAAATAGAAGTCGAGCAATCCCAAGGAACGCCAAAATTCGACATAGAATTGGAAAATGTTCGGCTCGATGAACTTCACGCCATTAGAAGTCAAATATTAAACAATAAAGCCAATATCCAAATGGACCTACTGGGCCAGATCCCAAGCCTATGGACTTTATTAATTTATGTATTATTGATTTTTACAGTCATCTATATGTGCTACAAGAAGTTTATCGTTCCAAGATGCAGCAAGGAAAGAAACCAAGAAGCACCAGCCACTCGACATTCAGAGGTTCAACTTCCACGCTAACCCTCGAAGCTGAATTTTAGAAGGGAGGAATTATGTGACCATCTACCCCTATAATACTACGTAAAATCCAAGTCAACGTTCTGCACATTCAGCAAGAAAGAAGATACAATACGAGTTTTCACGCCGCTTCGCCTCAGTCAGTCTGAAGCTTTCGCTCTATGCTTTTGAATTATTAATTTATATACTTTTCGTAATAAATAATATTTTTTAAAAATAGACATTGGCATTCCGGTTATTTAAGTCATCAATTGGAGCCTTAAGAGCCACCCCAACGCTGGCAATGGAGGCCATACTGGGCATCATGCCTCTTCATCTCTTTGTGGAGGCATAGTTCCGGAAGGCTTCTGTCCGGCTGAACGATTGGGGACAATGGGCTCACAGAGGACTGAGAACGGGACATGCAAGAACCTGGACTGATACCATCAGGCAGGACTCCCTTCTCACCAGGGTCCTTATTCTTGAAACTGGGGAGCAACGTTTCTAGGAGAACGAGTTTTCCGTCTTTCTCAATGATATGCAAATGATAATATAAGTAACAAAGACGGAAAACTCGTTCTCCTGGGAACGCTGCTCCCCTATTTCAAGAATAAGGACCCAGAAGGGATGCAATGCCAAAAACCTCAGCCCCGCTTAGACAATACCAGGTCGTCATCCCTGCAAGGGACGCCTGACCCAGGCTTTTTCAAGCCGAAGGGATGGTACACAGAGGGGTCTCTGACGGGGAGGGTGCAGGGGCTGGTGTATATGGGGAGAGACCTATGGCAAGAATTAGTCTTGTCGATACCCAACGGTATACCATACTGAAATCTACGCCATACAGGCATGTTCTCAGGAGAATCTCCAGAGAGGTTACTCGGGCAAGCATATTAATGTATGCAGCGACAGCCAGGCAGCACTCCGAGCCCTTGGCTGAAACAAGGCCAACTCGAGGCTCACGTTTGACTGTATAACAACCCTTAAGCTACCCAGTGGGCTCAACAAGGTCACCCTTGTTTGGGTTCCGGCTCACAAGGGCATAAAAGACAACAAAGAGACATAGCCAGCTCCTGAAGGTAGACTGCGAATGACTGGCCATCAGCAATCACAGGCGTATTGACGGGACACTGGGTGGTCAGATACCACCTACACAAAATCGGACTCAGCAATGAGACCGAATGTAGGTTTTTTCAAATCAATCAATCCTTCATGGTTTGGTTATTTCAATTTCATTTCTTTGCTTTCATACCCTTTCAATCAATTTATTAGCTCTATAGCCAAGTTAATTCCAGGATCGTTCCAATTTATTCACTAAAACAGACATTCGGTTTCATCCATTCCCAAGTAGCTGTATGGGACTAAACTATTTTATAAGTATTCTCTAATGCCGAATCAAGGCAGGTTTAAGATTGCAATATGGATCAATTTTAATGACTTATTCATTGTTTCATATTTTTTACTGATTTGGGTGTATAATTCCACTAAGTTAAATTAAACTGCACAATACATTATACAGTTTTATCGTTTTAAAGTATCAATTTTACCAAATATTTAAATAATAATATTTTCATCAATAAAACCTAAGATTATGTCAAATTACAAATTTTTCACATGATTAAGTAACGAGTAAAAAAACTACTCAATACTAAATTTGACAACCTCTGAAATAAATGAAATCTCCGAGCTGTCGTTGACTAGAAAAATAGTTTTATAGTGCCATTAAAAACAACTCTATTAAGTAATAAGGTTCTATAGAGTTTCTTATAAATTCAAAACATTGTATAACGTTTTTATTGACACATAATTATTGTATTACTTGACGCCATGTTTATTTGTGGGTTCAGTGACCGCCATTTTCCACGAAAAATATTTTCGAACATTAAAGTACACAATTAAGACAATAAATACACTTTTTATGTAAATTTGGTTAATTGTTTTGATGCGTACTTATAAAGGTACTTTCCGATTAAAAATTATATCATGTAGAAATTTAATAATTTTTAATATTTTTATCAGACCGGCTAATTTTTGGATTTCTGTTGGCGCATCTATTTTTTGATAGAAACATATATATACTTCATCAGAAAATTTCGGTGCGCAGGAGAATGGGCTCTTTCACTAATTTTTGAAATTGGCATATTTGGATAAAGCAACTAAAAACAGAATTTTCTGTATTTTTACTTTTGAAAAATTCAAAGTCCTTCTTGAGAAAACAGAAAACAAAGAAATACCTCCAAATAAAAACCCAGAATTTATTTCTATGACGTCGCAGCTCGCTATTTGACCGTGTTGCCACTAATTGTCAACATTGAAAATTTGTAATAGATTTAATTCTGAAATGTTCCCAAAATACAAAATATCATGAAAAGTAGTTAAATTAATTAGTTATGGATTCAAGATTTTATAACATTTTTATTGAAATTATGCTTAAACACAATTTAATATAATTTTCTATGTTTAGTTTTATTTATTTATTTTACGTTGCACTACATTTAGTCACCACCGACAACAGCGCATTCGAACCTTTACCTGCATTTACTACAGGATAAATACAGCAGAGGCGGACAGCTCTTTGCAACAACAAGCGAAATGAAAAATATTTATGCGACGTCAGCAAATCGGCGCGTTTTTAAATAATTCAAATTTTGGTAGTTTAAAATGCCTGTAAAAAACTTATTTAACCTTGTAGAACATTTTTTTTTGGTATATGTGCCTAAAATAGTCCCTCCTTTGGGATTTTATACCTAAATTACGTATTTAAATTTTAGTGAAAGAGCCCATTCTTGTGCTAGTACTCCACAAACCGCAACTTTTAGGATGGGTATTTTGATTTTTTTTTTTTTTTTGTATGATGGCGACTGTTTAAAAGTTCATCTATCCTAATCACGGCATACATGTTGGTAATTCTTTGATTTCTCTGCATTATAAAAACTTTATTCAATATTTTTATTGCAAGCTGCGGCACAAAAGAAAAAAAAAATCCTATAACATCTAAATCTACGTATATCTGGCTCTAAAGGGCGCTGAATAGACAGCGGCATAAGTAACTATTTTTAAAACAAATTTAAAC
The DNA here is from genome assembly GCA_917834065.1 of Ceutorhynchus assimilis. Lineage (NCBI taxonomy): Eukaryota > Metazoa > Arthropoda > Insecta > Coleoptera > Curculionidae > Ceutorhynchus > Ceutorhynchus assimilis. The sequence continues at coordinate 34,955,699 of OU892282.1, read as the reverse complement.
CGCTGTATAGGATCGCTAGGAAATATATTTATTATGGTTGTAAAGTGCATATTTTAATGGGTTGTAAAAACAATCTGGAAGACATACTTATAAAATAGTTTTTTAACTAAACTAAGCGGCAGATGAAGTGGGACACCCGAAAAATTTCCTAATTTTGACTTGCTGTAACTTCGACATTCCTTTGCCGATCTTGGATTATCAGGCAGGGTTACAAAGCGCCATCTTTGGTCTATGCGTCAGTGTCGTCGTACATTTTTTTAAAAAATTCCTTCTCGTTATACAGGGTGTGAATGTAGGGCGGCGAAAAATTTCCATTTTTTGGCGAAGAATATGGGAAAGATGGAGGGTCCAATAAAGTTCTTTTTAGTGGTGACTCGATCACTAGGTCAACACCTCGAGACGTCTTTGCCATTTTTTCGATACATCGCGTTACTATGGAAATATGGCCATTTTATGGTATTTCGTTTTTCTCTTGAAATTAGCGATTCTTTAATTGAACAATAACAGATTCCGTTTAAATTTCATCATGGAATGACTTGTATAGAAAATGGTCAACACCAGTGGCGCGCAAAAGGGCATTTATGAAATTAAAAAAAAAAAAAATGGATTTATTTGAAAATTTTAACGGTTTTGTTGAACGTTACAGTTAAAAAGGTGTTATAAATAACTGTGATGAGTTTGATATTCAGCAGCGTTTAGTGACAAAAAAAAACAGTATTTTTCATGTTATTTAATGTTAACGTGTGAACAGACCTGTCAACGTTTCTGCTGCTCACCGACACGGTGGAGGATCTCAAAAAAGAACAAATCCTCGTCAGGATCGACTAGTAGTACGTACTGCAATTGAAAATAGAGTTTGGACTGTCAAGAGAATCCTAACGCATCTGCAGTTGAATGATTCAGCAGACATCATTAAAAGGCGCCTACATGACCAGGGATTAAATTCTCCCGTCGGGCAAAGTGCCCACTTTTTACAAACATTCACCAGGGGAAAAGAAAAATATGGGCCCAAGATTACCTGAATTATTGGGATTTTAGGTGGAGAGACTGTCTTTTTGTTGATGTATGCCGTTTTAACCTCTACAATTCTGACGGCCGATTGCTAACCTGACGGAGATGGGGAGAACGTTTTTTAGAAGAAAACATGCGTTCCCAAGTTGCATTTGTCGGTGGAGGATTGACAGTTTGGGTCGGTATCTAACACATCGGAAGAACAGAACTCGTCGTATCGTGGTATTTCGGGGCAACGTTCACGGTCAAGTGTCCCTGGATAAATGTCAGATTCCGCAAGTTCTCCGACATGCTCGAAATTATGACTGGGATTTTATTCTTGTAGACGATAATGCTCAGCCTCATCGAGCATTATTAGTGAACCGGTATCTGCAAGGGCAAAAGTTCAATCGTACCGAATTGCCTCCTAGATCCTCAGACATGAATTCAATTGAGCACGTCTGAAGCTGGTTCCAGCAACTAATCTGAATTGAGTCCTAATGGTGCATTTGGGCGTTAAATTTTAAAGCTCAACAAAACTTAAAAATTTCAGATAAAATCAATTTTTTTTATTTTAATTTCATAAACCCCCTTCTGCACGCCACTGGTGTTGACTATTTTCTATAAAAGTCATTCTATGATGCAATTTAAGCGGAATCTGTTATTGTTCAATTAAAAAATCGCTAATTTCAAGAGAAAAACGAAATACCATAAAATGGCCATATTTCCATAGCAACGCGATGTATCGAAAAAATGACAAAGACGTCTCGAGGTGTTGACCTAGTGATCGAGTCACCACTAAAAAGAACTTTATTGGACCCTCCATCTTTCCCATATTCTTCGCCAAAAAATGGAAATTTTTCGCCGCCTTACATTCACACCCTGTATAACGAGAAGGAATTTTAAAAAAAAATGTGCGACGACACTGATGCATAGACCAAAGATGGCGCTCTGTAACCCTGCCTGATAATCCAAGATCGGCAAAGAAATGTCGAAGTTATAGCAAGTCAAAATTAGGCAATTTTTCGGGTGTCCCACTTCATCTGCCGCTTAGTTTATTATATAAAGTTGTTCTATTGAGATGGTATAAACAGGATCAAACTATATGCTAAAGGGCCGAAAGATTTTATAATTTGGGCCCTTTTTGGTTGTATACATATTGGGTTAGATCTGTAAAGGGTATTATATGATTTTTGTAGTCCTATTAAATTGGCTGTATAGCAGTTCTTAGGACACTTATAAAACTGATTTTGCTACTTGGGATTGTATCATCTTTTAAAATCTTCAATTGATAATCAAGGGGTCATGCCTAAGTAATAAAACAAATAAGTATTTTTCGCCAATAGCCATTTATTTTTTATAACTATATGCTATATATAAGTAACTATAAAATACATGTAGATTGTGTCACCAAAAACAAGTCGCCTAATCTCTACAATTTCGCCTATATGATAACAATAATGGTAACTGTAACCTCAATTCCTACAAGAGTAGCAAGTCCGTTGGAACAACGCAAAATTTCTGCGACCGCCTCGAGCTGAGCATCAGCTACTCCAAGTTCAACTTCTGATACCAGTTGGAACACTCCTAGGATCAGGTCTTGAATCTCAGATGCGCTCAACAGTAATTCTCTCAAGATGAGATTTTCAATTTCAAGGACGGCTTCCAAAGCCAAAATAACGTTACTAATAATGGGCAATCGCCAGGAAGCAGCGTATAAATCCTCGGATAGTTCATCTATCAATCCTGCAATTGCTTCCAGAGCGGCTTCCAGTAAGCTACAAGCACAACCTGGACGACCAAGATCTAATCCCAGAGAAATTAGATTTCTGATCTGAAATGTAGATGGTTATAATATGACTATTAGAAAATATTGAAAAAAGGTAGGTACTTACACCCGTAGCACTGTCAAGTTGAACGATCAGAACCAAAAGAAGTTTTGGAATACTTTGGGAGGGATCTACAATAGGAGACAAGCTTTGCAAGACAGTGACAATAACACCAAGTAACTCTTCTTTTGGTAGGATAACGCCAGCAAGAATAGTCGAGATGATGTCGGAAATATTAACTCCTTCTAAAACACAAAATAATTTAAATAATTACCTACATTTTAGGCTGCAACAAAGCACATACCAACAACCAATTGCTCTTTTAATAGATCTTGGACAATCGTAACCAAGCCGTTAAGCGTTTCAGTGCAACGAATTTGTTTCAGGGTTTCCAAAAGATTCGACAACAAGTTTCTTAATTGGCTGCTGAGATCATCCTTGACTACTTCGCTGGATTCGGCTACAACTTGAATGAGGATACTGATAACACATTCCAAATCTGTATTGCCGTTGATATAAGCGAGAATCTCTCCGACAACCTATTCATAAACTCAATAGAATCAATTGAATACAAACAGTCATACATACCCTGAAAACACCAGTGATTCCCACATTTCTATTTCCTCCAAACTGAGAAATAAGTTTAGCCAACGATTCCGGATCTCCAAGGAGTTCGTTCAAAGGAGATAGATCATCGATTTCTGACAATACACGCAACGCGTCGCTAAGAGCAGCTAAACCATCACGAGCTCCCAAAACATTGCCGACATCAATCTTGCTGTTTCTGCTTAAGACATCTTGAGCTGTTTCGTCCAAGTACGCGTTAAGCGTAGCAATACCTTGAAGAACATTTAGGACTCCACTGATATCGATGGAGAGTTGGATTTGTTGGTCTCCAATACCCTAATCAAAAACAATATGATTTTGCCATAATCTAATTTGAATAACTTACTGCAAGAATTCCTTTCAAATTTCCTGTAACTAAGGTTTCAATACCTGTAGCAACAGACAATATAAGTTCCAGAGCTAATTTTGGACGTTGTTCTAGTTCAGGGTCAATAGACACTACCAAATCAACTACAATGTTTTTGATTTCCGTCAAAATGTTTATGTGTACACGGGGAATAGAGAAATCCGTGCCGCCTGGTTGGTTCAAAAGAGTTGAAATGTCGTTGCCAATAGAGCTTAGAAACTCGGTTAGAGATTGTTGTTCAGCATCCCAAAGAACATCAGGAATAGCAGTACCTTCGTTTTGTTGTTGGCTGATGACAACGCCAGAACTTGCACCTCCTTTTAAAAGAAAAACTTTAAGTAACTAGTTTTTTTTAATTAAACAATAAACTTTTACCGTCCAGTAAAAGAATTACATCCTGCTCTGTGTCAATAAGAATGGCCCTGTTAGAGGTGGTGTTTCTGATAATCAAAATGTCGTTGAGGACGGATAGAGTCAAATCAAGGGTGGGTTCTGAACTTCTTTTCACCAGCCCAGTTTGACCGAAGCCTTGAACTACCCCACTGTGAGCTGCCAAATATTTCCCTAGCCCACTCTGACCGTAGTTTTGATCTGCCAAGCTCCGTTTCACTAGCCCACTCTGACCGTGTTCTTCAACTAGCCCATTCGGACCGAAGCTCTGAGCTGCCAAATATTTCCCTAGCCCACTCTGACCGTAGTTTTGATCTGCCAAGCTCCGTTTCATTAACCTACTCTGACCGTAGTCTTCAACTAGCCCACTCTGACCGAAGCTCTCAGCTGCCATATAGTTTTCCGCTAGCCTACTCTGACCGTAGTTTTGATCTGCCAAGCTCCGTTTCACTAACCCACTCTGACCGTAGTCTTCAACTTGCCCACTCTGCCCGAAGCTCTGAGCTGCCAAATATTTTCCTAGCCCACTCTGACCGTAGTTTTGATCTGCCAAGCTCCGTTTCATTAATCTACTCTGACCGTAGTCTTCAACTAGCCCACTCTGACCGAAGCTCTGAGCTGCCATATAGTTTTCCGCTAGCCCACTCTGACCGTAGTTTTGATCTGCCAAGCTCCGTTTCATTAACCCACTCTGACCGTAGTCTTCAACTTGCCCATTCTGCCCGAAGCTCTGAGCTGCCAAATATTTCCCTAGTCCACTCTGACCGTAGTTTTGATCTGCCAAGCTCCGTTTCACTAACCCACTCTGACCGTGTTCTTCAACTAGCCCATTCCGACCGAAGCTCTGAGCTGCCAAATATTTCCCTAGTCCACTCTGACCGTAGTTTTGATCTGCCAAGCTCCGTTTCACTAGCCCACTCTGACCGTGTTCTTCAACTAGCTCATTCTGCCCGAAGCTCTGAGCTGCCAAATATTTCCCTAGCCCACTCTGACCGTAGTTTTGATCTGCCAAGCTCCGTTTCACTAACCCACTCTGACCGTAGTCTTCAACTAGCCCATTTCGACCGAAGCTCTGAGCTGCCATATAGTTTTCCGCTAGCCCACTCTGACCGTAATTTTGATCTGCCAAGCTCCGTTTCACTACCCCACTCTGACCGTAGTCTTCAACTAGCCCATTTCGACCGAAGCTCTGAGCTGCCAAATATTTCCCTAGCCCACTCTGACCGTAGTTTTCATCTGCCAAGCTCCGTTTCACTAACCCACTCTGACCGTGTTCTTCAACTAGCCCATTCCGACCTAAGCTCTGAGCTGCCAAATATTTCCCTAGTCCATTCTGACCGTAGTTTTGATCTGCCAAGCTCCGTTTCACTAGCCCACTGTGACCGTGTTCTTCAACTAGCCCATTCTGCCCGAAGCTCTGAAGTGCCAAATATTTCCCTAGTCCACTCTGACCGTAGTTTTGATCTGCCAAGCTCCGTTTCACTAGCCCACTCTGACCGTGTTCTTCAACTAGCCCATTCTGACCGAAGCTTTGAGCTGCCAAATATTTCCCTAGCCCACTCTGACCGTAGTTTTGATCTGCCAAGCTCCGTTTCACTAACCCACTCTGACCGTAGTCTTCTACTAGCCCATTCTGACCGAAGCTCTGAGCTGCCATATAGTTTTCCGCTAGCCCACTCTGACCGTAATTTTGATCTGCCAAGCTCCGTTTCACTAACCCACTCTGACCGTAGTCTTCAACTAGCCCATTCCGACCGAAACTCTGAGCTGCCATATTGTTTTTCGCTAGCCCACTCTGACCGGAGTTTCGAGCTGCCAAACTGATGCCTTGAAGCTCTATGATGACATAAATACAATTTTATTTCAATCGGAATTCAATAAAGACAAAGTCTTACCATGGAAAAAGGTGCTAGCCAAAAGGCAGCTGATTAACACTGAAGAAACTTGCTGGTTCATCTTGTTTGAACTATAGTAGTAGAACTGGTAGCTAAATGAATTTTCAGTTGGGTTATCGCCTATATTTAAACAGGATGAAGTAATGAAAAAATGTCTTAGTTTTTGTGCAGTATTGTGGTTTACAGTAATCAATGAAGATAATAGTCTTAATATATTGATGGTGTACACATAGACTAGATGCTTGTGCGGGTAATAACAAGTACGGTTTTTAAATTTTCCGAATAATAATTCGCTTGGAGTTTTCTGGTATTTATTTTTTCTTATTTAAATAGAAATGTCTTTAGATCAATCTATTTTTGTTTAGTTTATTTTGATACTAAAAAACTATTGATGTTCCTGGTCTATAGAATAAAATCGCATTTTAAACTCGCAGAAAAAATCACAAACTACTTACGTGTTTTTTTAACTTAAACCTATGCAAATTTATTGTTGTTTTCAATATTTTTATCAGTAGTAATAAATTGTAATATCAAAAATAACTGCTCAATTGAGGCTCGTGTTGTTTGCAACTTGAGTATTTTTCAAGATTTTTGTCTAAATTATTGTAATAAATCAAAGATTACAGAACAAACTTCGCAAATAACATTTTTAAGCCCCAGGTAGGTAAGTAATTGATACATGTACAAGTAGTTGATGTCTACTCTGAAAGTAGAAAATCTCAAATCCAATCCCAGAACGGAATAGTCTGGTTAACATCTGTAGAGTGTAGATCAAATCAACTGATCATAAAGAGAAGTTTTTGTCTTTTTCGAATGGTAGTTGAGAAGTCGGCATCTCAGGAGTACTAATCAGGGAACTACTGACATCATAATTTTGAGCAACCAAAATCATGGCGCAACTTGCTAGAATTCATTTTCGTTTTCATTACTCTTAATTCTACACCATCACCTTCAGAATCGACATGAGAAGCTGATGTGTGTTCTTCATTTCCCTTCTCCATCTCTATACTTTTATCTATTCTCTAGAATAATCTATAGGGGAGCAGACACAACTTTGGCTTATACTTCTCACGAAGCATCACTTGTCAAGGACTTAAGTTTACTTTGAATTCGCTAGGTAGATAGGTAACTAAACTCCATTTTCCTCAAAAAATTTATCAACTATCAACATGAAGACGGATCACATACCAAGGCGACACTGCCTCAACAGACCGTTCGACTTCAGCTTCCCAAGCAGAACTGAATCGGAATAGAGCATACCGGAAACAAAAAAGCAGGACCGGAACTGGTACACGCATTGATCGAAGACTGCGGCTGGTACCGGGGCAGAAGTATACACCTATGGTATACTCCGCCAGCTACAGCAATCACTATGCACTGGGGGAGCGTGCCTCTGGTTTTCTGGCAGAGATCGTTGCTATAATCCAGTGAGCAGCATAGAATAACAGGAGAGCCGTAGCCAACAGGCAGATTTTCATAATGTCTGACAGTCAATCTGTCTTTCGAGCCAGTGTCATAAGAACTAGTATGGGAACTGGGAGAACTTATCTTAGTGCCAGGACACAGAGGAATCGGAGGCAACGGAAAAGCTGACGAACTCGCAAAGCGAGGATCAGAGACAAAACTTATCGGACCAGAGCCGGCCTTAGGGATATCAAAAAATATGACCAGAACCTACCTCAAAGACTGGGTTCATACAGAACATCGACACTATTGGACAGCTTCCAGGCAGAATCATGGCAGGGAGTTTATCGATCATCCATGCAGAAAAAGAGCGGCAGAACTGCTACGAATGAGTAGGAGTCGACTGAGAACTATAACGTGCCTTATGACAGGCCACACACAAACAGGGTGCACCTGTATGCCAGAGGCCTTAGCTGTAGACTCTGCAATAACGAACCCGAGATAGCCAGACACATCCTGGTAAACTCCGAGGCACTGGAAACTTTGATCTTATAGGCAAGTTTTGTAACTACACTTTTAAGTACGTTTTTTATAGGTACCCATAGGAAATCGATATCTTCTGAACCGCGGAAGGCCTTATTGCAGTCCCGCGAAGCTCCTGACATATTTGGACAATTTGCATAATATCTTCTTCAAGGTAACTATCTTCCACATTAACCTGTCTGATTCATTTTCCGACATCTTAGAATACTGAGACTAAAGTACCTATGTATTTTCCGTTAGAAGCTCCCTATCTTCACTAGCCTTATGTTTTCGTCGTTCCGTAATAATTAATAAAGGTGTTTTTTTTTTTTGTTTTTTATTTCGCTCAGAATATAATTAAAACTAGATTCACATTTACTTCTTAAGGAATTTGTTTTCTCAAATTTTTAGCAGGTTTCAAATACATAGAAGATACTGAACTGTACTGTATCCAAAAGTGTTTCTGTTCTAGTTAGGATTAACTATAACAATAATTATTGTTTTTGAAAAGATTTCATTCAACAGTAAAATACAATGAAAATCAATACGACAAAAATCAAAACTTGACTTGCTGGTTAACGTACTTTCAGGTATGTCTTGGTATTTCTGGTACTGTTTCCTAACATTTCTCTTTTTTTTTAATAAAATCCTCCAACTACGAAGGTCTTCTTCCTTACCTTCCCGTTCTTCTTAGTTGACTATCTAAATTATATTTTTTCAGTAGAGCTTCATTAGAACTAACAGTATTTGCACTATGTTCATGACAGTCGATCATTTCTTCAGTATTTGTATTATTTGTTGTACAGAGCTGTTGTACTGAGTATTTTAAATACTTGAAGTAAATACTTAAGTACAAAAATATACTTAAGAATTTGACTTAAGTACCAATCCAAACATTAGTACTTGTACTTGCAATTTCAAGTTTGTCAAATTTTACTTGTACTTGATACTTAAAATATCAGTCAAGTATATTTTACTTGAAAGATTTTGAAAATGTTTACCTAAGTTATATTGAATTACTTTAGTAATAGTGAAATTACTTGAAGTTATAGTAGGTATATTATTTAACGAGCGGGTAATGATGTCGGATGATTACACTACTCGCCTGCGGCTCGTAGTGCAAACTTCATCCTTCGTGAATAATAGCCATTACCCACGAGTAGAATACTATACTTTTTCTATAAATAATAGTAAATAGGCACGAGCTATGTAGTTTTTCATTTAATTTCTGTTTCAATTAATTGTGTATTCTGACTCTGACAACTGGAGGACAAAGTAAGGTTAAGTTTGCACAAGTCTTGTCCAAATCAGCTGTCAAAATGACCGATTGGAAGGTTGAAGTATGTTGTCAACTTTTCTGATTGGCTCTTAAATAATGGAGTAATGAGACCAGGATATTTTCATTGGTTAAAAATAGTTAAGTAATGGAAAAAAAAAGCTTACTGTATGACTGATCATTCACATTGCAATGGGTGTGAGAATGCAGAAACAATACGATAATGTCGATAATAGCTCTGTTCCAACCGACATGAGAAACGTTCTAGAACGGTAATTTCCAGTCGATCAATTCTTTTGTCAAGTAGGATAAACGTTCAACTTAGGTAGGCAACTGGAAATTACTGGTTCTGAATCGGTTCTCATGTCCGTTGGAACAGAGATGATATATGCAGCAAGAATCAGAAAACGCGCACCAGCGCCGGCTGTCGGACTCAGTTTGTGCATATGGACGTCACGGTATCTTCGCAACGGTTGGTTGTAGCCTAGTGCGGTTGGTGGTGGTTCTTGGTTTTTTTTTTCTAAAACTTTCATTTTTGGGTCACACCTACTTTAAGATTATCGATGGCAATAATTGAAAATTGAAAAAAAAAAAAAAAAAAAACTAAAATTATTTTTTGAAGTATTTCTACGTAAATGTCATTTCAAGTACCTGTACCTACGCAAGTTCAAGTTACTTAAACTTGACTCTGACTTTCGTGGAATTTGGTACTTGTATTGAATTTGGACAACGACAACTCAAGTCAATTTACTTGATATTTTAAGTATTTCCTTCTGTACTTGTACTGGTACTTGATTCGTATTAAAAAGGAAACTTGTACTTAATACTTAAGTACTTTTTCTTGGTACTTACAAGACTCTTGTGAATTCTATTAAATTGTTATCTGATATCGATATTTTCAATGATAGCTTTTTGATCTAAACACTGATATGAGCTATGTTCTACGTTGTCTTGGAAATTAAACCCTTCTATTAAGGGCCAAATTATGGACCGACTGGTAACGTTATTGGCACCTTTATCCTGCTGGTAAAGCTAAAAATTGCATTCAATTTTTAGTTTTACCAGCGGGGTAAATTTGCCAGGGACGTTACCAGTAGGTCCATAATTTGGCTCTAAAAAATGTAATGGGATCTTCAAGATTTTTCTTGTTACTATTTTCCACTGGAAAAAAAATTGAAACTTTGGGAAAATAAGCCTCTAACTAACTCCTCTTTGCATACGCGAAGTTTAAAAATTTTCCCTTTACTAGTTTTCCAGGAAAACATTGAAATATGTGAGACTTTATTATTAATTAATTTATTTATTGTAGGTTGATTTCCAAAATTCTTCATTTGTTATTTTCAATTCAAAAAAATTCAAATTTTGGGAAAATGAGCACCTAACCTTTCTCTTTACAGGTAAAAAGTTTCAAAATTTTCCTTTGACTAGTTTTCCAGGAGAACTTTGGAATGTAAGAAACTGTATTTTCCTTAGATGTATTTTCAATCAATTCAGTTATTGTAAGTCGATTTCTAAGATTCTTCAGGTTGTTATTTTCCACTGGAAAAATTTCAAATTTTGGAAAAATGAGCCTCTAGCCTTCCTCCTTGCATTCAAAAAATTTCAAAATTTTCTTTCCATTGTTTTTCCAAAAAAACTTTGAATTCTGTGGGACTGTATTTTCAATTAATTCAGTTATCGTAAGCTGATTTTCAAGATTTTTCATGTTGCAATTTTCCACTAGAAAAATTTGAAATTTTGAGAAAATGAGCCTCTAACCTTGCTCTTTGCACATAAAAGTTTTAAAATTTTAAGGATTGTATGTGGTCCATTTTTTGGGCAGATGATAGGTTTGAAGAAAAATAGTCTTGAAAATCCCAAAAATTCTTTATTTATGTACTACCGGTTTCGAAGCTTCAACGCTTCATCTTCAGGTATAAAAAGACTAAAATTGAAAAAATACCACAATGAGCACCAGTTGCATTATTTTCGTTGAATCAATCAACCTCTAAACTTAGTTATATTAGTCTTAATATCTAAAAACTGTAACTTACATATTTAATAATAATGAGAGTTGTCAAAATCAGGTCGATTCGGAGGAACAATACCTGGGCATTAGGCAAAATTTGTCAATAAGGGATGTTACCCTTTTGAGTGTTATACTCATGTCCAAAAACAAGAAGGTCGGTTGATATTTTTAGTCTGAAAAAATTCCAGGAAAATTATTGAAATTTATTACCAGTAGAAATTCGATAAGTTTACAAAGGGTTGGAAGTTTTTTATTTCCATTATGTGAAAAATACCTTTATTTGTCAAAATGGTGTCTCTTCAGAACATGTTTTTTTTATTTCTTTTTGTTTTTTGGTTTTTTGGCTTCTTTGGGATTTCTTGTTGTGTAAATATTAGTGTATATAGACGAAAAACAATGACATATATATTATTAAAATTTTCCCTTCGCTAGTTTTCCAGGAAAATTTTGAAATTTGCGAGACTGTAGTTTCAATTAATTCAGTTATTGTAGGTTGATTTCCAAGATTCTTCATGTTGTTATTTTCCACTGGAAAAATTTGAAATTTGAGGAAAATGATCCTCTAATCTTTTTCTTTGCATACAAAAAGTTTGAAAATTTTTCCTTTACTAGTTATCCAGGAAAACTTTGAAATGTGTGAGACTGTATTTTCATATAATTCAGTTATTGTAGGTTGATTTCCAGGATTCTTCATGTTGTTATTTTACACTGGAAAAATTTAAAATTTTGTAAAAATGAGCCTTTTACCTTCCTTTTTACATGCAAGAAGTTTAAAATTTTTCCCTTTACTAGTTTTCCAGGAAAACTTTGAAATGTGTGCGACTTTATTTTCAATTAATTTATTTATTGTAAGATGATTTTCAGGATTTTTCATGTTGCTATTTTTCACTGAAAAAATTTGAAATTTTGGAAAAATGAGCATCTAACCTTCCTCTTTGCGTGCAAAAAGTTTTAAAATTTTCCCTTTACTAGTTTTCCAGGAAAACTTTAAAATATGTAAGACTATATATTTTCAATTAATTCAGTTATTGTAGGTTGATTTCTAAGATTCTTCATGTTATTATTTTCCACTGGAAAAATTGGAAATTTTGGGAAAATAAACCTCTAATCTTCCCCTTCACATAGCAAAAATTTCAAATTTTTCTGTTTATCAAATGTGTGAGACTGTATTTTCAAATAATTCAGTTATTGTAGGTCGAATTTCAAGATTCTTTGTGTTGTTATTTACCACTGGAAAAACTTGAAAATTTAGGGAAATGAGCGTCTTACCTTCCTCTTTATATACAAAAAGTTTAAAAAATTTCCCTTGATTAGTTTTCCAGGAAAACTTTAAAATGTGTTAGATTGTATTTTCAATCAATTCCGCTATTGTAATTTGATTTCCAAGATTTTTCATATTGTTATTTTCTACTGGAAAATTTCGAAATTTTGGGAAAATGAGCCTTGCACCTTCCTCAAAAAGTTTCAAATTTTTTTCTGTGAGACTGTAATTTTCTCTGGAAAAACTTGAAATTTTGGGAAAATGAGCTCCCAAGCTTTCTCTGTATATGTGAAAAGTTTCAAATATCTTCAGGAGAACTTTGAATTGTGTGAGACTGTATTATCAATTAATTCAGTTTCTATAAGTTGATTTCTAAGATTCTTTATGTTGTTATTTTCCACTGGAGAAAGAGTGTCCAAAATGTTTTTGGGAATGATAAATTGGTTCACTTCACAAAAATTGATCTTAGGACCTACAGCAATTTGAATGCGCTCGTGAAAGCCTTCTGTAACTTTTAACCTGAACTTTAAGATTTTCTTTCCGAAATGCTTCTGAACATTCTAGAGTGTTTCAGTATTTTGAAGCTCCCTAGAATGATTCTCTAAATTGTTCGAAAATGCTTTTGGAAAAGAAAGTTCCACCTTTTGTTCCCTATTTTCAGGCTTTGCTCGTCAAGAGGGCGAACAAAAAATAACCGCGTTCAACATGAGCGAAGAACTAGAAGAAGGTTATTCCGACCGCGACGGTCACTCCATTTGACACAATGAAAAATAAGTGCAAGACAATTGGCTGGACAACATTGACTGCCAAAGAATCCAGCCTGGAAGTTCCAAAAAGTACGCAGTAGATTCTTCTACTACAACCGCATCTCATTCGTCTTCATCTGACAGTGAAGCTGAAACTGATTTTTCCGAATTTGAAACTTACAAGCATACTTGAAACCAAATAGATATAAAACTGTCCTGTGTAGAGCGATTGTGCAGAAAGAAAGCTGGCACTCTTAAGGTTTAAGAGGATGTTACTAAACTAACAGAATTGGCCAATCAGGTAAGGATTTAAGCTTGTTGAGAATTGTCTTTAATTTTTACTTGCAGATAGATTCTTACCAAACTAGACAACATGGCCGTGTACCAAAAAACCTTTGAACTAATCCAAGCAAAATTTGAGAACTAGAGTTGGACATGTACTCAAACGATTTCGACATCAAGGAAAAATCCAAGTTGAATGAAGATTCTTCAACTTCCACTGACCAAGTTTTTGAGGCACCTCTTCCAGCAGAACTGAAATGGTCAAATGATGATGAAAAAATCGAGGAGCCTTTTAATAACGCACAAATGGTCAAGTGGCAAAATGAGAAATACTTTAAGAGGGCTGTTATGGTCAGAAAATGTGGGGAAAAGTCGAATTTTTATTCTTTGAGCAGAATTGATTTTGAGTTGTATGAATAAATAAAGATTTAAATTTTGAAAATGTTCTTCCTCTGATTGGCCTGATACTAAAATGTCAACGATATATGCCGTGGTTCCTTTCAGACCTGATAACATGGTATCTATACCTTGTTGAAAAATGGCTGGGGCAACTTTTATACCAAATGGAATTCTATTGTATTGAAACAATCCATGATGAGTGTTTATTGTTGAATATTATCTTTATTCTTCACGGATTTCAATTTAAAGGAAAGCATCAAAAAGGTCAATGATACTAGAAATTATAGCGTTTTGTAACTTTGAATTTTTTTTTTCTACTGTTGGAAGAGGCTAATGATGTGGTAGAAGTGCTTCATTGAAACCAGTAGAGTAATTCCCACATAATCTGACATGTCCGTTTCGTTTCTTTGTAACTGCAATTGGAGCTGCCCGATCAGAATATTCAACTAATGATTTGATATTTTTTTCTTGCATCCTTTGAAGTTCTTGGACAACTTTATCCATGACTGAAATAGCTACTGGTTTTTTTGCTTTGAAAATAGGAACTGCATCTTCTTTTATATGAAGATTTACTTTTTTTTACAATGACCTAATGTTACTTGAAAAACATTAAGAAAAGCTAGTTTTAATGATTCTATATTGATTAAAAATTGTCTTGATTTAACAACAACGAGTGGTCTGTCTTTGTTACTTATATTATCATTTGCATATCATTGACAAAGACGGACTAGTCGTTCTCCTGAGAACGTTGCTTCCCTGTTTCAAGAATAAGGACCTTGAAGCGGTTTTGGTATCATGATTTGTGTGCTGACACTCCGGTTTTCCTATTTTTGTTTATGTTTCTTGTAAGGTAACCGTGATATCTGAAGCTGTATCAATTTGTAACCTGAATGGAATAATATTGATTATGACGGTTTATTGTTGAACTTGAACTTAAAATTTTGCTGAAAACCTAAGTTTGGTGAATGTTTATTTCTGTTCGAAATGGCATTTACATTGAGAGACGAATTTTTAATTATTTGGGCGTCCTTCTTTAAATTTTCGATCCTCAAATTTTCTAATGTATGTTGATCATTGCTCGTAGAATCTAATTTGTTTAAAATTGGTTCGTATTTCACTATCTTTACTTGATTGTAAGCCACAAGTAAAAATTGAACTTTTAAATTCGTTTGCTGTGATTTGATTTGTCTTGAATTCTTCACACATTTTGTGAACACGTGAAGCAAATGCGACAAAATCTTCCGATTCATTTTTATTAAACTTCATGCATTGATATCTTGTGTGAAAAATTGTAATTTTTTTACCAAACAACTGGGTTAGTTTGTTTACAGTTTCACTGAAAGTTAAATCTTTGATTTCCTTAGGTAAAATGAAATTGACATACATTTTATGGATTTGTGAGTCTAATTTTCTTAGGAGAAGTCTTACTTTTGCGGGGTCTAAAATAATTTTGGCATCTTCTGTAAAAAGGCTTTGATATCTTTTGAACTATACATCAAAAGTGCTCCCTGTTTCCTGATCATAATAAAATTCTGTGATACAATAACCCAGGGTTTCCATCCGAAACTCTTCGTTTGGTTTGACTTAATTTTGAGTTAAAATTTAAGGAAAACTGACCCAAAAATTCTTGCTGACTTTTGATAAGAAATTCTTGTAGAGACCTTAGGAAAGTGGTGAGAACTTCTGTCATTTGTTCCATGTTCATTATCCTACCGACTGCGCCAAATTGTTTTAGTTCGGATCAACTACAACAATATTTGTTTTTCTCCAAACGTCAGAAAAACGTCACTTTGTTAACTTCTGTCAAGAAGTCAGAAATTTGATTTCTATGCTGCTAGGCAAATCCAGCGGGTTAACACCTGTCGAGGTGGTAGAAATTTAATTTCTATGCTGCTTGGCAACCCCAGCGGCAGCAAAAGTACTTTTTGTGCCGCTGGAGCGGCAGTAGAATTACTTTTAGTGCCGCTCGTACTTTTACTGCCGCTCAACCATCTACTTGCCCCGAGATTACACCATTCGTTTGGAGAAAAAATAGCGTGTTGCATACGGAGTAGAAGCACTTTTTTGTGCTTCAGCAGTATTGCAAGCCTCACTACGTTCGGCTTGCAAACCTACCGCTTCAGCACAAAAAAGTATAGCTTCTACTCCTAATATAACAATATACTATTTTCTCCAAACGTCAAAAAAACGTCACTTTGTTAAGCCCTGTCAAGATGTCAGAAATTTAATTTCTATGCCGCTAGGTAAATCCAGCGGGTTAATACCTGTCGAGGTGGTAGAAGTTTAATTTCTATGCTGCTTGGCAACCCCAGCGACAGCAAAAGTACTTTTAGTGCCGCTCGTACTTTTGCTTCCGCTCAACCATCCACTTGCCCCCGAGCTTACCCCATTAGTTTGGAGAAAAATTAGCGTGTTGCATACGGAGTAAAGCTTCTACTCCTAATACAACAATATACTATTTTGAAAAGATTTTATTACATTCAACAGTAAAATACAATGACAGGCAATATGACAAAAATCAAAACTTGACTTGCTGGTTAACGTACTTTCAGGTATGTCTTGGTACTTCTGGTACTGTTTCCTAACAGTTTCTTGTTAGACTACATCCTATAGATTGATTTCGGATTCTGCTGGATTGGACTAAGGAGTTTTGATGTATTGTAAAAAAAAGAAGAAATATTGTAAATAATCCAATGTTTTTATTTTTTTCAAACAACTATCAAACTTTCAAAAAATACCTCTTTGTAGAATATAAGTAAAATAATATAAGTATACGTCTAGTGAGTCTACATAAACAAAAATGCATTTTTTTTCACTAGACGCTGATAGATACAATTAAAGCAACATGGACAAATACAGCGGCGGAAGTGCATCTCTCCTTTAGTTGTTTAGCTTGTGTAACAACTGCAGCTCTCACACCAATATAAATACCAGTTACCAGTTGCAGTAGTCCTATGTGAAAAAAAAAAAAATAACAATGTTCAGTAAGAAAATAACACAAATTAACATTTACCTCTGATAAGAATCGTGACCACGTTGGATGCATTCAGCAAAATCTTTAAACTAATCTTTCCTCTAACCCTAACAGCTACATCCAGTGCATTTACAATATTACCAATAACGGGTAAGCCAACCAAGACGCCAAATAAATTACCACCTAGTAGTAGACCAATTACACCACCCAGATTCGATAAAACTTCTGAGAGTAACTTGCAAATACATGGACCACGGCCCAGATTTATGCCCAAGTACAACAAAAGCTGAATCTGTTTTAAAATTCTGATTATTAGTAACTATGTATCATTAATCATTTGATACTTACACCAAGAGGACTGTCGAGTAAGCAAATGAGAATCAATAATAGTTGAGGTATACATAAAGCAGTACTAACTACACTAGTTATCAAAATTAAAACTTCCACTACTACGCCAAGAAGACCACTTACGGGACCCACAATACCCTTAAGTAAAACTTCAATAACTACTGAAATTACAATTCCACCAATGGCCAAAGTTCCATTCAAAAGTGCTTCTACAATAGTCACAAGGCCACCAAGAACACCTGTTGCATTAACTTTGCCACAAGCATTAAGAAGCAATGTGAGTTCTGCATGCAATTCTCCTAGAAGGTTTGATGAACCATTTTGACTTCCTAATGCTACGAATTGTATGAGAACCAAGATAAATACGTCGATTTGGATTGAGCCCGCTATTAAGGCAAGAAGATTTCCAATTACCTATATTAAAAATTATTGGTTAAATATAATTTCTACAATGTTTGGATAATAGTTACCAAGAATAACCCACTAAGTCCAACAGAAACATTTCCACCGAGTTGACCGATCAACAGACAAAGACTTTGAGCATTTCCAAGAAGTCCAGCTAAAGGAGATAAGTTAAGATGTGCACCAAGTTGAAGGATTAGATTAACAAGGCACACTAAACCATCTACAGCACCAATAATTACTCCCAGCTCTAACAATACACCTGCAGCTAAAGCTTTTAGCAGAGTACCAGCTACAAGGACTAAAACACTCGCTAATCCTTGTAGAATATTCAACAGACCACATATGTCCACTGCTAATTCTATTACTCCCACAACAAGCTAAAAATAATATAAACTAATTTGCCTAATTGTATGTGTATGTTCTTACAACGAGTAATCCTTCAAGGGGACCAGCAAGAAGGTCCAAAACGGCCGCAACAATTGATATGACAAGTACCAAAGCTAGAGTTACATCTGCCAGAAGTTCTACATCTAAAATATCTACCAAACAAATAACTAGACTGGTCACTACTTCTAAAACTTCTATGGTTACTGTTTCCAGGGTAAATGTGATACTCCCAGCGATAGTTAACAGTCCACTCAAATCAGCTCCAATGGATATCAAAAAATCATCTAAAGTTCCATCCGCGGAATTCCATAATCCACCCGGTATATGAGCGCCTTTGCTACCGTCCTTGTTTACACAAACCCCAGATCCAGAATTTCCTAATTTATAAAAGCTTGATTATATTGTTCAATATTGGATATTTTTGCTTACCATCGAGTAAGACAAACAAGTTGACATTGATATCGATGACCAAAGCGACGGCAGCTGTTGCATTTAGGACGACCAACAAATTTTCGGCGGGGCTTGATAAAGTCAATGGTGAATCGTTCGTATTCCTTTTTTCACGAATGCGCTCCAAGTACACGGGTCCGTTACCCTTCACCCATGCAGGTACTGGTGGAATCAAGCCTCTGGCATTGTACTCTTAGTAGCGGGAAAACAAATTATTTTCAGATTTTTATCTGCTGTGAATTTATTACAATGGAAATTCAAAAATAAGACTATAAATTTTCATTTGGCTGCAATTGATTACTAATTGGCCACAAAAATTGATATTGAGATTTATCGAAAGCGATATGAATTTTGGTTTATAATATTTATGGTTTTGTGCTTTATATTTTTATTGAAACTGGGTTTTTGCATCTAAAACAGTTACTGGCTGGTACAATTGATTTTTGATTAAAAAAAGAAAAATGTATCCATTGAAATAATAAATATAAGAGCAAGCATCTGCAAGCCAACCTAGGCAGTGTAGTGGTTAGTGGTCCCGGGTTCGAATCCTGGCTGGGGCATGATTGTTTGTTTGTTTTACCGGCTTGTTGGCTCGGCGAGAGGATGTGGAAGGACTTTCTCAGGTTTGCGTGGTGTCGGTGAAGTCTGAATGGCCGACCATGGATTGCGAATCGGACCATCTTAGGGTGGGGGAGGCATGATAAGGCCAACTATTCAGACTCTAGTATGAATGAATGGGAAAGAGTAGCGTCCATGTGAATTTTTTATTTCATTTTTTTATTTTATTTCGTTTATTTAGCAATAGCTAATCGAGCAACTCACATAATATATAAAATGACAAAAGTTATAATGAGTCTGTAGTTTCAATTAAAATAATAACAATTCAAAAACAACAAACAATTCAAAAATAAGAAAATTAAAAACAAAGGAGACAAACCTAATTAACATAAATGACAAAATGAATTTTAATTTTAACATATTATATAAACAGCAAACATTCTGAAGGTAATAAAAAAAAATTAAAAATCTGTAAAATGTTAAGCCTAAACTCCTAAAAGTATTACCTATATATTCCTTTTTCCCTCCACAAAATACAAGATCAAAAGACCGCAAAAGAAATTCAAATCAACAAAAACAATGTTACTTATTCGTGCCTTACTCCGGGACATATATCGCATTGAGTCAGCAGATGAACTTTAAATTTTCTTTTAAAATTGCTAAGAGTATCACATGACTTCATTTCATCTGATAACTGATTAAACTCATCCATACCTCTGTAATGACCCGGGAAAATAGACCCGTAATTTATAATGTCCTAACTGTAAAAATTAAATGTATAATCAAAAACTGAATTTCCTCTATTTCAAATCAGTATCAATAAACTGAAAATGAAACAAATTAGCGTTGACCCCAAATTATTTATATACGTTAAAAATTTTATTATTTAGTCACCAAGCGTGATGTCATCACCAAAATCAAATTCATATAAATATTAGAAGCGAGGCCAAAGTAATTGAATAGGTGATTTATGGCCGCACGTGTTGTCGGTTTTCTTTGAATTATACGTCCTCACATTCTTAAACCAAATCTGTTGACCCCGATAAACCAAGAAATTGCGACATAATTATTCGACTTTAAACAAATAACAAGGGAAGGTTGATGAATGATGAAATTAGGAATTTTGGGGGGACGAAACATATAAATACAGCGGTTTTAGAAGTCTTGAGAGCAGTTGTTAGTTCAGTCCAGTTCAGTTTTAAGTCTACAGTACCTAATGAGTCAGTGCGGATAAAATTTGCGAAGAGTTTTTTTCCTTGTTTTTGCCTCGGGAAAACGCGTTAACTCTTTGACCAGTAACGAAAATTTATGAAAGAAAGGCCATTTAAATTCGTTCAACATTATGTGCGCGCTCTCGCTGAATTTTGAGTAAATTAATTTTATCGAGTGATAATTCAAATGTTAGTACTCTAGTGACTATTATTGTTTTTTTTTTTTTTACTTTATAAATGATTCGGAATGGTAAGAAGTGAATTGACATTGAAACTTTAATGCATAAAAACTTGAGTGATTTGACTGTAAAATAGTATATTACATACCTAGAGGGAAGTGTTTTATTACTGTCGAGAGATTTATATAGTCAATCGAGACGCGAAGCTTCGTGATTGACTATTAATCTCGAGACAGAAATGAAAACTTACCTTCGAGGTTTGTATACTATTTTATTTGCAAGCACCATTAAAAATGATTAGTCATTCAATTTATTTAATATTAAAAAAAATAAAACAAACATGCCAAAATGTGTCATTCACTGTTTTGAGGTTTTTACCTGACATATTCTCATTGTTGCCAGCAAAGGTAAATAAATTAGAGTGAGGGAAATCGGTGAGGGAAGTCGAATAGGGAAATCGGTGAGGGAAATCGAAGAGGGAAGTGACACAGGTAAAGTGATACTTCCAAATTTTTGAAAAGTCAGTAATGTCAAGATTACATATGGTTGCGAATAAACGTTATTGCATAACTTTAATTGCCTTCGAGTATAATGACATTTTAATTCAATTTTGCAAAGAATTAACAAAGGAAAATTATAATGCTCTTAACAATATACGATTTTGAGTAGGATTTAATTGTGTTTATTTTGAACCGTACCTATATGTAATTTTCACATTCCTTACTGGTTTGAAGGTTCGTAAATGTCAATTTACCTTTGTTTACTTTAAAGCAGGCCGAAAGTGACTGTTCTTCTCTCACTTTCAGCCTGGAGAACTCACTTTCGGCCCTGATAAATTGTTTCTCACCTAAACACAAATCCAGGTGCAATGCACAATGCAATGTTTGTATTTAGAAGTAGATGTCACGTGTGTTTGTATTGTTGAAATTTCATAAGATGTCAATGTCGGTGTCAGACTGTCAGTCGAAATTCCATTTTTGTCATAGTATCTCTCGACAATAATGAAACACTTTCCGCCTCCGCATGTAATATACTATTATTGGCTACGAATCCGAAAATAGTATTTGTTCTGATTAAATAAACCATTAAATGAAATGGGAAGTTTCGAAAAGAAACTTGTTGTTCATGAAATGAGATTGTTGACGTTAATCATTGAAAGTAATGGAAAGGTTAGTTTAAAAACTGTTGTTCTTCATGAAATAAAATTGCTGTCGTTAATCATGAGAAGTATTGGAAAGTTTTATTTAAAAATTGTTGTTCATGAAGAAACATTGATAACCTGAAGTGCTGAAATTTTGAATTAGGGTTTTTTCTCATTTAAAAATTATTGTAAGGTTTTTAGAAAAATATAGTTGAGAATTTCATACATCTGTCAAAACTGGTATTCCAGCAATAAATTGACATGTTTTGATTGTTGATTTGAACCAATCAGATTGTAATTAAGCGATAATTTGCACTAGTGCTAATTATCAGATAATGGGGACATTCACCATATTTGAATTTCATTGCTTTATTATTTTTAATCAGTTGTATTAACCAAAATAAAAATACCTGCCAGTTGGGTTTAAAATGTCCTAATTTTGTTTAAAATAATTTTCAAAAATGCTGTTTTCATCCCACATATTTAAACGTGCTGGAATGGCGCCATTGTATGACGTATATACACTTTCCGACCAATAAGAATCGTTCACAATAACTCTGGCGCACATCTTATATGCTTTCCTTGTCTAAGCTCTGAAGAGTGACAATGATGAAATTCCTCATTCGTTATTTGCATCTTGTTCGTTTAACGCTGGTCAACATAACCTCTTGACAGTTAGACAGTGCAACGTTGCCAAATTGAGTGTCGTGATTCCTTAATACTAACATGACGTGGCATAAATCCATTTTCAACACTAGAAAAACTGTTGTTCTACAACTAAACCCACTAACAATTAAAAAACTGCATTAATTTTCTAATTGTAGTCCAAAATATACAACAAAAAACTATGTTATGCAAGGATAAAAACGAGGTTTCTAGAGGCAATCTTGGAAATCAACAATGGCAACGACAATCTGACAACGTACTTATTTGCAGTATATTTTTGCTAGTTGTAGGGACTGACGTCATATTCGGCGGGTTTTCTGCGGCGTTCGAAATGCTGCTGAATTTATATTTTTTATTAAAAATTAACGACAACTCAAATCTTCCCCAAAATAGTGCTATTAGACTTAGTTTGTGTTCTAGAATTAGAAAATAAAATAAAAAAGAAACACTAAATATCCCCATTGCATACTAACTGGTGCGAAAAATGGTGTTTTGACATTTTTTGACAAAAAATTTAAATTTTTGATTTATGAAATTCTCTCATTAAATACAACTCGTGCAATGGAAATATATTTATAATTTTCGACAAATTTGCACTCATGCGTTTTTAACTGAAAAAGGCACTCGTGCACTACGTGCACTCGTGCTCTTTTTCAACTAAAAATGCATTCGGGCAAATTTCCCAAAAATTATCAATAATTTCCATTGCACTAGTTATATTACTATTGATAATACATATGTACTTAATCCAGTGAGTAGGATTATGACTTAAATAATTATTTTGCATAAACTGTCAGTGAATGACTTAGGAGTTTTAAGAATTTATAGATATAGGGGAAGGGTAGTTTTAATAGGAATGTGAATCAGAAGTGTCGTTTGAAAGAGTACCGTAAAACGGGGTTACTTTAGAACGGCCAGGTGACTTTGTGACACATGGTAGCGGGTGCACCAAATCCTCAACAGTTTGCGCATTTCTGAACCGACAGCCTTGCGATTGCGCTAAAGGCATTCCAAAAAGTGCGCGAACAAATCAGTACATCAATTAATATTGTGAAAGACGGCATCCAGCTGTGCGTGCGGAAAATATCAACAACAGATAATTTCAATATTTTACTTTTGCTGTAAACTGCAAGCCAAATGATGTAAGTTTATCATTGACCTACCAGAATTTTTTTTTTTTTTTTAGGTTCATAAAAATCAACCGAAACCATACAATTTGTCACAAAGTAACCTCGTTTTACGGTAATGTATACACTTATAAGTTATTAAGAATAGAAGAAGTAGGGCGTTTTTAGTAGATATTTCCTGGTCCGTAGTAATGAAATTTGAACGAATGTGAAATAATTTGATTTGGGAAAAATAGAAGTGGCTGTCAGACATATAAAAATCTTTGATTATTTTAATTTTGGTTTTAAGTATAATAAAATATAATTTAGTAAACCTCAATAGTTTGTTTCTCTCTTTTGCGAATAGAGCCCCTCCACAATTTTATAGGTAGCCGCTCAAGGAGATAAACACCATCAATATACCGCTCGCCATTTACCATCCAATTGATTAAATAGAGTACTTGAGTGCATTTTGCAACACCTCTAAAGAATACTGCTTGGTGATGCCCCACATCTACGTTGTATATAGAAGTTGTTTTGTTGTCTAATGTTATGATCATGTACCTGGCTATTTTAAGGCTTAAAGTCAACCCCCATTTTCTGAACCTTGTGTTCAAAAATTCCAAAAAAAATATATGTTTTATGGTTATTGATATACTTTAATCCATAATTTTTTTAAGCAAATTTGACTCGCCATTTTTGAGATATATCGCAAAAACTGAAAAAAAAGTGGTTTTTCACCATTTATTTCAAAACGAATAGATGAAGTTTCCCGTTATTTTTATTACGAACTACTATTGCAATTCTACGCGACATATATTTTTTTTTCAATTTTTTTGAAC
Source organism: Ceutorhynchus assimilis (assembly GCA_917834065.1). Taxonomy (NCBI): domain Eukaryota; kingdom Metazoa; phylum Arthropoda; class Insecta; order Coleoptera; family Curculionidae; genus Ceutorhynchus; species Ceutorhynchus assimilis. The sequence continues at coordinate 34,931,457 of OU892282.1, read as the reverse complement.
TTGTAGTTTTCTCGCTACTGCAAGAATAGTTGGAAATACGCCTGTAGCAACACTGTTTAAAAAAAAAATCCGACGGATGAACGTTCAAAATTATTTGTGTTGGTCCAAAGTACAACCCTGTTTATGTAAAACAGAATAATACTTCGAATTTCCGCAAAAAAAAAAGAAAAAACTTTCCATCACACAATTTAATCAAATGCAGATTTCTATTTTTTTTTTACTATTAAGTTAGGGCACACTATAGGGGCGACAGTACTGACATCTCGCGTTGCTGTAATAAACTATAGGCCTGACTTTAAACCTTAAACCCTCTTTCTTGTCAGATATAATGGAGCAAGTCCAATGGGGTAGTATACTAGGTATAAAAATCAGTAAAAAAACTGCTCGACATTATTCTATAGGCTAAATGGTGATGGTATAGTGGGATACTAAATTACAATAGTATTCAAGCCGCTGACCATCTGGCATCGCTGCTCAAAAGGCCTCAAAATGACAGCTGACTTCAACAGTTCAACGACGTGTGGTTTCCTGTGAATCGTGTGACATGTGACATTGTCACAGGAACTTGTCTACGTTGTTTGATGTAGTAAATTTGACGTTTCGTTCTTGACGGTCAATGTCAGTGCAAATTATGCGTTCTCAAAACCATTATGTGTTGCCAGATTGGAAAAACTAACTACGTCACGAACTTTTATTTTCACGTAGGGGCGGGGCTAAGAGGAAATTAGAAAAAAAAATTCCAGGCTATTGCGGTTTTTACAAAGCAACTGATCACACTAAACAGTATGATACGTCGAGTATATCACTACGTAGTATACTACCCCATTTTAATTTCAAAAATAAACACCAGTATATTATATTAAGCATATTCAACAACTGGAAGCCACTGAAGCAGTCTAAGCATGCTCTTTACAGAAGTATACTTGCTACATGAGAGTACGATTCTCATAGATCTATTCTGCAGTCTTTGGATTTCATTCTGTTGTTGCGCAATAATTGAAGTGTGGCAAAACTATAGTGTTAAAAATAACGATTCTAGATCAAGTTGAGAGGAATGCCGAAGAGCGCCGAAGATAATTTGTCTTGAAACTAATTTTAGAAACCAGAATATTGCAGTGATCCCTAAATTTCAATTTGTTATCAAGAATAACCCCAAGATACTTAATTTTTTGAACTTCTTCCAACTTATTGTTACCCATTTTAATTGAATAGTTGCTCTAATAAACAAAAATTTAGTTTTGCTAATATCTATTAATCTTCAAAAGATTCTTTGATGCATAATTGTTCATTCTATTTAGGGCATTGTTAACAGTTTCCATCAACACATCCAAATCTTTTGAGAAGCCGTAGAAAAGACTCTCATCAGCGAAGTTGCGTAATTCAATGTCAATTATCACATCCGGTAAATCGTTGATATAAATAATGAGCACTAGTGGACCCAAAACACTTCCTTGTGGTACACCATGCTCGTTGATTATCTGTATTGAATTTATTCCATTTAGTCTGGCTAATTGTCTTCTTAGTGTCAGATAATCTTCAAACCATCTCAACACCACCTCTCCAATTACAATTCTTTCCAGTTTCATCAGTAATCTGTGCCGATCGACCGTCTCAAAGGCTCTCTGTAAGTCCAGAAAAACCGCCAGTACACTATAACCTTGGTCATATTTTATTTTAAATTCATCCAGAATGTACTGTATTGCAGTTTCACAGGTGTGACCATTTCTGAGACCTGACCGTTTCTCTGTTATAATATTATATGTGTTCAAAAATTCAAGAAGCTGCATATATACAACTTTTTCAATTATTTTCTCAATGACAGGAAGTGTATAAATGGGACGAAAATTAGATGCCTTTATGGAGTCAGGCTTTTTTTGAACTGGTATTATTGTAGCGAGCTTTAGAGGATCCAGAAACTTTCCTTGTTTTAGTGAACTATATATTAGAATAATCAGGGGTGCTTCAATAGACGGATATATATTCCTTATCAATGTTACATTCAAGTCATCAGGGATATTCTTGTTTTTCAATGACATAACAATCCTATACAAAGAATCAGGAACTATTAATTTGAATGAGCTGAAATCTGCATTATTTTTTGTGAAGTCATTTAAGATATCTGTATTCCCTAAGTCGGGTTCAATTTGTTCAATAATGCTGTCTACATAAAATCTGTTTAGTCTTTCGGGCAGACTGTTTTTATCCGTTATTATTTCTCCTTTCATCTCTACTTTTTCAATGTTTGCATATTTTTTCTTTGGTAAAATTTATCCCAATACATTCCACATTGCCCTAGGATCCCGTTTACATCCATCCACCTTGTGCTCATAGTATTTTATTTTGTCCTTTTTGATAGTTTTAACTACTTGATTTCGCTTGTCCTTATACGATCTATGTGCATCCTCACTTTTAAGCAATTTGTAAACTTTATAACTTTTATCTCTTAGTTCTGTTGCTTTTTTGACATTCTCATTCCACCATGGTTTATATCGTGGGAAAATTTTAATCTGTTTTAATGGTGCTACATTATTCAAGGCCTGATGAACTATTGCCAGAAAGACACTTGTCATCCATATTATTTATATTAAAGTGCCAATTAACCAATTTTAGGTTCTCTTCTATTAAACCATAATTTATATTTTTCCCTCTACTTAAAATAAAATGTGGTATCTTGTTTTGTAATTGCAAAATTGTAGCATTGATACATATACAGGGTGTCCAGGGAAAACAGTCCACCCCGATTTATTGGATTTGAAATGAAAATCTGGGAAAACGCTCGGACACGTCAATGATTGATTTGAGGGGGAACTATTTTCCAGTTTTTTTCATTCCCGTAGCTTCAAGACCCTAGGCAGGGGGAGAACAACCCCCCAAATTTGAATAGTGGCTAGGGGTCGTGTCATACCTCTTTTTAATGGTCTCATCGACTTCTTTATGACCCTAGAATTTTATCTTATTATTTCCATCTTTAACGAAATGACAGCTTGTCAAAATCTTGGAAATAGCCAATTGTTTTAGTAGGAGTAAAAGCGGTACTTATCTCCCTTAATAAAAATACGAGTGAAAATACCTACAATTTACAATTCTCGTGTACACCTCATTATTAATAATAATAAAAACCTTCAATTTCAGTATTTTTATTGAGGAAGGTAAGTATCGCTTTTACTCCCACTAAAACTAATAGTATATCTCCAAGATTTTGACAAGCTGGCATTTCGTTACGGATGAAAATAATGAGACGAAATTCTAGGGACTTAAAGACTCGATGAGACCTTTAAAAAGAGATATGACACGACCCCTATTCCCTATTCAAATTTCTAGGGTTGTTCTACCCCTAGCTAGGGGGTTGAAGCTACGGGAATGAAAAAAACTGAAAAATAGTTCCCCCTTAGATCAAAAATCGACGTGTCCGAGCGTTTTTCCAGATTTTCATCCCAAATCCAATAAATCGTGGAGGACTGTTTTCCCTGGGACACCCTGTACTTAGCTTATCCAAAACACGTCACTTTGACAAGCAAACAAGGTGTATAATAATGATCACTCACTCTGGGGGCATGTTTTACTTTAGGAATCAGATCTAGATAATTTGTAAACAGCAAATCAATACATGTACCACCGTCTCTATTTGGCCTCGTAATTTCCTTAATTTATTGTTGAAATCTTATATCATGTGAGATATTAATGAGACGCTGTGTATGTGTGCGTGCTTCAACATGTCAATATTATAATCTCCCATTACTATAGTTGGTATGTTATTATAACATACAGAATCATGACACCATTCTTCAAAAAAATCCTTCTCACTTCAGCTTGCGGATCGATATAGACAAACTACATACAAGTTTTTATTACTAACTTTTATCTTAACTCCTAATACCCAATACTTTCTTTCAAACTTAACACGGCTTATTGATAATATTTTAATAAAGATCTTTAACTAGATTTGTACACCACCTGTAGAACGGCTTGAACTGTCTAGTCTAACCAATCTATATCCATCTATATTGACTTCATCATCTCCAATGTCTTCAGTCAAATGTGTTTCAGACAAAAAAAATAATTATAGGATCCAAGTTGAGAACTGGGGCATGGATTTGATCAAAATTAGCAATTGTACTACTCGAATTAGGATGCAGAAGATCACATTCTGTATCCTTACTATCAATATTCTTATTCCTACGACAGCCTTTCATTGCTCTCATCAAAAACAAAAATGTATAACTAATATGTCAGTGATTCTTACCATGAAAAAATGTAGTTGCTAATAGGCACGAGAACAAAACGGAATATGCTTTTCGATTCATTTTCTTCTCTATTCTACTGCGAATAATGCTACCAAATCAAAAGGTTATTTGTTTTATACTTTTTAAATCCATAAAAAAACCTTTTGTCTTACGTATATGTTCCATTATTAGTACCAGATAACTTTTTCTAGTTTTTGAGTAGAAAATGCATGGCCAATAGAAAAGTAGCGAAAGCATACCAGGCGATAATATTGAAAATTGTTTTCAATAAATATATTTCCTAGCCTATTAGACAGAAAAGGCGAATCGCAGTTTTCGAACAATAAATAATAATATATTTGTTTACGAAATTATGAAAATACGAAAGATTCATTTATGATTGTTGAATAATTTATAGCTGAACTTATCGTCAATAGTTACGGATATAGAATATTTTGCAAAAAATAGTAGAATCAATTTGCGTTGTTAATGGGGTACTTGCATCAAAAAAAATAAGTCAGCACGTGATTTTTCTTTTCCTTCTCAGTCAAAAATTGACGGAGATACAACGCTATGAAATTTGCCTATGACGTCACTTATCATATAAATTGATGACGTCGCACATGCTCAGTATATCTATAATATTTGTATAACTTCCAGAATAATCGTACTGGAACAAACAAAAAAACACGCATCAATTTTTTTTCGATTTCCTACAGTTTCCAATAAACAATAATCAATTCAATTTTTCATGCAAGTACCCCATTGAGACAACTAATTTGGGTTAATTAAGCTATAAAACAGTGGAATTCAAGGTTTGTTCAGGACACCATTTTTTAAGAATCTGAAATCAATAGGGTTTGTTTTAGGCGCAGCCGCAAGCTTTGCACTGTTCTTGAACCATTCTAGACTTGAACAGAATGGTTCAAGATGAACTTTTGATGCTATGTCCTTTAACCTGGTTCTCGCTTTTATCCAAGATTTTGTCCTTTCAACATTATCCATGGTGCTCGCTGGACCATGAAAGATTTTTAAAATTGGTGCGTCAATTCGAGAGTCGTTTATTGCTGTTTCTATGGGTCATAGCTTATTGCTATCAAATGCCTTTGAAATTCTGCAAAAGCGAATTACGAATCAATGACCCCATATATCCGGAATACCGTCCGGAATACCGCCCAATATCATTGAGGCCATGGCTAAGCTAAGCAATATTTTATACTTATGTTCTCGTAATAAATATTAATTTTTATTAAAGGGCTTTTTGAAAACATCCTTCGCCAGGGAAAACCCTTAATTGGCGCAGTAGTATAGTGGAAGAGCCCTTAAAGATCCTCGTCGTTCGTAAACGTTTATCCGCTAGTTAACCATAACCACTCCCTCCTATAGTTAACAAGCCATGAAGTTGGAAATGACGGCAACGTCGCGTATGGTGATATTTTGTTATTGGGTTATGTGTTTCTGTGTATTGCTTTCATTGTGTATTGTTGCAATTTAGTATTTTTATGGGCATTATTGACGAAAAAGTGGATAGAAACACACCAATATATTGCCCATATTTAGTTGATACCTGTTCCTTTGTGCTTTGATTGCTAATTTTTAGCAAATGAGTACAGGAGCAAAAATGAAGGTAAGGTAAGGTAAAACAATAAAAACAATATTAATATTTGTCTGCAAGAGCATAGGTCTAAGATATTTAAACTTGTTCCAGATGCCATGAAACTACTGTGTTCCTGGGTGCAAATCGAACTATTAGGAGTTCCTTAAAAACTGAAGAAATGCAAACATTTTTATTTCCAAAAAAATTCTGAGATAATATAATAAAGATAATTATACCCGAGATTATACAATAACGAAAAATTCTGTGGTGTGTTGTGAGCATTTTGAAGAAACCGAAATAATTAGATTTGAAACAAACAAGGATAAAGGCGTAGTTCGAGAGTTCAAACTAAAACGTCCAACTCTTAAAAGTAGGTACCAGGTACCTCTTATTTTCGAAAATCAGCTCAAGTATTTGAATGGACTTGCCTTCCGAAAAAATCCCGAAGAAAGAAAAAGTTAGATTTTCAAAAGACATACTGAAACATAGGCCTATCACTTTAGACTCTAGAAATATATTCATTTAAATCAATTATTTACTGTTCTTATTTACACAAATAGTTAAATTATTCATTGAATTACTGTTTTTGGCCCTTTAGTACAATAAATTATGCATTTTTTGTGATTCATATTAATAAAATAAAAAATATATATTTATACAAACAAACACCACCAGCACCACTTGGCGGTAAGATTGCGGTGTTGCCTTTTTAACTTCATGGCTTGTTAAATGTAGGAGGCTGTGCCATAACGCGAAGAAAACTATAGAGTTCTCCGACAAAGTTTAGTGCCTAAGTGACTTTTAGTGATTTCAGTGTTGATATGCACCATTGCATCTTTTTATTACGGTAAGCATATATGTCTACTGACGATTCACGAAAGTTCTAACTCTTACTGATTCCAACAAGTTACCTGTACCTCCCTCCGAAGAAAAAATGCCTGGTAATCTTCCAACTTTCGACATGAATAAGAACCTGACGATAATTCCAGAATATAACGAAAATCCCAATGAACCCTTCGAGTTTATTAACTCTACCATGTTACTACTAAATTATTCCTGGAACAAGATTGATGTAGGATGCTTTCAGAACCACATGCTTACCCGGGGCATCAAAAGCAAACTTACTGGTCGAGCAGAAGAAACTGTTTCGATCTATGGATGCCTTGATTGGGAAGCAAACAAAGAAGTTCTGATACAATACTTCGCCGACCAACGCAAAGGGAATTCCCTTACAAGAGAACTAGTTAACTCACGTCAGATGCCAAACTAATCTCCTCAACAATTCTACGAAAAAGTTATGGAACTTCTAAATACTATTTCGAATTACATAGAACTCCACCATAATAATTCAGATTTCAAAACAAGTAAGAAACTTTTCTGCCATCAACAGGCGCTCCACATTCATGACAGGACTAGTAGTGTAGTTCCCTCGTACGAAATTTTCGAAGAAAACGCCAAATTGCATTACAAGCATGAAATTTTGAGTTGTCAGGAAACACATTTTAAGAGATCTGACCCGATCCGATTAGCCAGGCTCTACAACCTATAAGGCTCTGAATTTCGCGATTTTTTTTCATAATGGCGGGCGAGAATTTCCTCAATTCGAAAATTAATTTACTTGGGCATAATTATAACCTTTATTATAATATAATTTGAGGTCAAGGAATTGAAGAAAAAATATTTTCAAAACAATAGATAGGTATAACCTTCAGTAACCTTGAAAATTATAGTTTAAATTAATTTTAAAGTAACATGTTTGAAACCGCCAATATAGCAGGTTAAAAATCAGAAATGATTGCTTAGTATTAGCATAACATAAATAAAAATTAATATGTCTTATAATATATTATAAAGACAAAACGTTTCTTTAATAACAGATCAACCACTAGGGATCGTTTGTTTTGACGTTCGCCCTTGCAGTTAGTACATGCGGGTATACTATAGCTTTCCGACACATTACATCCACACTTAGCTAGTCCTCTAGAGCTGACCAAATTGGTGGAAGCCTATTCCATTCTGGCTCTTACCGGTTGTTTATTAAAGTCTACCCCCATCCTGCTGGGTCCTTATTCTCGAGACAGGGGACCAGCGATCTCATGAGAACGATGGTTCCACTTCGTCACCAATATTTATATTTCCATTACACATACGAAGAGAGCAATCGTTCTCATGAAAATATTGTTCCCGGTTTTGAGAATAAACATCCGGGTGATGAAACAGATTCACCGGGTGACAGCGATCGACCCTAGCGACCGGCTTAATTAATACGCAGCTCTTCTGCAGTGTTCCATTAGACTGCCCTGTGTGAGAGTGGACCAGTAGCGTAACTTTAAATTCGGGGCCCCCCCGCAAGGATTTTTCCGGGGCCCATCTTTTTTAATTTTTTTTTTTTTATGTAAATATTTTCTAAGGAAAAATGCCATCACAATATAGGTAGGTAGGTACCGTAAGTTATTACATTTAAGATTCTAAAGTTGCCATCACTTGACCGAAACTGAAGAGAGAGTGGTGAAATCGGGTGACACATGTAGAAGCGGCACAAAAAGTTACCCAGATCCAAGGTTCCTATATAAAGTGAAAGTTAATAGGTTTTCTGGTAATGGGTAACTTGATGACGCCTCTGGGGTACCTTATGAAGATTTGCATTATGTTGAGGCACCCCAGATGACGTCATAAAGTTATCAGGCAACCTACCACTGTCAAGCCACATTGACCCAGATCCTCAAAATTTGAATTATATTGGATGATGCGTTCCGAAGTTATCGCCTTGAAACGTCGTGAGGGACACCACCCCCAGTAGCACACAATGTTGGTCCGATGTTGTGGATACATTGGACCAATATTGTATGTTGGCCCAATATTGGCATTTTTCAGCCAACATTAGACATTTATTGGTAATACAACTTCTTTCATCATTATAATAATATATTTATCCAAGAATGGGCCAATATGCACAAACAATATTTTTATCGGCAGCATATAGCCAAGATTGGTTACATATTGGCAATACAAATTTTTCTTATATAACAGTGATATATTTATCCATCATTGCACCGATAAGCACAAAAAAATTGTTTTTTTTTGTGCATTATTGAGCCAATATTGGCAATACAACTTTTTCTAATGTTACTATAATATTGTATCCATTAATGGACCAATATGGACAGATAATATTTTTATTTGCATTATTAAACCAATATTGGATAAATAATGGCAAAATAAATTTTTCTAATATAACAGCGATATATTTAGGTATCCATTTTGGCCAAATATTGATTCTGTATTGGTAAAATATTGTAAATAGGTCCAATATTGGCAATTTGTAGCCAATACTGGTAAAATATTGGAGATTTACCTTTTTCCTACATCATTATTATATAATATATGAATCCAAGATTGATCCAATATTGGATCCGATCCATGTTTGGCAATATCTTTTATTCATGTTTATATTTAAGATTTATCCAATATTGGTGATATACCGGGTGGTCCTCCGGGAATGACATCGATTGCTTATGGGAAAACTGTGAAAGGTAAAAATTTGATAATTTGGCAACATAGCAATGTCGATGGGGGACATCCAGGTAAAATATTTTCAAGATGGCGGCATTTCCGGTCATACCGGAAGTTGATACCAACTCGGTTATTTTAAATAGAACACCCCGTATATTAATGTATTTTTGGATTCTACATAAAATTCTGAGCAGATTTCATGTAATATACCCTATACCTAAGTTCAACTGTTTTGGAAATATTGACAGTTGAAAATTGACTTTTTGCAACTTTGACAGGCTGTAAAACCTGAACGGTTAATTTTAGAGAAAACCCGAATTTACATTCCTATCTTAGATTTTTATAAACTATCATTTGACACCAACTTTGAACTTGACCGGAGATTAAATTTAACTGAAATTTTTAATCATGGATTTAATTCAAAGTTGGTGTCAAATGATCTAAGATAGGAATGTAAAATCGGGTTTCCTCTAAAATTAACCGTTCAGGTTTTACAGCCTGTCAAAGTTGCAAAAAGTCAATTTTCAACTGTCAATATTTCCAAAAAAGTTGAACTTAGGTATAGGGTATATTACATGAAATCTGCTCAGAATTTTATGTAGAATCCAAAAATACATTAATATACGGGGTGTTCTATTTAAAATAACCGAGTTGGTATCAACTTCCGGTATGACCGGAAATGCCGCCATCTTGAAAATATTTTACCTGGATGTCCCCCATCGACATTGCTATGTTGCCAAATTTTCAAATTTTTACCTTTCACAGTTTTCCCATAAGCAATCGATGTCATTCCCGGAGGTCCACCCTGTATAGGAGATGTACCTTTTCCATATCAATCAAGACTACCGAGAGAGGACACCACGCGCTACTGATGGCCTTGCTCTTTCCTGGTGTTTGAGTTTCCTTCAAAACTGTTTCTTTGAGTTAGTGTGCTTCGCCAACAAGCTCGAAACCGGAAACCGGTCTAGTCTGGCAGCAGGTGTTAGAGCTTTGGTTAAATACATGTGTTTTTCCAAAAAAATATTGTAAATATTTATAGGAAATATTGTAAATAGAAATATTTCATATTTATTAATTGTTAATATTGGAGAAATGTTTATATTCAATATCGGATTCATATAAAAAGTATACATTATACCAATCTGGAAAAAAAATATTGGGTATAATTCTAAAAGCAATATTACATGTTTATTAATTATCAATAATGGGACAATGTTTTTCTTCAATATTGGATTCATATTTACAATATATATTGGACCATTAAAAAAAAATCTGTCGTTTCCATTCTTGGGCCAATATGTAAATATAATATTTTACCAATATTGTTGTGCTACTGGGGACCCTATACAATATATATATATATTTACATAAAATAAGGTGTAGTAGAATGAAACAACGCTTTTATTTTCAGTTGTTTAAACACTCATTAAAAAATAAGAAACCAAAAGACATACCTACATAAATCAAATTTTGAAAATAGCACAAAAATTAAGAAACATAGGAAACATCACTATCTACCCTACCTGTTAAGTGTAAGATAAATTAACATCATCATTAACATCGTTTAAAAACATAACATACTTCACTCACAGGATAAGAAAATCTCGAAGAAAATATTTAAAAAAGAAAAAAAATTCCCGTGAAGTAAAATAAAAGAAAAGCAAAGAGAAGACCAAAACCTAAGAATCCTTTCTGCGAGCCTCGTGGCTGGCAAATACCCTAACTGGCGTAACTGATTCAGATATGTCAATTTTACTAGCTTCTATGGATAGCAGCCCCAATGCCTTTAGTCAGTAAGCACTTTGAATACTTCAAAGATTGCATCCACCATCAGCCATTCATCGTTGCTTCAATTTTTCAAAATCTTTCTCAGGACTATTGTGCTCACATTCTCATGTTTTCAGAAATCAACTCAAATGAGAAGGCAAAATTTCACCTTCTCAAGTTCCACCAAACATTTGATGAACTCATCGGATTTGATAAGTTCAAGCTACTCCCAGCCAAATTGGAACTGCCAGAGTCATTACTTATCACAAAAAACGCCATTCTCCCAATTAAATACTAAGAAACGATCAAAACCCAATTCTATTCCATCCAACTGGCACCTGTAACCGTTTCCCGAGTACGGCTTCCAGTAAAAGAAACCCAGGGTACGATCCTTCTACCAAAACAAGAACTCCAGGGCGCACAAATTAACGAAACACTTACATCTGCTTGTAATCAACTCGCTTAGACTGAAATTGTCAACACAACCGACGAAGAACTTCAGATATCTCTGACAAGTCAAGTCATTAACACGCAGTTGGACCTTGATCAGTTTCATATCGACACCACGGATCTAATTTCTCAAGAATCTCCGTCAGCACATGGCAAGATTCCTGAGATCAGAACTAATCACTCAAATTCAGAGGAAGAATAGGCAATACAAAATTTATGTAGGAGGTATGCAGACATTTTCTATTATTCAGGTATGTTTCTGACCTTTACAAACCAGATCAAACACCATATTAAAACAAGATAAGATTCCAGTGTACACCAAGTCATAGAGATATCCACATATCCATAATAGACCGGGAGTTAGACAGACTTGAGTATGCATAATATGAGGACCGCATTTTATCAATGGATTGTAGCTGAGAAAAGCTCAAAGATTAAGAATCCGGATCTTGCCGGCTCATTTTTTGGTCCATTTTTTTTCTATCCCCTCTCCTCTCACTTATAAAGGAATTCCATGGAGTGTATGCTATGTGTGTGATTTTAACGACTATTATAGTTCTAATTCAGTTTGCTCTTGTGGTGAAAAAGACGACAGGGTTTTAAATAGAAAGTTGTAAGTATGTTAAAATTTGCTGTTGCTAGTGGGATTTGAACTCACGACCCTCTGGGTTTCCGTCCATTGCTCAAGAGGTATAGGTATGGTGACATAGCTACAGCGGTGCATTTAATATTATTATTATTATTATTATTATTATTATTATTTTAAAGCTTGTGACAAATCGTTAAAAATGCGACTTTTCCAGAAATTATATAAAAAACAGGGTGTTTCATTTGAAAAACAGTTAATCCATGGCGTAACTCTTTAGTTTTTAGTTCAAATGATTTTTTGGTATCATTTTTGAATTCTCCAGAAAAAAATATGCCAATTGGCTATTTTGAATTTTTTCAAAACTACAGGAACAGGAAAAGTCAAAAATAAGCCTCTGTTCAGTCTTCGTTGGATGACCCTGTACATGTCGAAGTCTTCTCTAACTTCTGTATATTTTGGAGCACAATTGGAAAGATATCCAACAAGTGGTAGAATTATTTTGAGTGCTTGAAAAGAAAACCTTAGGTACAATAAATAGGAATTATTGTGAAATTACTTGAAATTGTGATATTTTCCATATAACTTTGCATTGGGAAATGGCAGGAGAGTTAGGGACCACTCCAGCTGCCGGCAAGATGTACTTTCCCATTCTTCAAGATCACAGGAACACGAATTTGAGCAGTTTTGCCGGTCCTCATATTTTGCATACTCAACTACTTGTAGCGCCTGCTCTATAAAGAGGAAGTAAAAAACCAGATATCTTCCATGTTGGATCAAGGAATTATCAGTCCAAGCCCGATATGGATAGTTCCAAAAAAAACAGACGCCTCCGGAAAAATAAAATGTCGGATACAAGTGGACTGTAGGAAAGTAAACGAGAAAACTTCTTCTCTTCTCTAAGTTCCATCTCCGCGACGGAGGTTGGCAATAATCATCGCAATCCTGACTTTTGAGGCAGTTGCTGTAAAAAGATCTTTTGAGCTGCATTCACACCAGTCTCTCAGATTCTTCAGCCATGAAACTCGTCTCCTGCCTACGCTTCTCTTGCCTTCTATTTTCCCTGCATTATAAGTCGTAGAAGACTGTACTTCTGGCCCTGCTTCATGTATCCCAGATACTGCAACTTACTCTCTTTAATTGTAGCTTCAACCTCTTCCTCTTTTCCAATTCTTCTCAGCACTTTAATGTTTGTGATTCGATCTGCCCAAGAAATTCTTACAATTCTCCTATAGGTCCACATCTCGAAAGAGTTGAGTCGTCTCATTGTATCTGCATTCAGTGTCCATGCTTCCACCCCATAATAAAGCACACTGTGGACATAACATTTTGTCAATCTTGGTTTGAGCCTTAACGTCAGCTTTTTACTACACAGGACTTTTTTCATTTTTATAATGTTGGTACGAGTTTTTTCAATTCTGGTTTTTATTTCTGCGGTATAATCATTGTTTTCTGTAATAATTGTTCCCAAGTAAGTGTATCTTTTCACTTTTTCAATGTGTCGACCTCCAACCATTAAAATTTCATTTGTGTTGTTGTTCTTACAAATTTTCATAAATTTGGTTTTCTTGATATTGAGGGAGAGTCCATAATTTGCACTACACCTAAATGTTTTGTTCATGACTCGTTCTAATTCTTTTAAACTGCCGGCTATTATTACTGTGTCGTCTGCATATTTGATATTGTTAATTAGAACTCCACCAGAATACCAGCGGTCTCATTTTCCAATGCTTCTATTATAATTTGCTCGGAGTACGCATTAAATAATAAACGCGATAATATGCATCCTTGCCTGATCCCTCTATTTATTTCCATTTCAGCAGATTTTTCCTGTCCAATTTTTACTGGGGCTCGTTGATTGTAATACAGATTTGAAATTAATCTTACATCTTGTCTTTCCAGGTTTTTGCTTTTTAAAAGGTCTATAATTTGGTCATGTTTCACTTTATCGAAAGCTTTATTGTATGAAGCAGATATAGAGGTCCTGGTTAACATAGAAACATCTCTGAGTCAACACGTTAAAAGAAAATAATGCTTCTCTTGTACCCACCCCATTTCGAAAACCTATAATTGAGTGTCACTGATGGCCAATTCTAACTTGTGATGAATTCTGCTGTATATAATTTTTAGGAGAATTTTTAACGTATGTGACATTAAGCTTATAGTTCTATGATCATTGCATTCTTTTGCATTCAGTTTTTTCGATAGACATTTAAATGTTGATGTAAGCATTTCTTGTGGGATGATTCCTGTATTCTAGATTGTTTTAAACAGCTCCACCAAAAAAAATCTATGTTTTTGTCGTTGATCAACTTGAGCAACTCGCTTGGTATTCCATCTGAACCTACAGATTTCTTATTCTTCATGGATTTAAGTGCATGTTCAACCTCCGATTTAGTTATTTCAGGTCCTATGTCTCCACCTTGATAGTCTACAGCTGTGTTTTTTCTCTTTCCAAATCCCACTAGCTCCTTGACTTTTTGGTGTAAGTTAAAGTTGTCATATCGTTTTGTAATTCTTCTATCTCATTACATCTTTCAGAGAAATACGTTTCTTTTGCTTCTGTTATCTTTCTTCTTATTTTACTTTGCAGTTGTTTGTACCAGGTGTTATTTTTGCCTAGTACTTCCTTCTTTCATTCATTAATTTTAATATTTCGTCTGTCATCCAATCTTCTTTTTATCTTTGTTTTTCGTAAGTTCTTTTTTACTGGGTCTTAAAAGTAATGTTTTGATGAGTTGTCATTGTTGTTCTGGGATTTTCTTTATTTTGTTGAGATTCGGAGACATTTCTAAATTTTCATTGATTTCTTGTTTGAGTTTATCTCTGATTTCTTCTGAATTGAGAACATAATAGACATCTTGGACAAACTTGGATGCGAGTCCTTCACGAACTTAGATCTGGCGAGTGGTTTTCACCAAATCGAAATTGCTAAGGAATATATATGCAAAACCGCTTTCAATTTCGAAAATGGCCATTACGAGTATGTGCAGATGCCATTTGGCCTAAAAAACGCTCCAGCTACGTTCCAGAGAGTAATGGATAACGTTTTGAAAGGCCTCCAAGGACAAAATTACTTAGTGTACGTACATGGACGATATCATTGTGTTCAGCACATCACTTCAAGAGCATCTGGTTTATCTTTCAAAAATCTTTCAACGTCTCAGAGAAACTGGATTCAAAATTCAAATGGACAAATGCGAGTTCCTAAAAAAGGAAGTTGCCTTTCTTGGACATATTGTTACACCAGAAGGAATAAGACCAAATCCGGCTAAAATTAAACTTATACTTGACTATCCAGTACCGCGAACTACGAAGGAAATCCGAGGATTTCTAGGCCTCCTTGTATATTACAGGAACAGGAAGAAATTGAACTGATACCAGAATTTTTCAATTGCATTGAAACTTTGAAAAAATTTACTGACAAACCAACCTCTTCTGCAATATCCAGACTTCAACAAGTCTTTTAATCTAACTACTGATGCTAGCAACTATGCAATTGAAGCTATACTTTCCCAAGGACCAATCGGCAGCGATAAGCCCATTTCATAAACTTCCAGGACACTCAACGAAAACAAGTTGAAATATTTTACCAATGAAAAGGAAATGTAAGCCATAATCTGGGCCACCAAGTACTTCAGACCCTACTTGTTTGGGAGAAAGTTCAAGATACTTTCAGATCACCGTCCTATCCAATGGCTTTTTTTCATGAAAGACAATAGTTCCAAAATAGTTTGATTATGAGATAATCTATAAGAAAGGAAAATCAAACACCAATGCAGGTGCTGCTGTGTTTAGAGTCGAAATCCATACCAAAGAAATATCCCAACCACTACAAGACGAAGATAACGCATCTTTGTACAACAATGCAGAATCAATCCTCGACAAAAACAAAGTTCTAGAGAAACCTGCTTCGCAAACGAAGATATAAAAGGTTATCAATGATAATTCAGAAACCATATAAGATAACGAAACTAGACACACCGCTCAGGAAGAACCTATACTCGGCATTCCAATTGGCCAAAGAGCTCTTAACTACTACAATAATTAAATTGTGCTGAAGTCTGCTAATTATAATCCAGCAAAGCCGATAATAGAAGTAGCCTTCCCCAACAAGTCCAGGCTACATGTCCAAGTAGATAAGCATGAATAACTTAGAAGGAAGCTCCATAAAGCCTCTTAAAGGGCTTTTTAAAAACATCCTTTTCCAGGTAAAACCCCTAATTAGCGAAATAGTCATGGTGGTTAGCGTTTCCTATTAGAATTTCTTTGCTGAGGAGGTTAGGATGTTCGAAGAGTTAGTAGCGGTCAGCACTACGAATTTATCATTCTATTTTTCTCGTATTTTGCAAGTTCCTAGTATATGTTGAATGGTTTGGACAGTATTATTATACTGTACAATAACCATACTGATGAGACCTGATATAGGTCGAAACGCGTCTATGGATGGAAAGGCGGAGAAAATCAATCCAAAAAACTTTTCTCAAACAGTGGTACTTTTGGGTTAAACCCAAACGAACTGAATTTTGGTCGGCCTTTGGACGTTCACCATTTAGCACCGCAAAATTGCGTGTAAGTGTTGATTATCGGTCCTAGATGGCGTCAAGATCAAGATTCGCTCTTCGTAATTCTTGCATTTGCCTTTAGGCGAAAAATTGGATTGGTTTTCTTTGCTTTTCCTAGCCATACTGATGAGACCTGATATAGGTCGAAACGCGTCTATGGATGGAAAGGCGGAGAAAATCAATCCAAAAAACTTTTCTCAAAAAGTATTATTAGGATAGCCTCAATTCAGTAGGTATTCCAGCTGTCATTCCATCTTCTGCTGATAATATATTGTTTTCCAGATAATTGACTTCCTTCTCGATCTCAATTTCTTCCTAACCGCTGATATATTCATTTTTATCACTAATAATTATTGGTTTGTGTTCTCAGGTCGAAATCTTGTTTTAAACTCTATGTGCAAAAAAAGCTTTCCACTGCTCAAGCTAGGGCTTCGCGAGACCACAAGACTAGTCTTGGTCTTGTCTTGGTCTTGGTAGCAAGACCAAGACCAAGACCGAGACCAAGACCTGATTAATCTTCTCAAGACCAAGACCAAGACTTGACGTTCAAGACCAAGACCAAGATCAAGACTCTCTCTCAGGACTCTCGTCTTGGTCTTGGTCTTGAAAAAAAAAATCGACTCAATATTTATAAAAATGTGCAAATTCCTATATCTTATCTTAATGTCTATTAATTAAATCAATTCATCAAATTTATTATTTTTTCAAATTCACGAGAAGTTATTATAGGTTTTGAAAATACATACGTACAACGTAGTGTAGGTAACATTCATTTACACAGAACACATCGATATTTTCCTATCCCTACATAATACAATACCTAATTATTGGAATTTCCAAAAATAATTCTCAACTAACTAACTAACCCAAACTAACACAAACCCCACATCTCACCCAAACTAACCCAAATCTAATTGCTGTGAATAGGCCAATAAAATTCAAATGAGGTATGTGAGTGAATATGTGAAGGTTTTCGAAAACCTTTCTCTGGCCTGAATGCTCAGGTAGGTAAGGTAGGTTCAATATATGGTTAAGAATTGATGTTTGTTTGTTCCTCTGTGTTGTGGAATGCTTTATGCGGTATTTTTTTGACAGGAAACGCTCTTGGTGGTAAAAATAGCCTGTGAAGAAGATCAAATGCATGGTCGAAACGCCGGCATATTTTTTTCAGAAAGGGAGGTTTATTTTTTATTTTTGAAGTCCTAAACTCATTATCTCTGCTCTGTCGTTGGATGTTATGTGTATTTTAAAATTTTGGTATGAATTTTTTTCAAGACTATCAAGACCAAGACCAAGACTATCAAGACCAAGACCAAGACTGAGCCAGTCTTTTCTTGGTCTTGAAACATCAAGACCAAGACCAATACCAAAACCGCATTTATTTTTCGAGACCAAGACCAAAACTGGCCGGTCTTGGTCTTGGTCCTGGTCTTGCGAAGCCCTAGCTCAAGCGATTTTGTTCTCGTTCATATTTTCTTTTCCGTCGGTGTTTCTCTTTCAAACTTTGTCGAGAGTTGCCTATACTCCTATTTCGCTTAGAAAGCTCCTTCCTCGTTTCATGTAGCTCTTATCCTTATCATTTTTTCTTTGCTACTTTCCTTCCTGCTTCTGAAAGTCGTTCGTTTAATCCGTTATTAATTCTATGCAGGAATGCCATTCACATCTGATTGTATTATCATGTTTTTTCCAAGTGCTCAAACTTCATAGCTGTTCAGCTGTAGAAATTAGTTGGTTTCTTACCTAGATTACCTAACTAGGCATTGAAATTTTTGTTCAAAATTACTTATATACCTTGTGATCTTTGATCAGCACTGGTCAAAAGGAACACCTGACAATGTTCCATTGTACGGTGTACAATTTCCAATTTTGAAAAAATCCAATGTCTTCCTCGTAACCGGAATTCACGCGCCCTCTTCCGAGGAGCTCATGAAACGTTTCCGATTGATTGTTGGCATTTTCCAGAAGAGCTGTCCAAAATCGATATCTGAATACTCCCAAAATAGCTTGTAATAAGTTATAGATCCTGCCTTGATCCTATTTTTATTGATTTGGTTCTATTTGAAGCAAGTTGTATG
Organism: Ceutorhynchus assimilis; assembly: GCA_917834065.1. Taxonomy (NCBI): domain Eukaryota; kingdom Metazoa; phylum Arthropoda; class Insecta; order Coleoptera; family Curculionidae; genus Ceutorhynchus; species Ceutorhynchus assimilis. Next base: position 34,912,681 of record OU892282.1, on the reverse strand, counting down.
GTGTTTTGCTCCTAGATGGGGCACAGCTTTGAAAATTAACATATTATAATTATTGAAGTTGTTTTGTGTTGTGTCTAGTCCCAACTAGTACATGCTTATTGTGACTTGAAAACGAAAAATCTACACATTCACAGTGATTGCCACTTTGAAAATTTTTACCTTGATTACGTTGGCCCGAAACTCTGCAAGTTATTTTATATAATAAAAATGCAAAACAATCTATTTAATTTCGGAGTTGGGACCGAGCAAACTGACAAGAATCTATATAAGGCGCTCGCTTGCGCCTTGTTTATTAAACCACAAAACAAAAAGGATAACGATTTGAATAAGTATCAAGCGTATCTAAAATTTATAAAGGCGCCGCTTTGAATTTAAAATGTTTAATCTCTGAAAGTTCGTGACGCGGCATTTTATTTGCATTTTGAACTTTAATATAAGTTGAGTGTGAAAATTTTGCACGTAAATTGAATACTCGCTATAGGAAATATATAGGTACTTTTCAAGTTTGCGAAAATTGGGTTTCCAGCGACCTTTATAATATAATGCAAAGACTTTTTGTGTATAGATAAAAATTTAATGTAAATAATTCAACAATGATACTGATTTAAATTAAATTTTCCATTAGTGTTGCTATAGTTCCATTCGGAAATGCCCTTGCCTTTGATACCATTAACTTCGCATGTCAAAAACCTCTCGTACATTTTCACTAGGGTATTTTCTCCAACAAAATGAGCTACCGTGGAATCGTACTTAACTTTGCATTCGTAGATGTGATCAGCTGAAAATAAAAATATATATTAGACTCTTGCGTAACGAAAACATCGCCCCACAAAGTTTTTCCGCACTGGATAGAAAAGGCATTTCAAGGACCATTAGGCATGAATGTGTTTGGGTTTTTTTTAGGCCTACCCTCATCAATCCTTGAAAACGAAAGATTCAAAAAACGCTCGGAGTAGGTTAACTTCCGAAATGGCAAAAAAAAATATTACAATAATTTGATTTTATATGAACTCTTAGCCTAAATCCGAACGTAAATAGAATCCTACCTGCCACAAAAGTGAAACACAAATCGTCACTGGGTCGACCGCCTTCGCCGTGTTGCCACAAGAACAAATCGCACGTGTCGATAGTGTCGATTTTCCCATTAGCGTGGACCACGTAGCCCATCTGCATGTGCGAGGACGAGCAAGGCTGCGAGATCACACCCAAAACTATACGGGTTTGATTTTTCAGGTAAAACATGTGAAAAATGTAACGGTGCATCAGGGACCAATCACGTTTTTCGCCTAGAGAAAAAAAAAGTAAATCAAACCAGATTTTATACTATCAGAAATTATATTTCTAAACCTGGGAGGATAATTATAAATAAACATCCTCTGAATGCCAGCAAAAATATCAAAGGGTTATGAAATCTTTTCTACTCTGCTTCTAGGGCAGTCGAACGTATGTTTTAACATGAATTGCAGTAAATTGGATTAATGCCTTGGCCGGTTGAATAACCTCGGCTTTATTAAATTCCAGCCGCGGCACTAAATATTCTATATAGCTTCCTAGTTAAACGAATAATTATTTAACTGTAGTACAATATGCATACATATTGCACACTAATAACAACTGTAATAGTGCTCATAAGGCACGTGAGCTTAAAGCCTCAAGTTAAATTTGTAATCATCTTCCAAAGTTGCCTATATCTATTCCAAAGTCAGAATAAGTCTAGGCTTACAGCTACGGCTTCTGTAAAACGTTGGAACGGCGATGTTTGGACTACGCACTTGTGACTTGCTTCAGAAGCAACGTCGGTTTAACATTGATATAAGCTTGGTAGGTGCAGGACAAAAAAACAAGTTCCTTCTTCAAAAAATTGCCGACGGTTCCATTTATTTTAAGAAAATCAACCCGCACTGCAAACTGGCCTTTTATAATACAAGTTAAGTTAGTTCTGTTTTCACTGGAAATTCCTTGTTTGGGATGTGATCTATGTTATGTTGGTATGACGAAGCAATACTTAAGACATACAGGGACTTAACATACAATACAATCATTTAATTGATATGTATAAGGCGAGCGCAACATATAATCCGCACGATAATTAATATAAAACGGGAAAAAAGAAATAGAGAAGAACAAACAAAATTAAAAATGCCATAGTGGTTACCTATATTAACCTTTGGTCTAAGGCATTTCATAAATTCACGAAGCGAAGAGGAATAAAAAAAAGGAAAATAATATTATTAATATATTCTTGGGTTTCGGCTCCAGTCATACATGTATTGTTAGTGTAAAAACATATGGTCCCGTTTATATTAATTTTAATTTTAATTGTGAGTTTTCTATTTCCTCCATGTATTATGTGTTTTACGATGTTTTTACTTCGTCTTTTACAATGAGTTCCTACTAATGAGAAATAGGTATGTAGGTACTTAATTTAAGATTTGTAGCATCCAAAATTTTGATCAAAAACCATAATAAGATTGCGTCTTATTTTTCAGCCTTGAAATAGTATATTGTGTATTTAGGTGGAAAAGTGACACATTCTCGGCCGACGATGTAAGTTGACGGCAAACACCGAAGGCTGAGAATGTGCTTTTCCACCGAAACACACATACAATTTTTTCTGCGATCGGTTAAGTACCTGTTAAATGTTTGTCTTTTAGTTCCAATTATTCAGCAATACGAGAATCACTTTCCCGGCCTAGGCCGGAAAAGTGTTTACCGTATTGTTATTCATTGATTCCTCAGCAACTATTGAAATATAATTGAAATACCAGAATATTGAGTTTTGCGACCTGTCAACTAGTCAAAAATGCTGACATTTCTTGTCAATCGCAGAAAAAAGATTTAAAATAAATCGAAACGTCGGCAATTTTCCGAAAAAGGAATTTGTTTTTTTGTCCTGCACCTGATAACATCTACCAAGTTCAAATTCATCTTTCGTGGGAAAAGTTTTATTTTTATAGATAGTTAAAATGACCCTAATGAAGTTTACAATCACATGGAGTTCTGCGAACGACCTAATCTGTTCGAGGGTAAAAATCACTTGAAAGACAGAAAAGTATCGAATTTTATAGCTTCAAGACTATTATTGCTGTAACCCGAAATTGACAAAGATATGGGCACAATTTACGTTTTCCTAGATAAACACTAAACTTTAAACTAATCTGTCGACTGAACCAGATCCCATGTGGTTGTAATAATTTATTCAAAGTCAAGGATAATCTTCTGAATACTCACGTTTCATGACGTACCCAGATGTCAGGTAACTGATACCGCTGGAAAGAATTATGTATATTCGAAGCATGTGTGTGTGTAGTGAAGCAATAATTACATGAGCTGGATTTTTATGATACAATACAAATTGTATAACAATATAATTATCAAGGATTATTACTTGGATGAAATGTTAACTGTAAGATAGTCAAATGCCAAGTTATAATTAAGATATAAGTAGGTAGGTTAAGATAGGAGTGATTACTCAGTTATTTTTTATTATTAAATTAATAGAAAATAGTTTAGTTCATTTCATACCCTTGATAATTTGATAAGGTTAGAAATTAGGGAACTTCTATTTTCTTTACTCGACAAGGTTAGAAATTAAGAAATAATAATAGAAAGCATAATAGATAATTAGAAAAGGGAAAGGTTTTCAATTAAAAGGGAAAACATTAAATGTTCAATCAAGAATTTGACCACATGTTACTAACGAACTCTATTGGAGGGCTATCAAACTGGATCACAGGGTGGAGCAATTTGAATGGGGAAGGTTGAATAAACTAGAGAACCAATGGGAAATCAACAAGAAACCAGAGGGAAAAGAGGGTTGGAATTTTTGACTTTGTCGATTCTCGCAAGCCCGGTACTAAGGGGTAGCCAGATTTCTTCTTCTTCTAAAGTAGTACCCGGAGGGTGGTTCCTTTTGCTTATTAAAGCAGATGTTGAGGCCAGTTAACTTCAGTTATCGCCAAGTCGCTACTAGTTTTTACTACTAGTTATCGCCGGAAATTTAAGTCGCAAAGTCTCAATGAGTTCTCGATCCGTTTCTCATCCTTGAGTTCATCTGCCGCCCGGTGTTTAAGTAAAAGCTCTCCAAAGAGGTTACTTTTTTTTTATCTTTAAATAATTAACCTTAACTTTCCTTTTCACTCATAAATAAATTAATTTTAATCTTTCAAAATTACTCTTTTCTTTTCTGGTTCTAAAATTCCCATTAAAACACTGGTGGTGGCATAGAAAGATCTTACATGCCGGTTTGTGCGATTAGAGAAGGTGTTTTCAGCTTCAACAGAAAAGTGGTACTTATTTTGAGTCACTAATAACAGCTTTCAATAAATTTCAAGAAGAGAAGAAAGAAGATTTCGTTCAGATTACCTCCGGTTCAGAAAACTGTTATTTACTGCTTCAGATCAAATTTACTTTTCAGCATAATTTACCATGAAATATTAGGATGCGACAGAATTATCCACGCTACCAAAATATCAATTCTTACATAACATCTCAATTTTGTCACACCACTAAACTATGTTGTTATAAACCCGGATAAAGAAAACGTATTATACTCCCATTGAGATATTGAAAAAGAAACGTGAATTGTAGATCAATATTTCATCTCACAAAAACCAATTTTCGTAAACAAAAGGGTCTCTGTTTGTCCAACAAGAAAGAGACGAAAGTGAACAATGTCATCATGATGAATCGACGAAGGCTCCATTTTCGGTTTATTTCAACAAAAAATATCGCCTCCCGTTTTTAATTAAGAAATCCTGGAAGGTTTACCTACTTACCGAAACTATGATCTCTGAAAGCGTCAAGTTTCAGAGGCACTTCTTTCCCGTCGACTTTGAGTGTTCCCTCGAGAAAACCTTGTTGTTCGTAGTGAGACTGATGTGCCCTAAAAATATTAGATTTTTATAGAAGTAGGTAGTCGATTCAGGGATGCTTGCCCCCGAACATAATTAAATTGTCTAAGATGTACGATGAAAATCTTGAGCAGGGTAAAAACTCGTTTTCCTAATCTATCTGTAAAATTATGGAGAAATGTAAACTACTCGGTTATATGAAGTGAAATACAAGAAATGAAGTGTCTATTTCTTTATCGCGAATACAATGGGAAGTTTCACGCTCAGTTTCATTTTTGAGTATGATAAATGGGTTTAGTAAAGAACTGCAATGATAAGTTGAATTTACTTGGAACGGAAATGAGAGATTATCGCAACAACACAAATGAGTTATGTATTTAATGAACAACTGGAGACAAGTTTGTGTCTAATTCACATTTTTATAAATTTGAAATATCATCAGTGGGGTTTCACATCCGTGCCTATTGAGGGTTCATTTGGATATCAACTTTGTGGAATCTTCAAATAACCCTAACTTTCATGGACTCGACTTTTGATTTTTCCCAATCGAAAGTTGAGGTCAAAATTAGTCCCAAGTCTTACATTTTCTCAAAAAGCAAATTTAAAAAATTGTAAAAAACAATTCTTTTCAGCAATAGAAAATGTTTGATGTCCCGACATAATCTCAAACATTTGCTCATAGTTTCCTTAATTTTTAACGAATCAACTTAAATTATAGATAATTCTGAAAGAAAAATTAATTCTCGATAAGTCCTCCAAATATAAATTCAATTGATTTTATAGGCTTTGAGAAATTGAGCCGCAAAATTAGAATTATGTCAAAATTTCATCTAAAACTTCAAGTTCCAATTGCTCAAAAACCACTGGTAATACAAATATTTTTCAAATGCCATAGTAAAGCATCCAATGAGAGCTACAATCTCAGAAAAATTTGAATTAATAGTAGTCGATACCTATCATGGTTATTCAGATATTACACATTGAAGAATTTTAATTAAAATATCAAAGGGGTATGTACATTTGACACATGTACCTGAGTATTTAAAAAAACCAAATTTTCTATTTTCCACTTTTTTCAAATTCCGATTTTCCCAATCGAAAGTGGAGGTCAAAATTAGTCTAAAACAAGTCTTACATTCTCTAAAATAGCAAATTTAGAAAATTGTAAAAAACCATTCTTTGCAGCAATGGAAAATGTTTGATGTCCTGACATAATTTCAAACATTTGCTTATAGTTTCCGTAATTTTCAATAAATCAACTTACTCAATTTGTTATACTATACGTAAAACGACGATTCCACCTACTATAGCACAATAGAGTAAAAACTTTTGTTTATGACACGAATTTTATTTGAAATCCTTATTTCGACATTTGTTTAATAGGTGCCCAACCTTCATTCAAAATAACGATGCCTGGTTTTGCGAGAAAAAATTGTTCAAAAATGACAACGTTTATGTACCAACATCATCTACTATAATGCGACTATGAACTGATGTATTAAGTTCCCAATGATAGCGTCTGAGGTTTGACTCACTCGTATCCATGTCTAAATGAAAAACTACCCTGAACTGATATGAATGTGTAAATGAGCACCACGGATGCCACTAATACAGACGTTATACCTGTTGCAATATTTCTCTATTTCCATTAACCATTTCATTGTACTACATACTTTATCATAACTTGCTTTTAGAAGAAATGAAACGCTTTTCAATGTCACCAAAAACAATAAAAATGGGATACGATAAAACAGGATTATAAAGCCACGAAATGAGACTAGAAAATGTCTATTTGTTATAGTTTCAGCTGAATGAGAATTTTAAAAATCTTACTCTTTAAGTGTTTGAAAATATTCGTTCGTCCATGGTTCAATAGCGAAAGAGTGAGCCAACATCTTGGCTGGTATATCGGTTTCGTAGATAAACCACGGCAAATCGCTGACGAATTTGGCCTGCATGTCCACTTGCACTAATTTATCATCATTGCCGTGAATCCTATAGGGGAAAAAAACAGTTATTTGTTTGCAATACCGAAGGCCGATTATTATTTGATTTCCATGTCCGAAAGGACCAATTGCCGGTCCAAACTGTGCACAGGCAAACAAATGCAGATTATATTATGTTTTCCTTGACCCTATTCAGATTTTTTTTCTGCCATTGGGAACAATAAAAATTGAAAACGTGATTATGTCTCGTCTGTACGGCGGGATTTCGGTTTTGGTTATTACTATTGCCAATTAACAAAAGGCCTTCGATAACATTGCAACGTTACTAGGAAAATTGGAGTTTTCATTGCCAAGTTATAAAGAAGGCGTAAACGTCACTTTCAGGACGGACATTTAATTTAGTGCTGAAAGGCTATATCATTGGTATCGACAACGATTCAACTCCCCGGGTAGCCTTTTATTAAACACTTCCTGAGGGAAATCCTGTTTGTTTTTTACTTCTTTCTTTTAAACTAGGCACGGCTTTATGTTAACTTAGACGTTGATTAAGCGGAAGGATACTATAGAATGATTAATTCTTGTTGAAGCTAAGCATTAATCCACATCAAAGTGTCATTCAATCTCTGTGAATGAATTCGGTCGTTCATTAAGTCTTGTGAGTGGCTTGACATCTTATTTTCAATCTGTCGTAATAATGTTGCAGTGTCTGAAATTTGTATTCGTTGCATTATTTGATCGAAAAAACATTCTAAAAATCGTGTTGTAAGATAAGTGTTTTCTTTACTGAAGTATAATGGTCTAACAGCTGGCGGTATTTCAGTATAAGGCTCCTATTTTCATCAGACACTTTTCTATACTGATAATAGAAAGGGGGTGCCTGACTACCCGTCGTCACTCGATGCAAGGGCCCCAGAATAAATAAATTGGTATGAACATTGAAAAGAGAAAACTTGTGAGTGAATTATTATCACCAAGTACAAAGTCTTTCTGAATAGTGGGATCAAACTTTTCACAACAATATTTGTATTAGATTTATTATTGATATCAAATGCATTTCAATCAAATAATCATGTAGAATTTTATTATTGAAATTTGTTTGTTATGCATTACTATTAACCATAATCCAAGATGGGTTAACAACCATGTTTACTTTTCAATTTATTTATTTTTTGGGTAAGTGACTTCCTTTACATGGTTTCTCCCCCTGTCAACAGCAAAAGCATTTATTTTAAATTTATACTTTAAATTACTTTAAAAACTAATTGAATGCGAACGAAAAAAGCGTGCCCGGAGAGTCATTATTAAATTGCAGCTTTTGTTTGCGTTTTCAAGGCTACAGTCTTTGTATAACAAAAGAAAACTGGACATTTTTCCAGAGAGATTTTTAATTAAAGTGCCGGGTTTTTCTTGAAATTATAAAGTATTTTACCTCATTTTTCCGCTGTAGCTCAAATCCCACCTTTTCATTGGCTCGACAGGTGTAAATTTGAAACCTTCGGCGGCCCATTCTTTGCCCGACATGATCGCTTCGGGATCTTCGTTTAACTTTGTGTCAGGCAATTTGGGGGTTTTTAATAAACCGAATTCTGGATGCTACAAAAAATATCTATCACTTCTAACAAATTCAACAAAATTCGTTTACTTTGATGTAAATTAATCCATTGATAATTCCTGCTTGACGTCTTTCAGCTCCAGCCACAACATAAACGTCGTCTTGGGACACTGCGTGGAAGAATATCGCGTCAAATGCCTTGAATCAATTTCAAATAAAACTAGGTAATTAAATGTAAAAATTGCAAGATATTTACCAGTGGATGGTTTGATAACGGTCGTCTCCTCTCCAATTGCTTTTCGTCAAAAAAGCCCTCTTTACCATAAATATAATACTGCAATCGTCTAAAAACCAACAGGCCGAGCATTACCGGATATTTGATGAAATACCATTTTCCTGGTTGGCTGTAAACTCCAAAAAGTTTCTTACGGTCTTTTCGGTTGTTGATTAGTAGGATTGACAGAAAAAGCACTAAGGCAGCTGCCAGTAGGTCCATATACATGTTGGAGAATAGTGAAAACTCTGGAATAAATTGTGAATATTTAATAAATGATTGATAATTTTAAATCAAATTTCCTGAATTTTGAAGATTTTTGGTTTTATAATCTTTGATGACCCGTAACAAATTGATAAACAATATACTATTTCATTGATTAGATACTACATACTTTAATATATTTTTTTAGGTTGCCTCATAAATGCATTACAATAATTTTTGAATCCTACTGAAGGAACTATTAATCATTTTTCCAATTAGGCATTCCAATGACCTGGCAAAACTATTCCAAAATGGCGTCGGCTGCGGAAGTTCCTTATCCCGTATACGAAAGTACAGAATTTGAAGCTTTTTAAAGTGCATTGTGTGGTTGTTTTGTGACTGAACAGTATTGTTTTTTTAATTTTATTGTTTTCATAAATGTTTTTCCAATGAAAAAGGATACAACGGTGTCTTGTAGTTGATTGTAGGTGCCTTTTCAACAAGGATGATGTCAAGGTTGTTTTCAGTGCCCACCGTTTTAAACTTTTCCAATTGAAACGTGAAAATTATTTAGTGAAGTATTACCAATATCAATTGAAAATCGCATCTCTATGGTGACTACTCAAAATTAGAAAAAAACTCCTTATAATAATATAAAATAATTTTTAAATTTTTATGCCTAGTCCTGGGTACACTATATCAAAGTCACCGCACGGCGGCAAAAAAACTTGAAAAGTGTCGGCGATGCCGCTGGGCTTTATCGCATGCCGACAAAGCTCAGCCGCTCCTGTTGACAGTGTGAGATATCTCTTTAGAAGTGGACAAAAGTATAAAATTACACAGATAATTGAATAAAAATCGATTTCAAATTTGAATTTTTAATGAAGAAATAATATTCCCATTTAAATATTTATATTTGATTTATTTCAATAGTTTAAAACGGAATTTTAAGGAATACTACTATATGAATTTTGCCCAATTATTTAATTTATTAACTCCCTGTATTCTAGAAGTAAATCAGCTAGAATTTCGGGGCAATGGCGTTCGTCATTTGAGATTTTATAGAAATATCTGGAGTATGTTTATTCTTTATTAACCAATTTGTTTTCATTTGTCATGAAAATAATATTTAGACGCCTATGGAGTTTCAATTAATAATGGTTAAACTTTACCATGTCTGTCTCTGCATCTAAAATGAAGCCATACTCGAAATATTTGTAAGAATCTAAGCTTTCGTAGGCCTTCATTCGCTCATTGCTGTAAAAACCGTAGGTCAAAATGTGTACAAATGTCAATAGTAGACATTTTTTGAGACTAACCGTTCGCCCATGTCCCGATTTTCCTGCATTATAGTTATTTATGATGTAAGTGTTAAAAGTACATTCAATGCAATTCACATAAGTGCCTTAAAAATACTTTTAACACAAATATCATACAATATTTTTTCTACAAACGGCAATAAAAAGCAATAACCAGTAACAAATTGGATTTTAAGAATGAATAATAAATTGGAAGCATCTTTCTTAAAATTATTTTTTACAGGTAATGAAATAAATGTCTTGTCAGTTTCTTGAAAGTCTGTCGTGGTTAGTAGTATTTTTCAGTGCTAAAAACGCAACAAAATACAGAAGGAAAAGAGGGTTGCACCGATTCCTTGAAAAATATAAATGAGGCGGCCAATCGGGCGACCACCTCAGTTGTTCAAATTTTACCATTAATATCATCAAACTAAAGAACAAAGTTTTTTTGACGTTCGCTCTCAAAATTTGATGTTTCATACACTAGTGCTATAAAGACTTCATGGCACTAGTGCTATAAAGACTTCATGGCACTAGTGCGATAAAGTAACATTTTCAATGTTACCCTTGTGTGTTAAAAATTGTATTTTTAACACGTTTGTAGAAAAAAGTCTTTAAATATTCCTTCTGCATGTCGAAAAGTATATTATAACAAAGTAAACTGTAATTAGCTCGAAAATATTCCAAATAAACTCAAGATAAACAAAAAAACGTCAATTTTCCCCCCGGCGCTATATTGAAAAATCACGCGGTTTGGAGCCCAATTCTATTGTAGATCATCATCATCATCAAACAGCCTTTTTTTTGACGTCCATTGTTAAACATAGGCCTTCTCTAAAATTTTCCAGTTGTCTCTGTTCTGAGCCTTCGCGATTTATTTTGATGGGATCCTTTTTAGGTCGTCTGTCCAGCGAGTGGGAGGTCCTTAATTGGAAGCTTGATGCTTGCAGGATTAACAGACAAATTTGAGCCCATGTTTATCGCTATTGAACACGCTGAAATTGACGTAACTGCAGATTCCATTAAATCTAGATTATTGGATATACACCTCAGCTGGTGGTGCCTTTGCGGTAAAGTGTTCAATAGAGGTGGCAGCACAAGGAATGTACAGGGTTATTCACTATATTTTGACCCCCGACCTGAAGGGGTAATTACAGGTGCTACAAAAAAAAAATTATTACAAAAATTGTTTGATTTAAAACAAAGAATTCAAATTTGATATAATTATTTATACAGGGTGTTCCAGTAGCGGTCCACAACTCCTAACCTAAAATTTATGAATGGGACATCCTGTATTTTATTTGATTCTTAGATTCTACGTTCAATTCTAAGACGAATCCTTAAAAGATAGAACTATCTTATCTTTTACCGTTTTCGAGATGAAGGCATTTAGATTTTGTGGAAAAAAAAATGTATCGTGATAAATATGGATTGTATGGAAATTGTTGCATTAGTCCAATTTTCAAGTAACCTACTTATAAATGAAAAAATCTACGACAAAAATAAACGATAAACTACAAAAATTGTTCAAAATGACCTCCATTTTGTTCAATACATAATACATATCTTCGTCTGAGATTTTCCAGCGATCTTAAAACACCATTATTATTTTCCGTGTTCAAGTTTGTTATTTCCTCTCCAGCTTTTGTTTTAATTGCATTATTATTTTCATTATTTTTATTAAACACTTTAGTCTTCAAAAATCCCCATAAAAAACTATCCAAAGGTGTGAGGTCCAGACTATTGGGAGGCCATTTTATAGTCCCTTTATTTCCTATCCAAATAGGAAACTGGGTATTCAAGTAATCCTGAACCTCTGCTACATTGTGCAGTAGGGCGCCATCTTGCTGCCATATCATAGCGTTGATTTCTTCTAACCCAAAGTTTTCATAAATTAAATCAAAAGCTTGAGGAATAATGTTATTTAAATATGTTACTCTTGTTAATGTATCATCATAAAATAAAGGTCCGACTACTTTTCCATTGAAAATTCCACACCAAACTTTCACCGTTTTTCGCCCTTTTTAATTTCGTTGACTTTCCTCTTTCTATGGTTTTTGCTCTCTCATGAGCGTCTATTTTGCTTATTGTGAACTCCAGATGTTGAAAATGATGACTCATCACTCCATACTATCATATTAAAGAAGTCTGGATTTTTATTCAACCTTCGTAACATATCGTAACAAAATTCTAACCTCTTCTGTTTTTGATTGTCTGTAAGTTTTTGAACAGACAAAATTTTATAGGGCTTGTAAGAATACTTAAGTTCTTTGAATTTTTGAATAACTTCTTTGAACTTTCAGTTTCAGAATGCTCTAAAAGAGATAATGATTCAGAGAATAAAAATTATTATGGCAAACTTAAACACTAGTCAATTATTTAAAGTTACTGTTTAACAATAATCAACGTTTAAAGTGACACTTTCGCATGTAAAAATGTCACTTTAAGCGTTGATTATCGTTAAACCTCCCTTAAAATGATCGGTGCGAATAACCAAATGATTATCATTTAAATTATTTACCTTCATAATGAAGCAATATATCCAGATCAGCGTCATTATTATTGATAACATGTCTGGCTCGTCTTTTAAGAGACTATGTATTTTGCAGCTGCCTATAGGTATTCAAAAAAGTGTTGAAGCTTGGGACTGGATGATCGGGATATAATTGTGAATATTCCCTTCTTGCTGCTCTTTTGTTCTTATTATTTTTTACATAAAGGGAAACAAGTTCAAATTTTTCTGCCTCACTGTGTACCATATTGTCAATTAAATAAGAAAATAAATTATTGAAATTAGATATAACCACATACATTGACGTTTGTTGTTGTCATAGTTTACAATAATAAAATTTTTGTTTTTGCATGTCCAACTACCCTGGAATAATCCAAATTCGTCTCAATTTTTTCAAAAAATCTAACCGCCTTTATCTCGAAAACGGAGGAGTTGTGGACCGCTACTGGAACACCATGTATAAATAATTATGCCAAACTCGAATTTTTTGTTTTAAATAAAGCAATTTCTGTAGCACCTGTAATTACCTCTCCAGGTGGGAGGTCAAAATATAGTAAATCACCCTGTATATAAAAATAAAAGTGAGCTCATCTGTTTCAAATGTAAGAAAAAAGGACATTTTATGAACAAGTGTCAAGAAAAACAAAAAAAAAAAGATGATTCATCCAATGCATTCAATGCTGTGTTTTTTACTGGTAGTTTTGACAAGTCGGATTGGTACCATCGTCACTAAAAGTATCTGGGACACAAAATAATGCATAATAATCTGCTGGACTAATTCTACTGTCATTCATTTCAATGCATTTAATTTATAGTTTGACAAATATTTGACAATAAAATTCATATAATAGGACAAGAGCTAATGTGATGCTGTCCCAGTTACTTTTGGTGACGATGGTACGTTGACTCAGGATGCAGTTTTCATTTTACATCACAGAAAGATTGGCTAACAAATGTGAATCCAGAAGTCCAAGTGAAGGAAATTACAGTGGCTAATGACAACAAGCTAGCTATAGAATGTTCAGGTGATATACAAATCACGACAATAGCTAATGATCAGCAACATTCGATCATAGTTTGTAATGCTCTTTACGTACCAAGGCTGAGGACAAACTTATTATCGGTAAGTCAACTAATCAAAAACAAAAACAAAGTTATTTTTCATGCTAATGGTTGTTACATATACAATAACAAAGAGCAGCTGATTGCTACAGCAAGCTTAGTGGACAATGTTTACAAGCCACAGGTAAACTTGGTAACGGGCTTAGCTTTCTCTAGAGAAGTTTGGCATAGACGTCTTGGTCACCTAAATTACAACGACTTAAATTTAATGAAAAATAGACTAGTTGATGGACTCGAATGCAGGGGTACTTTAGTCAAAAGTGACTTTGACTTGTGTGAAATCTGTTGTGAAGGCAAACAATCCTGGGCTAGGACTGTAACGAATAGAGATATTTTCTCTATCTCTATTGACGTCCCCTCTCTACTGATTTCGAAAATAGAGAAGAAGATAGCAAGTGCCATAGCGATAGGGATAACGATCTCTATCCGTTACAGAGCTCCACCCCAGATTACCTTTTAGTCACAAAGGAAATAGAGCCAGTTCAGTATTGGAAATAATTCATGGAGACTTATGTTGACCTATGGAGGTAACATCTCTCGGAGGCTCAAAATATTTTTTTATATTAGTTGACGACTATACGAAAATGACTTTTGCATATTTTCTGAAAAGTAAGGATGAAGCTTTTGAAAAATTCAAAGAGTTTAAGAACTATGTTGAAAATCAGAGAGGTACAAAAATTAAAATATTTCGCAGTGATCAAGGTACTGAATTTGATAGCAATATTTTTAGATTTTTTTATAAAAAGCATGGTATTTTGCATCAGCAAACAAACGCTAATACTCCTCAACAGAATGGAATCAGTGAAAGAATGAATCGTACCATTGCTGAAAAAGCACGTTGTTTATTGTATGATGCAAAAATGGAAAAGCTTTTTTGGGCAGAAGCTGTAGCAACTGCAGTCTACCTCAGAAATCGGTTTACAGGAGTTGAAACAACACCCTATAAAATGTGGCATGTTAAAAGACCTGATGTAAGTCAAATAAGAATATTTGGTAGCAAAAGGAAGATAATTATGAGCAGAGTCATTGAAGAAAATGTGACACAACTTAACCTAACAGAATTTGAACCGCAGGAATCTGCAGATTCAGTGGGGGCTGAACAAACGACTGAAGTTGATTAGCTAGATAGCTCTTCTGATCAGAATTCTTTAACCTTCCATTAGGCGCGCGTGTATCTGAGAGATACATGCCTATTATTTTTGCAAATAAATCAAAAAGGACAATCCCTAAAATAATATGGCTTGTAGTAGTCCTTAGGTACCCTATACTAATTACTTTCCCAAAATTACATGGTCGTACCTCTACTTGGAAATTTGAAATTTCCAAAAAACTAGGATTCCGCTCGGCTTTGTTCCTGACTGATACAACGCGACTTTTCTTGTTACCATCGATGCTCTTCAATTCTAACTCTTTTCTTGGTATTTTTTTTCATATAAATATTATGGTACAAGAGGCTGTTTATCTTAGGTAAAGATGGAACTCGATGAGACAAAACTCCTTCCAAGCTAACTCGGAAAAGACCACATAATATTATGGTAAAGCTGCCGGGCGTTTTTGGCCAAACTGCAACGACTGCGAAAACATAATCTAACTTTGGGAATCTCTTTTTCAGTAAAAAGTGATTGTTGAGTACACGAATAAATACATAGAAATTGTAAAACCGAAATTCATCAGATGGTTCAATTTTTTTATCAATGATTCAGTACATGTATATCTGTGATACAGCGCGACTAATGGCGTTATAAAAACTCGCGCGCCTAATGGAGGGTTAAATTAGGATTCAGTGAATTCTGAAGATTCAACCAGTGATGATGATTTTGTTGTTGAATTGCCACAATCACAAGTTTCAGAACTTGAAGCAGAAACCAGAAAATCACGAAGAACAATAATCAAGCCGAAACAGTTTGAAGACTATGTCACTTATGCTTGTGTACAAGAAATTAGTGCAAATGGTGATCCAGTCACAGTGGAGCAAGCAATGTCAAGGGCAGATGCTAATTTATGGAAGAAAGTTATGTCTGAGGAAATCCAGAGCTTTGAAGTGAATGATGCTTGGGAATTGACAGACAGTATTCCAGAATTGTCGACAATTGTTCTATGTAAGTGGGTTTTTAACCAAAAAACCAACGACCGTGGTGAAGTGAAATATCGTGCACGCCTTGTGGCAAAAGGCTGTGTGCAAAAACCTGGTTTGGATTATGGCGACGTTTTTTTACCAGTAGTGAGACACTCTACGTTAAGGCTGTTGATTGCATTAGCGGTAAGATTAGACTTGAAAATTAAACACCTTGATGTGAAAACTGCTTTCTTGAATGGTTTACTTGATGAGTCAGTTTATATGAAGCAATTAATTAAGAATCAGGAAGACAAAGTATATAAATTGAAGAAAGCAGTTTATGGTCTAAAGAAAGCAATCATCCAGAGCTTGGAATACCAGAGTAAATGAAGTTTTATCGGAATTAGGTTACATTAAGTTAAAACATGAATCATGTTTATTTTATAAAAAGGGATAAAAATTCATTGACTCTGATAGCATTTTATATGGATGTTTTTTTGTTTTCTCAAATAACTGTGAAGAGGTAAAAACTGTGAAAACAAAATTAAGCTCAGTGTTTGATATTAAAGATTTGGGGGAAGCTAGTCAATGTTTGGGAGTTGAAATCACTAGGGATTACAAAGATAATTCTATTTTCTTGGATCAGGAAAAGTATATAGATGAAGTTTTGGTAAATTTTGGTACCTATAGAAAATTGTAAATCAGTAAATACTCCTTTAGACAGCAATATTGACACACTAACTATTAAAGATTCAGAAAATAATTTACAAAGTGATTTAAGTGATTTGTCATATCAGAAGCTTATAGGAAGCCTAATGTATTTATCGGTGTTGACTATGCCAGATATAACATTTGCAGTAAATCACTTGATTCATTTCAATAATAATTATTCAGAATATCACTGGCAGTGTGCCAAAAGAATACTTAGAAATCTGAAAGGCACAAATCATTTCAAATTAACATTTACGAAGGGAGGGAACTCTGATATTGTTGATTCTGATTTAGAGGGTTTTGTGGATGCTGATTGGGGGTCTGATAAAGTGGATAGGAAGTCCTATACAGGTTATCTATTCAAACTATCTGGTGGAAAAGTAGCAAAAAGAGAACAGTTGCACTGTCAAGTACGGAAGCCGAGTACATGGCCATCAGTGCTTCAAAAAAGGCCATTCACTTGCGTTACCTCATAAATGAAATTTGTGGGAAATTGGATTGTGTGACAATCTTGAATGATAATCAAGGCGCTCTGAAGTTATGCAATAATCCGGTTTTCCATGAACGTTCAAAACACATTGATATCAGACATCATTTCATTCGAGAAGCTATACAAAATGGAATTAGAATTGTTAGCTATCTAAGCACGAATGAGATGATAGCTGACATTTTCACAAAGTGTTTGGGGAGAACAATTAATTTTGTCATATGTCTTTTGTGAAATGTCAACAGTGTTTAAAAAATAAAAATCAGTCGAGTAGCTGAAGTTTATAAAAACGCGTCGTTGTGTTTTATTTTTCCCGTTAAAACCACAGTTTTCAACAAGTTTCAAAGTTCTTATAGTAATTTTTCATAACATACTAGTAAGTGACCCTTTGTTAGGGCACCATAATGAGAAGAAACTTTTAATATTGACTTGTGACGCTAGCTCTCACGGCGTGGGATGTATTCTGAGCCAGCCAAATGAACAGGGTGTAGAATTACCAGTGGCGTATCATAGTAGAACATTTATCAACATCAGAACGGAATTTTGCCCAAATTGACCGTGAGGCTCTTTCAGTGGTGACAAGCGTTAAAAAAATTCACGATTATATTTTTGGAAAAAACGAACATATTTCAGAAGTTATATCCGCTAGAATGTTACGCTGAATAATTTTATTAAATGCTTACAGCTATGACTTACAATATTGGAAATGATGACGCTTTGAGCAGGCTACCTGTAAACGCCAGGTTTTCAGAACCCCCTCCATCTGACGATGTATTGATGTTGGAAAATATACCAGAGAAAATTTATAATGCTGTCGAAACAAAAAAGGACCAGTTCTCCAATAGGCATGGAGGGGCTGGCCCCACGATAAAAATCATATACAATTGAGCTCTGAATTTTCGCCCTATTTACAAACAAAAAATGGGATTACATGTTATCAAGACTGCCTGCTTTGGGGTACCACGGCAATCATCCCACCAGGAGGGAGGAAAAGGTTATTAGAAATCCTACATTTAGCGCACTCGAGCATAGTAAAGATGAAGGGTTCAGCAAGGTCGTATTTGTGGTGGCCTAACCTGGATAAACAAATCGAAAACCTAATAAATGCATGTCAATAATGCCAAGAGATAAGAAATATGCCTAATAGGGCACCGGGATTTGTCTCGCACAGTCTCGCCATCCCTGGCAAAGAATTTACATTGATCCTGCAGCCCTATAGAGGGAAATTACTTTCTAATAGTGGTTGATTCATTTTTCCAAATGGCTTGAAGTGAGAAAAGTTCCAAGCACATCAACCGCAGCCACAATCAAAGTACTCAGAAAATTATTTGCCACACATGGAATTCCAGAGGTTTGTGTGTCTAATAATGGATCTGGTTTTATCGCTTCGGATTTTCGAGAATTTCTACAGAGCAATGGGATAAGACAAGTTTTGTTCGCACCGTATCATCCAAGTAGCAACAGGCAAGCTGAGAAAATGGTGCAAAATGCGAAAAATGCATTAAAAAAGATGTTGTGAAATTGTGTAGGAAAATACTTTACAATTCCACTTAGTAGATACCTATTGACACAACATATTACACCTCATGCTATGACAGGAAAATCTCCAGCTGAGATTCTCATGGGTCGAAGATTGATTAGGTACTTTGTTGGACAAAGTTTTTTTCCGATTTTCTTAGTGATGTGAAATCAAAACAAGAAACAGCATATCATCCGAAACCTTTGAGAATGTTTCATGAAAATGATCCAGTTTATTCCAGATCTTACACCTCAGGATCAAAATGGGTGGCTGCATCAATGGTAGAAGCAACAGAACCAGTAAGCTACAAAGTGGCTACCCCAGACGGTAAAATCGTTAAACGTCACACAGACTCGCTACATGCCAGAGATACGGTAGAACAAACGGATATACGGGCCTGTGCCTCCACAATACCAAATGCCCACCAGTGAACGACAGCGTTGAGGTTTTTGCTCCAACAGAGGATGATAGGCATATACCAGTCAAAATACCAGAGCAAGTGCCAAAAGTATCATTCCCTGCATTGTTAGACGAGCCCAAAAGGAGTTATCCGTTGAATCGTCCAGCCAGAATTAGGCGTCCACCAGCCTATCTTGGCAATTATACAACGTAAACTATTTCATGCAGGAAGGAGGAGTGTCAAGTATTGGGTTAACCTCTTCTCAATATATCCTTTCTCCTTGCTAGTGACAAACGCTATGGTGAATGGACCATTATTAGTCAGTAAACGTTGCAGATCGTATCGGTACGTAAAAGTTACTCTCAGCTTTTCTGCTGATGCCTTGGTGAAAGTCAATGTCTCCGCACCATAGGTCAGGACTGGAATGATAAACTGGTTAAAAACTTTTCGCTTCAGGGATATTGAAATCTCAGCCCTAAACACATCCTTCATTTTTTGCTCGTCTCAAGGTTATTATTATCGTCAATTCGCATGTTTGGTTATCTCTGTGAATTTTCATCTCATGACCCAGGTGTACGTTGTCCACTATTTCTATGTAATTATTGCCAATCTGTATTTGCTCACTGGGAACCAAATTAGACATCATTTCGATTTTGTAGAAGTTCATCTTTAGGCTCATTTCTTGCGTGGAATTTTGATGTTCGTGGTGAAGTGAAGATTCACGGTGGTCGTTGCGTTTCCATATATGTTTTTAATAATTTCGCAGTATCGGTGATCAACTCTACTTTCTTGTCGTTATCCCAAGATTGCAGGAAGTACCACAGTGTCGAGCGCCTTTTGGAAGTCTACAAACACCAACACCAAAGGACGGTTTTATTCAATACTCTTATCTATGAGGATTTTGAGACACTAAAGGTCAACATTGGTACCGAATGCGAATTCCTGGTTAAGGGCATAAGAGAAGAATCAGACGTAGATGACATACAAAACACATCAATGATAAAATAAACAACTTTTACAAGCAGGATATAAAGTTGCAAAAAAACAAACACTTAAAAAAGGATAGGATGAGAGAAGAAAGAGAGAAATTAATGAGGCAAAGAAGTCTTGGCGATGGCAACTAAATTACAATATAATAATAAGAAATCAATAAATTGATATCAACAATTCTCAAAGAAGACAAAGAAAAATAACGAAGTAGGTACCTGATGACAGAAAAAGTTACAGAAGAGAATAACGATCTAAATACCCAAAAATAATATTTAATAATATGAGGAAAACATATTATACATATCTCTGTTATCCCAAATACCCAAGCTATTTACGAAAATCATGACTCACCTCTTATCACCTAAAGCCGCGTCCAACGTAGACCAACGCCAACGTCACATGTGCTGTCGTTGGCGCTGGAATTGAAAAGAAGTGGAAAAAATTCGAGAACATCGTCCACACTAAAGCCGCCAATGCGTTCGAACATAGTTCATATGTGCCGTGGATAGCGTTGGAAATTCGGTCTGTACTCGTAGAAAAAATTGGGTTTCGCCGTGATTTTAGACAGTACTTCTTTGTATGTATATAACCCTTAATGATATATGATGGGTATCAAACTTTCATATTCACGAAAAACTATCAAGAGCGGATAATGCTGATTGCGACTATAGAGAAACACACCCATCTAAAATGGATTTTCGCAAGACAACTTGAGAAGCAGAGAAGAAAGGCCTCATCAAAAGGAAATCAGAACTGATACAATAAAAACCATATGTTAAAAAGCAAGAGGCAGATTCCAGTCGAGATGAATCGACGAACTTAAACTTTGGCCAGTATTCTACTGAAGATAATTGGGTAGCCAGTACGCTAGCGAGAACCGGAACAATGAAAAGTTAGGTTATAATAATACTGTACGATAAATTACAATTTTAAGTTTAAATTCACTTCTACTTACCTTATAAACAGAAAAATCCTTGTAGGTCTTTGCACAAAGTGAAACTTGCCTACCTCACAAAAATTATAAAAGTATATATTTATTCACCACAAGCTTTAATCAGAAACAACAACCGCAATCACACTGTCGAAGCACAATGACAATGATTCGCTCTTGAAAAATTAACCATGTTTATTGTGAGTCAATCTTTATCACACATTTGTTATCGCTTGTTGTGGCAAAAGCCAACGTATTATAACTAAAGCGCACCTAAGCAAATGTATAGATAAAAACCCGAGATTATTTTGCTTTTATTTTCCTCGAAGTATAAAACTTGAGCACTTTACGATGTCTCCGTAAAAATTTTACTTAACATATTTACAAATAATCTAAGAAATATACAATAAAATTTAACATAACTAGCCATAACTATTGGAAGTAGAAGGCAAATAATTGTGAGTGCCAATTAAATGTATTTATTTTAATTGATAAAGCTATATTTAGAAAATTGTTGTTTCAACCATTTACCTAGTAATGGCAACGAGTGCCAATTAAATAAAAAATTGTCCAATTCAAATTACTGCCCCTGTATACTATAACAAAAAAAAAGAGCAATCTGCTCTAATTCAATAATCGAATTAAGCGGCTTCCTCATTCAGATTTAAAAATTACACATCTCAATTAGCATATTAAACGAATTAAACTTTTATTTTCAAGGTACCATCAGTAAGTACCAGTAGGTCAAGTGAAAAAAATTCAAAAATGGATCTCGATAAAATTTTACCTTGTATTGGCGAATTTGGCCGCTATCAAAAACTAGTAATTTGGTGCATATTGTTTCCGGCCGTTTTTCCATGCGGATTTCACGCTTACAATCAATTATTCATGGCCACAGTGCCAGAACACTGGTGCAAGTTGCCTGTGGTGCCTGGAATTGACGAGGAAACTATCAAAAATTTAAGGTAACATTTTGTGAATAAATCATTTTCTCTTTGCGTACCTATATACAATACACATGTACTGAACGTTATCCAAATAACTGGAATGCCAGAGTTATGAACAGCGTAAAATTCAAACTATGCTCAGATTCTGGGGGAATATTTATTATAGAAATGCGGGTGGTTGGGGCTCCATTGATGCCACAGACACCGAGGCTATAAACTGAATTTATTGGCTGGATAGTGGGAATTTGGATTTTAACTTTCTGGTGGAATATCAATAATTTAGATATAGGTGCATGAGTTTGCCTTTTATTTTTAATTTGGTCAACATTGATTTAAGGGAAAGAAGGGAAACATTTAGTTAATTAGATATAAGTAATATGCACTTAGTAGGTAATTGCTGAACTCGGATAGTGGGCTAATGAGCCAAAATCTCCTATTGTCTGAGTCTTCCAGAATCATAATGAAAAATACCTGATACCTTTATTGATTGATTGATTGATTTGAAAGGGGAACAGGCAGCACGTATGTGGTCTATTGTGCTATTTCCCTCTCGGTGCAGTCCTGTCTGTAATGTACGCGCTTAACTCTTTATTATAAATGTAACCCTTTCAGTCATCATCATCTCTGGTCATCATCCCATGGGTGACATGTTGAGTGGTGGGCAAAAATAATTAGGCAAATAATGGCAGTATCTGTCAAAGATCCTCTATGGTAATTGATTGAGTTTAATGTTGTAAGCTTGGAGTTTCTTTTGAATAAATTCAATCTTCAAGAATCCAGTCCGGTCTTTCAATGCTGTATACCTAAATAGACAATAGTTTGGCGACGAGGCAGGAGTCTGCCATAAGCACAGTAAAAGATGTCATTCGTGAGCTGCATAGAACATTTTAATGTGAGTGAAGGCGATTCTGAGTCTTATAGGGAGCAGATGCAGGGCCGTAGCTAAAGTCAAATTTAAGATAGGGCATGACAAATTTGACATAGGGCATACACTACTTGCCCCCTCCCCCCCTTAAATTTTTTTATTGGTAAACAAAATGGGGCTAATGGCGCCGAAGGCAAATTTTTCAATAAATCAAGGTTCAGGTTGTATGGTAATGGGTAACTTGATGACGCATCTGATCTGGGATACCTTATAGAGATTTGCATTATGTTGAGGCACACCAGATGACGTCATAAAGTTGCCAGGGCTGGGACTCTGTAACGTATAGAGATCGTTATCCCTATCGCTATGACACTTGCTGTCTTCTTCTCTCTTCTCGAAATCAATAGAGAGGGGACGTCAATAGGGATAGAGAAAATATCTCTATTCGTTACAGAGTTCTAGCCCATGCATCCCACCTCTCTCGCCTTTATCAAACAACCCTGCAATAAATAACATCTCTGGTAAGTAAACAAAATGGCGCGGATTTTCGCGCCGATCGCCTGGCCATTCGCCATCTTTCAAATCAAAAAAAAAACTTCCACTGTGCAAACGTCAAACATTGCTCATTAGATTTAGGCATTTTCGGAAACATTCATCCTCGCATTAATTTCAGGCCTATCTACTTATTCAGGCATCATCTAGGTATTCTTAAATTTTTTTAAAGAAACCTTGTTGTATGTTGTATGTGTTGGAGGTGTCAGTTGCACCGCGACCTGGTAGATCTAGTGTACCCCTCCTTCTGCTGCCAGCTCAGGGCTTCCTGCTCAAAGCATCCTCTCCAGTCCTAGGTCCCTAAGGAATCTTAGGATATCCAGCGGTTCCAGAGTTGAAATATCTTCCAACTGTATGGTGGGGCTTCCCAGATTCTTCATCCTTGAACGACTAATGGCATTACAATTCAGTAGAAGGTGGTGAGGTATTTCTTCTCCGTGTTCCCAGAATCTGCAGGTGCCATTTTCTTCCAGACCTAATTTGTGTAGGTGTTTTCTGAGTCTGCAGTGTCCCGAGAGGAACCCGGTTAGCGTTTTGAGACTTAAAGAAACCTCAATGTATGTTGATTTTTAAAGGTAGGGCATCATCATTTAAAAGATAGGGCATTGCCCCCCAATGCCCCCCCCTGGCTACGGCCCTGAGCAGATGTAGCAATTATTCAAGGTAAATAATACAAAGGACGAGGACAAAGGCCCTCTATGTATAACTTGATTGGCCCAGACGCTTACAAGTTATTAAAAAGTCTAATGCGGCCTGAAAGCCCTACGTCAAAATCCTTTATGGATATGTTGGATATTCTAGAAAAATATTTTACAACACAGTAATCGCTGAAAGATACAAGTTCAATAGCAGGAATCAGATACCAGATGAGTCGGTAACTGAATATATTGTTCAACTGAAAACCTTAAAATTTGGAGAAGCTCGTAAAGAGGCAATAAATTATGAAATGGCAACTATTCAATCAAAATTAGTCTTTCCACAAAGTAGTGTCTATCAATAGTTAAGTCACAAAGCATGTCAGTGTCAGCAGTGGAAAAAAAGCAACCAAAGTTCAGTCAGCGTCCAAGTACAAGCCAGTCAAACAGTCAAAACCGTCCACAAAATAAGATAAACTGGAACGAAAACAATCAAGCACAAAGTGGTTGTTTTCGGTGTGGAAGACAGAACAATCCTGATTCTGTAAGGATACTTTTTCCATTTTCAATATTTAAATGTAGATTTCCTTGCCTCTTTCCAATTATCACTTCTCCAACCTTTGCCACATGCACTTTGTAATGTACATTTCTAACATCAGTTAAATATTTGCTAGCACTTTTATTCACAAGGTGATTGCTCGCTCCACTATCAACAACAAAAGTCACCAAACTGTCGCTTTGATGATGCCATAGCTTCAATGGTTGAAATAAAGGACACATCTTCTTCGTGTTGTTCCGAGTGTTCCTCAGTCAAGTTACATCTATTTTCAGTCAAATTTTCTTTTCTTTTAAAACACTGTGATCTTTTGTGGCCTTTAATAACACAATAGTGACATTTATATGGAAATTTTCTGAGCCTATGTCCACGAATTTCACTTGAATTTTCTGCATTATTTTGATTTCCTCTACAATCCTCAGTTCTATTGTAGTTTCCTTTATTCTATTTCTTTCTAAATCCTGCGAAAGCCTGAGTCGAGCCTTGTTCTTGTATATCATTTTTAAATTTGTCTTGTTTCTTCTGATAACAGTTTTTTTTAACAAACTCTAATGTTACTGTACTTCCTTGGCAAAATAACACATCAAGTGCTGTTGTCACACCCTGATAGAAGTCAGGCATTACAGCAAGCAACTGTGAAATCACTTCATTCTCTTGAATAGAACCACCACAGTTTCTTAGTTAAGACACGGTTCGTTTATATTCCATGAGAAAGTCATTTAGGGGCTCTTTTCCAGAAAACTTCAAGTTTCTTAATTTTCGCTGCAAGTGTACTTGACTTGCGACACCTGTTTTCATATATGTGCGTCTTAATGTTTCCATTATTTTTTTGGCTGTTGGTTTTCCTTTCATCATTTCCTCCACGTGATCAGATAAGCAATTTAAAATTAAATATCTTGCCTTAGTATCTTTCTTCTTGAAGTTTGCCATTTCACGTGATTCTGGATTAGGTGGATCCAAACTTATAATTTCTAGTACATTTTGGTGCTCTAACAACAATTTAACTCTAAATTCCCAGTTAGAGTAACCATTTCCATCAAATGGCTTTATAACATTTTGTAGGACTGTGATTTTGACAATTTCCTTTCACGTCAGCCGCTTCTTTACCGACTGTCGATAATTCCAATTTCTATTTTCCTTTGCTCAATTTTCACAGATTTTTTTAGGGGATTCAAGCACTGGGGCCTGTAACCTGTAGAATCTTCAGTAACACTGATCCAATTTAACAATATAGAAATACTTAATTTAGGATAAATCATCGGCTCTGAACATGGAACCATAGAATAAGGTTTAAAGGGGGATATAAAATGGTAACTCCCATGTTAAAAAAAAAAAGTTTATATATGTGGCGCCATCTATACGCTCGGGTCAAAGTAAAATGATTTTGGCGAAATATTTGAATTTGAAACTTACTTTGTGGATGATCTTATTGGGCCTTGCTCAGATTTGACATCAGTTATTATTATGTATCCCTCATTATTAGAAATAAATATAATATGTAATAACCAAGACTGATCTAGACAATGCCAAAAACGTTTTTTGGATAATGATAGGAAAAATATTAATTGAACTATTTCTTTTTGTCTATACAATAATTGCATCACCAATGGGATTGATGCAATGATAAAGATTAACTTACCTGAACCATAACCATAGGCGCCGGAACCATGGGGGCAATGGGGGCTTGAGCCCCCACAGTAAATTTGCTATGGGGGCGGAGCCCCCATAGTAATTTTGGTATTTTTTAGTGGGTGTAGGGGGTAGGTATAAAAAAATATTCAGTTCCTTTTATATCAACTTGTGAGTTTTATGTTTTTATTGTTTTTCCTATACCTACTTTGAGAAACAACAATATTTTCTTGTGTAGTACATATTTCAACTGATTTTCAATAATTCATTGGATTATTATTTCTTTTTCTTCCTTCCTTTCCGTATGTTTACATCACATGAATAGGTATAACATGATATACCAATACACTGGCTTTTTTTACCTAGTTCATCATCATTTATGTACAGACCTCTTCCCTATTAGAAGTCCCAAAAATACCATAAAACCCAAAAATTTCGCGCCTGTGGCGCTATGCGACGGAGCTGCAAGGATGATCACTTCCTGCAAATTTGCCCTTTCACCTCAAGACAAAATCCTAGCTACGCCAATGGTGTTGCCGAGTATAGCCGAGCTGCCGAAGATGCACTAATTTCAATAATATGCACGAACGATCAATGATCCAGCGTGGAGCGTGGCGATCCTGCAGTAAAATGGGTACCTGTCAACTGGTCCCATTCAAGCCTATGTGTCTAATAGCCTAGTCCTGTCTATGTAATTAATTCTACCTATGTTATTTTTGAAGTCCGAGCCCCCAGAGAAATTTTGAAATTTTGGCACATATGACCAAAACTAGGTAGAAGCAAAGGTAGAAGTAAAAACAATACAACTAATGGAAATGTTTCATAAAAAGTTTAACAAACTAAAAGTTGTTTGACAACCGACCGACCGGTATGACAGCTGATAGCGTGAACGTCCAAAGGCGTTCACTAAAATCGATTACCAGCGATGAATTGAATATTGCAACGATCAATCAATATGAGAGCGCATATCTATATACAGGGTGACTGGTAAGTGGACGTATTCCTTTGAGGAGGTGAAAGTAGAGCCCATTTGCTACCGATTAAACATCATTTACCTCTATACCATTCTCAACGGTTTTTGAGATATTTTTTATTTTTATATTTAAGAAATTCATTTTTTTAGGAGGTAAATATTTAAAATTAACGAAATAATAAGGAACATACCTTATTTAGGTGAATGTTAACACCAATATTTGATAACATTTCTATTGTAACACGTGGTATTAAAAACAAATCGAGTAATTTTTTCTTCATATTGGTTACTCTTACAAATAAAACGTATTTATTTAATAATAAAACAAAAGACTAATTCTGAAATAATGTGCCTTATTCTGAAGACAATTATATCGAGAACTTTTATTAATAATTTGTACGTTTGATGTACTATGAAATTTTCGAAATTTTTAAGCATAAAGTAACCACTAGTTTGTAACTTGACAAGGAAAATTAAGTTTAAACCGAAATAATTTAATAGTTTATGTTATTGTTTCAATAATTTTCAATGTTAATATTTGTGTAAGTGTGTTAGCTTATAATTTAAAAAGCGACATTTAAAATGGCTTTTATTATTTTCCTTAATTTTAAATATTTACCGGGCAAAGAAGCGAATTTCTTGGAAATTAAAAAAGAATAAATATCTCAAAAACTGTTGAGAATGGTATAGAGGTAAATGATGTTTAATCGGTAGCAAATGGGCTCTACTTTCACCTCCTCAAAGGAATACGTCTACTTACCAGTCACCCTGTATATATAAACGTGAAATTCACTCACTCACTGACTGACTGACTGACTGATTAAACACGAAATCTCGAAAACTACTAAACCAATCGAGATGAAATTTTGCAAACAGGTAGGTAATAGGTTGGAGATGCTCACTAAGAAATAATATCAACATGGCCTTAAGCAATCGCCTTAAATAACCAAAAATAAGGAACGGTGTGGTGCGGGAGTGCGGGGAAAAAAGTGTAAACAGAAACAGACGACGTGTCAGCTGTCAAATTCAGAAATATGACAAGCAGAATCAAATTTATAGCGATTTCCATTTGCTGAATCAGTGCAAAAAAAATGTGTTTTTGTCGTTATATTTTCATGCTTTCACCAGAAACGATTCGGAACCGATTCTGAACAAATTCCACCGGTCCCAGGCTAAGCTAACTTCAAGTTTGAGACATGACATTCGCAATTTGTTCACGTATTCGACAGTCTGGAGCAAGGTTCTGGAGTTTTTGTTCTTTTCCAAAACTGTTCGCGATAAAATAGGAACCTAAACCCATTCACAAGTTGGGTTCGAATTGCTCACTCCGAGTTACTCCGATCGCACTCCAGCCGTTATCTGATAAGCTAAAAGGTAATACCCGAACGGCTGAAGTGCGAACGGAATCACTCGGAGTGAGCAAGCCGAACCCAGCTATAACTGGGCATGCGCTCTACGATAGTCCTCAATTAGTTCAGGACTGGTTCGGAATCGGTTCAAAATATGATCCTCGAACAAAGCTATTAGCAGCGAGTGGCACTTCAAAGAAATTTAACGTCAACTGTCGAAAAATAGTCTTCATATTCTGCAGCCACAAAGCAGAACAAAAAATGTGGTTTACAGAGAGGTGCTGCAAAAATAAGTTACATGACCATATGTCTGACGCAACTATCCCCTTAGCTCTTTGAAAGAAGATTACCTAATGCTATACCTACACCCTACACCTACAAAATTTGTATAGGGCGTGCGAAGCCGCGGGCAATAGCTAGTAGTATTTATAAAGTCAGTTGAAACAAGGTAAAGGTAATTTGCAACTGGTGGCTGACTAGTGGCAGTGCATTTCTTAAAGTCTGTTTTTTTTTAAAGATAAAAGTCAAAATGACATCATGTTGACAATACAATGTAAAATTGTCAGTGCTTTCAAATTTTTTATGTAGAAAAGGCTTGTGTTGCCAACATAGTTACTAAATTTTTGACTTGGGGAATTATCTTTAAAAAAAAACAGACTTTATTCAAATGATGACAGCGTCTCCTTATAATTATTCTACCTCACTGGTACAACGTGACTTGCTCACAATAACTTATGACAACTCATGACAATTTGTCATGAACAACCAGTAAAACTGTAGGCGGGTGTTCGCAAAGGTGTTTCCACCAAATAGAATTAATGTAACAGAATTGCTCGATAATAGCAATCAACAACAAACACCTTGTTAGGAAGTTTTTTTCAGGTAATGACCAACGTGAAAATCAGGGACATAAGACTAAGCTGCCGAACGTGATCATTGACCTTATCACTGCTGTGTTAAGTCAGTGGACTATCTGGGGTTGTAAGCCCCAGGTGCGTCCGATGGATCTTCTACAGGCCCAAAGGCTAGCAGTGGCTCTCTGAGCGACCCTGTTGACGTGATCTTTCCAGGTCAACCTAGAGTCAATGATGAGTCAGTGAAAATGACTTTTTTCTCCAAACATCAGAAAAACGTCACTTTGTTAACTCCTGTCAAGATGTCAGAAATTTGATTTCTATGCTGCTAGGCAAATCCAGCGGGTTAACACCTGTCGAGGTGGTAGAAATGAAATTTAATTTCTATGCTGCTTGGCAACCCCAGCGACAACAAAAGTACTTTTAGTGCCGCTCGAACTTTTACTGCCGCTCAACCATCCACTTGCCCCCGAGCTTACCACATTCGTTTGAAGAAAAAATAGCGTGTTGCATACGGAGTAGAAGCACTTTTTTGTACCTCAGCAGTATTGCAAGCCTCACTACGTTCGGCCTGCAAACCCACCGCTTCAGCACAAAAAAGTAAAGCTTCTACTCCTAATACAACAATATACTATTTTTTTTGAACAAATTAAAATTGAAGATTTCGAACAGATTGGTAGGTACTATAAATAAAAGCAGCTGGATACAAAAAGTAATAATAAATAATTATACAGTAAACTGCAAAATAGAAACAGCTTCAAAAATTGGAGCAAAAATAGAAAAATCCAATATAACAGCATTTATGGAAAAATTAAAGTACCATGTAAGTGAATAAAATAGAGGGAATGGAAACTTTTCAAATTGTAGAACTAAATTTGCCTTGCATTATCGGACTAGAATTTATAGAAAAATACAAGTTAGTAAAAAGAGCAAAAATTAGTTCAATACAGGACAAAAACCAAGACAAAAACTTACAAAATGAAATTAAAAAATTGATCTATGATAATAAAGACTTGTTTGAAAGTGGAGAAATAAAAAATGTTACAAAATAAACATTAAACCAGATGCCCAGCCAGTAGTTGTAGTATCCAGAAAAATACCATTGGGAATACAAGATAAACTAAAGGAAGAACTAGACAAAATGGAGAAAATGGAAATAAATCATTAAAAAAGTCAGACAGAATGCGTGAATTTAATAGTAGTATTAAAAAAACCTGATAATTCTTTAAGAATATCTTAAGATCACCAAAATCTGAATAGAAATATTATTCGGGAACGATATGATTTACCAACTTTTGAACAAAGTGATATCAAAGATGGGAAGACCTAAAATATTTACAACCCTTAATGCGAATAAAGGATTCTACCAAATGAAGCTGGTAAACCATAGTCAACTTTAAACAACATTTAATGCTGGTAAATTTGGCAGATTGTTATAAGAGAATGCCATTTGGCCTTTGCTCAGCACCTGAAGTGTTCCAACGAACTTTTGTTGAAGTTTTTGGAGGCTTAGTTTATATAGATGACATCTAAAGTGGAAGTGAAGAAGATTTCAAAAAAAAATTGATTGAAGTACTTGAAGGATCAAAAAGTGCTAATGTGAAGTTTAACAAAGGCAAATGCAAGTTTGGAGTGAGAGAGGTGAAATATTTGGGACATGTTTTGAGTGCGGAAGGACTGAAACCCGATAATGACAAAGTGCAAGCTATTCTGGATCTTGAGGTACCAAAAAATAAAAAAGAATTACAGACCATTTTAGGTATGATAACTTAAATTTCAAAATTGTTGTCCAATGTTTCTCGAATCACTGATTGATGAGACAACTTTTAAACAAAAACGTTGAATTTCCATGGACTGAAAATCATACTAGTGATTTTTTTTCATAGGCGGTGTGGTAGTGTTCTCCTCCGTTTTCCTCCGATGACTGGATTCGACGTTGTTGGACCGGCGTTATTTATATCCAGGGTTGTGGGCGTGGCTCGTTTTACGCTATTTTCACTGTCTCGTTCTCGGAAAGGAAGGGTTTTTATTTTTCGGAGAACTGGCAACCATCAGCTTTTGTTGAGGTTCATGACTTCTTTTCTGTTGAAGTTGTTGTGATGTTTCTGTATCTCTATGGCTTCTCTGTGGAGTCTGGTTTAAAAATGTTTAGTTCTAGCCAATGCTTGAGTCTGGTCGAAACGAATGACATCGTTTGTTTGTATTAGCATGTGTTCGGCGATTGCTGATCTATCTATTTGTCCTTGCTGACAGTTTCTTTTGTACTCTTTGATCCTGGTGTTGATAGAGCATTTGGTTGTTCCTACATAGACAGATCCAGAAGAGCAGGGAATTCTATAGACGCCAGCCGTTTCAATAGGTGCCCTAGGATCCTTGGGCGATCTTAGACTTTGCTGAATTGTTCTTGTGGGCTTGTAGATAGGCTTAATGTTGTGTCTTTCTGGCGTTCGTCCTATGCGATCTGTAACATTTTTGATGTAGGGAAGAAAAGCTCTCCCTGCCACCTGTGCTGTTTCCTTGTTATTTGTGCGCTGTTGCTTCGGTCTAATAGCTCTATTTATCTCCTGCTTGGAGTACCCATTTCCTTCAAGTGCTGATTTTAGGTGTTGCATCTCGTCCTGAAGGGATCTGGGTTCAAAATCCGTATTGGAAGATAGAGTTTTAATGAATCCTCTCTTTTGCCTAGGATGATGATTGGATTCCTTATTGAGGTATCTGTCCGTATGCGTCGGCTTCCTATATACTCTGTGCCCTAGTTTACCTGAGGGTAATCTTTCTCGGAGGAAGTCGAGAAATGCAATTTTGTTGTTCTTCTCAACTTTCATCGTGAACTGTATCCTGGGTTCTATTTAGTTAAGATGATTGAGGGAGTTTTCGAGCTCTGCCTCTCCATGGTTTCAAAGAACAAATGTGTCATCTACTTAGCGGAACCAACAAGTAGGTTTCTTTATGGGCGTTCCCAGTGCCATTTGTTCGAAGTGATCCATGTAGAAGTTGGCAATAACCGGGCTAAGTGGACTCCCCATTGCGACTTCATCTGTCTGCTCAAAGAATTCAATTTGCCATTGAAAGTACGTAGTCGTCAGACAGTGGTGAAATAAGTTGTTGATTTCCTCCGGAAAAATATCTTTCAGATACTCTAAGGCCTAATTCACTGATACCTTGGTGAACAATGGGACGACATCAAAACTAACCTGAATGTCGTTTGGTAGTAGAGTGATGTCACTGATCTTTTTGATGAAATGAGTTGAGTCTTTAACATAAGAGCTGGATTGGCCGATCCGTTGCTGAAGAAGGTTGGTGAGATATTTGGCTATGCTGTATGTGGGCGAATCTATTGCACTTACAATGGGCCTGAGTGGGTTGCCTGTTTTGTGAATCCCAGGAAGCCCATATATTCTAGGTGGTAAGGCCTCAGATTTGATGAGTTTCCTTATGTTTACCGAGTCCAACGGTAGTGCTCGGACGAGTTGATTCGTTTTTCGCAATATAGAAGCAGTGGGATTGCGCTCCAGCTATCTGGAGGTGGAGGGGTCTAGCAGTTCGGAAACTTTTGAATCATAGTCAGTCACGTTCATGATTACCGTTGCGTTTCCTTTATCCGCAGGCAGTACTAGTATGTTTTTGTCTGTATCCAGGCTTCGAATAGCTTTCCTTTCCTTGTATGTCAAGTTGCATTTTGGAGGTTTCGCTAGTCGTATAATCCTAGATGTTTCATTCCGTATTTCCTCCGCAGTGGTTTGAGGTAATGCGCGTATGCTGGCTTCCACATTTGCTATGATGTCTTCGAATGGCAAGTTGCCTCCTTTTTTTAGAACACTGGTGTCCGAATCGGTCAGAACGCGTTGGGTCAGGTTGACAACTGTGCGATCATTGTCTGTGGGTTTTGCAGTGTTCACTAGTTTCAAAGACTCAAACTTGTTTACCAGTTTCTTGGTTGTTTTCGCGTGTGGCTTCCATCACGTCATACGTCATTCACCAGACTCCAACATCACAACAACTTCAACAGAAAAGAAGAGAGCATGAACCTCAACAAAAGCTGATTGTCAGTTCTCTGAAAAACAAAGACTTTTTCTTTCCGAGCGTGAGTTACAGTACTCCACCAAATGGATGAACCCCCGTGTTGGCGGATCATCTGTTGAGTCATGAGGCAGATAGGCCGAGCAAACTACTATCGATCTGCTCTATCCTAGACTATCCTTGAGGCATAGCTTTACCGCTACTAAGTCTCTAGAGCAGAAGTTAGCTATTAGAGTAGACTCAATTCGTCTGTCGACATAGATGCAAGTCCTTGGCTTCAGTTGGAATTCCCTTTTATAGAAAAGAGATCCTTCCACCCTGCCTAATCCTCTTACGCCACCCTTGTATGCCCAAGGCTCTTGTAGAAGGTATACCTTGGTATCAATACTATTTCAAATTAGAAAAAAGAGGGATTGCGCAACGAATGGTTTAGATCTCCCTCAAACTTCAAATTTGATTCGCACATTCTCTTATCACGAATTTCGGGCTCACTAAAACTCAATTCACAAACAATAATAACTTTTATTAAACTAGGTAATTGACTTTATATAAAATTCACTTATCACTTATGAAAACATAGACGAGAAATATCGAATTAAAACTGACTTACTTAAGCTAACACTTCGCGCTATTTATAGGGAACTACTTGAATAGAATTCTCCGAATTGTTTACGCATAGGTAATTGCATTTCTTAGAATCCGGTCGGGCTCATAACACTATAAACCTGACGATTATCAACTGCCCTTATATTTACTTCTCTATGACGACCTGTGAGCTGTAAACAAAATTTTAAAAAATATATAACGATTTAACTCATTTGGAAATTGTTCCAGGTGGTTACTATACATCATTATCATCTCCAAAAACACTATGCGAAATCTCGCTTTGCATTTCCCTAATTGTCCCATCCATTTAACACGCCTCAGTTTCCGGTTCCCGTATACATATTAATTATTTCCTCGTCCCTATCCAGAATTCACTAACGCCAGCATCACATAATTCTTGTTCTATAACTAGCATACCGACCGAGATAACTCTGGACAACAAATCGAAGTTCAGCGAGTGCCTGATGTACGATCTCCATTACGATATGATAAATTTAGGTGCGGGACGACGGTCCAGGGACAAGGCCGTGTCTTGCAAGAACGGATGGGCCTATAAAATTGATGATGTTAAAAATTCGGTTGTCAGTGAAGTATGGGGTTTTTTTATCTCTTTTGAAGTGATTTATTATGGATTTATTTTGCAGTGGAACTTAGTTTGTGACCAAGATTTTGCTACTACTTTAGCCTTGGTGCTTTTCGGCTGTAGCGGTTTGATAGGAAACTACATTTTTGGCTACATACAAGATGGTTTTGGCAGAAAACCAGCCTATTTTATTTATTTGCTGATACAATGCGTTTTTGGTGTAGCTACAGCTTTGGCCAATAATTTTTTGGTCTGGTTGGTTTTTAGGATTGGGGTAGGATTCACTGTACCGGCCATTCTAGGCACTCCTTATGTATTAGGTAAGGATTTATTTTTATTCAATGGATTGTAGGACTTTTCTTGCAGCAATAGAGCTAGTAGGCCCAAAAGATAGAACCACTGTTACAATATTAATTAATATTGCTTATTCGTTGTCTCTGGTAAGCTTGGCCATTGTTGTTTGGGCTATAAGGAGTTGGAGGTAGAAGTAACTTATTCAATAATTTTATATTTAAAAAGTTTACAATTGCAGATGGATGGCTTTAGCAACTACCCTTCCTTTTGCAGCGCTATTTTTTACTTGGTACCTCTTACCTGAAAGTCCTCGATGGTTACTAGCCCAGTCCAGATATGAAGAAGCTGAGATAATCTTGCAGAAAATGGCTAGGTACTTTTTTAAACCTACTATACTTTAACAAATCCTAGAATTCGAATTTTTGTTCAATTCGATTTTCATGTATAAATCTACATAAAAATGTGAAGAGGTGAAAAAGGTTTCACCCTTTGAGGCTTTTTCATTCATGGGTATTGCCCACATAAAATCGGATTTTTTCAGGGATGATTTTTTTTTCAGGCTCCAGAGGGACAAGATGTAAATCTTTAATAAATGTGCTATTTTTGGAATATCGAAAGTATATTTTGGAGCACATTCAGGTTTTCCCTGCTGCAATATGGGACCTGGGATTTATCCAGCCAAGAGATTTTTTCAACTAAAGATGCCCTCTTAATTAAATTTTCTGTTTGTTTCCCATTGAAGTTCGTGTACGTCCAATTTGTTTTTTTCTGGAAATGACTAAACATAATGTTACCTGAACAATTAAATCTGCTTTAGTTGGCTCTCGGACAGGTTTCACGTGCACAATTTGCCACGCTGGTAATTATAATGACGTCAACGAAACCCCACGCGAAAACTCTCAATTAACTTTATTATTTTTGAATAATAATTATTGTGCAAACAAACAAAAGTAGAACCAAAGTCCCAATTCATGTTAACGTTTTATTATTTAAACACATCAAATGAAATTAGCTAAATGTTGAACAAATGTAACCAAGTTTCGGGGTGCAGACCCTTTGGTTTGTTTATTTTTCAAATAAATCTGGACTTGAAATAACAGAGTGGCGGACGGCCGTAAAAAAAAACAATTTGCCGCCCTTAAAAACGACTTTTCCATGTCAACGTACTCGTAAGCCTTCTCCAGATGCAATGGAATAAAACGGATTATCTGGCGAATAAAACGAAAACCCTCATTGTGGATTCTGTTTCGGTTTCTTGCAAGAAGGATTACGTCTCTCTTTGTCAGAAACGGCCCGTTTGTTTTCTGATAAGGCATTTGCAGCTTCCTGAAGGAGGAAATATATTCATTTTCGTGGCTGTTATGGTTTACATGTCAAAAGCTGGTTGGATTTTTTCATGATTCAATTTTTTATCGGAAAAATATCAGACAGTTGATAAATTGTATTTGCCCTGTCTAAAATATCCCAGAACGAATCGAAAACGTAGTCAAGCTTGTAAATATGCTGTTAAAATTCGGAATAGAGATCATTAGGTTTTTAAATGGATTTATGGAAATTCGGTTGATGGAGGATAATTGTAAAAGTTTGGCATTTTTTCAGGGTGAACAACAAAGTTTTACCGCCTAACGCAATACCGAAAACCACTCAAAAAGCTAAAGAAACTATCCAAACCAAGTATGGAATTCGAGATCTTTTCAAAGGGCCTAACCTCAGATGGAAAACTCTGATTGTCACTTTTTTGTGGTTCACTAACACTAGCGTTTATGTCGGGTTGTCTTATTATGCTCCAGCATTAGGTAAGTAACAATTCATATTCATCTACACACTTTTAGCGTATATGACTCACATATATGTATCATAGACATGGATGTATGAAGTTCCAAAAACAAGCAAATAACGAGGCCAATATCCGTAACAACCATATTTCGATTGATATATAACAGATTGGGAATATAATTTTAAAAAGTAATACTTTCTGACTTCACTTTCCCTAAATAGTGTACCATAGAAAAAAGTTCCTTGTATTCATAGCTCTTCGAGCAAAAAATACATAAGTCCAGATTCATAGTGCTCGGGAAGAGAACTACTTCAAAGCGACTCCACAGCACCCTAGAAACCAAAGGAAATTGATCCAAAGAGCTTCTACACCTCCCTGAAAGTCAGGAGAGTCCGAATCTGCTTCACGGCATTCCAGAATCTTGCTAAACTGAGCAGGAGAACTTCACAGATCCACCAAAAGCCTGTGAAGGTCACGTCCACAGCGCTCGAGAAACAAACAAACTTTTCCAAAGCGACTACAAAGAGTCTCAGCTACCAGAGCTGTTTATCTAAAACAGCTTCCTGACCTCTAGGAAGAGAGTAGACCAACATTCATAGTTTATTCCATAGCGCCTCAGAAACTGGAAAAGTCCAAATCCACTCAACAGGGAGAATTGATGGAAGTATGCGTTTCCACACAGCTTCCTGGGAGTTACAGGAGTCTGAATACACTCTAAATCGCTCCAAAAGCCTTGTGGAATAAGTAGAGTAACTACACAGAACCTCAGAAGCTGCGAGAATCTAAATCGTCTCAAAAGTGCTCCAGAAGCCAGGA
This sequence comes from Ceutorhynchus assimilis, assembly GCA_917834065.1. NCBI lineage: Eukaryota > Metazoa > Arthropoda > Insecta > Coleoptera > Curculionidae > Ceutorhynchus > Ceutorhynchus assimilis. The sequence continues at coordinate 34,875,370 of OU892282.1, read as the reverse complement.
AAATTAATTTGGAGTGACTTCACTATTTTATAGCGCTGGAATCAATCCACAAACTCACTACACAGCGCTCCAGACCCCAAGAGAATTGAAGTATGCGCGGTCAGAGGAATCTAAATACACTTTACAGCGCTTTAAAAGCCTTGTGGATTAAGCAGAGCAATTCCACAGAACTTCAGAAGTTGGGAAAATCCAAATCTACTCAACAATGCTCCAGAAGCCAGGAAAAGATATTCGAAGTGACTTCATTATTCTATACCGCTGGAATCAATCCAGAACCACTCGACAGCGCTCCAGAACCAATCGACAGCGCTCCAGAACCCAAGAAGAATTGATGTATGCGTAATCACAGGAGACTGGATAGACTCTAAAGTACTCCAAAAGTTTTTTTGGATTAAGCCGGTGCAACCCTACAGAACCTCAGAAACTGGGAAATTCTAAATTTACTCAACAGTGCTCCAGAAACCAGGAGAATTAATTCGAAGTGACTTCACTATTTTATAGCGCTGGAATCAATCCAAACCCACTCCACAGTACTTCAGAACCCAGGGAGAGTTGATGTATGCGCTTCCACAGCTTTCTATAGAGTCAGAGGAGTCAGTATTCACTCTACAGCGCTCCAAAAGTTTTCTTGGATTAAGCAGAAGCAGCCCTACAGAACCTTAGAAGCTGGGAAAATCTAAATTTACTCAACAGTGCTCCAAAAGCCAGGAAAATTAATTTGAAGTGACTTCACAATTTTATAATGCTGGAATCAATCCAAACCCACTCTACGGTGCTCCAGAACCCAGGAATAGTTGATGTATGCGCTTCCACAGCTTTTTAGGGGGTCAGAGGAGTCCGGATTCACTCTACAGCGCTCCAAAAGTTTTGTGGATTAAGTAGGAGCAACCCCACAGAACCTCAAAAGCTGGGAAAATCTTAATTTTCTTAACAGTGCTTCAGAAGCCAGGAAAAATAATTTGAAGTGACTTCACTATTTTATAGCGATGGAATCAATCTAAACCCAATCCACAGCGCTCCAGAACCCAGGAAGAACTGATGTATGCGTTTCCACAGCTGGGTGTCAAAGGAGTCTGGATTCACTCTACAGCGCTCCAAAAGTTTTTTTTGGATTAAGCAGGAGCAACCCTACAGAACCTCAGAAGCTGGAAAAATCTAAATTTACTCAACAGTGCTTGAGAAGCCTGGAAAATTAATCTAAAGTGACTTCACTATTTTATATCGCTGGAATCAATCCAAACCCACTCCACAGCGCTCCGGAACCCAGAAAGAGTTGATGTATGTGCTTCCACAGTTTTATGAGGTTCAGAGGAGTTTGGATTCACTCTACAGCGCTCCAAAAGTTTTCTTGGATTAAGCAGAAGCAGCCCTACAGAACCTCAGAAGCTGGGAAAATCTAAATTTACTCAATAGTGCTCCAAAAGCCAGGAAAATTAATTTGAAGTGACTTCATTATTTTATAGTACTGGAATCAATCCAAACTCACTTCACAGCGGTCCAGAATCCAGGCAGAATTGATCCAAATACCTTCTATAACTCCATGGGAGTTGGAGCCCGAATCTACTTTATGGGATTCCAGAATCTTGCTGAACTGAGCAGAGGAAATTCACAGGTCCACAGAAGCTTGGAAAGTCCACATCTGCATCGAAAATTTACTTTACAGCGCTCGAGAAAAAGATAAATTTGTCCAAAGCGACTCCGAAAAGCCTTAGTTACAGAACTATTTATCCAAAACAGCTTTCCGACTTTTCAAAAAGGAGAGATTAACATTCATGGTTCATTCCACAGAGCCTCAGAAACTGGTAAAGTCCATATCTACTCGATAATGTTCCAGAAGCCAGCAAAATTCATTTGAGGCAACTTCACAGCATCTAAAAAAGTCAAAATCTATTTTATAGCACTGGAATCAATTCAAACTCACTCCACAGCGCTCCAGAATCCAAGAAAAATCAATGTATGACTTCCACAGCTTCCTGAGGGTCAGAGGAGCCTGAATACAGTCTACTCCAAAAACCTGGTGGATTAAGCAGATCAACTCCACAGATCCTCAGAAGCTGACAAAATCAAAATCCACTCAAAATGCTCCAGAAGCCAGAAAAATTAATTTGAAGTGACTTCACTATTTTAAAACGCATGAATCAATCTACAAACTCACTCCACAGCGGTTCAGAACCCAGAATGAATTGATCTATGTGCCTCTACAGCTTCCTAGGACTCAGAGCAGTCTGGATACACTCTACAGCACTCCAAAAGCTTTGTGGATTAAGCAAAGCAACTCTGCAGAACCTCTGAAGCTGAGAAAATCCAGTCAACAGTTCTTCACAAGCCAGGAAAATTAATTTGAAGTGACTTCATTATTTCATAACGCTGGAATCAATCCGAGACTACTCCACAGCGCTCCCGAACCCAAGAAGAATTGATGTATGCGCCTTCACAGCTTTCTGGGAGTCACAGGAGTCTCGATACACTCTACAGCACTCCATTAGTCTTGGGGATTAAGCAGAGCAACTCCGCAGAATGTCAGAAGCTGGCAAAATCTAAATCTACTCAACAGTGTTCCAAAAGCTAGGAAATTTAATTTGGAGTGACTTCACTACTTTATAACGCTGGAATCAATCCAAACCCACTCCACAGTACTCCAGAACCCAGGAAGAATTTATGTATGGCGCTTCCACAGCTTCCTGGGGGTCAAAGAAGTCCGGATTCACTCTACAACGTTCCAAAAGCTTTGTGGATTGAGCAGAACAACTTCACAGAACCCCAAAAGTCGGGAAAATCCGAATCCACTCAGCAGTTCTCCAGTGTTCTTATTCTTGAAACTGGGGAGCAGCGTTCCCAAGAGAACGAGTGTTCCGTCTTTCTCAGTGGTATGCAAATGATAATGTGAGTTACAAAGACGAAACACTCATTCTCTTGAGAACGCTGCTCCCCTGTTTCAAGAATAAGGACCCAGAAGTCAGGAAAATTAATTTGAAGTGAGTTCATTATTTCATAGCGCTGGAATCAATCCGAAACCACTCCATAGCGCTCCAGAGCCCACGAAGAATTGATGTATGCGCCTCCACAGCTTTCTGGGAGTCACAGGAGTCTCGATACACTCTACAGCACTCCATAAGCCTTGAGAATTAAGCAGAGCAACTCTGCAGAATTTCAGAAGCTGGCAAAATCTGAATCTAGTCAACAGTGTTCCAGAAGCTAGGAAATTTAATTTGAAGTGACTTCACTATTTTATAACGCTGGAATCAATCCAAACCCACTCCACAGTGCTCCAGAACCCAGGAAGAATTTATGTATGCGCTTCCACAGCTTCCTGAAGGTCAGAGGAGTCTGGATTCACTCTATAACGTTCTAAGAGTTTTGTGGATTGAGCAAAGCAACTTCACAGAACCACAGAATCCGGAAAAATCCGAATCCACTCAGCAGCGCTCCAGATCCCAGGAAAAGTTGATGTATGGGCTTCCACAGCTTTCTGGGGGTCAAAGGAGTCTGGATTCACTCTACAGCGATCCAAAAGTTTTGGGGATCAAGCAGGAGCAATCCTACACAACCTCAGAAGCTGGGAAAATTGAAATTTATTTAACAGTGCTCCAGAAGCCAGGAAAATTAATTTGAAGTGACTTCATTATTAAATAGCACTGGAATCAATCCAAACCCACTCCACAGCGCTCCAGAACCCAGGAAGAGTTGATGTATGGGCTTCCACAGCTTTCTGGGGGTCAAAGGAGTCTGGATTCACTCTACAGCACTCCAAGAGTTTTGTGGATTAAGCAGGAGTAACCCTACAGAACCTCAGAAACTGGGAAATTCTAAATTTACTCAACAGTGCTCCAAAAGCCAGGAAAATTAATTTGAAGTGATTTCACTATTTTAGAGCGCTAGAATCAATCCAAACCCACTCCACAGCGCTACAGAACCCAGGAAGAATTGATATATGCGCTTCCACAGCTTTCTGGGGGGTCAGAGGAGTAGGGATTCACCCTACAGCACTCCAAAAGTTTTGTGGATTAAGTAGGAGCAACCCTACAGAACCTCAGAAGCTGGGAAAATCTTAATTTTCTCAATAGTCCTCCAGCAGCCAGGGAAATTAATTTGATGTGACTTTACTATTTGATAGCTCTGGAATCAATCCAAACTCATTTCACAGTGCTCCAAAACCTTGTGGATCAAGCAGATCAATTCCGCAAAACCTCAGAAGCTAGCAAAAATTCGAATCCACTCAACAGTGCTCCATAAGCCAGGAAAATTAATTTTAAGTGACTTCACTATTTTATAGCGCTGGAATCAATCCAAACCGACTCCACAGCGCTCCAGAAACCAGGAAGAATTGATGTATGCGCTTCCTCAGCTTCCTGGGGGTCAGAGGAGTCTGGATTCACTCTACAACGTTCCAAAAAGTTTGTGGATTAAGCAGAGCAACTTCACAGAACCCCAGAAGCCGGAAAAATCTGAATCCACTCAGCAGTGCTCCAGAAGCCAGAAAAATTAATTCGAAGTGACTTCATTATTTCATAGCGCTGGAATCAATCCGAAACCACTCCACAGTGCTCCAGAACCTAGGAAGAGGTGCGCTTCAACAGCTTTCTGGGGGTCAGAGGAGTCTAGATTCACTTTACAACGATCCAAAAGTTTTGTGGATTAAGGAGAAGCAACCCTACAGAACCTCAGATGCTGGGAAAATCTAAATTCACTCAACAGTGCTTCAGAAGCGAGGAAGATTAATTCGAAGTAACTTCACTATTTTATAGCGCTGGAATCAATCCAAACCCACTCCACAGCGCTCCAGAACCCAAAAACAGTTGATGTATGCGCTTTCACAGCTCTATGGGGGTCAGGGGTGTCTGGATTCATTCAACAGCGGTCCAAAAGTTTTGTGGATTAAGCAGGAGCAATCCTACAGAACCTTAGAAGCTGAGATATTCTAAATTTACTCAACAGTGCTCCAGAAGCCAGGAAAATTAATTTGAAGTGACTTCACTACTGTATAGCGCTGAAATCAATCCAAAACCACTCCACAGCGCTCCAGAACGCAAAAAGAATTGATGCTTGTGTTTCCACAGCTTCCTGGGGGTCAGAGGAGTCTGAAGACACTCTATGGCGCTCGAAAAGCCTTGTGGATTAAGCAGATCAACTCCACAGAACCTCAGAAGCTGGGAAAATCCAAATCCACTCCAAGTCGGGAAAATAAATTCAAAGTGACTTCACAGTGATCCAAAGCCACCGTACAGAGCCTCAGAAACAACTAGAGTTCAAATTAAACGGTTTCGCCAAGGTACAAGAAAAACTCGAACCATTAATTACTGAGAGTCAAGTTTTTCAAAAATTAACAACCCTGTATTCAATATCTCCTTCCCAAATTCAAGGCAATGCAACCAAGATAATAACGGCAATTTCTGTGTCCTTTCCTACATTCATAGCACTTATTACAAATATTTCCGTATATTTTTGCCCAGCTTGTATGATCTTCCATTTTCATTAAAGGACGTAAAACTGTGAATAAAATCTTTCCCTTTCAATCACATTTTGTAGGTGGTGATGAATTTTTGAACTTCTTCCTGGCTGGTGCAGTAGAATTACCAACATACCTTTTCCTATGGCCGGCGATGGAAAAATTAGGCAGAAGATGGACACTTTGTATCAGTATGGTGATTGGCGGATCTTCATGTTTGGCTACATTTTGGGTCCAAGATGGTAAGAAACTTTAACAAAAACAAGTCCATTATCGAGTCTTTTAACAGTAGTTCTTCTCAACTCTATAAAAATTTATTGACCGTAAAATAATCGGTCATATATTAGGAATTAGGAATATTGATTCTGTTGTAAACGATCCTTTTTGAAACTTTTTGTGTCGTTACGAGCTTTCGTGAAATTTTATTGTCTATTAGATTTTATTTGCGCTCATTTCAAGTGGAATTATTTGTTTGATTTTATTGGGTCTAAGCCTCTGTTTACCCATATTCACTATATTTATCAAAATAATAAATCTATTTGATATATAAGAACGGTTTTTGATAATACATTAGCTTTTGCCTTCCAATAATGATGCGTGTTTTAATTAATTTCGAAATGTGGGCGGGTTTTGTTTTACTAATAGGTAAACAATGTTGGTAGTCGAGCATTAAATTTTGTGTGTGTATATGTTCAGAACAGATTAATAAATCATTTTATTCGCGAATGTACATTTCTGTGTTATAGAAGTAATAATTAAATGCAAATCATAAACTAAACAGTTATGTAAAATATTTAGGACCTAGTTAATAATTGTCGATGCTTTTAGCGCCCTGATATATTAATGACTATTATATGTAGCGGAAGGCAGGTAGTGAAACTCCAATTCAATTTTCCAACGTTTCGTTGTTTATTACAACTTTATCAAGGGTCTGTGAATGGAGAAAAAACATTAAATAAGTTAAATGAAGTTACACAACATAAAAATAAATAGAAATAAAATGAATACAATAAAAAATCGAATCAAGAGCAACATCAATTACATCAAGATAGTCGATCAAAATTAACGTAAAATTACAGTACAGAGAATACTTGAGAACCGAAGCAATAGGTGTCTATGCGTTGTTAATTTATTCAAATACAATGGTATGCGATTTAGACCCATAGAAACCATATGAATTATTATCAAGAACCACGATTTTAATTAATATAATTCTTTTTTCTCACTTACCAATCTTAAAGAGTTAAAGAGATGTTGAAGTAGCCATTATAGAACATGAAATGTTTTAGTGAATTTTAATATGGAACACCTATGATAACATAACATTACATACAAAGTCAATATATAAAATATAGGATATCAACTGTATAAATCAATAACCTGCACTGAAGGTCAGAACCGATATGAATTTATAGAGAGATATTGTCAACTACTTAAGTAAATACCACTCTGTACACCTATTTTACTAAAGTGTGTCGATGAGTCAGCATTTATTTGGAATAAATACCGCGCCAAAATCCATTACCGGCAGACTAAGGCTAGTGCAAAATACCTCAAATGGGTAAAGCCCCTCTAGCTAAGCCTCCTCCCAGTGCAAACTACCTTTAATGGAAAACGCCCTTCTGGGAGTATTTAACGCAGCAGACTAGGTCCAGGTGCAAACTACCTTTAATGGGAAACGCCCTTCTGGGCCTGTCTCAAACCTAGCTTCAGTCTTCAATCACGCTAAGTGTACAGAGGGTACATAATACAGAATGGCCTATAAGTAGTACGTCCCTCCGTAGAAGAGACGTCATGATACCATTTCTAGGGTAATACTATTATTATTCAATACACATCTTATTATACCTATACCAAGCGACTTTCTCTCTACCTGAACCCCACCTACGCCGCCAAGTCCCGCTCCTGTTGTGACGTCCCAGGACGAAACGTATAGGGGTTGTGACAATATTGTCTCGTGCATTTAACTCCCCTATCACTTATTTAACACTATCTTTGTATTTGTTCAAGATGCCGCTATAACAAGAGCTTGAATTATTAGTATCAGTCCTAAAATTAATTAAGTCATTAACATTGATATGGATCATTTCACTGATATTCCTTTTTATGAAATTGGAATCCTTATCGAAAATTGTTGGATGAGAGAAGTCAAACTCATGGCTGGTAGTGTGATGATGAAGACTAAGGGCTGTTGAGTCCATTCTATCAGGTCTATCACAATCATATCTGTGTTGTTTCAGTCGTTCCCTAAGCAATTGTCTGGTTTGAACTTTGTAAAACTTGTGATGACAATCTTTACATGGGATACCATAGATGACATCAGATTCGTAATCAACAGGAAGTTTATTCTTTAATTTTGTGAACAGTTGATTAACTGTCTTCTTATTGTGTAATTATGAACTTCTTCTAGCACTGAATCTCCAAGTACCCTGACTTACCCTGTTGATGAAATTTCACCACAACAGGATTCTAGTCGAGCAAACATCAAATGCTGGAATTGTCAAAGAAGTGGTCATTTAAATCGCAATTGCACAGAACCTCGAAGGACACATTGCTATCGATGTGGTAACCCTGGTGTGACAGTCAGGAACTGCACTAAGTGTTCGGGAAACGAGCCCCGGAGGAATCGTTAGGTCGTGCTATATCCTTCAATGCTTTTAGTATAACGACTAATCGTTCCGATTTTCCAAATAAAATTATTCTGGACTACATTGTTTCGCATGCTCATGGAGATCAACGTCCTTACCTTAGAGTTCTAATTATGGGATTTTCCTTGGTTAGATTATTAGACTCTGGTGCTAGTAGAACTCTTGTCGGATTTTCTGGTTACGAAGTTCTTTCAAGCCTTAGTTTCAAGCTCATTAAACAACATAATCCGTGTACTGTAGCTAATGGCCAAGTATGTGATACTATTGGTTATATTCAGGTTCCCATAACTTTAATTGACAAAACAAAAATTATTGATGTTTTAGTACTTCCTGAACTTTCCCACAAGCTAATATTGGGTATAGATTTTTGGAAATCAATGGAAATCATCCCTGATATGATGTAACAGGCCAAAATTGCTCAACTGATTCTTACCTACTTTCCGTTTTCTATTCAAAATTCCCTTAAGTTTGTCAACATTTTCTCTCTATAAAATTTCAACAACAATCTCAACGGTTGTACAATCCTGTAAATTTCCTAATTTTCAATAGTCAAATTCTATTTGCTGTAATGAATTTTCCTCGTTTTTAATCCATATTTTAATTCAATTTCAAAATCCAAACAAATCAATATTTTGATTCAAACTTTTCATACTGATACGAGTCAAAATGTTTGGCATTTTTCTGAAGCCCAATAACTGGCACAAGTTTTTAACGTTCAAGCTATCGAACACTTGAATCCTTCTGAGAGACACACTTTAGACGCCTTGGTCAATGACAAGATTTCTCAAATAGATTCTGGCTTGGGATACTGTAAAGTCACCGAACACGAGATCATTCTTAAACCTGGCACAAGACCAATCAAACAGAGGTATTACCCCGTTTCCCGATATAAACAACAAATTATAGATGATAAAGTTGCGACTTGGTGTCATTGAGCGATCTAATAGCCCTTGGTCAAGCCCTGTGTGCTTAGTAAGGAAAAAGGATGGAAAGTTCAGATTCTGCATTGATTTTGGTAAACTCATTCTTCAAACGAAAAAAGATGCCTATCCAATTTCTTACATATCTTCAATTTTGGACAATTTACGTAGCACTCGATACATCAGCTCGATTGATATTAAATCAGCTTTCTGGCAAGTCCCTTTAGCCAAAATTTCTCGTGAGTATACAGCTTTCACTGTCCCTGGAAGAGGTTTATTCCAGTTGAGGAGGATGCCTTTTGGTTTATCTAACGCCCCTGCAACCTGGCAACGTATAGTTGACACTATTTTAGGCCCTGAACTCGAGCCGAATGTTATGGTATATCTGGATGATATCGTGATCCTTTCCAACTCCTTTTCGGATCATCTTAAACTCTTAGGGATTCTCTTTGATAGACTATGCAAGGCTGGTCTCGTCGTTTCTATCGGAAAATGTAATTCTGCCAACCAGAATTGAAATGTTAAGGTTATTTGGTTGATCGTCAGGTTTTTCGTCCTGATCCCGAAAAAGTAGAGGCCATCGTCAATCTTCCTCCGCGTCAAAACATTAATGAAGTTTGTCGTTTTATAGGAACCGCATCCTGATATCGTCGTTTTGTTCCTGATTTTTTCTCTCTTTTGTCACCTTTTCTGAATCTTATTAAAAAGAACGCCAAGTGAAACTGGACCACAAAATGTCAAAACTCTTTCACTGCCTTAAAGGAATGTTTAGTCACAGCCCTTGTTTTGACAGCTCCCGATTTTGAAAAGCCATTTTATCTGCACACCGATGTATCATCTTTCGGACTTGGAGCCGTCCTTTCTCAGAAATTTGGCGAAGATGAAAAGGTCATCTGTTATCTTTCCAGGTCTCTTTCCAGACAGGAAATGAAACTTTCTGTTACTGAGAAAGAATGCTTAGCAGTAATTTGAAGCGTTGAGAAACTTCGTCATTATTTAGACCATGTCCACTTCACTGTCATAACTGACCATGCCTCTCTCTTATGGTTACATAGGTTAAAGGATCCTCAAGGTCGTTTGGGTCGTTGGCAACTCCGTTTGAAACAATTTGATTATGACCTAATCCATCGCAAAGGCAAAGATCATTTTATTCCTGATTTTCTGTCCAGATCAGTCCCCAACCTGATTTCAATTCCAACACTACTGATAAATGGTATCTATCTATGCTCCAACGAATCGAGAAAAATCCTCTGAAATTTCCTTTGTGGTGTGTGCAAGGTGGCATCCTCTATAAATTCCTCAAGACTCCTTTCTCTGAACTTACTTCTCCATCTGAAGAATGGAAAGTGGTAGTTCCAAAGGATAAAATGCCCGAAATTCTAAATCGATGTCATGACACTCCAACCTCTGGTTATGTGGGTGTCTTTAAGACCTTTAGCAAAATCTGTCAAAATTAGTTTTGACCCAAGATGAAGGCCGACATAGTTCGCTACATCAAATCTTGTCGTCATTGCGCTCAGAGTAAGCTTGAACACGTGAAACCTGCAGGATTAATGGGAGAAAAACCGGTCATCACTGAACCATTTCAGTCAACTAGCCTCGATTATATAGGACCCTTACCTCGTTCTTAAAAAGGGACAGTTATATTCTTGTCATCTCAGACTATTTCAGTAAGTCAGTTTTCCAGTATCCATGTCGTGCCGCTAAGGCCAAATCTCTAGTTGAACCTGTAGAGAATTTCTTTTTACTTTTTGGTGCCGCCAAATTTTTGACCTGTGACAATGATATTCAGATGAAGTCGAAAGAGTTTCAGGCCTTGTGCCAACGTTATAGGACCCACATTTTCTATACAGCCAACTACAATCCCCGTGCAAATCCCACAGAACGTCATAATCGTGTCATTAAGACCATATTACGTACCTATGTGCGTCAAGAAGATCACAGATCCTGGGACGAACATCTCCAAGAGATTGGTTGCGCTATTCGTACCTCACCGAGCGAAGTTACTGGGTAGTCCATATTTTGTTTTGTTTGGGAGAGAACATCATTTGTATGGCAACGACCATTCCATTAAACTTCCACATACTCATCTGAAAACGCGACAGGAAGGTTTTGTAAAATAGGGAACTTGCAAGTGAACTAAAATTTTCCAAATTTGTTTTAAATCGATAGTTTATGCTGCACAATATTCATATGACCAGTTTTTATTTAACTGATACCGCCCTTGTTACACACAAAAATTATATTAAATTTGTAATAAAAATTTTCCCGCCGAAACAATGTTCTATGATGGATACCTGTTTTGACGTCACAGTTCTGTAAACAAACCCGTCAATAGGGAAATCTGTGATAGGAAAATTGCACGTTAAAAAAATACAAAAGCAGTCCTTCACAATATTCTTCATCCATTGCGACAATTTTCATAAAAATCAAACTTTAACACACTTGAATAACACAAAAATAGCACTGCGTCAGCAGGAGTTCGTTTGCTGCGTATTTGATGTTTACAAAATCTCAACGCCACAAGCGCTGTCAAATTGGGATTTCGTGTTTTCGCGCCAAAGTATTTGATTTGAATTTCAATAATTTTTTTTTCGTACCTACAACATATAGATTAAAGTGGAAAAAAAGAAAACTATGTAATAACTGATCACTAGAAGTATCTAAAAAAAAATAATTTGAGAAATATGAAAATTCCCTATTGTACAAGCAAATCGAAAGCAAAATTAAATCCGCAAGAACCCAGAATGCTAATAGGTACAATCTTCGTCGGCGTCCTGTAAATTTTATTCTAGGTGATAAAGTTTGGCGAAAGAACAAAATCCTTTCTGATGCTGCTAATTACATTACTGCTAAGTTGGCACCACAGTATGTTGGTCCGTTTTCTATAAAGCGTAAAGGTGGATCTTGGTCGTATGAACTACAGGACGATCATGGTAATTCGAAGGGTGTCTGGTATGTACAGGAGCTCAAACCATTCCTTGATCCAACTACCAATCAGTCAGATACTGAGTAATCAACTCATATCTTTTCCGTTTCCCTTACCTTTTCTTTATGTCATTGTCATTTATGCCAGACCAAGGGTTAACTTTCGATGCTAATCAACAACATTCAAATCCCTTGCTATGGAACTCTCGGCAAGCCATACTGTCTGTAGCCTTAACCAGTAACATCTCACTGGCAATTTTAGCATCACCCGAACATGTCATTTAGGTCATTGAGAAATAGGTTTGTGGTTGTTCTACCATTTCTTGCAAATGGAATTATCTTGCTGTTTTCTTTATTGCTTGGCGAACAAACCTATGTCCATCATAGTATTATTTTATTCCTAATTCTTTTGTTTTTTCTCTAATTCCCTTACATCCACTTGATTGTTTTGTTGGTTGAGCGGTTACAACTCCTTTTCTTTCCTTTACTTCTTCTACTTTTTTTTCCTTTACGACTTTGCTTATTTACCTTTAGCGTCATTGACTAGTTATCTTACGTTTTATTTTTGTGTTGTATCTTGATAGTCATTTTGATTTCATTTAGGGTTGAATTATAAATACATATATTTTACATTCTTTATATTACCTTAGTTCTCGAGTTTGCTTAGATTATCGTCGGAAAAGTTTCTTTCTAACTTTCCCTCCTATCGTCTATCGTAGGAGAGGGGGAGTTGTAGCGAGCCAAAATTGCCTAACTAATTCATACTTATTTCAGTTTTTCCATTTAAGATTTCTTCAATTTTGTTTACCTTTTTTCTCTATAAAATTTCAACAATAATTACAGCAATTACAGATCCTGTAAATTTTCTAATTTTCAATATTTAAATTATATTTACATTTGTTACTAGTTCTTGTGAAGACTGATGATTTTCCTGGCTTTTGATCAATATTTTAATTCCAATTTAACATTCAATTCGCATGTAAACAAATCAATTATAGGTTATGTTTTCCCAACCGTATGATCCGTTTTCAAAGTGTACCCTACGCTGTTCGTACTTTCTTACTCTGTTCGTGCTGAACTCAGTACCAGTTTTAGTTGAACCCGGTTCAGTCATTGGTTCCATAATCTTCGATATGTGCTCTGCGCTATCCTTGCTTTCTATTTTATAATGACACCTGACGCTTGAGTCATGTCACTCTTGACTCTTGATTTGCATCTCAGCTGACTTTTGGAGTGTCATTAATTTTTGTCAACTGTCTTTCGATTAGTAATGTTTTTGGGATCGTCGATTCCTGTTAATCCCTTTAGTTTTGCAGCACGGATCATTTACTCCAGGTCCTATTCTTCAAATTATGAATTTTCTATTAGATAATTACTTGTTGTTATTATCATTAGTCGTCAGCTGTTGTAATTTTTCTTTGATTATGTTGTTGTGTGCAATTTTTGTTGCGTGGAAATACTATCGAATCGATAGTATCGATTAATTTTCGACGTATGTCATAATTCTGCCACTTGTCCATCCTTCAAAATCTAGGATAGACATTAAGGGGGTTTTCAAGCGATTGACCAGTCGGTAACTTTGACTGATGAGCAACGCATTGTACGTTATTCAAAACCAATTGGTTGACAAATGAGGTTTACTTAATTGTTTATCTGTCAAGGTAACCGACCGGTCAAACGCTTGAAATCGTCTTTAATGATTTGTGGGAAAATCTCTCCTTCATATTTTGGTTGCTTCAGAGAAAAGGTCTCTCTGGAAGAATTTAATTTTTTTTTTTTCGCCCTAAGAGGGATTTTGGGACCTAATTTTCTCATTGATTGAATTTATAGCGCATTGAGTTTTCTTACGTTATGTTTAATTTTCGTAAGGTGCTATGATTTTCGCCGATGTTATCGGATTTGAAAACAACCATTTCGGTAAGTTTTGCTTGCACGTTTTTTTTTTCCCCACAAGATTCTTTCTATTTGCTCATTAGTGAAAAGCTGCCCTAGAAACACTATATTCTATCCAGGACCTCGAATCCTGACATATCCAACGGATAGGAGTATTTTTGTGGCAAATTAAACCCTACTTCCAACATGTAATAACCTCAAATTTTCTTTGCAAACTCGAGGCACATTTTCTTTACTTACAATTAAAGCTTTATCTGATTTCATCTAATTTGATTAATTATTATCATAAATACATTATTATTCAATTTTTCTATTAAAATAATTTTCAAGAGCTATAGTTTTTTTTTTATCAAGTAAATTTGCTATTTTAGACTAATTAAGTTACATTTTAATTTCATTTTCTAATTCTGTCTATCTATAAAGTGGTTCGCTACAGCTATGGTTGCATTACAAATACAGTGTGTTATACCAGTTTTTCTCTTAGGGTTTTTCACCGAGGTTTTTATTCACGGTTATATTGTGACACAACAATACGTTCAATCGTAACCGAGATTGAACTATAAGGCTGTTGCCATCAGAGCCTACGCCTTTTATTTGGACGTTTCCCTGTCTGGAATTTGAACCTTAAACACATTGCGTGCCGCGTCGCTCATATGTGCGAGACATCAACATTTCACCGAGGTCTTCGTCGCTCATTTCTGAGAGACACACATCTCTCACTTTCTGGCCATGTATATCAAATATGATACCTGCTACCGTGTATTTTAAATGGAGAATCCGAAGCTTGGTCTCTGGAGAAAATAATAGGAGTCTTGGTTTGAGCAAAATTGGAAAAATAAATTCACTACAACAAAATTTTTGAAAAATATTGACTTTGCGTATTGAAAACATAAAATTTTATTCTGAAATAGCTTATTCTAGAAACAAAATGAGAATATCTTTCTTGCCGGCAAAAGCAAAAAACAAAGAAACGTTGATCATATTTATGAGTAAATACATACAAATATTGCAAAAAAGTGGTTTGGCCCCTGGGGGTATTTTCCCGATAGCAGCGTGGCACGCAATGTGTTAAGATTGGTTTGACCATCTTAACCACAACCAGTAGCCAGGACTAATCTGGTTAATTGTACCTACTGATACCGCCTGGAACATTTTGGTATCGTAGTAGCCTTAGTTATACTATCTTTATTTTATTGTTAATTTACATTTTGTCCCTATTTTGTACGCCAAAGTGATCACTAAGGTATTTCAGGGTTGTTGCTCCATGATAAAATCTGTTTTTTTTTTTAAAGATAAAAGTCAAAATGACATTATGTTGGCAATGCAATGTAAAATTGTCAATGCTTTCAAATTTTTTATGTAGAAAAGGCTTGTGTTGCCAACATAGTTACTAAATTTTTGACTTGGGGAATTATCAATAGTAATATAACTAGTGCAATGGAAATTATTGATAATTTTTGGGAAATTTGCCCGAATGCATTTTTAGTTGAAAAAGAGCACGAGTGCACGTAGTGCACGAGTGCCTTTTTCAGTTAAAAACGCATGAGTGCAAATTTGTCGAAAATTATAAATATATTTCCATTGCACGAGTTGTATTTAATGAGAGAATTTCATAAATCAAAAATTTAAATTTTTTGTCAAAAAATGTCAAAACACCAGTTTTCGCACCAGTTAGTATGCAATTATCTGATAATTTGCACTAGTGCTGACCTGAGATAGGGCCTGTTTAGTGGAGTCATTTTTTTTGTCTGGCATTTTGAGGGATGAATGTGACTAGTTAGCTGATGAGAATATAAGTGGTTTTAATGCTAGCCTCCTGTTCGAAATGTCCACAGAATGTTTCGCCAGAAAACTCGACTTCGAACTAGGATTACCGTCTGGCGATTTTTCAGCGATATTTTCACAACAAAACCTTCCATTCTCTCGATTACCAGACAAAAAGTAAACGCGGAAGGTTCTTTTCTTTTCTGTTGGAAGTTGACACTCATCCCCACTTTTTCAGCTATTGAAAAGCATCTGGTATTTTTTATGGGTGAATTATTTATCAATGTCAATCTTTTATTTAGAAGCCAAAAAATTTGAGATCATTAAAAAAAAATTCTTCCTGTTAATCAATTTTTTTCTTCTACAAATTTTCGAACGGGTGGCAGGCATTAAAATCACCCATATTCTCATCAGCTAACTAGTCATATTCAGCCCTCAAAATGCCAGACAAAAAAAAATGACTCCACTAAACAGCCACTATCTCACAGTCTATTATAGAAACCTATGATGGTGTCAGTTGTCTAAGTGCTGAAAGTGTCCAAGAATAGGAAGGAATAACATAAACAGTGGAGAGTATTCGCAGTATCGCTGAAGAAGGTTAAAACATTCATACCCAATATGTCTCGAACTTCAGTCCCAACAGAAACCCTACGTCTAGGTCAAAATTTAATGAAAATAGTTTGTCATCATTATCACTAGAGGGTAATTTATCCAGTAACTGGGTAAGTTGGCTGCAACATTTTAAGATTTATATAAGAACAAGTGGTATAGAAAACGAAGATGATAGCAGAAAGGTTGCTATATTTTTGCACTACATTGGACCTGAGGCTCTCTCTATTTTTAATTCTTTCAATCTAAATATGGACACATGTGCATATAAGGATTTAGTTGATCGGTTTGGAGCACATTGCAAACCAAAAACAAACCTAACAGTTGAAAGACACAATTTTTTAACAAGACGTCAGAAGCCTGATGAGTCAATGGACGAATTTGTGATAGCACTCAAAAACCTGAGCTTCAAATGTGAACTAGATAAACTGCGAGAAAGCCTTGTCAGGGATATGTTTGTTGTTGGTTTAGGTGCCAATAATCGAATAATAAAGGAAAGACTTCTACAAGAGGATAATCTAGATTTAGACAGGGCCATTAAAATTGCCAAAAGCCTTGAAATCACTGATATTCAAGCCCAACAATAAGAAAAGGATTCAGAAGTCATTGTCTACAAAATTCACAAACAGAAAGGTCCTGGTCAGTCTTCAACGAGTCAACAAAGAAATACGTCTGGATTACATCAAAGTCCAGGACATGGATATGGTCAAAATCATAATGAAGAGTCGTTCCAAAACCAATGGGTCAGAGGTAACAATTACTCATCACAGTCATCACAACAGGTGAGTCAAAGTTCATGTAAAAAGTGTGGCCAAATTCACAGACGTAAATGTCCAGCACAAGATGCTATATGCAATAATTGTCAGCGTAACAAGCATTTTCCCACGTATTGTTCAATAAAAATATAAGATATGTTGATGTAGAAAATGTTAACAATCAAAACCATGGCCAAGACAATAATAATGATATGTTTGTGGTAAGAGTAATAAATAAAGATAGTCAGTGTCAAAATTCTGAGAAAGCATGGATGTTAGATTTAAAAATTAATAATTCACTTTTAAAATGTTATTTAGATACAGGTGCAGAAGCCAATGTAATGTCTCTTGAAAAATTTAAAAAATTAAATATTAATGAAAATATTGTTCCTACCAATGTAAAGCTAACGTCATTTTCAGCCAATGCAATACCAATTTTGGGTAAATGCAATATTAATTGTATTATTAATGGTAAGCATATCAAAGTCGAGTTTGTCATAGCAGAGATGGAGTGTCAGACAATAATAGGCCTTCCCACATGTCAGGAATTAGATCTTGTCAAAAGAGTTTTTTCTATAAATCATACCAATATACTTGATGATTATTCCGATTTCTTCAATGGATTAGGTTGTTTGCCTATTGAATGTCACATAACTGTCGATCCTAATATAAGTCCTGTAGTAGATGCGCCACGAAAAATTCCTTTTTCTTTGAATAATAGATTGAAAAGTGAGTTAAACAGAATGATTTCCCTGAATGTAATCAGTAAAGTCGATGAGCCTAGTGAATAGGTGAATTCACTAGTTGTAGTGGAGAAGAAAAATAAGTCTTTAAGAGTCTGTCTTGATCCAAGAAATTTGAATAGAGCCATAAAAAGATGTCATTACCCGTTGCCAACAATAGAAAATGTTCGTTAAAAGTTAGCCGGTGCTAAATATACACTTGATGCTCAATCTGGTTTTTGGCAAATAAAACTTTATGGATCTAGTAGTAACCTTTGTGTGTTTGGATTACCCTTTGGCAGATTCAAATTTTTACGCCTTCGTTATGGAGTTTCTTGCGCCCCGGAAATTTTTCATAAAATAATGTCTAATTTTTTTTTGTGGTATTCCAGGAGTTCTGATTTACATGGATGATATTTTAGTCTATAGTGATACTATCAGTGGTCATAATGATATTTTAAAGAAAGTCTTCGAAAAGGCTAGAGAAGTCAATTTAAAATTCAATGTGGAAAAATGTCATTTCTTATTAAAGGAAGTTCAGTATTTGGGCCATATTTTTAGTTCTTTAGGTATGTGTCCTGATCCTAAAAAAATCAGTGCTATTTGTCATTTAGAAAGTACTAAAAATGTGTCAGAGTTGAAACGGTTTTTAGGTATGGTGAATTATCTTGGTTCATATATTCAAAATTTAGCAAATAAAACTAATAATTTGCGACTTCTTCTTAAGAAAAACACTTCAGTTTACTGGGATACTGTGCATCAGACTGAATTTGATTTTCTCAAGAGAATTATTAGTCAAAAACCTGTCTTAACCTATTTTAATCCAAGTATTGGATAGTCGATAGTTCGAAATTTGCAGTAGGAGCCGTCACTTTACATAATAAAGGCCCATTGCTTATTCGTCAAGCCAATCCAGATATGCTCAAATAGAAAAGGAGTTATATGCAATTCAGTTTGGTTGTACAAAATTTCGCCAGTATATTTATGGACGCACAGTTAATGTTGAAACAGATCATAAACCATTAGTCACATTATTCAAAAAACCTCTTTCAGAAGTCCCCACTCGTCTTCAAAGAATGATGCTGAATTTACAGCAGTATGATCTCAATGGAGCTTTTGTTCCAGGAAAACTTCTATACATTGCCGATACTTTAAGTAGAGCCCCTGTAGAGCCACCAGATGTAGATGATTCTATGGTAGAGGAGCTACGTATTTACATGAACTTATCAGTGAGTAATTTGGCCGTTTCTCCCGAGAAATTACAACAAATAAAAGTCGCAACTTGTGCAGATTCAGAATTGCAAACCATTATACAGTATTGTCAGGATTCCTGGCCAATTTCGAAAAACAATGTTGAATCTTCGGTTAAGCCCTATTTTAACTATAGGCATGAGTTACATACAATTGATGGTTTAGTTTAAAAAAAAATATATTCTTGTCATTCCTACAGAAATGCGTAGCCAAATTTTAGACATAATCCATGAGGGACATTTAGGAATAGATAGGTGTTTAAAACAGGCACGTGTAGTTGTGTTTTGGCCTAATATCACAGTTGATATTAAGAATAGAGTCGAACAGTGCACATCATGCTTAAAGTTTCGTAATTCCAATCCATCAGAGCCTCTGCTACCACATCAGCCTGCAACTTTGCCATGGCAAAAGGTCGGAATAGATTTCTTCTTTTATAATAAAGTCACGTATCTCTTAGTTGTTGATTATTTTTCTAACTATTTTGAAGTAACATCGGTTAGTTCTATCAATGCCAGTCAAGTAATTACATGTCTGAAGTCAATATTTGCTCGTCATGGCATCCCATCCATAATAGTATCTGATAATGGTCCTCCATTTAACTCGCACGAATTCAAGAACTTTGTCCAGTCATGGGATATAATTCACCATACGTCTAGTCCTAATTATCCCAAAAGTAATGGTTTAGTGGAAAGAACTGTTGCTACTGTGAAGAGTTTGTTCAACAAATGTCGTGAGTCAAATACTGATCCATATATTGCTCTACTCCAGTACAGAAACACGGCTCAAGCTAGTGGATATTCTCCTGCTCAGCTTTTGATGTCGCGTTATTTGAGAATGAAGTTACCAGTAACAGAAAGCGTTCTTAAGCCAAAAGTTATTGATTATGTTCATTACAATAATTTTGTTAGAGAGAAGGTGAATAGGATGAAAAATTATCATGATCAACATGCCAGAAATTTGTCAGATATAAATGTAGGAGACAATGACATGTATAAAAAGACTGCCAACTCATCTTGGGAACCTGCTTTGGTCACTGAAAAAGGTCCAATGCCAAGGTCTTTTGTAGTTCGCACCCCGGATGGTGTAGATTACCGAAGAAATAGGCATCATTTATTAATAAAAAAATTTGAACCCAATACATCCGCTTCTTCTACGACAATTGAAGATCAGCCTAGATCCAGTAAAAGTACTTTATCACACTCGCCGAATTTAAATTGCTCTATTGCTGACACGCCATCTCAAAAAGCACAGACGACTAGAGTGTTTACTCGTAGTGGCAGGCTAGCATTGGCGTATCCAGGATTTTGGTTTAGGGGGGGCTCTGTTCACAAAAAGTGTTGACCAAAAAAAAAAAACTGTCAAAAACGAAATAAACATGGCTGCTGCAGATTAAACAAACGTAAGTTTACCATGCATCCTTATGGAAATTTGAAGTATTCCAATATAATTGGTTAATTTTATGTATTAAAATGCCCGCATTTTGCTGTGTGGTAAATTTTAGCAGTACTGCTAGTTGCTCGGCAACCCTCAGAGTTCTTGGATTGTAATTGAATATAATGATCGCTTATTCTATAAATTTATACGTCTGCTATAACAAAAAATTACCAGGAAAAAGTTTAAAACGCTTTTCAAATAGAACTAAATAGCAAGAAGTATATGAGCAACCCACTTGTTTCTCCTGCAGCGGCCATATTAAAATCGATTTGTTGGACTGCCCTATAGTCCATTTTCATTTGCCTCTTATTGGCTAAAGCCGATATATTCATGCGCTTGTTGTCACATTAGAAATGTAGAAATGCCGGAATATTTTAGGACCATTTCACTAGGTAGCAAAAATTCACCGATTATAGCTTTCCTTTCTTTTTTTATGACGTAGTAAAGGACAAAAATAGGTTATAGGTTGTCACTAGTTTTATGTCAGCCATGTTTGGGAATGGTTTACTAATGACAAATTTGACATCCTCGCCATGTTTGAGAAAGTGACGTCCCTTTCCTATCCCGCGTTTTCACAGCGGTTTAAAAATTCGATTTCCAAATCAGTATACTGATGTTATCAAAATGACGAACAGATTAATTGAAAAATTTGGAAGTTGCCTATTTTTGTCAGAATTCATCTGTAACATACCCAAATGTTAGGCGCCTGCCTATTCTTTTTTACGGGGCGACAAAAATGTTCGCATCGGGCCACTTCTTTATTATTATGAGGAAGGAAGTATTTCGGACATTCAAGATGATTAAGATGAAGCACTGATTCCCTTGCTGCATTAGGCGTCATAGAAAAACCTTATTATAGAAAGAAAGAAATTTTATTTCTATTTTTGTGTCACATAAAATACACTGAAAAAAAAAAAGTCTAGGCTTGCCTTGGGGGGGGGGGGCTGCAGCCCGGCAGCCCCCCCACCCTGGATACGCCTATGCAGGCTAGTGAAAAAACCGCGTAGGTTTGATACTGACGATAGTTAAAATTTGTCATTAAATCATTTATAAAATTATTTCTTCTCTTATAAAAAAAGGAACATGTTGCATAACTCCATGGTACTGTACCAACTAGTATTAGCAGAACATTGCCTTGACTATAAAATGTTACCTGTCTGTCAGGAGTTTAATAATGGTGACAGTAGTCAGACATATTCTCATAGTTATAGAAACGTTTTAACACATTTTAAGTTTTAGTTAAGTTAATAAAGCAAGTCCTGTTTAACTAAACCTATAATTATTATTATCTCTTCATCTTGAAGACACAAACACAACAAGGGTGTAATTCAGTACTTGTACCAAGGTGACAAGTGAAACAAAACGGCAGTTATTATTAAGGTTAATTTAGCTAGACATAACCTGGTTCAGGTGGTTGCTTATTTATGCCAACTCACTTGTAGTTCTCATTACAACAGTGTACAACTAATTGTTTATTTAATTTTATTTTTAATTTAATCTTATTTCTCTACACTTTATATTTTCAACTTTCAAATTTTTTTTTTATTATTCATTTCGTTATTGAGTTTCATGACTATAGCAATTATTTCAATAGTATAGCATTTCTGTATTTGTTAGTTGACACTCCGTTACAAGGTCATTTTATTAATTAAATTAATGACAGTTCAGTGATTGTACTTTTTTTAAATAGTAAATATAGTCTTCCACTGTTTGGTAATATTGCTAATTTACTTGTAATTGATTTTTCTTTTTCTTTATTATTATAAGAATTGTAAGGACCTGGAGCCAGATAACATCCTAGAGAGTCCGACTCCTCTGTCCAGAGTCGGTGGCGCTCAAAATTAAAACCCACCCCTACTCTCCGAATTGTTTAATTCTGAGTTAGGGCATAATCTGCGTGCACCTCGACCTTCAGTCCTTCAATCTCAAGTTCTTCATTAATGTTCTGACCTTCAGTGCAGGTTATTGATTTATAAAGGTGACATCCTATATTTTGTATATTGACTTTGTATGTGATGTTATTATCATAGGTGTTCCATATTACAATTCACTAATGCATTTTATGTTCTATAATGGCTTCTTTAACATCCCTTTAACTCTTCAAGATTGGTAAGTGAAAAAAAAGAATTATATTAATTAAAATCGTGGTTCTTGATAATAATTCATATAATTTCTATGGGTTAAAATCGCATACCATTTTACTTGAATAAATTAACAACGCATAGACACCTATTGCTTCGGTTCTCATGTATTCTCTGTACTGTAATTTTATGTTAATTTTGTTCGACTATCTTAATATAATTGATGTTGCTCTTGATTCAATGATTTTTTATTGTATTTTTATTTTATTTCTATTTATTTTTTTGTTGTGTAATTTCATTTAACTTATTTAATGTTTTTATCTTTGTGTTTTTTCTCCATTTACAGACCCTTAATAAAGTTGTAATAAACAACGAAACGTTGGGAAATTGAATTGGAGTTTCACTACCTGCCTTGGCCTATCTCCCGCTATATATAATCGTCACTAGTTAATAATGTTCATTTTCCACAATGAAAACTAGTGCGCGGTATTATAAGTCATTATACATTCGAATCATAGTTATTACAGGACAGTTGTCAAAAAATCTAGATTTGTTTGCATAGCTAGGAAACGATGTCGATATCAAAAGCTTTCAGAGCAAAATCTAGAATTACCGACAGTAAGGAGAAATATATAGATGGATCGAAGCATTTTCCATTTGGATATTTGTTTTTGTACGATTCCCGCAAACATGGTTTCTTTAAGAAAAAGGAGAAGGTCGTATTCCAGAATCAGATCCAGATTTATTACAATTCTCGAAGGGAAAAGGGAAAAGGATTCGGTTACCTTTTCAATTAGCCGGTGATAAATTTGATTTTAATCATTTTAATGACGCAGTATTAAGTCCGCAAGCCGGGACGATTTACGAGTACCTATTTTTTTTCTTGTTTCATAAAAGACGCCATTGAAAAATGCGATATACTTTGTTACGCTCGAATTGTCCTTTAATAATGCTTTGAGGGATTAATTTTTCTGTCCATAACTTTAATTATTTGTCAATATTTTTTATTCATTGATAATGTTTTTCATTCGAATATCATTATTTTTTTTACCAGACTACGCAACAACATTAGGCCTATATTGCATAGGAAAGATGGGCATATCATCCTCCTTTGTCGTCTTACCCTTAATGGCATCCGAACTGTATCCCACAGTAGTTAGAGGTCTTGGAATGTCTCTAAGCTCTGTCGTAGGCATGCTCGGACCCATATTTATTCCTTTGGTGAATTACTTGGTAAGAATTTCCATATTTTATTGCAATAGTAATAATAAATTTCCCATTAGGGCTCCGATATGATCACTCTACCATTGATTATTATGGGAACAATGCTGGTTGCCGGTGGAGTTTGTTCGCTTTTACTGCCAGAAACCCTAAACGAACATTTACCTCAAACGCTAGAAGACGCTGAGAAGTTGGATCTTTTTGGTTGCTGTTTGATGCCTCAAAAAATTGAAAAAGTCCAAAGGAATAACATCGATTTTGAATGTACTGTCTTTGAATAATTATAACAATAAAGTTATTATTTAGTTGATTAAGTTAATAAAAGATTTTCTTGGAATAAGCAAAGTTTTCCTATTAGAACTCTGTCTCTGTTGGTTTAAATTGCAAACTGCAACGACATGGAAAAAATTGCAATTACGCGGTTCTTACTATAGATAGAGTAAACTTAATAAAACTACTCCATCTATTCAAAGAAAGTTTTCTGGTTTGTTAATAATTTAGGTACATGGAAAGATTTTTCCTCGTTCCATTATTGTGTCCTCATACTAGGCAAATAAAAAAATTTCTTGAGAGCAAACTTTCCGCTGGAAATTGAATGGCAAAGAAAACATGATTTTATAAATAATATTTATATTCAATATATACATACAACACAATAATAGCATCGAATTGGCACTGCACATAGTTTCTAAAATACAATTTGCAACGTTTAGCAGCGATATCTATGGATTTTTCACTCTTCTTTTATTCACGACTAATCTGAAACAAATAACGGAAATTTAAGTATAAATAAAATATTCTCGTCGGGTTTGGTTCTTTCGTGAAAAGTTGAAAAGTGCGCTTGACGGGTAAAAGGGCCTTTCAAAAAAAACGTCAAGTGCATTTTGTTTTCGTTAAAAAAGCGCTCGGTTTAATCAATCATTCAACGATAGGCGAAGCATATTGAAAAGCCATCATAATTATGACTTACAGGCAACTCAAAAATCATATTGAAAGAGCCTCAAAGAGAAAAAAAAAATCAGATTCAATCTACAATAGCAATGGGAATGGCTTTACAAGCATTTTCAAGCTCATATTTTGA
The DNA here is from genome assembly GCA_917834065.1 of Ceutorhynchus assimilis. NCBI lineage: Eukaryota > Metazoa > Arthropoda > Insecta > Coleoptera > Curculionidae > Ceutorhynchus > Ceutorhynchus assimilis. Next base: position 34,850,617 of record OU892282.1, on the reverse strand, counting down.
GCTTAACCTTAACTTTACTATGGAAAATACCTATAACTATGTTTACTAATAAAAGGATTGAATTGAATTGTCTTTTATATATTTTACATTGTGTTCAATTTTGCAGACGTTTCAATTGAAATTGATGAAAAATTTTTCTCGCCTCGACTAGGGTTTGAACCCAGGGCCCTCGCATATCCAGTGCAACGCTCTACCAACAGAGCCACCGAGACCTGTTTTATTTCTACATTGTCGGTCAAGTCTTTTATCAAGTTTAAGTTCTTAGTTGTAAAGACCAACGGCAACCTTTGGCGGTTACCGTTGGAAAGGGAGTGAGTTAGAAGGTATAAGGGGAACATTCACAATTAATGGTTGTTTAGAATCCATCATCCCTTCAACCACGAATGTGTCGTCGACATATAGCGACATCAGCAGGCATCGGGATGGGACGCCCAACCATCAATATCAAGCCAAATATTACAGTTTTTGGAAGTTTTATCGTCTGTTATATAATTTACATTGTGTTCAATTTTAGTGGCATGCAGACGTTTCAATTAATATTGATGAAAAATTTTCTTGCTTCGACTAGGATTTGCACCCAGGACCCTCGCATATCCAGTGCAACGCTCTACCAACTGAGCTACCAAGACCTGTTTCATTTCTACTGTTGTGGAAACAGCCAAACAATCGTATTTATTTTTTATGATCACAGTGGCAACGTTGCAAAAAAGCCCTCGCCGTGAAAACTTTGCCGCTGGCGCCGTACCAGGCTGTACTGCATTGATCCAGTCTGGTTGTTGTCGCTAAGGGAAAAAATGCATTCCTTATCTTTTTCACTTCGCAGTGTGATTTTAGCACTGTGATTTTAGCAGTGTGGTTTCACTAGCAGTAAATAGTGCGTAAAAACGTCTAGCTCTATACAAGCTTGAACCTGCTCACTTTTCTCTAATTATTTAATTATTCTCTCTAGTTGCACCCTTGTGCAGTCTCTCTCTCGCTCTCTAAATAAAAAGACTTATTTTTTTATCTCTCTGGCTGCTGGCTTGAAAACTCAAGTGATATAATATCGCGGAAAACATTAAGTTAATCGCATTCCCCTTTTTTAAGGGCTCTCTAAAAATATAAAAACTCTCAACTCCCGAAGATTTCTATTAAGAATAAACTTTATCTTGTGCTCTCAATTAAAATATTAGCGTTCCGCTATTACTGACAATTATTGTTAAATTGACTATTGAGCACTTAGCAACTAGTGAATTTATACCTATTAGTGAATGTTCTCGAATAACTCAAATGCGACTTGTTAACTAACCTGTGAATAATTAAAATTACTTGAATGTGGTTACAGTATTATTACTTTATTAAACGATTATTTTGGCAACAATAGAGATATAAAACTGGAAGTGTGAGTGCATTATTTAGCAGTGACATCCCCATCCCCTTTATGATCCAGTGATCTATCCCTAAATTAAATGTTGACACCTCAGTTAGAGGCCCGAACATCTACTTTATCGGTCAAGTCTTTCATGAATTTTAAGTTGTTACTTGTGAAGACCAATGGCCTTCTTCAGCAGTTACCGTTGGTATGGGAGTGAGTGAGAAGATATAAGGGGAACATTCACAATTAATGGTTGTTTGGAATCCATTATCCTTTCAACCATATGATATTGATGGTTGGGCGTCCCATCCCGATGGCTGATGTCGCTATATGCTTAGTGTATATGGTGGTTGTTCTTAGGGGTAGTACCTCTAGCGGGGTGCCGATCACTTCTGATTGCGGATGGGCATCGACCCATTGGTCCTCAAGAGAACCACAACTCTCACCAGTGGCTCCAAGAAGGTGTTGTTCATTGCACCGGCCATACACCGGTAAACCGCTTTGATCGGCGAGCTAAACCTGGTAGAGGGGGACTCAGAAGATAGTTGCTGGGTCTACTCAAAGTGCACGAAGACTGTTGCGATATGGAAGGCGAGCCAGGTCGATAGGCACAGAAAACCGGCGGACATAGCGTAGCAGCAAAGCCTCGTCTCAGGATTTTAAGGGCGCCAATAGAGATTCTAAATATTGATGCAACAAAGTTGCATTTACCACCTAATGAAGAGCTGATCGTCGCAGATCATCTGTGACATGGGCAAGGCTCTTCATTGCAACCAAAGCTGGAATAGCGGCGTACTAGTTCTGGCTATATACACACGCAGCTAAGAAAAAGATGGATTGTTTAGCGTCCGGAGTCAAAATACCAGCTCACTCGGATCTCCGGGAGGGGGTGTCTGCTCAAACAAGTCATCGTCAGAAATAGAAACGGCCGACGCAAGAAACATTCACTTGTGCTGCATGGAACATTCGCACACTTTTAGATTCCGACACATCAAACCGACCAGAAAGAAGGACGGCCATTATTGCTTTAGAGTTGGAACGCCTAAACATAGATCTGGTAGCACTTAGCGAACCTCGCTTTCTCAAGGAAGGAAGTTTAGTGGACGGTAATTACACTTTCTTCTGGAAGGGTCATCCCAAAGGATCAACAAAAATCCATGGCGTTGGCTTTGCTATTAGAACCAGCCTTATGCCTAGACTGACTGAACTGCCCCATGGTTTATCAGAACGTTTAATGACGCTAAAGTTTCAGTTGCAAGACCAAAGCTTTGTTCACATAATCAGTGCTTACGCACTAACTTCAGATTCTGACCAACAAACTAAAAAAACCTTTTACGAACAGCTTGAACATGTACTCAGCCACATTCCAAAAAGCCACCGAATAATCTTGTTGGGTGATTTTAATGTAAGAGTAGGCAGAAATTCTGATATCTGGCCTAATGTAATTAGTACGCACGGAATAGGTAACATTAATAGCAGCGGTGAGCTCCTACTAACTAAATGCATTGAACATGATTTGACAATAACCAACACGCAGTTCAGACAGAGAAACAAATACAAGGGTACTTGGCGCCATCCAAGATCTGCACACTGGCACATGATTGATTACGTTATAGTCAAGAGAAAGCACTTAAAAGAAGTAAAAATCACAAAAACCGTAACAAACATTGAGTGCTGGACCGATCATCGTCTCGTAATCTCAAAAATGCTGACAAACCTGAAACCTCAATACCGCAAGAAAAAAGAAGCAAAAGCCAGAAAGAGAATTCATACTGGACGACTTAAATCTCCAAAAATAGGGGAAGGGCTACGCCAAGACATATAGTCAAGATTGAGTAATCTACCTATTAACGACTTTGAGGATGGAAACATTCTGGGCAGGTCTAAAAGATTCGCTTTATGAATCAAGTGCATCAGTTGTAGGAGTTACAGAGAACAAAAAACAAGAAGATTGGTTATTAGAAAGTTTGCAACAAATAAAGAGCATCTTGGACACAAAACACAATGCGTTTCAGCTCAAAACAATCCCAAAAATATTAACATATAAAGAAAATATGAAGATGTGAAATAGTCAACTCAAAAAGAGATTAGGCAAATTAAAAACAAGTGGTGGACTGGCAAGGCAAAACAAATCCAAGGATATGCTGATCATCACGACCACAAAAACTTCTTTGAATCTGTCAAGAAAGTCTACAGTGTTAGCACCGAAAAGTTTCCCCACTTAAGGATGATAATGGCAACTTAATAAAAGATGGAAACCAAATAAAAGATAAATTGTAGCAGGTATCGAAGGGAACTCCAACACTATGCACTACACATGTTTTTTAATGTTTTTATTTAATAATTTAACTGGAAAAAAATACAGAATCGGCAAAATAATAGCAATCATTATAGAAGGAGAGCCGGCAATATTAACGAGTATGTGATCGTTGCAATGGATAATTTTCACATGAAAGAATAGCTCATACTAAATGGATGGGTGGCAACCCTTTGATGGCTGGGCGTAAACTACCCCTCTTTTTCCGAAGGAACAATGTTATCGTTTCAATAGCTGAAAATTGGTAGATATATTCTTTAATATGTCTTCTCAAATAATACATAAGGTGGCCTCGATTTTGATGGCCGGAAATGATGGCAACCCTCATTGAAAGTCGAGCGCACGCGTTATTTTGCTTGCTAAATACAAATTTTTGAAAGTGACAGCCTTCAAAGTCACAATTATAGTTTAAAAGAGGACTATGTGAAGAGGATTTTGCATACGGCTGTAGGTCTTTAGACAAAAAAAGACACATAAAATTGTGTTAATAAAGTGTTTGCCGCATATGATGAGAACCCCCTACACCGCAAGGTTCTTCTCATTTGTTGCGCTTATGCTTCTTGAAGTATCTTTTTGTAAAACAACTTTACGGCCATGAGAATCGAGGCAACCCATCCATTTGGTTTAAAGGTTACTACGAACTATTGTTTTATGTAGAAATTATCCATTGCAACGATCACATACCCGTTAGTATTGCCGGCTCTTGGACTATTACTGATAATTGATAATGAACTTGAAACTTGATCGGGGAAACGGGGGAAACTGACTGACTTATTGATGACACTTGTCAGACATGGTAGAGGCTATAGCTACGGCAACGGTAGTGGCTATGGCTTCGTAAGTGTGAGGTTACATTCTCCCCCTTTGGAACTTGCAGCGTGTCGCCAAAGTTCCAACTAAATTAGACATCGTCAAAAAACTTTTTGTCGTCGAACCCTTGAAGTCCTTCTACCAGGTGGACGACCTCTATGTCGAATAGGCCTTAAAGGAACTAGATCTTCGTCACCTATGTACTTGCTGAGTGCTGATGAAGAGTATAGTATTTCCAATACCCATTTAGAATAACCCTATCCTTATTTATCAATCATGTATCAGATGAAACAAAAAATTACTAACAAAAACGAATTTCGATTGCTAATACGTCTACCCTATCTTTTTTTTTGTCTGTTCAAGAAGCGACATACGTTTAGTCACTAGAACGACTAGTACTTCTAAATAGGTATTAAAAATTCTATATGTACCCACCGGTACTGTTGGAGATTGGGTGGAGGCAATCTGAGAGGTTGGCGATACTATCTTCAGGATCATATAAGGGCCATGTCTTCTAGGGGCGAACTTGGATGTGTAGGACTGCGATGCTTTGCTCAACACATGCGAGTTGACCAAAACCTTTTCTCCTATAGTGAATGCGTTGATGTTTGTCAGCAAACATCTTGGACGCATCCTCTCTCAGTTCATTTTTCTCTTCAACGTTGGACAGGCCTTTAATTTTGGGATGATCTCAGGAATGAAGTTCTCGCTATTAACGATAGCTCGGAGATCACGTTCGACATCATGCGGGGTTCTCAGTTCACGGGCAAAACATAAATAGGCAGGGCTGTAACCAGTAGATAGGTTGTTGGCAGAGTTCATTGCAAATCTCACAGAAGGCAAGGCTTCTTTCCATTTCGTATGATCCTTTTCCACAAGTATTGCTAACTGTGTCTCCAGATCTCTGTTTCTTCTCTCTTCAGAATTGAAAGCTGGATGATACACAGGGTATGAGATTTTGGGTAAAAACAAGGCAGTGAGCAACTTGTGACACCTGTGACAAACTGCGTGCCATTGTTACTGATGACCTTTCTGGGAGCTCCATATCTGAGAATAACTTCATCGATGAGGCATTTCGCACAAGCTTCAGCTGTAGCATTTTCCAGTGCGAAGAACTCTATCAATTTGGTGGCAGTATCTTCTATAGCGAAAACCCACCTTTCACCTGTTTCTGCTTCAGGCAGTAATCCAAATAAATCCATACCTAAGGTTTCAAATCGCTGAGCCAGAACAGGAGTTTGAGTCAAACCAGAAGGCTTAAGATTAATTGGTTTGTATCTCACAGTCTATGCATTATCGGATGTTTTCAGTAATGTCTTTTCTCATCGTTGGCCAGTAAAACCTTTGTGAGATTCGTTTCAAAGTTTTGTCGACGCCGTAGTATCCTGCAAGTGAAGAATCATGGAACTCATGGAGTATAGACCCTACTCGATCTTGAGGAACAACTAATTAGACTTCGTCAGAAACGGAGGCACTGGCGTAACGGTGTAAGATCCCCTGAACCATAAGGTAGCCTCGATTGGTCCATCTGGCAAAGTCGACAGTATCAGAAGCAGCATTCTCGAAACAGTCGATAATACCCCTAGTGTATGGATCATCTAACTGCTGGATTCTGGTCTCTGCAGCCGACTTATTAGGTAGTAACTGTGTCGACAGCTATAAGTAACTGACCAACATATTTAACTTCTGAAGTACAGAAAGTGCATTTCTTCTTGTTCTCCTTCAACTTGTAAATGCGTAGACGGTTGAAAACATCACTCAAGTCATGTGTTGTTCAAAAGTCGTCGATAAAATTATTAAGTCATCAAGGTATCCTAACATCTGGATATGCGGCAAACCTGAACAAAAACGGTTTATTAGCTTTTGAAACGTTGGTGGAGCTGTGGATAGACCAAAAGGCATCGTCTTATATCGATAAAGTCCAAATGGCGTGACAAAGGCGGTTTTATCATGATCTTCTTCTCTGACAGGTAATTGATGATAACCACTCTTCAGGTTTAAGGTGGTTATGTAGTTAGCTTTTCCAGTTGAATGGATAAGATCATCTATACGAGGCAACGGGTAACGAACATTTTTGCTGACTACATTCAGTTGGCGATAATCAACACAAAGACGTGAAGTTCCGTCTTTCTTTGGTACAAGGACGACTGGAAATGCGTACGGCGATTCGCTTTCTTCAGTGATATCGCTGGCAAGAAGTTTGTCAAGCTCCTGACGCGAAACTTCTTTCTTCGCAGGAGATAAGCGATATGGTGGTGCAGCTATGAGAATATCATCAGTGAGGATGATGGTATATGGGGTAATTCCTGTATTTTCATCGAACAAATCCTTGTTATGTTCCAACAGCGATTTAAATGTCCCTTCTTCAATATTGTAAAGAGTCGGCAACGACAAATCATTCCCGTCAACGACAGACAAAACTGCGTTGGAATCAATAACTTCATCCTGTAATGGCAAGGAATTGCTTGGATCATCATTGAAATAGTATATCTTCTTAGGTATATTGAGCACTATATCAAATTGTGATATGAAATCAACACCAAGTAAAGTCTTACTATCTTTGTAGTCTGGAACAGCAATCATTTGCAGTTTTCGTTGTTTATTCATAACTTCGATGGAACACTGGTACATCTTTGCTCCAACTTCTCGGGGTATACCATCAGCAAATACCAGTTTTATTGGTGCAGTTTTGAATGGATGCCGAATAGCATCTAAGTGGCTTAACAACTTTGAACCTGCAATACTGCATCTTGCTCCGGAATCCACAAAAGCAAAACCTGATTCACTTTGAATGATGACAGGTATCATGGATCTTAAAGGCGGACCATCAAACGTTGATAACAAACTGGAAGGTTCACCGAGATCAGCGGTGAGCATTTCGACAGAGGAAATGGTTGTTGATCCAGGTTTATATTGAGGACAATTGGAACGAATATATCCTGGATTACCGCAACCATAACATGTTACATTTGTGGACGACGGGTTACTAGATCGGACTGTTAGGGCAGAAGGAGTGGACGAGGCTTTTTTAGCAGACTTGGCTTTAAATTTTCTGCAAACAGCTTGAACATGTCCATATGCTTTGCAAAATGCACATCGGTCTTTGGGCTTTTCTGCAACGGACGTGGAAGTCACTTTTATGTTGGATTCAGCAAGGCTGGATTCGATTGCTCTGCATTTGTCGATCATCTCCGAAAAGTTCTGGAAACTATGTCAAGGAAGTTTTTGCCTGATTCTATGGTGAAGGAGTCCATAAACCATTTCTAACTTGTGCTCCTCTGGCAAGGGTGTGATTGTTGTCTATTTTGAAAGCAGTGCACGGGCTTGATTCACGAAAAGAACCGTTGGTTCCGTACTGTCTTGTTCTCGAGAAAACAGTTCTCTATAAATCTGATGTGCTGGTTTGTTAAAGCCAAAAGCATGACGTAGCATATCTAAAACTTTAGTCCATAAGATGTTTGGCTTTTTGGTGACTTGCCACCATACTGCAGCAGCGCCATCCAGTAGCGTGAGTAAACCTTTTACAGCGTTATGGTCACTGACAGACAGTTTTTGTAAATAGTGATGGCATCAATAAAAGCTTCAGCATCTTCGTCTGGCTTTCCAGAAGACCTTGATCCGCATTTAGAAAAATTGGCAGCTGTACTTTGGTTCGAAGTAGATTGTGGCGTATTCTGAAACATATCTCTCATACCAGCGAGTAATGTTTGTAATTGTTCATTCGTCAGAACAACAGGATCACCCATTTTGTCTTGATTTTTTTGGGACGATCGAAGATTATAAGGCATATACAGAAAAATCCAGCTTAGAGTAAGGTAAGTGATGGAAATGTAGTGTTGAGAAACAGCAAACTCGGGTAAATCCTGACAAACAGGCGACTGTAATGTAGGAACTCTTTGAACAAACTTGGACGGACACACAGGAAACTGTGATGTGGGTACAAAATGGAGGACAAACTTGGACACACAGGAAACTGTAATGTCAGCACAAAAATGGAGGACAAACTTGAACACACAGGAAACTGTAATGTCGGTTTGTGTGGAATATTCCAGAAATTGTGGGTACAATATCCGAATGTGGCAAAACTTACACAATTCAATCAATTAATACACATTCACATACTGATAATGTCTCGCGTTCTATAGTTCATTGATCTACAGTCACAAAATTGGTTCAGAAAGTCATTGGGGTGGTGGTTCACTACAAAACCCCAGGCACTCGTTGAGACGCCAAATATATATGTAGCGGGTATCGAAGGGAACTCCAACACTATGCACTACACATGTTTTTTAATGTTTTTATTCAACAATTTAACTGGAAAAAAAATACAGAATGGGCAAAATAATAGCAATAATCATATATTATATCACAAGACCTTTAAATTTAATCGATTAAACTATGCAACATATTTTGAGCATGATTTTGCTTGGAAAATAGTTGAATGCACAATAACTTAATAAAAGCCCGAGACTGCGAAGCGGTCGAGGGTTTTTATTTAAAAGTTCGAGGTATAGCAATTAAGTACCGATTTGACGAAAGCCTCTTTAATCTCAAAAAGCGCAGAGGCAAGACTAGATCGAAAAATATCACCGATTTACAGTATGCTGACGATTGCGGTTTGGCTGAATCATCTGAACAGCTGCAAACCTACACGTGGGCCTACTAAGCTTTAGGTCTGAAAATATATATTAACAAAACCAAGATAATGACCAGTGCAAGAAAATGCAATTATCTATATTCAAGCAAAAGCGTTGGAGAACCTAGATCACTTCAACTATCTTGGTAGCATAGTAAACAATAAAGGAAAGATCAATGAGGAAATCCAACATCGCATTAATAGCGCCACTGCAGCTTTTTGGAGACTTAGAAACAGAGTTTTTGTCCATCATGACCTTGCTATATCCACTAAGGTCGCTGTGTATAGAGCGATAGTTATTCCAGCATTAACATATAGCTGTGAAACCTGGGTGCCATACAGAAGACACATCAAAGCTCTAGAGCCTCTTCAACAGAGACAGCTACGTCAGATTATGCACATACAATGGTTTCATAAAATATCAAACATAGAAGTACTCCAGAGAGCTGAGTGTAAAAGCATCTCAGATATTGTTGGACAAGGCCCCCTCAGGTGGGCAGGTCACGTGGCTCGCATGCCCGAAAATCGTCTACCCAAATGTGTCCTCTATGGCGAGCTTGCGGAAGGCCGACGCAAACAGGGTGGTCAATTGAAGCGTTTTAAGGATGTCTTCCACAACAATCTGAAATCTATTAACATTCAAGGTAATTGGGAAGATCTTGCGCAGGACCGTAACGAATGGAGGAGAGTTGTTGCTACATTCACAGAAGACACACCAGATAGGCCGCGTCGAAATGTTCCAGGAGAAAATTATGAATGTCCGGAATGTGGAAGAATAATATCTCCTAGAATTGGCTTGTTTAGCCACAGGCGTACACACAGAAGATAACAAAGACTTTAATATGTGGTTGTTAACACTATCTTTTTGTTCATATATTCAGTAATCGAATGAAGCTATATATATATATATATATATATATATATATATATATATATATATATATATATATATATATATATATATATATATATATATATATATATATATATATAATATATATATATATATATATAATTCGCAACTACTGATGCGTCGTCGATATATATATATATATATATATATATATATATGTCGACGACGCATCAGTAGTTGCGAATTTTTCCCTTACACCTTCTAACTCACTTCCAAACCAACGGTAACCGCTGAAGGTTGCCATTGGTCTTCACAACTAACTAAACTAAAATTGATGAAAGACTTGACCGGCAAGGTAGAAATGAAACAGGTCTCGGTAGCTCAGTTGGTAGAGCATTGCACTGGATATGCGAAGATCCTGGCTTCAAATCCTAGTTGAGGCAAGAAAACTTTTCATCAATTTTAATTGAAGCATGCCACTAAAATTTAACACAATATAAATTCAATTGAATATCATCAATATCATAAAAAAATACCTATAGATTTTGTCCATTGAAAAATGTTCAAAGCAATTAATTTAAAATGGGACCAAACTTGTTTTTCGAGCCAATTAGTTTCGGGGAAATTGGATGCGTAATTTTAAAACCGTATTTAATTGGGCCGAATATTGAACGTAACCAAATACAAAACAAACAGCTTTGGGAAAGATTACAGTTTGATATTTTCAACATAAAAACATTGCATAGATATATTAACGCTATTGCAAAATACCTCTATAAAGAAATACAAGACGATCCTGGAAATAATACAGAATACGAATGACGGCGCCCTGATTAAATAATATGTTGATACTTTGAAATTTTCAAAGGTTCAATCACAAAAGACCTCTCCATATCTTCCTATGAAACCCACTACCGCTCACATTTCCCTAATAGGATTTTAATTAATTTTATCAAAAAGACTTTTCCAAAGTACACCAAATCCCATTGTCAATCGATTCTTTGACAAACATAGTTGGGCTTTTATCTTTTATTTTAAGCCAAGTAAATTTCCTAGAAGCAAATTTCAATTAAAAATATTCAACGTTTTAAAACTTATGCTTAGCTTGTAGCGAAAATCTACAAAGCATTTTGTTAAGATACACTAAGTTTGAATTAGAGAGACATTGTTTCTAGTTGCCAGTGTCTCTCCTCGAGATGCAACGATGAGTCATTAGCTGTTTTAGAGTGTATACATTAAAATGTTTTAATGCGATAAAGTGGATTAATAATTTAAATACCCAGCTCAACTTTTCGTCGTATTTAACGCTCCAATTCCGAAACTTTTAATAGAAACAAACTTAAGGCTAGTCAACCATTTAAAAGAGCATCTAAAGTTAGAGTAAATTTTAATTGAACTTAAGCTTAGTGAAACGGCACGTCTCGATGTTCTACTAAAGTGCGGAGACTGAATACAAACGCCGAAATTATTAAGATTAGTTTTCCGTTTTAAATTCAGTCACTCGGAAAAAAATATTACATCGGTGTATCGTTTTGCTATTTAGCCTTCTAAAACTTTAACCAGACAAGATAACGATTTAACGAATACCGCAGAGAAGTAATTGGCATTCACTACCGTTGGATCGTTCCGTTAATGACTAAACTTTTCTCTACCTGTGGGGCTGTTTGATTGTTTAGGTTGTCAATTCGATTAAGTAAAGTTTGAAACAAATGGAAAGTGGGTCAATTAATTGTCCAACTAATATAAATTTCAGGAAAGTACTTTTTGTGCCAATTAAAATGCATAACTTATAGGGCTATGATTTATGGATGGTATTATACTTGGAGAAAGACGAAATTGGTCAGTAATCCAAAAAGGCATCAGGTCAATTGCCAGCAAGATGATATTGAAGATGCCTCAGAAAACTGACAAAACGTTTCTTCAGAATTCCCAACTTCCGAGCAAAATGTCAGAGAGAGCTATCAAGTACAAGCTACAATAAGAAACTGAAAATTTCAAATTGATTATTGATGAACAAGTCAACTTTGAAACAGTTACAACCACTCAGAATAGCAGAGCTCATCAGCATCAGATTCAAAGACCCAAATACACACACAAAAATGCAATATACGCAGACAATTGTGCCTTCTAGCACTAGCTGTGTCTGAATGTATCAATCTATAATATAATAACTCGCTTACCTAATACTTAATACAATTTATTCGGAACTAGGGGTAGTCTTGTGGGTCTCGTTATAAGGAGGTGGATCCTCCTCGGTAATCAAATTCAATCTCACAACTTCCAAAGCGGGGTCATATTCAACTGCCGGATTCATTATCTGGAATAATAATAATTAACAAGTTAAGAATGTCTAATCGTAATATAATTACCATTATATTCTCCATTTCAACATTGTCATTTTTCAATTGCAACGGAGTCAATTTCTTCTCCTTTATCGACGATGACCGATGTATTTGCGACGGTAAAAGTGTTTCTTGTTGCGTTTCGTTGTTGCCTGAAAACCAAAATTTCGTTATTGCATACGGCCCCAAGGTCAGCCCCTAATCCTTTTATCGCGCCTACACATGCAGGTAGTTTCCTGAACGAAACCCTAATTCCTTTATGGAACACGTTTCAATTTGCTTTAGACTCGAAACTATTCACGGAACTTGCACGTCAATTTAAATGTTTGAGGACTTTGCATCTATTGTTTTAGGGTAAACAATACCCGCGTCTCTAGCGTACAAGGTTAAAATGTCCTTGTTCTTGATAGAGGAATTTTATAGTAAACATTACTTTGTATTTTACGTAAAGGAGCTCTGTGTTGTCTAGTTTTGTTTTGGATTAATTGTGTCATTTGAAAGCTTGGAAATTTTCTGCTGCTTAAAATTATTGTACTTTGCGAAATATTCTATTGTTATATTTCAAGTAATATATTAGGCATTTATGGAGAGTGTGAATTAAATTTTGGGCAAAAAATAGGTTTTTTTCTGCTGTGATGTTCAAAAGTTATGCAGAATAATCGGGACAATGCCGAAAACACCAGATGGAGAACTTTCTAGAGAAGTTAGAGCTTACGTCAAATAAATGAATATTGAACCCTAATAAGTGAAATTAATCATCAAATCAGCAAAGCGCAAGAATATAAGAATGCCTTGAAGAAGTCAGAAGCAATCGATGAAATCAAAAGATCCAAGATCTAGCTATTATTGTTAAATGATCGATCAGTAGACAGAATTCGTGAAATGGAAATGCCAAGGCATACTAAGAATCACAGTCAAGATCATCAGGTTAATTTAATTCTCAAGCAAAAGCAAATTATTCTAAATATTTGCTTAAATTCTTTGTAGCTAATTTAGCCCACTCCCACTTCTCTTATCCTTAATCGCGACGCAAAAGACATTCCACTTTGCTTTAACAACCCACATCCTCTTAGCAGCGAAAAGTAGGTATTTGAGTAATTTTGAGTGTATTGTTTGTCAGCAAATACCTTCATTGTTCTATTATTCAAACGACAGTTATTTGTACAAATACAACTAACACCAAACATAGAAATTTTGAAATAATATAGCGCACCGTGAGGTTCATTACCATTGCAAGTCCTTTCTGACCTCCAATTGGTAAATCTACTGGTGGACGGGGCTCGGCCACTAGAAGCGTCAAAACACGGAAGGACTTGCTTGAATTCCTTTCTGAAGTTTTCGTTCAGCCATGCGTAGAGGAACGGGTTGTAACATGTCGACGACATTGCCATCTGATGGACTAGGGATAAAAAACAAAATTAAATGATTATCAAAAGGTGGAAATTATTAGTTTGATCTAGATTGAGACCGTTCAGCTATGCCTTTTGGCAAACTATTTGTAAATTCCTGTATTGGAATTTAGGAGGATGCTCAGAACACTTGGTAGTTTGTGGTTTGTAGGTTGGGTTATTAATTAAAAAGAATTAATCGCTGACAAAAATCTGTTGTGTGCTTCACATCGAAAGATTTGCTTATTAAACTTTTGATGACGCTGCGTCTGGTATGGATCGTAGTATTGCCTATATTTCCTGGTGACCTAGGAGTACCCTGGACGCTAATAATTAATTAATTTTTGTAATGATTTTGATATACATAATTTAGGGTTTTTTTATGACTAAATTTTGAATTTAGACATTCTGAGCATTCTATTGCCATGCCATCAGTGTTCAGTGCTGTCATAGGGCAATACTGGTTCGAGGACAATAGCTTCTGTGGAAGGCTGGGCAGCTCTATTTATATTTAATAGAATGTCTGCCGCGTTTCTGTTTTTTCTTGTATTGGAGCCGTTATTCTGTCGTCCTTTGTAGAACCTGAATAGCACTATGTGATAACAACAATTATAGTTACTAATGTAGAACTGAGGCTCGTGACTAGGATGTGCGTTTTTACTATTACCCAATGCGTAGTTTCAAGTTGTTGTTTCATGTTCATTTCTTCATTCCTGAATTCATTGATCTTGTTGGATGCATCAATTACAGTTTCGTCAATTAGCATGCATGCATAACTGGGAATAATTATATATTTTGTAGTATGGGTTTGGAGAATGCTTCTTAAGACAGTGACAGTGTCTGACCTTTTCGGATTTAGCATGTTCTTCTTAGTTTTAATGAGGCAATTTGAAGCTATTTCTATAATAGCTGTCTGATTGAGTGCCACATCGTCTCGGGTTCCATCGCAAATAATGGCAATTTTAGTTTTTTCAGGCGTAACTTCTAACCACGAGTTTGGAGTGTGTAGCTGCTTCCATAATATTGATGTTATAGATTGCTGTAGAATTTAGCACGAAGTATTTTCTTCTCTTTGATATATTTGGTGAACATACGAAAACATTTCGTCATGTGAATCATAATCTATTGCTAATACTTCGTTTGGAATATCCAGGATCCAGTAAGCCTCTTTTTCTGTTTCTAGTGGAATTGGAGTCGATCGGATTAGCATAAATTCGTTGTGTTCTATCACCACAAAATATCCTTAGACGTGGATAAATTCTTCACTGTGTTCCACTTTGATCTGGAGCACAGAGCACAGGATAAAATATTATCTCGATATTGGACAAAATCTTTTCTAATGCAGATGCTATTATCTGTTCAACATGGGTCGGAGATATTACATCATATAGGTGGTCTTTATGGTAGTGAACATCTAACAATCGTCTATAATAATCCAGAAGTTCATCCATGTAATTGGAGACAACTTGATACGAACTGAGAACGTGAATTGTTAGTTTATTTGCATCCACCGTTCGATACCCATATTTTCATTTCATTTATCGAAGCAATGCCTTCATTGATTTTTTCCCGGAAACTCTGGAGTTGATTGTTGATTCTGGATTTGGTGTCATTGAAAATGGATAGAGCATGTAGCATGAATTTGGTTTGGTGTTTGGATGCCTTGATAAGCTCCTTCTGGTTTTTGTCTAATTCGTCAATATTCATGTACAGTCGTGAGCATACAAAGTGGGACACCTGTTTTTTCCTATTGTAAAACGAGCTCATCAGTTATACCTATAGCAATGACAGGGATTGTCATATTTGACAAAAAATTTATTGTAGAGAAAAGACTGATTTACCCAAAATAGCGAAAAATGACAAGCTCTGTCAGTCGGGTGTCCCGCTTTTTATGCTCCCTACTGTAGATCTCATCGTTTAGTCCGAATACTGCGGTTAATAGTTTTCCCAAAACTCCTCTTTTTTCACGTTTGGACACCACACCTTGTAGTCCGTTTTGTATACATTGAAATTCTTCTTCTTTTTCTTTTAAATGATGGATGGATCAGCTACATATACAATGGTTACATGCATTGTGTGTTCATTTCCATTGATTTCACTTGCTGACAGAGGTCGTCTTATCGATAAATTGCATCTTGAACGTTCATAGAACTTAGCTCTTGCGGTCAAAATTCTTGCATAGGGAGCTACGCCCTGATGATTATTGGAGATAACCATCCTAGTGAGTCGAATAGCTTAGCAACCTCTGAAAGAATGCTCCTTTCAGTAATGTTATCATTGGTCGATATTTCAATTTTGAATCTAAATGTGTCATTATACGGAGCCCAGTAGATACCTATCTTTCTCATGTCATCTTCAGTAATTTCCACGGCTGATTCATCTTTAAGTTCGTTTGGTTTCTGTAGTAATCCTGGCTTGTTGCTGGGCCATTTCCGCAACGTGAAACTTCATCGTTGAAACATTTCGATGAGTTCGTCTAGTAGTGATAGAGCTTATTCTATAGTGTCAGCACCTTAATAGCTAAGTATGGTGCTGCTGTCGTTCCATAGCAATATTCATCAATTGGTGTGTTATTATCAATTCTCCATAAGATTTTCTGTATTATTATTTGGAAATAATAAATAATGCCAAGCTTGAGTCTTTAAAGCTTTATTTTAAAGGACTACAAGAGACAACCAAAATTAGCACAACTCGGTTGACAATATCTTGACAAAGACTGTCAATCACAGAATCACCAGTAAAATATGCACTAGACAACCTAAACCAATGACCTATTCTACTTAATAATACATCCTTCCTCTTAAGGATTTGCCAAATTTAATTTTTGTACAGGTTTTGTGGTGCGACCTGATCTGGTTATATAGGTTTTTTGAAGAATGGGTTCTGGGTTGGACTTTAAACTAAATTCAACATCAGAAACAACACTAGACCTAACACTAGACTTAACATTATCCTTAAACACACAAAGACTTTGCAATAGACTTTGAATAACAGGACACAGGTGTGTCTTCTGTGAATGTAGCAACAACTCTCCTCCATTCGTTACGGTCCTGCGCAAGATCTTCCCAATTACCTTGAATGTTAATAGATTTCAGATTGTTGTGGAAGATATCCTTAAAACGCTTCAATTTACCACCCTCTGTTTGCGTCGGCCTTCCGCAAGCTCGCCCTAGAGAACACATTTGGGTAGACGATTTTCGGGCATGCGAGCACACCTGAGACGGCCTTGTCCAACAATGTCTGAGATGCTTTCTCACTTAGCTCTTTGGAGTACTTCTATGTTTGATATTTTATGAAACCATTATATGTGCATAATCTGACGTAGCTCTCTCTGTTGAAAACGCGCTCTAGAGCTTTGATGTGTCGTCTGTATAGCACCCAGGTTTCACAGCTATATGTAAATGCTGGAATAACAATCGCTCTATACACAGCGACCTTAGTGGATATAGCAAGGTCATGATGGTCAAAAACTCTGTTTCTAAGTCTCCAAAAAGCTGCAGTGGTGCTATTAATGCGATGTTGGACTTCCTCATTAATGTTTCTTTTGTTGTTTACTATGCTACCAAGATAGTTGAAGTGATCTACGTTCTCCAACGCGTTTCCTTGAATATAGATAATTGCGTTTTCTTGCACTGGGGGCGTGGTCATAATTTTGGTTTTGTTAATATTTATTTTCAGACCTAAAGCTTCGTAGGCCCACGTGTAGGTTTCGAGGATTATTTGCAGCTGTTCAGATGACTCAGCCAACAAACCGCAATCGTCAGCATACTGTAAATCGGTGATATTTTTCGATCTAGTCTTGGCTCTGAGCCTTTTGAGATTAAAGAGGCTTCCGTCACGTCAAATCGGTACTTAATTGCTATACCTCGTACTTCTAGCTTGGTATCTACCATTATGGCTAGCGCAGTGACAAAAATATTCAAGAGAACTGGGGCAAGTACACACCCTCGCCTGACTCCTGTTTGTGTTAGGAATCGTACAGTGGATTTTCCATCTAATAAAACGCCCAGCTCTTCTCATGGAGACTCTTGCATACCTTTAAGAACCTTGGCGGTACGCCAAAGCGCGTTATAATTCATAGAATCAAAGGCCTTTGCCAAATCTATAAATGCCATACATAATTGTGACTGCTGTTCTTTGGCCTTTTCCTGGAGTTGTTTAAGGGTAAAAATCAGATCTGTGGTACCTCTGTTTGATCTGAACCCACATTGTGTCTCTGGTAGAATGAAGTCTACATATTTTGACAATCCAGTTGCCATAACCCTTGTGAGAATTTTTCCGCCAATAGAGAGCAATGAAATACCTCTGTAGTTTCCACAGTCAGCAGCACTGCCTTTATTCTTGAATAGATTAACTATAAATGCGTCTCGGAAATCTTGAGGGACTACGCCCTTTGCCCAAATTAAATTGAAAAAGGATTTTAGGTTTTCCATTGTTTGGTTTTGGTTCACGAGAGCTTTATATATCTCCAGTGGTATTTGGTCGGCACCTGGAGCTTTGTTGTTTTTTAGGCTGTTATAATTGCTTTTTGAATTTCTTCCTTAGATATATCATTATCCATTGGCATTGTTGGCTCATACTGCAGTATTAAGGTAATGGCTGTGTCATCAGTTGTAGAGTATTGAACTAGAACGGCTGTATAATGTTTTTTCCATTTTTTTTATTTGGTTTCGGTATCTTATTAATATTAAGTTGTCATTATCATCCTAGTGGGGAAGCTTTTCGGGGCCTAATACCGTAGACTTTCTTGACAGATTCAAAGAAATTTTTTTGATCGTGCTGATCAGCATATCCTTGGATTTGTTTTGCCTTGTCAGTCCACCACTTGTTTTTAATTTGTCTAATCTCTTTTTGAGTTGACTGTTTCACATCTTCATATTTTCTTTGTATGTTAATATTGTTAGGATTGTTTTGGACTGACTAAAACGCATTGTGTTTTGTGTCCAAGATGCTGTTTATTTGCTGCAAATTTTCTAAGAACCAGTCTTCTTGTTTTTTGTTCTCTGTAACTCCTACAACTGATGCACTTGATTCATGAAGCGAAACTTTTTAGACCTGTCCAGAATGTTTGTATGTCCTCAAAGTCGTTAATAGGTAGATTACTTAGTCTTGACTCTATATCCTGGCGTAGCCTTTCCCTTATTTCTGGAGATTGAAATCGTTCAGTATGAATTCTCTTTCTGGCTTTTGCTTGTTTTTTATTGCTGTATGAAGGTTTAAGGTTTGCCAGCATTTTTGACATTACGAGACGATGATCGGTTCAGCACTCAATGTTTGTTACGGTTTTTGTGATTTTTACTTCTTTTAAGTGCTTTCTCTTGACTATAACGTAATCAATCATGTGCCAGTGTCCAGATCTTGGATGGCGCCAAGTACCCTTGTATTTGTTTCTCTGTCTGAACTGCGTGTTGGTTATTGTCAAATCATGTTCAACGCATTTAGTTAGTAGAGGCTCACCGTTGCTATTAATGTTACCTATTCCGTGCGTACCAATTATACCAAGGATTTCTGCCTACTCTTGCAATAAAGTCACCCAACAAGATTATTCGGTGGCTTTCTGGAATGTGTCTGAGTACATTTTCAAGCTGTTCATAGAAGATTTCTTTAGTTTGTTGCTCAGAATCTAAAGTTGGTGCGTAAGCACTGATTATGTGAACAAAGCTTTGGTCTCGCAACTGATACTTTAGCGTCATTAAACGTTCTGATATACCATGGGGCAGTTCAGTCAGTCTAGGCATAAGGCTGGTTTTAATAGCAAAGCCAACGCCATGGATTTTTGTTGATCCTTTGGGATGTTCCTTCCAGAAGAAACTGTAATTACCGTCCACTAAACTTCCTTCCCCGAGAAAGCGAGTTTCGCTCAGTGCTACCAGATCTATGTTTAGGCATTCCAACTCTAGAGCAATAATGGCCGTCCTTCTCTCTGGTTGGTTTGATGTCTCGGAATCTAAAAGTGTACGATTGTTCCATGCAGCACAAGTAAATGTTTCTTGCTTCTGACGTTTCTGTTTCTGACGATGATTTGTTTGAGCAGACATCCCCTCCCGGAGATCCGAGTGAGGAGGTATTTTGACTCCGGATGATTTTGTTCCGCTAAAACAATCCATCTTTTTGTTAGCTGCGTGTGTATATAGCCAGAAATAGTACGCCGCTATCCCAGCTTTGGTTGCAATGAAGGGCCTTGCCCATGGCACAGATGATCTGCGACGATGAGCTCTTCATACGGTGGTAAATGCAACTTTGTTGCCTCTGACCATCAATATTTAGAATCTCTAATGGCGTCCTCAAAAGCCTGAAACGAGGCTTTGCTGCTATGCTATGTCCGCCGGTTTCCTGTGCCTATCGACCTGGCTCGCCTTCCATACCGCAACAGTCTCTGTGCACTTTGAGTAGAAGATACTACTCCAGACCCAGCAATGACCTTGCATGGAAAATTAAATTGATTATTGAAATCGAAAAAAAATCGTTACTTTTTTTTAATTTTGCCCAAATATGATTATTCCGGAAGTTATACAAATATTAAGTTTTGTATATATAGATATACTGAGCATGTGCAACGTCACTTATTTATATGATAAGTGACGTCATGGGCATATTTCATAGCGTTGTATCTCCGTCAATTTTTGACTACGAAGAAAAAGGAAAAACACGCGTTAACTTATTTCTCATGGACTAACGAAATCAGCAATAAAAAAAATTGATGCAAGTACCCTATTATCTTCTGGGTCCTCCTCTACCAGATTTAGCCCGCCAAACAAAACGGTATACCAGTGTATGGCCGGTGTATGGCACAACACCTTCTTGGAGCCACTGGTCAGAGTTGTGGTTCTCTTGAGGACAAATAGGTCGATGCCCATCCGCAATCGGAAGTGATCGGTACCCCCCTAGAGGTACTACCTCTAAGAACAACCACCATATATCTTCTTCAATACATGTTATCATGCTGACAATTTGTAGGTAGTTTGTTTCCCGAATTTTCTGGTAGGTTTCTGGAAAGAATCTATCCTAATTCTGTTTGTTGGCTTCTTCAGTTTTTCGTATGCCTCCCAAAAATAACTGGGCATATTCTCGGGCCCCGAGAAGTATATCTACTGGACCAGGTTTATAGAATGTTGGATCAGCAAGGACGTTGTTGTTCCATTGTAATATGTCTACGCCAAGGTCTACTCCAGGAAGAGTTCGTGTTAGTTTAGCTAGAACGATTCCGAGAACATTAAGCTAGAAATTGCTGGAGAATCTCGGCTTAATTAGTAACTGTAACAAGTATTTTGACACTTGTGGCTCTCCTGCGCCAAGCCCTGTAATTTTTGCTTGAGTTTTCTGTCTGGGCAGGGCGAGTAGACTTGCAGCCTCTTCGGTTTTAAAGGCTGTTTGGGAACCAGGGTCATTTTAGAAGCAGAATCAGAATTTTACTTCGCTTTTCTTCCTTGGTAATTACACTCGTAGTATCGCTGATTCATACCTGGCCGGTACATTTCAAAGCAAAAAACTTCTAACATAAACATAAACACAAAAACCAACCCAACGACAAAGGAATGTCGTGGCTTCACTTCGTTATTTGTACCTGCCGGTAAAAGTGCGAATATAAATTCGCTAAAATAGTGTTATTTAAAAAAGTGATTTAAGTGTTTTTTTCTTTTATTTAAATATGCCAAAAAGGAAAAGAAATGAAATGTCGAGGGACGACGTTAAAAAAGTAAGAAGAAGGAAGTACGACGAAATCGTAGAGGCTCTCAAACAATTAAAAGCAAGGGTAGATTCAGATGAAAGCTCCAGTGGTTCGGGAGATTCTGATTCTGAGAGCGAATGTAAGTACTCAATATTAAATGTTTGGTGCTGAAAAAATATTGGTTATTATGAACATCCACGTAACCGTTATGTTACAATATTACAAATTGATGTAAAACCAAATAAAAAGTAGTCGTTATACTACTTATGATAGCCCTGAAACTTGGTTGTTAAACTAAGCAATTTTATGCCTACCTCAATTGAGGCTAAAAATTAAATAAGACGCCTTTTATTTCAGCCGCATCAGATGAACAACAATCTATACAGATTGTAACTACTGCAGACGTCCATACGTCTCCAGATAATGCATCAAAAAATGCAGACTATGATTTTTTGGGATTGAAACCAAAATCAACAAACATGGCTCCTGACCCCCTGCACGATGAATTAGCCATTAGATGGACAAGCTACCTAGAACAAGGTATAGATAAAGATAAAAAGAACGAACTTTTGGAAAAATATCCGCTGTATGCGAATTGTCCTTTATTAAAATCACCAATTTTGGTACCAGAAGTAACATCATGTTTGGATGAAAAATTACTGAGACAAGATACATTTATGACAGTATTGCAGGATGGAACAGGACATGCATTAGCAGCTTTGGGTTCTCAAATGAACAAACTATTGGAAAATCCAAGCGAGGAATCCAAAGAATTACTCACTGTGTTGGCAGATGTTTCTCAATTAGTCTGTAATGTACATCATTCCATTTCTACCCACAGAAAATATACCATTATGCCCTTTTTAAAACAATCCGCAAGAAAGCTAATAGAAAAAAGTAAGACCGATGAATCATTGTTTGGAAAAGAATTCGTATCTGACCTCAAAGCCATTGACGCAGCCAAGAAGACAAGTTACGAATTAAAGCCTACAAGGAGCTACAAAGGCTTTACGTCATCAAGATCTATGGCCCATAAACAATATGACAATACAAATACTTCTCAAAATAAGTATTTAAACTGGAAGCGCCCGAATCAAAAATTCAGGAAGAAATACACAGAAAAGAAGGACAAGACGGACAAGAAATATTACCACAGTCGCCGTTAGTGAATAATAAGGTAAATAAAATTTATGCAGGACGTATTCAGTATTTTTCAAGCGAGTGGAGAAAACTTACCACTGATAAAATAGTCTTAAAATGGGTAGAAGGAGTTGTTATACCCATTAAAAGTTACCCTCAACAATTATTTGTAAAAAAGGTACAGTTTTCCCAAGCTGAAAAATTACTTTACGATCAAGCACTCGATGATTTATTGTTAAAGGGCGCGGTGTCCAGGTGTCAATATGAAGCAGGGGAATTTTTGTCCTCCTATTTTTTAATCAAAAAACCTAATGGAAAAAGACGATTTATTTTAAATTTGAAAGATTTAAATACATTCATTGAAGCCCCACATTTCAAGATCGAAGATTTTAGAAATGTGTTAAAATTAATTACCCCTAAATCCTTTCTGGCTAATATTGACATGAAAGACGCCTATTACATGGTTCCAATTGACAATAATTATAAGAAATACCTTAGATTTTTGTATAATGGAATGAGATATCAATTTAATTGCTTACCTTTTGGTTTAAATTTAGCTCCATTCATTTTCACCAAGCTATTAAAACCAGTTGTCTCATTTTTAAGACAGAGAAATATCTTGTTTACTATTTATTTAGATGATATCTTAATAATAGAAAAAACACAAAATTATTGCCAATCAGCAGTGAAGGAGTGTATCAATTTACTTGAAAGTTTAGGTTTCATAATCAATTATGAGAAAAGTTCATTAATACCAACTCAAGAACTAAAATTTTTAGGTTTTACATTCAATACAGTCGATATGATATTTTTCTTGCCTTCAGATAAAAAAGGGAACATTTACGACAATCTGATTGCATTAAAAAAGAAAAACAAATGTAAAATTAGAGTTTTAGCAGGATTAATTGGTCAATTAGTAGCCGCCTGTCCAGCGGTAAAATATGGTTGGATACATATAAAAGAACTGGAACGGTTGAAATACTTATCTCTGAAAAATCATCAAAACTATAATGCAACTATAAAAATTCCAGAATATGTAAATAATGACTTAAATTGGTGGATAAATCATATTAAAGGTTCAGCTCAATCTATTTCCAGCAATCAAAATTTTGTTCTAGAGATATTTACGGATGCCTCCAATTCAGGGTGGGGAGCGTATTGCAAGGGTCAATCTACTCACGGTTTTTGGACAGAGAATGAAAAACGATGTCATATAAACTATCTTGAACTGGTAGCGGCTTTCTATGCGTTGAAATGTTTTGGTAGAGGCTTTTTTGATAGTGAAATTTTGTTGAGAGTAGATAATAGGACAGCTATAGCATGTATTAATAAGAAGGGGAGTATTCAGCATAAGAAATTAAATACGATAACAAGATCTATTTGGGATTGGTGTGAGACTCGTAATATTCAAATTTTTGCATCGTATATACCATCTAAAGAAAACACTCATGCAGATGGTGAATCAAGATCATTGGCTATTGAAACAGAGTACGAGATAAATCAAGAAGTTTTCAGACAGGTTTGCAATAAATTTGGAAGACCAGAAATTGACTTATTTGCCTCAAAGAAAAATGCTAAATGTGAAATTTATGTGTCTTGGGGCCCTGATCCTGATTCAACTTACATAGATGCCTTCACAATCAGATGGAATTTATTTTTTTATGCTTTTCCACCTTTTTGTTTAATTCAGAAGGCTCTCAACAAAATAATAAAAGACAAAGCAGTGGGAATTTTAATAGTGCCCTTATGGCAAGCACAACCGTGGTTTCCCCTCTTTAAAAGACTCTTAATATGCGATCCTATTATTTTAAAACCTAATAAAAAACTACTGTTCTCGCCTTTCAGAACCCCTCATCCACTACATATGAGTCTTACATTGGTTGCCGGGAAATTATCCGGAGAGCAATGGTAAAGAGAGGAATACCAGAATCTGCTCTTCCTATCATTAATGCATCTATAAGTAAAGGAACACTCGACCAATATAATATATGTTACAAAAAATGGTGGTCATATTGTAGAATTAGGAACATTTGCCCAATTATATTTGATTTGGGACACTATTTATCATTTTTTCAAACACAGTTTAATAATAGTTTATCATATTCAACAATAAATATGTATAGATCAGCTCTTAACTTAATAAACCCACAAAGTTCGGAACATGAAAAAATAATTAGCAGATTTTTAAAGGGAGTTTATAATATTAAGCCTCCAGAACCGAAATATAAATTCACCTGGGATACAAAACCAGTTCTAGATTATTTGAAAAGCCTTCACCCTCTAGAAAATTTAAGTTTAC
This sequence comes from Ceutorhynchus assimilis, assembly GCA_917834065.1. Lineage (NCBI taxonomy): Eukaryota > Metazoa > Arthropoda > Insecta > Coleoptera > Curculionidae > Ceutorhynchus > Ceutorhynchus assimilis. The sequence continues at coordinate 34,825,809 of OU892282.1, read as the reverse complement.
AGTTATTAACAAAAAAGTTAGTTATGTTGTTAGCTCTAACATCTGGTCACAGAGTTCAGACACTGTCAAAGATAACTTTACAAAATATAATAGATTTAAAGGATAAAATAGAAATTAAGATAAGCGAAAAAATGAAAACTTCGGGAAAAAATACGCTCCAACCCGTACTAATTTTTCCTAGATTTGAGGAATGTCCCGAACTATGTGTTTTTTCTGTAATTAAGTATTATATTGTTGAAACACAACAGATTAGAGGAAATAATACGTATCTAATATTAACACATAAAAAACCATACCATCAAGCGTCATCACAAACCATTAGTAGGTGGTTAAAAGACGTCTTGAAGTGTAGTGGTGTAAATACAGACATCTTTAAGGGTTACAGTACTCGTCATGCATCGACTTCTATGGCTTTTAGATTAGGTGTTAATATTGATACTATTAGAAACACAGCAGGTTGGTCAAGACAATCCAATGTTTTTAATAAGTTCTATAATCGTCCAGTAATGGAAGATACAACTGTATTTGCCAAAAATATATTGGGAATAGAGACAAAAAATTAATAGTTAATATTTACATAATTTTGTATACTGCTAGGACTAGATTATAATATGAAAGCAATTTACTTGTTAGAAATTATAACGGGATTTTTTTTTGTATATTAGGTATTATTATTATTATCATAAATGTGGTTATTAAATAATATTGTTGTTGAGAAGACTATGACTATTATTTAATAGGTAATCTATTATAGTCACATCTTGTAGATCTAATTTTCAGATCGCACTGTTTTCTTTAAACATCTACGAGTGTAATTACCAAGGAAGAAAAGCGAAGTAAAATTAGAAAGTTGATTGACTTACCTGTAAGGAGGATCAACTTTAATTTTGCGAGCTTTTCTTCCGAAGGTAATTACAAACCCCCCCAAACCCATAATGCCCTGTGCGATCTGAATTAATAGACAAACAACGAAGTGAAGCCACGACATTCCTTTGTCGTTGGGTTGGTTTTTGTGTTTATGTTTATGTTAGAAGTTTTTTGCTTTGAAATGTACCGGCCAGGTATGAATCAGCGATACTACGAGTGTAATTACCTTCGGAAGTAAAGCTCGCAAAATTAAAGTTGATCCTCCTTACAGGTAAGTCAATCAACTTTCTAATTTTAAATGCAACATTTGCAAAGCAAAATTTAAAAAAAAAAGGCAGTTTGAAGAGACACAAACTAACACACTTGGACGAGAAGAATTTTAAATGCAACATATGCATTGCAAAATTTAAAGAAAAATTTAAATTAGGAAAATTTAAACAAAAAGGTAATTTGAAAAGTCACATATCAACAGACTTCGATAGTTACCTTTTTGAATGTGACATTTGCAAAGCAAAATTCAAAGGAAAAGACTGTTTAAAGAGACACAAAATAACACAGTCTGATATTTATTCTTTTAAATGTGACACATGCAATGCAAAATTTGAACACAAACGTAGTTTGAGAAGCCACATATTAACACACTCGGATGAGGAGAATTTCCAATGTAACATTTGCAATGCAAAATTGAAAAGAGAAGGCGATTTGAAGGAACACATATTGATACACTTGGATATTTAATTTTTTTGAATGGGACATTTGCAAATCAAAATTTAAACGGAAACGCGATTTGAAGATACACAAACTAACACATTCGGGTATTTATCCATTTGAATGTGACACTTGCAAGGAAAAATTTGAAGAAAAATAATTTACAAAGGCACATTTCAAGACACTCGGATATTTATCCTTTTGAATGTGACACTTGCAAATCAAAATTTAAATGGAAAGTCGATTTAAAGATTCACAAACTAACACATTCGGATATTTATCCATTGGAATGTGACACTTGCAATGCAAAATTTAAGCAACACCATAATTTGAAAAGCCACATGTTAACACATAGATTGTTTATTATTTGATTCACTTAATAGTGACATGTGTTTAGCTCCGAGATCCTTGAACTCAGCCACAAAATTCACCAGTTCCGGAATAAGGAAAGGGTGACAATTTATCAATATGCAAATCGGTACACTGAGATTTAGATATTAAATTAACTTATTTACTTCTTATAAATAGCTAAAATCTTAGGCATGGTAGAGGAAGATCCAAAACTTAGGCTTAAGCATTGAATATATAAAAAAAAGATTCAGAAATCGGTAAATCGTTACATAATTGTTTCGGAATGATGTTTTTGGAGAATCAAGAAGTTAGCGATTTCTTTGTTTTCGAGTTGTTAGCTATTCAGCCGAATCACGAAGTTCTAGTTAAATTTTCAGATTATCTCATCGACACATGGCACATGCCTCGATAGACCTGGATAAGAAAACAAATGCCTGTGAATCTTTCCATAGTCATTTTGGTAATTTTTTTTATTTTGCGCATCAAAATACATATTTACACTTTTTTAGATTTATTAACTCATATGCAATGCGAAATCTGTCAACATCATAAGGTAAGTTTCATGGGAAGTAGGTTGGGTTTCATGATTTGGTCGAATTCAAAGGTAGGATTATTGCAGCTACCTGGTTTGTGGCCGAATTCAAGTATGCCCGTTTCGCTCATACGAGCATCATCGGACCTACAATATAATATATATAGAAAATAATTAAAATTTAAGAAATTTCCAGGGGGGGTCGAGTGACCCCCTGACCCTCCCTGTGGGCGCCCTTGCAGCATTGTGGGGCCTTTTTGGACCTTGGGCGGTGCACCGAACTGCCTTGCCCCTGGGCACGGGTTTCTCGCAATTGCGAAATAAAAATAAAATATCCCGATCCGAGCCGGAAGTGATTAGCCGAGGAATGTCGCGGGGAATAAAGAGTGCGAGGGGGCTATTGATTCTCGTTTCGCCAATTTTTTCAAACAGTAACTATTAAAAAAATAATAATAATAAATTAAAAATAATTTTTGCAATGTATTTCTGACAGGGGGGTGCAAGTGCACCCCCTTGCACCCTGCTGCCGGTGCCCATGCGTGTGAGTACCTATGTATGATGCTGGTTATTGGAAATACGGCATTTCATTGACGAATTGCATGTATGTAATGTGTTTTGTGATTTCTTGGAATAATTCCTGTAGTTGGCAAAAATAATCGTCTGTGAAATACGGATGCGTCGGAACGTCAAGCTCTATAAGTTTCGACACTATTAATATTCCCTTTTAGAACCTTCAAAAAATAATTCTTGTTGCGTAATGACTTTGCCATTTTCAACTTATCTCCTTATTTCGATATTAAAGTGAAACATTATGGCGAAAACGTGTCATATCCATTGTTCATAATTGTTTGATCTCATTAAGATTACTTATCAATAAAATTGGTAATTTCCATCTTCGACAATATGATTTTATCTGAAATTATTATCATTAACTCGAGGTAAATTAATTGAACATAAACCTAATTTCAGATTAAACTGGATAAAAGAACGGCTGAAAGTTAATAGCTTCAGGTATAAATAGTAGAAAAATTAAAGTTGGTCACGATAACTCAAACATATTCATTTGAATAAACTATACAAATATTATTTCAGCTTTTTGAGAGGCTATAAAATGGAAACCCTTGTAATACAAATAATAATTTGACTTACCCAAGAAAAAACTTAGAAAATAATACTCCCACTTGATCATATCTTTGTTGAAATCATTGAAAATATTGACAACGTTGAGTGGAAGCCACGATAACAAAAACACAGCTACCATAGCTATAAGCATTCTATTGGTTCTACGTTTCCTTTCCCTGTCAGCTTCTTCTTTTCGGCTATTTTTTGAACCTGGCTTTGACCTGAAATCAAATTTCAATTTTCATAATAATCAAATTATTACCAATGACTCCTTACCTAGCTCTATCATTCAGTTTAATCGACACACAAATATAGCAGTAAGCCATAATCAAAAACGGTATGAGAAATTGTAGAGCGGTAGTAATTGCACCAAAAGCGGCTCGCCATTGTTCCACGGGCCAATTTTCCTCGCAATAATATCGTCCGTTATTTTCCGAGTCTTTCATGTGTTTCATGTAGATGCCGTAAGGACTCGTAACTACTATAGCAAACACCCAGATTATGATGATTATTATGACGCAGGTGGATAGTTTCATTCGGGGATGAAACGGGTAGATTATCACAAAATATCTGAAATAGAATTGACTTGATGTTAAAGATTTTGTTACATTCGAATTGAGTTTTGCGGGTCGTAAAATTTAAATGGAAGACGATAAGGAAATTGAATTTTCAGGGGGAGAAATATCGAATTTGATTGTATGGCGAGTTCTCATAAGGCCAAAATAAATGACTTCTTGAAATTTTGAAATGAAAAGAGTCTCTTAATAAAGTGTAGTTACTGAGACACTACTGTGCGTAAGTAAAATTTTCGTATCATATTCGTCGGATAAAACTTATTTGGCCATTTGTGCTTCAATCTTGTTATATGGTAGTTAACATAACTTTAACTGACTGGTGGCTGTTTAACTTAGAAATGAAATTTATCTGCACTTCATCCGATGATGAAGAAACTGGCCTTTAGTGAATCCTTGGAAAATTCTACGAATATATAATCAAATAATTGAACAAATGAACCCGGGAAGGAGCGATAGAATAGAGGAAGGGACAATGCTGCTATAGAGGCTGGGTTTGCCAAGAGTGTGGAAGAGTGTGCGGCTCCAGAATGGAGAAGATAATCATACTCGATATCGAGTGATCGCCTACGATACTGATGACTTCATTTCGGTCTTTTCATTTCTGAGGTTGTTAAAGTTTGTTAAAAATAGAATAGAACCATTCATTTCTTTAATTCTTCAGTTACATATTCCTTGATTTATCAAATGATGCAAAAACTGGCCTCAAAGTGCAACAAATTCTTCAGTATTTCAAATGTAAAATTTAAATCGTATCAATTCTTACCTATCGATAGCAATTGACATCAATGTAAGCGTAGAAATATAAACACTAGCTCCTTGCGCGTACGGCACTAAATGGCAAATGACACTGCCGAAAATCCATTTGCCTAACAAAGTATACAGCGGCGTAAAAGGTACGGCCAAAACGCACAAAAGTATATCGGATAAAGCCAAATTCGTTATAAACAAATTCGTCACTGTTTGCATAGCCTTGTTGCGGAACACTACGAAACACACTAAGACGTTGCCGAACAGGCCTACTATAAAAATCGTAGTGTACACTACGAAGAATAGCACTTGGACGCCTTTTTTGTCAATTATGTCCAATTTCCCCGGTGTTGTCGTGTAGTTGGTGATGTTTAAATTGACCCCGTCGAAAAGAGGCATCTTGATGTTTTGTCTTGAGAAATTATTTGTCTACATTCGTTGCACATATTTTGTTGTTGCGTTGCATGGGATGCAACCTACTACTGGTAATTGGTCCATTTTCACCTAGGCCCGGTATGGTTAGCACCTGAAAAAAAATTAGTAGATTTAATTAGAGAATTGTCGCTTTTCATCCGTTTGTTGTAAATATTTTTATGATTTAACGCGTTTAGTAATACATGTTGACGAAAGATGTCTAATTATTTCAATTGACTAGCGAGTCGTTGTTAATTTGTTGAGTTAACATCCAGCCTGAAAAATGGTTATTTTTAGTAAGATTATTTTTGTTTTTAAAACATTGAGTTATTGTAAGGATAATCATATTTACACATTCTCTCTCTGAAATTTTTATCATCCTGTATCTCAAAAATTAAGACATTAGGGACATACAATTCAGCTTCTACAATGACTTGATGGATTTGAAAGGGGAGCCTTTAAAGGCAGCACGTCGACACGCATGTGGTTTATTGTACTATCCCCCTCTTGGTGCAGCCCTGTCTCACCTTCAGGAGCCCGCAACTATTAAGAAAGGTGTAGATCCGCTCAGGCCGGACATGCTTTATTTCATCAGGTTCCAAGAAACTGTACCCGAGGTATCGTAGTCTGCGACTGACGAGGGCGTCACATTCGCAGACTATAAGCACAGTTTATACCGTACCGATACAGTTGTTCAACTTCGTTGACAAACCATTGATTTTTTTGAAGCCAAATTCTATGTCCCTTATTTCGCGCTTGCGCATTATTGATCGGAAACAACGAATCCTGGGCCGTGGACAGAGTCGGACTAGGATTTTTTGTGGATTAACATTGAGAATATAACGGGATCATATTATAATTTCGAAACAAATAATATAATGATTTTTTGGCTGTTTTTTGATGATGTGATGTTCTAGAAAAATAGAGCACGTAACCAATGTGCAAAAATTTACTAAAGTTATCAAAAAGATAGATAGGTACTTAAACTTAAAATAAATAGAGAGAAATATCTGAAAACCAAAAGTCACTTGAGGAATAAATAAATATAACGCAGATTAGAAAATTTATTTGAAACTTTTCTTGCAATCAAATATCATATAAACGGGTGTTCACTGGCTCTTAGACCATTAAGACACAGCCAGGATTTCAATCCCATCCAGATTTGCATCACAGTATTAGATATTTTTGGAATGTGGACAATTATTTCATCAGATCAAGATTATGTGAATGTATAGAGTAAACCTAATATGAAATATGTAAATATAAATACTTATGTACAGTCGTTCATCGTTCGGGAAACTAAAATATCCTAAGCCTGGGCTAGTTCTAGTGTTGTTTTTACAGACAAAACAGGAAGCAACCATGATAATACACAATATATAAACGATAAAACAGTCAAGTACACAAAAATCGCGAATAACACGGAAAGCAAAACACTCTTAACAAAGCCGAATTTCAAATTGATGAATTTTCCGGTTACTTTTCAATTTCCTGAATAATTTCAGTCAAAAAACTTCTCTTCTTTTTTTGTAATACAATCCTGTTGCGTGTCTCGTTTGACAGTTATTTCTCGCGGGTTCTCACCCAAGCTATCTCTATCTCTTTTTTGCGTGCAGGATTGGAAAGAGACATGTATATGCCGAACTGCCTTTTCAATTTGAGAGATTTGTTCACTCATTGAACGCATGCGCAAAATATGTGTCAAAGTGCTCCTATTGGTTGGAGAATTTGGCCTCAAAAAATATGGAGAGTTGTACAACTGTATCGGTACGGTATAAACTGTGCTATAAGCTTGGTATTTCCATCTACATCGCTGCAGAACCTACATTCCGTCTCATTGCTGAGTCCGATTTTATGTAGGTGGTATCTGACCACCCAGTGTCTCGTCAGGACGCCTGTCATGGCTTTTAGTTGGCTCCTGTTTAGTTTTAGGAGACTTTTTGCCTCTTTGCAGTTTGAAGGACTTTGTATAAAGATCCCTATCTGTCTGAGGCCTCGTTTTCTCCATTCATCTTGGAACCGATTGTTGGACCGGTTCCTAATCTTGGCTTTCACCAGGCAGGAAACAACCCCAATAGCAGGCTCGGGCCCAATAAAGGCAGTTTGGTCTGCCTCCTCGTTGCCTTTTACGTTCCTGTGACCTGGGACCCAAACAAGAGTGACTTTGTTGAGCCCACTGAGTAGTTTAAGGGTAGTAATACAGTCAAACGTGAGTCTCGAGTTGTCTGAACCAAGGGCGCGGAGTGCGTGCTGCCTGGCTGTCGCTGCATATATGAATATGCTTGTCCGAGTAACCTCTCTGGAGATTCTCCTGAGCACATGCCTGTATGGCGTTGATCTCAGTCTTGTATACCGTTGGCATCAAAACATTCTGCCGCTCAATCTAGCCATATCCCGAAAATCTAACCAATTAAATTCGATGTGGCTATTTTGAGCGGCATAATGTTACTACATGGGCTAGATCAGCGGTCAGAATGTCGGGACGGCCTGTTGCACTTGTCCGTTAGAAGTGCCGCATGTTTTGTTTATTTAATTTATGCGAAGACATTTTTGGATAAAACTACCCACAACGTTTGTTTATTCTAATGTGACTGAAAATATTATCGTGCAAACTTGTTATCCGAAAACGACATAAAAATTTAGATTAAAGATTTACCCCTCAAATAATAAAAACGGAAAATCAAAAAATTCGGACTGCAGAGCAAATATAAAAATTCGTATTAAAATAACAACGAAAACAGGATATTGACTATATACAGGGTGTCCCTTAAGTGATGGTAAATATTTTGACAGCCGATTTTATATATAAGGTCTATTTCTGCAGAAATCACAAACCAGTCGGAGTGAATTTCATTGGTTGAAACTAGTTTTCTGACTGTTTTCAACCAATGAAATTCGCTCTGACTGGTTTGTGATTTCTGCAGAAACAGACCTATATAGATAAATAAAATATTGACATTGTCAAAGTTTCCTAGATCAAAAGTCAGTGGCCATACAAAAATGCAGGGTGATAAAGTTGATTTGGTATTTTTATTAAATTTGGGTCATAAATTTCGCAATTACATGTCTATTAGTCTGTCCTTTTGCTTTTGAATTTTGATTTGAATTTGAAGGTTTTGCTTCTCATTCTACACCTGGTCATCACCTGGTGCAGCTTGGTATTACTTTGCCTTTGGTGCAAATGAACAAACAAAGTTATTGAATCGACTATCAATAAAATATTTACCATTACTCTTGGGACACCCTGTACATACATTATACTTACAGGGTGCTAAAAATGCAAATCATGATGAGATAAAAAAAACTGTTTATTTCATCATAAATCGCATTTGAGATTTATGAATTTTTAAATACATAGGTACCATCGTCACCCAAAGTAACTAGGACACAAATAATGCATAATAATCTCCTGGACTAATTCTACTGTCATTCATTTCAATGCATTAAATACATAGTTTGACAAATATTTGACAATAAAATTCATATAATAGGACAAGAGCTAATGTGATGCTGTCCCAGTTACTTTTGGTGGCGATGGTACATTTCTGAACACGTACAAAAGACAGATTTTTTAACATCAAACATTATTAAATTTAATACTAATGCTCTATCGCCTGTAACATTCTGACCCTGAATCTAGCCCATGCAATAACATTCTGACCCTTTAAATAGCTCCATCATCGTCCCAACATTCTGACCTCTCATGCAGCGCATGTAGTAACATTATGCCACCCAAAATAGCCACATCGAATTTGATTGGTCAGGTTTCTGGGCTATGGCTAGATTGGCTGGCAGAATGTTTTGATGCATACTGTTGGGTATCGACACAGTGCAAGATTAATTCTCGCTACAGTTCTCTTTCCATATACACTAGCCCCTGCACCCTCCCCCGTCAGAGTCAGAGACCCGTCTGTGTACCAGATGATCCCTGCGGCTTGAGAAATGTCAGGCTACGCCTGAGCCGCAGTTATTTGCTGTTAACACTTTCTGTGAATTAAAGCAAACTTTTGTAAGTAGAAAAAGGCCACTTTATTTCTCCTTTGAACAAGAAATCAAAGCACCAACATCCAACCCATTCTAGAATTATTATTCTCCTTCTTGTTGCTGAATATTGACAGACTTTATATGTCATAGTATTTTTCGCAGCGGAACAGCACCTATTTAGCTAATGACTACGTGTAAAGCGATGTTGCCGTATTAACCCTAACTAAAGCTAATTATAGGAAAAACTATTTTATATTGAACAAAAAAGCTTGGGTCAGTCGTCATTTGCAGGAATGACAACCTTGTATTGTTTAAAAGGGGCTGAAGTATTTGCCATTGCATCCATTCGGGTGAGAAGGGGGTCCTGCCTAATGGTGCCAGTCCAGGCCCTTGCATGTCCCCTACTCAGCCCTCTGTGAACCCATTGTTCCCAATCGTTGAGTCTGACAGAAGCCTCCCGGGCTGTGCCTCCACAAAGAGGTGGAAAGGTTATATGCCTAGAATGGCATGCATTTACAGCGTTGGTGTGGTTATCAAGGCTCCAATTGTAGCCATGTAGGCAACTCGTTGGGGTTTGGAGCTACTACGGACAATGAAGCAAAGGCTATTCATATTAAGAGGCCTAACAGAAAAACACAGGATTTTGAAAATAGCGCCATTGATGCAGAACAGGAGCTTCACTGAAATAAATAACCGGAAAGCAGAAAAACTTCAACTTGCTTGCTCAAAATATTTCGGATCTTATTTACACTGATTTGGATTTGACTGCACAGCTTGTGGAATTTAAAGTGACTGATAGGGAGCTTAAACAGAATCTTGCAAATTTAACAGAGACCAACAAGAATATGTTAACTAGCATTCAAGTGTTAACACAGGATAGGGAAGCATAAACACATATAATGGAGCTGAAGAACGCCAAGGTAAACCTACTACATGCGAAGAAAACTCCAATCTAGTAAATCTAGGTGTGATAGTTTGGAGATGGAATGGATGGAAAGCTTTCTGGTTCTTGTACTTCTGGAACTATCCTCAAAAATCAAGAGAGTAGTAGAGGTGTCCCTAGAGAGGATGATGTGACATGCTTTGATGATGTTACATGCTTTGATAATGTGACATGCTGTAAATCTACTGCCACAGGTGACTCATTTGTTTTATTAAATGACAATAAGGTGATAAATGATTGCATCGCCCTAGATAAAGAGTAAAAAAGTGCCTCATATCAAAGAAATGATTTTAATTTTGCATGTATTATCTGCGGTGACTCTAGTGCAAGATCCCTATCTTCTTATGGTTCTTTGTCAATGAAGTCATCACATATATTGAAGGGTCCTGTTTATACCGGTTTTGATGTCAAAAGGCTAATCGAGCTGCTATCTTTTGATTTGACCAAAAGAGACACAATTGTTGTTTGCTTAAATTTAAACTCTACATCACCAAACATTGGTGATATTGAAAAGATCCTTCTCTGAGTAAAACAACTAACTTGATAATGGTACTGAAATGTAATTTAGGAGTTATTCACATGGTAAATTTTATCAAATAAATGAAGTTGTAGGTAAATATGCTAGAAGTAATAATTGTAGTAAGTATGATTGATTTCAAATTTGTGTAATAATCTAAAATATAGGCACTCGGCCCGTTCTTTGGCCAAACTTCTTGCTGTGTATGTGGAGACTGATGCAAGACTCTTTAGCCAAAAAATAGTCTTAAAAGTAGTTCCATTTACTGATGAATGCAGAATTTCTCCTTAAAATTCAGACAGGGATAATAACGTTTGTGAATATAGGGCTTCAAACGATGTTGCAGATAAGGCTTCGGAATTGGTGACTACGGAAATACAGACAAATTGTCCAGACACCGTAAGTGGTACAAGTAAATATTTTTTATACCAAGGGAAACCAAGTATAATTTGTCCCTAGCTTTGCTAAACATCCAATCTATCAGGAATAAGGTGAATGAACTAGAAATATTTCTGAAATCTGTGGATTTTCCCAATATTTTAATTTTAGTAGAACATTGGCTCAAAGAGAATGAACCTTAAATATTGGAAATTATAGTTTGTTGTCCAAATTTTCTCGTCGAAAGTTTTTAGTTTTTAGTTATGCTCCATGACGACCATGACTGTTTTATGGAAAAATACAAATTTGTCAGTGTAAATAAATCCGATAACTTGTTGGAGGAAAAAACCTTTGAGTTCTCGTTAGTTTTTAGCAATAGCTTGTCATATATGTATATAAGTAATGTACAGATCTCCTCATGGAAACATTGAGCAATTCTTGGATAGGCTAGAGTCCCTTGTATGTTCCATTCCTATAAACTCTCGATTAATTTTATGTGGAGTTTTAAATATAGATGTTTCTAAGCATTTGGACAGATATACGAAATCCTTATTTAATCTTCTAAATTCTTTTAATTTGAGTATGCATGTAAATCAGGCAACCAGAGTTACCTACTGCTTTGTCAAGCTCAATAATTGACTATTTCTGCTCAAATTTTGGCCTGGATAAAATTCAGTGTGTGGTATTCAGTGCCGGGTTGTCTGATCATGAAGCTTTACTGCGCTGTGTGGATCTTGATGTGTGTAAAAGTGGATCTTCTATAAAGAAAGGTAGGCTCCACAGCAAAAAAAAAAAATTAATAAACCCAAATCGTTTTGTGAACGAGCAGACTGGGATACTTTGCTTGAGTCAGATAATCCTTTGGTGCAATTCCATAATGTATTGTGTATAAATTTCTATAGTGCTTTCCCCATTATATCCATTAAAATGGCTAAGAAAAAAGTTTGGTATACAAAGGGCCTTAGAGTCTCTGGAAGGAGCATAAGTGCGCTAGATTATATACGTAAAAACTCAATGGATAATGATAAGTTTCTTGAATACTACTATAATTACCGTAAAATATATAGAAAGCTTGTGGAAATTGCCAAAAGGTCTTATTTTGATGAGAGGATTGAGAGGGCATCAAACAAATCAAAGGAGGCATGGAAAATCGTAAGCGACTTGCGAGGCAATAAGAACGTTCTTCAGGTCTCGGAAACATTGAAAGCAGATCAGCTTAACTCCTTTTATTGTTCCTTAGCAGCCAATCTGGCAGATACTATTCCAAAAGCTGGCGATCCATTGAAGTACTTTTCTCACATAAATGTATCTAACAAGTTTTTTCTTGCACCTGTATGTGTGCAGGAACTAAAAGATGTTTTTTCTGTAATCAGGTACAAAACCTCTTCTGGATGGGGTAAGATCTCCCTGAGGATCCTGTTAGCGCTTCCTGTTAAGGTGTTGAACAGTTTGGTGGATGCTATAAACCACTCATTTCTGACAGGGATTTTTGCAGCATGCTTAAAGAGAGCAATGATCGTTCCTCTGCAGAAAGGTGGGTATCTTGATGATCCTTCCAACTATCGTCCTATAGCTCTGCTTCCCACAGTGGCCAAGGTTGTCGAGAAACTAGTCAAGACCCGCGTTGTCATATTTGGATAAATACAACATCTTGAGTGGGCATCAGTTTGGATTTCAGCGCGGCAGTGGTACTGGGTATGCCATCTTCAACTTTCTCAAACATCTTTACAGGAGGATGAATGTTGGCAACATTGCTGTGGCGGTGTTCTGTGATTTATCGAAGGCATTCGACTGCGTGAATCACGGAATACTGCTCAGGAAGCTGGAAAAGTATGGATTTAGGGGCAAGTCTTTGAGATGGTTTGAGTCCTATTTGTGTGATAAAGTTCGAACAGTGTCATTTAATGGTGAAAATTCTCGGGAAGGGAAGATCAATGCTGGTATTCCGCAGGGCTTTGTTCTTGGCCCCTTACTGTTTTTACTATATGTCAACGATCTGCCACATGTTCCCATAAAGGGGGTATTTACTATGTTTGCTGATGACACAACTATTTTGTGGCATGGTGAAGACCTGGCAGTGTTAACCAGCAGCATTTCTCACAATCTGTTGGAAGTGATAAATTGGTCTGATTCTAATTTTCTAAGTTTTAATGCAACAAAAACAAGCATCCTATCTTTTAAATGTGTTGTTCAGGGTATTTCTATGGATGCTTTACCACTCCCAGCTCTTGAATTTAACCGATTTCTGGGCCTAACCATCGAGGTTTGAGGAACACATATCTAAGGTATATAAAAAAACTTCTTCTGGATGTTATGCCCTTAAGGTAATAAGGCACAATCTAGGTTTCGCTATGGCCAAAAATTCGCACTATGCTATAATAGAACCCCATCTTCGTTACGGCATCGCGTTTTGGGGTGCGTGCTCTCAATATTTATTTACCTCAGTATTTCTACTGCAAAAGAGAGCAATTCTTTATCTCTGTGCTGCAAAAGTCCATGACTCCTGCCGCAGTTTATTTAGCCAGTGTGGAATATTAACCCTTTGCTCGTTGTTCATCCTGGAGACCGTAACTTTAATTTTTAAAAAATATAGGAATGAACTTAACCACATTGCACCATATCCGACCAGTCATCATTTCTCATTGAATCTTCCAATACCTCAATCTCAACTTGTTAAAAGGTCCTTTTTATATGAGGGCAGAAAACTTTTCAACCATCTGCCCACAGAGGTTAGGAGGATTAATAGCTTGAAAAAATTCAGGAGAGAGGTGAAAAGGGTATTAGCACCTGGGGCATATTATACTTTGGCTGAATTTTATGAGACTGTTCTTGACTGATATATAGTATCGTGTGTCTTCTGTCTGGATATTTCCAGTTTATTGATTTTGTCCATTTATATGCATGTATATTGTATGTCTTCGTTGTGTATTCTTATTGAACTTTAGTTTAGTTTAGTTTTATTGACTAGTGTTCTAATTTTAACCTGCATTGTTAATTTATTATTAATTGTTTTTTGTATTTAACTACTGTTTTTTTTTGTTCTCTTTTACCGATTCTTTGTAACAACTTAAGGTTTATACAATAAAGCTATTTTTGACTTGACTTGACTTGTCCAGCTTTGCCCAAGGTGGATTTACTAAGCGCGTTCCACCAGATTAACCTGCCGTACGTGATCATTGGCCTTATCACTGCTGTGCAAAGCCAGTGGACTATGTGGGGTTGTAAGCACCAGGTACGTCCGTTGGATCTTTTACAGGCCCAAAGGCTAGGAGTGGCTCTCTGGACGACCTGGTTGACGTGATCTTTCAGGTCAGTCTAGAGTCAATGATGACTCCGAGATATTTGAGCATACCGGATCGAGCAAGTCTCGTCGATCCAAAGAGCGTGGATCTTTCCACGTCCACGTTTCTTCGCTTTGTAAATGGTACTACATCGCTCTTGTCCGGATTTACGGAAAGTCCGTGATTTTTACACCATCTTTTTATCATGTTAAGAGCTCTTTGCATGATCCCTTGGATAGTGCTGGGTACCCTACCAGCCAGAACGATACCTTTCTCGTTCAGAGCGCGGAGCAGCCCATCCAGTACCAGGCACCACAGGAGAGGCGACAGTACACCCCCGGCATCCCCTATTTGACTTTCGTACTACCAAACGAGCTTGTAATGAATCTGCTTTCCAGCATGGTGTTCTCTATGCTAGAGCTTTCTGCAGCATTTTCTATAGTCGAATGAGGTGTTATTAAATGCCTCTTCGATGTCTAGAAATACACCCAGAGCCATCTCTTTATGAGACATCTCTTGTCCTTGTTACAAGACTGTGGAGAGCCGTGTCAGTTGACATGGCAGTCCTGAAGGCGTGTCGATTAGGGTGCATGGGCATTGCTTTTAATAAATGTGTCTTCCAGTTTCTTTAGAATTTTTAGAAGAAACAAGGATAGGCTGATGTGTTTGTAATCCTTAGCCGATTCGTAGTTATAGTGTCCTGGCTTGGGAATGAATACCACTTTGACGTTACGCCAGTAATGTGCTACTTGACCATATGCGAGGCAGGCCTTGAAAAGGCGAATTAGGTGCGGAATCAGTAGTTCTAGCCCCTTTTATAAGAGAGCCGGAAAAATTTCATCTAGTGCAGCACTCTTATAATCTCCAAATGAGTGGATGGCCCATCTTACCACTCTCGCAGCTATCTTCCCCTACAATGACTTTGTCTTGTCATGAATTGATAATGAAAAAGTCGAAAGCTGGATTTAATGGATAAGAAATTTATAGAATTTAATTTTAAACCTGAAATTGCTTCAATAAAATCCTTTTTGTCCGCACTGTCTCTAAATTAAATCCCATAAAGCCATCCTTACAAAATCTTGATTCTTCTAATAAAACCGAGAAAATTGCGCCCTTTATAAGCCAGTTTAAGGACGCTCTCAAAAACGATTTTTAAAATCGTCGAAATCAGCTCCGCAGAGCATCCAATTAGATCCACGAAATATTCAATAACTAATGAGCCAGAATAAAATAATCGATAGTCAAACTAGTTCCTGAAACTTTGTTAGGATAAGCGTAACCAAATCAGGTTCGGTTGAAAATTGAGTGCTTCCGGCAACATTTTGATGAAATTTTGTTATCTTCCTTGCGGCTAGGAACTTATAATAATAGAATTAAGATGATAATAAAATTTTATTATTTCTATGATCACATAAAATCTATTTTTTTTTTTTTTTGTGAAAAACTTTCGCATAACTGGGCCGATTGCGTTATAGCAAAACTTGCTTGGCTAGCGGATTTATTCATCTAGTGGACATAAATATTTATTGGCATAATTTTATAGCTTTATTGATTGATTTATGAAAGCTATAACAATAAAATTAGCTGCGCAATACGTCGTAAAAAACTAATGCATCTATATTTCAAATTTTCGGGGATAATACCACGAGAGCTTCAAAATTATCTGGTTCATTTTGAAGCTCAAGTGGCATTTAGAGGATTATTTCACGTATGAGAATGCAAAAAATATGGAAATAAATATGTATTAAACGATTTGAACATCTTAACAATCAATACAAATAAATGGTTGCTATCAGGAACCGTTTGTTTGTATCAAAAATTAGCATGACAATCATGTATACAATAACATGGGAGAATTATCGCTGTAATTCTCTCTAGAACAAATGGAAAAGAGAATTTTCGTTGTCATTCTGAAAATCGTCACTTGTCTTATGGGATTTCTAACACATAAGTGGAATAATCCTTTAAATACACGTAATCGATAATCACCGCATGCTCTTCTACATTGATCAAGTATTAAGTTGCAAATTAATTTTCCCAATACGTACAAGTGCTCTAGCAGCGTTGTGGTGGTGTTAAATCTTCGACAGATTGAAAATACGGTTTTGGTATTCATGTCGCAACGTGGGGCGTCTTGAATACAGAGTAAAAGGGACGTCAAAAAATTTAATACTGCCGATGAAAATTTAAATCGTTGTTAGGTGAGTGTTGGCGTAATGGTTGATATTTTAGAATCACCTTCGGAGTTACGTGGACTGTAAGCGCAACTAATGAATATGTAGCAAAAAAATAACCATACAAAAGACAATATGATAAAAGGCGCCTTACCTGTGGTTCTGGGGTTCTTCTAGTTCTAAGTTAATTGTTAATACCGGGATCCCGGGTTTTGTTTCGGTTGCACAACACTACAGGCGTTTATTTCGAAACCGGTAACCGGCGAGCTCGCGATATTCATCGACTTTCTTGTGTGCGAAGACGGATTAAAAATTGTGTGTTCGTGTTTCGTGTTTGGCGAAAAGAGAGAGAGTGTTTCGCAGTCGCTTGGCTGTACGAATCTAGTGTTTTTCGTACCTTTTTTGTCGACCTCGGTTCCATACCGAGGGCGCTGTTGTTCCCTGCATAGGAGGCGCTATACCTATTTGAATTTGTATGGTTTTTCAATATGCGCAAAATTCGTGACTTTGACACTCTTGAAGAGATGCACATACAGTGAGATTATGGAAATTTAAATTTAATTTCAGGCAAATGGAGCATGATAACGTCAGAAAAGCTAACTCTCTAGAGATGTTAGGGAGGGAGTTGAGGGCTTTGGTGTTCGCCCAGAGAGATCGAGATGGAAGATAGTTTAGAATAGTTTATTTTAGTATTTAGTATTAAATAAGTATCGGTAAAAACTCACCAATTGTTAGTATTAAGTTACGGGGTGGTTGTATGAGCAGCTCAAGTTGGATACCGCCACCCCTCAAATATTATTGTAAATGTTATGTTAGTTATTCTAAATAAAGGCATTTATTATTATTATTATTATTATATTATTATTATTATGTCAGAATAAAAGAAGTGAAATCTGGGATACATTGACAAAAGGACTGGGGAGAACCAATAAAATGAATCTAGACTAGTGGATAATATGAATCAATAACTTGAGGAAAGTGAACAGCTGCTAATCGGGGAAGAGAAATAATGACGTCAAACTGAACACATAGTTTTCTTGGAAAATACTCTAAAACAGACCTTGACGATATTACAAATGAAATGATAAAATGCAATAGAATAATATTGAAAACAAGCAAGGCTACTTAGAAAAATATGACACTGTATATAATTGACCGACTTATTGATTGGCGAGTCAGCGATAAACGAATATAAATAGTGGTCGGCATCACACGGATAGGCAGACTTGAACCAGCACAATTACCCCTTTTGGGAAAGCTCCTCCAGCCTCAAGTCTCCACCCAGCCTCTTTTGAGAAAGCTCCTCTGGGTGTCATCAGTCTTCATGTCGTCCAGTGCAAGTACCTCTTTCGGGAAAGCCCCTCTAGACGGCCCTTTACTTTAGCGAATCGCTTCTAACGTAGCTTTGTGGCTTTCAGGTAGCTCCCCTGTGCCCCCATAGGAGAGACTCTATGTACTATAGGGCCATCCTTTGGTAATTACTAATATAACCTTTACTCTACAACCTTGAACTAAATACTGAGCGAGTCTCTATCCTCCTGACCCTACGCTACGTACCCCGTCACGACAGGATAAAGTTGTGACAATATCTTCAATGGTTGCAAATACAGATTCATTCAAAGCTTCTCGAAATTTTCAGTTACAGATTCCGCTTTACAGGAAACTTTTCTGGGAATTTTCTCAGAGTAAAAGTCGATTTCTGAGTTATACCTAGATACTAATAGCTCTTCTTAAGGAGGATATACTTACCAGGCGAGTGCGTAGAAGTTTCAACAATAGTTTATATTTAGAAGGGTCTGGTTCCAACTTTTGAAATTTTCCTTATGATCAGCCGCAAATCCAATCTCTTCAAGATAGACAGAATTACAACGTCACTGCTGGCCTAAAAACCTTTTAATTTATTTTCATGAGCATTTAAATCCCCTTAAGTATTTCTCAGTCGAAAATCGTTAGACACACAGTTGACATAAACGTGTTTTGAATATTGATTGAGTCTCTGGAACGCAGACTAGAGAAAATAGGTTTTTTCGATATTGAATTTGTGTCTGGCACTTTTGCCTTTGGAATATGGAATAAACGAAAAATAAGATTTCACTTCGAAAGAAATGGTCTCTGAAATTTTGAAAGAAATTTAATTTAAACAAAAATTATCAGATAGAAACCATTTTCTATAGAACTAAGATCATCGGTTGAAAAATCTGATTATAAAACTGTTCTGAAACGACACTTTTTGACTACTCTATTTTACTTTCATCCAAATCTGTTTGTTTTTTAGAGCTGTGTTAAACTTAAAAGCCTCCTAAAAGTTTACCCTATATGGCACGTTAAGCCACCACCTCAAAATGTAAATCTCCACTTAGGAAACCTCAAGAAAATTTATGTAGTGTTCAAATAAGCTTATGTGGGGTAAAGGGGGCAAATAATGTTCCGGTATTTTAAGGGCCCCATGTTTCTGACATTATCGCAGGCAAAAAAGGATCGGTAATAATTGCCTATTTATATGGAAAATAGCTGCTTCAAAGAAATTATATTTTTGTGCTCGTGTTCTTCCGGTTCGAATTTTAATGATCGTTGCCATTAAATATTTGTCACGTTTCTTCTTGTTTTGTGAAGGTCAATAATTTTAGTTGATCGATATTATAAAGACAAAAATGTCGCATAAGGATTTCCTCTTTATTTGCACAGGACACCTGTAACAACATTTATTATCTTGCTGCCAATGGAAATTTCAAAGTCTATCATAAGCCTGTATACTAAAGATTTTTTTAATTAAATGTATTTGCTAAACCTGAATCCAACCCCTATAACGTAATTTATGATTAAACTTGCTCGCTTGGAATTGAGCATTAGAATACCTGAATTATTATTTTAGGATTTACGTATTTCTAGCCCCCAAAACATATTAATCCATTAAACTTAGACATGGGTGGATTATTTTATCATAAAATAGTTGGAGAGTAGTTTGGAGGAGTTAATCAATCCATATGGATTATGTGGGAATATTATGTGTCCCATTGTTTCTACTGTTACTAGCTCATATATTCAAGAAAAATATCAGGTTTGTAACAAAAATTCTAAATAACAACCTCCTGTTGAAAACAAACAATCCATCAATTGGATTAACTTCAACACAAAAAGGTTTGTTGACACAGATTCCTACCTCGTCATTCTTCCAATACATTTCCTATAGTTCAGGAATGAATGATACTTTGTTTACTGTCGAAACGTAAAATGGCAATATCGCTTTTCGATTAGAATTCCCAAATTCAATTATCCTTGATCGAATTTCGGAGAATATTGAAAACGAAAATTCCCATCCGCAAACAATATTATTTTTTTTTTTATGTATCTGTCACATAAGCCAAAGAGGAAGTTCATTCCAGATTCAAGATATCGTGGCTTCTCCCCAGGAGTATTTCAATATCACCAGTTTATATTTCCATCGTGCTCACGAATTTATTTTGGCTCTTCTTCCGATTGCGTTTTTATAGACCGAATAAGGATGAGAGTTTTCATTGCTTACACGTCCTGAAACAGAGGTGGTCCGCTTTACATAATTTAGGTTAATATGATGGATGGCTTAACCTGCCAGATAAGCGGAGCTAGAGTTTAACAGCTGGGAAATTTAATAAACGAGCTTAAGGTGCAAGAAGGTTTTGAAAAATATTTGTTCATGGCGAGATGTTATTATGACCTAGTTGAAAGCTGGTTTTAAAATATAACCTAGAACTGAAATTAATTAAAAGATAATACAACTCTGGAGAAAACCTGAGCAACGTTATTTTCGATTTTAGGTCTGTGAGCTATTTTCAAATTATATATAATTCCAAGTATAAACTCATATTTTTATGGTTATGGTAAGAAATTTAATATTTCTGCTTCCTTGATAAAAAATACTATTTCCGTCCTGATTTGAGAGAAGAAAATGATACTATTCTTCCCGGGGGAGACAAAATATATTAGGCAGGGAAATCTTTCCCTTCCGCTATTTTGCCCTAGTTTTTTTCTCCATCAATTCCTAACTGACATTTCTCCAATGAATAACTACTTTGATAAAAAGGACCTGCATACTGTTAGAGATTTTTATATTATATTAAAACAACGTTAACCTTTGTAACGAAACTTGATATTTTAAAATACTAATTTTCCGATGACAAGCATGGCATGTTATCGTGAAAGATATAGGAAATCGTTTATAAGCGGCTGCAATGAACTTGTCAGTTTCAGTGCACTTTTCACTACCAAAATACACAGTCATTTTTCAATTTCAGCTAAAATTTCTACCGTGGGCTGGAAATATATTGGTTTTGCTGGCATATTTTCCAGGGATTTTTTAAAGCTAGTGGTTTATTGAAACGTACATTATTTCTAAATTATGATCATAAAAATATTTTGTAATGCCTACACTTGCGACGCCTTAGCCACTACCGTTGCCGCAGCCATAGCCACTACCATGTCTTAGAAGTGTCATCAATCAGTCAGTCAGCACTCAGTCAGTTTCCCCGATCAAGTTCATCACTTGTTAAATAAAAAACATTGAAAAACAATGTGTAGCGCATAGTGTTGGAGTTCCCTTCGATACCCGCTACATATTTGGCGCCCAACGTGGGGCCTGGGGTTTTGTAGTGGTTCACCACCCCAATGACTTTCTGGACTAATTTTGTGACTGTAGATCAATGAACTATAAAACGCGAGACATTATCGGTGTAAATGTGCATTAATTGACTGAATTGTTTAAGTTTTGCCACATTCAGATAATGTTCCCACAATTTCTGGAATATTCCACACAAACCGACATTATAGTTTCCTGTGTGCCCAAGTTTGTCCTCCATTTCTGTGCCGACATTACAGTTTCCTGTGTGTCCAAGTCTTTCCTTCATTTTGTACCCACATTACAGTTTCCTGTGTGTCCGTCCAAGTTTGTTCGAAAGGTTCCATCAGTCTGATTATCAGTAATTTTGCTATTATTTTGCAGACTTTGTACTTTTTCCAGTTAAATTGGTAAATAGAAAACATTGAAAAACAATGTGTAGTGCAGAGTATTGGAGTAACCTACGATACCCGCTACATATTTGGCGCCCAATGTGGGGCCTGGGGTTTTCTAGTGAACCACAACCCCAATGACTTTCTGGACTGATTTTGTGACTGTAGATCAATGAACTATAAAACGCGAGACATTATCGTTGTAAATGTGCATTGATTGACTGAATTGTGTAAGTTTTGCCACATTCAGATATTGTTCCCACAATTTCTGGAATATTCCACACAAACCGACATTATAATTTCCTGTGTATCCAAGTTTGTCCTCCATTTCTGTGCCGACATTACAGTTTCCTGTGTGTCCAAGTTTGTCCTCTACTTTGTACCCACATTACAGTTTCCTGTGTGTCCGTCCAAGTTTGTTCGAAGGGTTCCATCAGTTTGATTATCAGTAATTTTGCTATTATTTTGCAGACTTTGTATTTTTTCCAGTTAAATTGTTAAATAGAAAACATTGAAAAACAATGTGTAGTGCATAGTATTGGAGTAACCTTCGATGCCCGCTACATATTTGGCGCCCAACGTGGAGCCTAGAGTTTTGTAGTGGACCACCACCCCAATGACTTTCTGGACTTATTTTGTGACTGTAGATCAATGCACTATAAAACGCGAGACATTATCGGTGTAAATGTGCATTAATTGAATGAATTGTGTAAGTTTTGCCACATTCAGATATTGTTCCCACAATTTCTGGAAAATTCCACACAAACCGACATTATAGTTTCGTGTATGTTCAAGTTTGTCCTCCATTTTGTACCCACATTACACTTTCCTGTGTGTCCGTCCAAGTTTGTTCGAAGAGTTCCATCAGTCTGATTATCAGTATTGTCCGTCGATTTTAATCTGATACTCGGACGGAATGTGAGCTGGTGGCTCCCTACATTAGAACACCAATGGTTACCTGACGGCACACCTGTTTTTGCCATATGAAACACCTCCTCGCTCCTCATACGGAAAGTGTCAGTTAAAAATCGACGAACAATAACTTTGCTATTATTTTGCCGACTTTGTATTTTTCCAGTTAAATTGTTAAATAAAAAACATTGAAAAACAATGTGTACCTAGTGCATAGTGTTGGAGTTCCCTTCGGTACCCGCTATATATTTGGAGCCCAACGTGGAGCCTAGGGTTTTGTAGTGGACCACCCCAATAACTTTCTGGACTAATTTTGTGACTGTAGATCAATAAACTATAGAACGCGAGACATTATCAGTGTAAATGTGCATTGATTGACTGAATTGTGAAGGTTTTGCCACATTCAGATATTGTTCCCACAATTTCTGGAATATTCCCACAATTTCTGGAATATTCCCACAAACCGACATTATAGTTTTCTGTGTGTCCAAGTTTGTCCTCCATTTCTGCGCCGAAATTACAGTTGCCTGTGTGTCCAAGTTTGTCCTCCATTTTGTACCCACATAACAGTTTCCTGTGTGTCTGTCCAAGTTTGTTCGAAGGGTTCCATCAGTCTGATTATCAGTAACTTTGCTAATATTTTGCCGACTGTATTTTTTCCAGTTAAATTGTTAAATAAAAAACATTGAAAAACAATATGTAGTGCATAGTGTTGGAGTTCCCTTCGATACCCGCTTCAAATTTTATTACATTATCATCCTGGGAAAGCGTCCGGAAAGTATGTACTTTTAACTTCTCTAAACGACCATTTCCACTACTAAGAGAATCAGGAATGGATTCTTGGAAAATTTCCCTGATAAACCATAGAAGAAACACATCGGTTGAATCATTTCATAAAAGGTGAATCATACTTTATGGGTGATGGAACTCTTACTGTTGGTATAAAATCATATTTCACATTGGAAATTTAATGTTTTGGTTCCGCAATCTTCGTGTTAGCAAATAATTCCTAATACTCGCGCCTCTTCGCGTGCAAAATCGCATATTAACAAACATGAATAGGTTCCAAAGGGATTTTCGTAAAGTGCCGTTGGGAATTCTAATTTTATTTTTGCATGAATAATATAAATATTATAGTCCATCAAAAATCAACACAGTCGTAGAAAATTGAGTCAGCTCATAAATTATTTCAAGTTGAAAGATCTGACCTCATAAAAAGAGGATGTTTTAGTATAGTCATAAAACAAAGCCTCAAATACATATGTATAATCCAGATTTACATAACGACATTTTTATTTATTTTAGAGATCAAGATTATGTTGCCACCAAATAAATAATCCGCTTATCCAAAATGACAAAATGTTGTATGTATCTTGGTTTATTTTAGTAGTAAAAGCTGACAGTTCTAATTCAGTTCCATCATAAATTCCAAACTCTGAAAAGAATCGTCTTCTCTGATTTATTGTCCATATTACCCAAAAGCTTTTTTGATACGCCATAATTAGGTCGCTAGATTAAGGGATAGCCAAGGGCTTTAGATTACTTGAATCGATTACGGCGCACAATAATCCAGAGCGTTTTTCAACAACTTGCCAGAAAATTAATCGTCCGAAAGAACTATAGAGCAAATTTGTTCGAGCGTGGCAGCAATTGCAGAGGAAACAAAATGTAGTCGGAAAGTTGTGTTTGACTTTTATGGAGAGTTTTTCGCATTTAGACCCAATAGAGCGTGTACGAGAACAAATAATTCCTACTGTTGGATATTTTTAGAAGAAACATTTGTTTCCTTAACACTTGTTGACTTTTTTTTTCAAACTTGGTTTTGGGATATTATGAGATTTAATTGACAATAATTGTTGTTCATAGTTTCCTATTTACGTTCGTTTTCAATTTCTTGGCTAATAAGCTACCTTGTTTTGCTTTAGTAGTTATGATTCCATATAGAACTACAATGAAATAAATGAATAGACAACTATCTTTTCTGTGCCCAGATTTTGTTACCTTGAGTACTGCCTTCTACTGAAAGTTTTTTTGGTGCAGGTTTGCAAGATTGGTTAATTGATCTAGGAAGGTTTGATTCAGTACGGCAGGGCCCGCTGTTATTGATTAGAATCTTAGGAAAAGGAGTTAGTACCATCATCATATCTGTTTGCAAATCCAATCAATAATCTGAGGTTATGATAATAATTGTTGTTCACTCTTTGACTTTTCATTTCCATCATGTCATTGAACAGCTGTTTTGTCTAGGCGTTTTCTTTAGACCTGTTCTACCTTTTGATATATGTTCTATAGGCACTTTTCAACATTCACCAGTCATTTTTTACACAACCGATTCTCAGTTCGTACTTTTGGGGTGAAACTGAACACGTCCTTTTCTATAATTTTCTTCAATGTCAAAATTAGAAGTTTGACAGATGAAAGTCTTCTTCCGAAATCTAAATTCTAAATGAAGAATCTGCCCTTTTGATCTGCGACCTCACGCTGAGTAGTGGTCCGGCCTCGGGCGAGACTTTTTGGAATTTTGTGCCAGGGAGCTCAAGTTTTAGACTAATTTCTTGCTGATAATTGTCTAGAGTCGTCCCTTGGTCATTTTTGGATTCTGTTTCGGTAAGTTTGAGATTTTCTTCAGGAAATATTAACCTACAACACGTGTTCCATTTTTTTAATAGGACTGTTCCGAGCAGCATTTGGAAGTTTAAGACTTCACCTTTGGTCTAGAGTATCCCTCAATTTGAGGTAAGATTATTTCTAATATTTGGGGCTCGATTTGTTTTTTTATACGAACATCGTTATAGGGTCCTAGTCTCAGGCTATAGTTGGACAATCCTACTCCTACTCCTAGTGCTAGGCTGTAGCTAGACAGTCTCAGGCTATAGTTGGACAGTTGCTAAGCTGTATTTAGAGAGATTCTAGACTAGATCTAGATTGCTCTTAGTTGGCTTTGGTAGCCTTCCTTCAGCAACCCTTTTGGTACCGCTCTGCTAGAACCACATTGAGTTCTACGTAAAACAGATACCACGTGCATAGGACTCATGACTCACTTACCATACCATAGTCTATCTACAGTGAGACCAAACCTGTAGATAATCTCCCTTCAAAACTTCTGGAGTTACACATACATTTGAAGATAACTAACACTTGTATCCCATGTAAGTTACACCTTTTACTTTTTAGGCAAATCCTATGTAAATCACTTGATACTAAATCAGGTTCGGTAAGTGCCCCTTAAATAAAATTCTAGAATTTTACCCTGAGGTTGCCCTAACTATAACTTTCACCTTTCTGTGTTTAATTTGCCTGATGGTAAAGTGTAACCCATACTGTATTTTTCTTATCACTCACAAGTGTAAATACCAAAAGGTTTTTAGTCATGTTTACTTAAAATTCATATTTATATATGCATTATTTACATTCATTCTTTTGATAATCAAATATTTATAAATTGGTACAAGCCATAATGTATACACATTTTTAACAACGTCCTGGCTATCCCTATTCATTATTGTTATGATTTTTTTAATAAAGAAGCCAGATACATTATTGTACCTAATTAGTTGTTTTATTGATAAGCTCTCCAATTGCACAGGTTTTGTTTAAACATCATTAGGTTATCTTCCTAGTTAAGTCACAATTAACTTGGTGGCGCCCCAAGGTAAGATGTATACAAGGAACCCATAGACCCATGGCCGCCGAACTGATGCTGACTAGCCGTATGCAGTATAATTAGGCAATTGCCAAAATAAGTACGTTATAAAATTACCCTGGGGAGATGCAGAAGGACTTGTGGAAAAAGCTGAAGACAACCCAAAGATGAATCTATGTCTCTAATCTTATCTGATCTACCCTTACAATCAGAATATCTTCGAAAGAAAAATACAGTTTTTTTTTCTTAGTTTTTCATCCAACATTTTTATTCACACTAAATAGTTTGTTAAAAGCAAACACACAAGTTGTTAAAAGCGCAGTTACCCCAAACACAGCTTTTAAGTGAAAAATACAAGTTTAATTTTTCTTACTCGAAAATAAACAGTGCTCCAATACCGACTCTATTGTTCGCCGTGGCACAAAGAAAATACTAAAGAAAATATAGAAGTGACAATAAAACGTTTTTAAAAGAGCTTTAATAAGCTCTTGTTTGTGTAAGGGCGCGAGCTTTTAGTTCAGTATTTTTCGCGATAAGAATTGGCTTTTCGTTTTATCAAAATCAGCTGGAAATTTTGCCTAAACGATTAACAGGGACAAAATGTTCCCCTTTTGCCTTAATTAAACCAATTTACATTTAAAACCGTAATATATTAATATAAATTAAAAGAGTAATTTGCTTTAATGCGAATGGCACTGGGATTGTTTTCTTCGTAAATTACAGTGGCTTTATTTGTCTCCCATTTTAAATATTTATTATTGGCTTCCCGGAAACTAGAAAGGAAAAATCCAATTTGCTTTATGGCACCTAATTTTTCGTTATTAATTATTTTTCACTTAGGATCGAGCAAAAACGTTGATAACAGTCGAGAGATTTCGGAGAAGGCTCCTGAAAACATGCCACCTAGGAACTTTGTTTTGTGGGATCGAAAACTGGAAGTTGGCTTTTTCAGAAAAGGGTATAGGTACCTATAAGTCCTATTTAATTGAAAAATCACTGCTGTAATTTATGTAGAAGAATGCACTAGAGATGATACAGGTGTAGGAGCTGCCATAGCTGCAGGTAACCAAGAAGAAAAAGGAATTTGAGCTCTTTTTGTGATGGCAGCTAAAAAAAAATTCAATTTTTGTGAGTGTCTTTATTCATGGAATCCGGCTCCAAGTCTCAGAATAATTTAGTGTATGGAATTTGGAGGGTCCCAAAGGAACATTGAGACACAAAATCTCAACAAAAAAAAAATTTAAATTTTATCGTTGATTTAGATTTTGAAAGGTCATACCTTTTTTTCTATTATAGATAGAAAGCTGAAATATTCGGCAATTCTTATCCAAGTAGAGTACTACAATCCCTTGCATTGTTGCATACCTGACATCTCTTTTTTTATATTTTTTTTTTAATTAAACATTATTATTTCTAAAAATCTACAGCTACCTTAAATATAAACAACTTTTATAAAAATCCTATTTCTTATGTACCTATATAGAACCAATATCAGTTTTTACTCTATATGACCTATCTTTAAGCTTTTCAAGAACTTTCCTTGGCACCCAAACGCCCGAGCAAACGCCCTTTGGTTTCAATTGCATGACCACTTTAGTATTTGGTGAGATGTTTGGCAACTCTTTCACTCCTGGTCTATTATAACTGTTATATTGTGCCTGATGTGTTCTTTCCAAAATCTTAGAATACATCTTAGTATCTATTACAAAAGGTTTTAGGCTCGGTTTTAGGGTTTCTTCAGTTACAGGAATAGTTGTTCTCAAATTTCTTGACATCAACAAATTAGCTGGGGAAATATTGACAAAAATTGACATATTTCAATAATACAATAAAGCTAAATATACAATCTTTGTGTTCCTCTAGTACTTTTTTAAACATATTTTTTACTGTTTGATCATTTCTCTCAGCCATGCCATTTGATTGCGCATAGGTGGGAGAACTAATTATGTGAGAAAATTCCCATTCAGTACAATTTTTTTCACTTCTGACATGAATTGAGGTCCACCATCAGAAATAACCACCTTTGGAATACCATGTCGAGCAAACATTGACTTCATAATTTGAACTATTGTAGAGCTAAATGTGTCATTACCTACTTAATTTTTCGATTTCTATGTATTTTGAGTAATAATCAATTAAAAGTAAATATTTCACACCATATAATTCAAACTGGTCACACCCAACTTTATTCCATGGTAATAATGGTATGTTATGACATATTAAGGGTTCTGATGTTTGAGATTTAGCAAATTTTTGGCATGGATAGCATGATTATATTCTTTGTTTTACATCATTTGACATTGTAGGCCAAAAAATTGAACCTCTTGCCAAATCCAAACATTTTTTAACACCTAAATGATTGTATTGTATTCTTGTTAGCATTTCCTTTTGCAAATACTCAGGAATTACCAAGCAGTTTCCTTTTAATATTAAATTTTCATGTAAAGTTAATTAATCTCTAATTTTAAAATAGGGTGTAACACAATCTTTGACTTTTTTAATTGAATTTGGCCACCCTTCTAGAATCACCTTTCGCAATTCTCTCAAAGCTGGATGATTCAAAGTCTTATTTTTAATTTCATTGAGTTTTCCTTCCGTGACATTTATTTCAGAAATTACTAAGCATACCTAAGCCTCCAACTCATTATCAAATATATCCTCACTTTTATCTTCAATATAATATGCTCTTGATAAAGCATCTGCAATAACTATCTTTTCACCTGATTTATAATATACTTCAATATCGTACTTTTGAATTTGCAACAACATTCGTTGGAGCCTAGGGGGTCATTTATTTAATGGCTGTTTAAAAATTGATATTAATGGCTGGTGATCTGTTTCAACTTTAATTTTTTTCCTAAAAATATATTCATGAAATCTTTTTAAACCAAAACAGATGGATGCTTTTTCTATTTGTGCATACCTTTCTTGAGTTTCACTCAAGGCTTTAGAAGCAAATGCACAAGGTAAGTTATTTTGAAGTAAAACTGCTCCTACCCCCCAGACTTTGAGCTGTCTACTAAGATGACTGTCTCCATATTAACATCATAAAACTGTATAACTGGACTTGTGGTTAAAATTGTTTTAATATTATCAAAAGCTTTTTGTTGAGTTCACCCCCATGAGAATAAAACATCTTTTTTAACAACGACCTTGAATGACCTCTGAATTACTTGATAAATTTGAAATGAATTTTCTGACATAAGTAATCATACCTAATGCTCGTTGTACATCTTCTTTACATGTTGGTGTAGTCAACTCTTTTATAGCTAGTAATTTTGACTGATCTAGTAACACGCCATCAGTCCCATATATTTTATGCCAGACTTGCCAAAATGACATTTTTCTATATTGAATTTCACGTTATTTATTTTAGCTGTCTCAAAAACTTTTTTCAACCTACAGTCATGTTCTTACTTGTCTTTTCCAAAGACTATTATATCATCAATATATATTCCTGTACCTTCACAACCCTGGAATATTTCCCTGAACTTAAGCTGAAATACTTCAGGTGCTGATTTTATACCATATGGTAGCCTTAAAAACTTGTATCTGCCAAATGGGGTGCCAAATACACAAAGATCTGTACTTTCTTTATCCAAAACAATTCGGTAGAAGCCACAAGTGGCATCCAATATAGAAAATATCTTTGCCCCCGCCATTTTGGCAGTTATTTCTCCTAGTGTTGGGATTAAACACTGTTCTCGTTTTATACAGTTATTCAAATCTTTGGGATCTAAACAGATTCTAAGACCTCCATTTGGTTTACGTGCTATTACCAATGCATTAAACCAGTCAGTTGCTCCCTCCACTTTTTCAATTATTTTTTGTTTTTCAAGATCAATTAGACTTTCTTTAAATTTGGGCATTAAAGGAAGTGCAACCCTCCTTGTGGCATGAACACCTGACTGTGCATTTTCTTTAAGTTTAATTTTATATTTACCTGGCAAACGACCAATACCCACAAAACTTTCTTGAAAATTCTCAACTATTTGATAATTGTTTTCACATTTTAGGGTTTGCATTTTTTTAATAACACCTAAATTTATACATGAGGGTAAGCCTAAAATAGCCTGTGTATTGCTTTCCACTAACAAAAATTCTAATTTATACATTTTATTATTTTTCTTGCAATTCAATTCACACATGCCAACTACTTTTAGATTATCCCCTGTATAGGACCTTAACTTGCAATTTGATGATTTTATAGGAATGTTATACAAATTTAAATATTTCAAATGATCTATAGACAATATATTATACATGGCACCCGTGTCAACCTTCAATTTAATTGTGCAATTATTTACTAAAATTTCAGTGAACCAATCATTTTCGTTTTTCGTGTCACTTTTGCCCTGTGTTTTAATAATTTCTATAGATCCAGTGAATATAAATAAATGACCCTTCATTATTTGTTTTGTCAATTGAATTAATTTCATTGTCTTGTCTTATTTCTTGTACAGATGTGGAATTTCTACACACTACAGAAAAATGATTTTTCTTTTTGCATTTTAGGCAAATCTTGCCTTAAGCAGGACAATTATTTAAATTGTGTGTTTTTACACATTTAGTACATGAAAATAAACAATCTTTTTACCTGCATAATTTTTATCATTTTTATTAATAAACCCAGGTTGTTTATTCGGCATTTGTCCCTTGTTTTGCTGTTTTCTCCTAGTGTAAACTGCATTAACTTCTTGCTTATCTTCTGTCCCGGGGTACATCTCCCTACTCTGCTCCTTGGCAATTTCTGAAATTTTGCATTGCTCTATGACTTTCTCCAGTGACAAGGTGTCATCTTGTAGAAGTTTTTCCTTTAGTTCATTGCTCCGAACACCACAAATGATCATACATTTAATCAAACCGTCCTCCAGGTGATCAAACTTCCATTTTTGTGCCTGCTCTTTCAGGGATATAATAAATTGCTCAAGAGTATGTCCCGACTGTTGTCTATGTGCGATATATCTTTCATATGAAAGATTGACTTTTGGCCTAAAATGAGCCTCAAATTTATTCAAAAGGGGCTGCAATTTATCTTTTTCCAACTCTGAAAATGTGAAAGCATTATATATCTTAAAACCTTCTTTGCCTACATAGTGCAACAGCTGCGCACACTGTACCTTCTCAGGCTTTTCAGTTACCTCAGAAGCTTTGAGATAGTTCTCGAATCTGCTTCGCCACATGTGCCAATTTTCTGCCGCATTTCCTGGCAACCGCATTGGACTAATTCCACGGCTCATCACCCATTGTATTATCTGAATTATACTTATTTTATTTTATTTTTCAGGTTTCTTACCATTATCTCTAGTCTTACTTTTGCGGTACGCGGTACGCGGTAATTTTTCTTATCTTATAACTTTTTTTTTTACTTATCTTTCAGCCTTCTGTACCGAGTCCGGTACCGACTGCGCCGTGTTAATTTAGTGTTGTTTTTGAGCTCTAAAGTGAACCCTCCAAGTATATCTTAATTAGAATAAATATACTTGTTCTTATTCCAGTAGAGGACTATAATCCCTTTAAACTTCAGCTTATTTGATTTAACAGTTCCAGAAATTAAATCATGGTAAGCAATTTGGGGTGATTTATTAATTTTACAATTTTTCTGAGTGCCTTTTTTGATAGAATCCAGCTGCAAATCTCAGAATAATTTAGTTTATGGAATTTGGGGGGTCCTCAAGGACCATTAAAACACAAATCTCAACCAAAAAAAAAATGAAATTTCATCGTTTTAGTACTGAGTACCTTATGATTTGGTTGCCAAAAAAATCCGAAACGGAATTTTTTGGCATTTTTTGGCATTTTTTGGAATTACTTGGAATTATAAGGTACCTTATTGTAATGTTGATTACAAATAGAATTTTGAGTGGAATCTTTCTACTTTCTTGGTGACTGATTTCCTCTAAAAAGTCAGTTGTGTTAACGAGTCGCCACTTCCTTTCTTGAGGGAGGTATTACGATGGTTATGTCGGTGATGACTCTACACTACCGACAGAGAGAAATTAGGTGATGTTAGGTGGTGCTGACGTGTTCGGATTATTCGGACTATTCTTATTGTTGAATGTTAGTTGTTAATGTTGATAAAGGATTATGATTAATAGTTGGTACCCATATTATTTTGACACAAAAACAGGAAAGGGTTTGAATTTTTTTCGTCCTTCGATGTGTAGTTAGTTCTATAAGTTCACTCATTGTGGTTAGTACGTATTGCGTTCGATATAATTTAAATATTTTGAGAATCGATATATGTAATTATTGCATAATTCGCAGACCATTTCTTAATAATAAGTGTGAAGGTCTATTATAAGATAGTCAATATTGTGTAAAGCTAGAGAGGAGATATATTTGTCAAAATAAACTCCAAATAGGTACTGAAAGTTTTTGAAAATTTTAATAATTCGGCCCTGTTGGGATTCTTCGGTACACTAATCAACGGTAGGTACTACGCAGTCAGCAGTGTATTTTTTCCTTTCTCACTTTCTCATCTCTAATACTTTATTACTTTGCCTTTATTTTTCAATTTGGAAAAAGTTCGAAGTTCGGATCCTTTGTATCAATTGAGTTCCAGTTCTAGTTGAGTACTAAATTGGCGATCGTCGAAGTACCGCGACAGCCATGACGTTAAAATCGGAATTTTAACAAGTTAATATTTTCCGATTATTATCGATTATTGGTGTAGTGTACTGTGCGGAATAACTACTAGATTTTGGTATGTACCAACAACTATATTCTGTTGTACATAATATTCAAAATCAGTGTCCCCAATTTATTTCTTGTATGAACAACCCTTAATTTTTCTATTTTTTTTTCTGATGAAATTTTCAAACTTGAGAACCTCCTGCTATTGAGGCACAAAAAATACATATTGAGTCTGAATTCTGAAAATTCATGAGCTTGGCAACCAAAACTTGCTCCTTTTTTTGGGAATATTTAGGTATGTTGTTATAAATCTTGAAAATCTCTTTTGATATTAGAGTATAGTTTTCCAGGAAATTTCAGTCATAGAACTTTCGATTTACTGTTAAGCCTTAATGTTTTGACTGGCTTTTCAAAAGTGCGTCAATGGAACAAGTATGTTTGAACTCTGTGGGATGGAATGAAATGATCCACGAAAATTCTAGAAGTACTTTAATAATAGAATGCTGGAGTATACCATAAAAAATGTAATTTTGGCCCGTATTCAATAATAAATTTTTGTTCCTGCATAGCTATTTGTACCACATTGGAAAAAGCTATAAATTTAAGGTACTAGACTTGAAATTCCCAAGGTTTTTCTGGTATAACGACCCGCCATTTGGGTATCTCAAAAAAATTGAAAACTAGAAAAGTCGTGCGAGAAGTGTCTCTTCCCGCACTCGTTAGGAAAATAGCTATTTCAAGACACCTGCGGAGGTGCATTTCACAAAAACACCTTTAGAAACTTTGATTGCAGTGCATTGCTAGGTATACTACAGGAACCAGAACTTTGGTGAGCTATTTCTGGATGGGTAAGTGTGGCATTGGACTTCGAGCATTTGGCTATAAATGTATTCAATAACTTCCTCTTTAAATGATTACTATTTTTCACTAATTGAAATTGCATTTCACTGATATCCAGAACAACAGTTCACGGTTTGATTATTTCTTTTTGGTATTTGGTGTCCCCTGGGGAGGCCGTTCGCCATAATAGATTAGGATCCCATTTGTTGCACGATTATACTATTTAAGGTAAGTGTAGCAGTGGGGCAATACCGAATGCCGGCAAGAAATAGTTGAATTATGATTTGCTGTTGGGTATCGGCTGAACAATGTGGTTTCAAGTGAATTCAGCCTAATGAGGCTTTAATAAAATAGCTGAATGCTCCTCCAGCTCTCAACTTTGAAGCTCAATAACTTAATATCCGTTTGAGCAACTGATAGGAAATTTAGCTCAATTTGTAGATAATTCAATGCTCTTCAAAATGGCAAATAATGTATGTTAGTTTAATTCAAAATTATTGACATGTTGGCGATGGTTCATTCATGTCGGGATTTCAAAAAATTGACCCACCCAAAAATGAGATTATTCTTTTGAATTTTTTTTTCCGCGCTTACCTTATGATTTAGATTAACTTTAATTTTAAAAAATCATAACTTTTTTTCTATAAGAGGTTTAAAGCTGAACTTGTCAGCGATTCTTATCCCAGTAGAAGACTACAATCCCTGAAAATTTCAGCTCATTTGGACTTATAGTTTCAGAAATAAAATCGCGGTAAGCAAATTGGGGTCAATTTATCAATAATTCAATTTTTCTGAGTGAATAACTTAGTGTGTGGAGTTTTGGGAGTCCCGAATGATCATTAAAACACAAAATCTCAACAGTAAAAAAAATTGAAATTTCATTGTTTTAGTACCTACTAAGGCAGCTACCATATGATTTAGATTTTGGAAAAGTTTGAAAGGTCATAACTTTTTTTCTATTGAAGATAGAAAGCTGAAATTTTGAGTTATTTTTATCTCAGTAGAGAACTACAATCCCTGATTTTTTTCCAGGCGAATTTCTAGCGTGTCTCATAAAATATCCGCGCCCTCTGTTCTATTGCTTTGCACTTTAACTTGATATTTAATTAGTACCGGACCAACTTTTTTTCCATTAGCGGGATGTGAATAGGTCATGGGTCCAGTGAAAATCTCCGAGAGATGTTTTCTAGTGCTGTTTTTAATTGGTATGTAATGAAATAATAATTTCTTCATTTAAGGAGGCCATGGTTTTTGAGCAGCATATTCTAACTGTGACGCTTAATTTCTCAAAGAATTTGAAAGCAGCTCAATTCATATTTATAGAGAATTTACTCCTCTTTCAGAAAATTTAAAATAGAAGTTGATTCATTGAAAATTACGGAAAATGTGAGTAAATTTGTGACACCATGTCAGGGCAATCCAAAATTTTCTATGACTGAAAATGATTTTCTTTGCAATCTGCCTTTTGGGAATAATGTAACACTTGTCTAAGACTAATTTCAATCTCATTTCTCGACTGGGAACATCAAAATTTGAGTAAAGAGAAAAATTTCGTTTACTTCAGTTCAGGTACCTACTTAGGAACTTTGACTTTTTTATTCAGAATCTTCAATGTATAAGGTCTCGATATCCATAAGAAGTATCGAGCCAAATTTTTCTGAGATTGTGTTTCAAAAATATTTGTGCCACCTGTGGTTTTTGAGCAATTGCAACTTGAAGCTGTGGATGAAATTTTGGCAAAATTCTAACTTTGAGGCTCAATTTCTCAAAGCCTATAACAGTAATTGTATTCATATTTGGAGACTTTATAGAGAATTTAATTATCTTTCAGAATATCTATAATTTAAGTTGATTCGTTGAAAATTACGAAAACTGTGAGCAAATGTTTGAGATCATATCATCAAACATCAAACTTTTTCTATTGCTAAAAAGAATGGTTTATTGCAATTTTTAAAATTTGCTTTTTGAGAAAATATAAGAGTTGTTTTAGACTAATTTTGACCTCCACTTTCGATTGGGGAATTCAAAATTCGAAAAAAGTGGAAAAAAGAAAATTTAGCTTTTTTTGAAACATACTTACCCCTTTGATATTTTAATTTAAATTCTTCAATATTGTCAACTAGCTGCTTAGGAACGGAGGACCCGGTATTCAACCTTATTAATTTAATTGCCGATTCGATCGAATGTTTATTGCAATTCAGCAATAAATTAATATAAATTGCGCTGCAAGCCGCAGCAAAGGCAGACTTAAACCAGTGCAAGTACCTCTCGTTGGAAAAGCCCCTCTGGAATTAAGTCTCCCCAGTGCAAGTACCTCTCGTTTGGAACGCCCCTCTGGGTATCTTCAGCCTTATCGTTGTCCAGTGCAATTACCTCTCGTTGGGAACGCCCCTCTGGACAAGGCATAAGAGTGACGATAAACTAATCTACAGTCCTCCAAGCAGCATTGACGTGTGGCTCCCTATAAGGACCCCAGTGTTCGAAGGGTCACATATCTTATAGGATTAGCATACATGTAAGGTTATATTTGGGAAAATATATAGCATATATTTTTATATAACCTGAGCGAGTTTCTCTCCATCAACCCCCAAAGCTACAAACCCCCCATGTCACCCCCGTAAAGCGGGCAGTTGTGACATATTTGGTGGAGGCGCCGCCTCGAAACCGACGCGCAAGAACCGACGTCGTAAGGCGCCTTTGAAGAAAGCCGACGCCCAAACACGTCACCAGGCGGTACGACGACAAGAGAAATTCACGACACCGTGGCGAAGGTGAAGAGAAGACAGAAGAATAAATTGTGACACATAGTTTGTACCGCCGCCATTGTGGCAAGAATAGATGCCAGACAAAACCAAATATAATTTGAGGCCAAAGAACGCAGCAGCAACGACACCAGTAGAATTAGAATCAGAAAACGTGCTCTTTCTGCCGAGAATATCACTGAAAAGATCACCACCAGAGTCAACCAGTATCAGTTTAGAACAAATTGAAAGGGAAATAGAAAACCAAGCAAATAATCAAACAGGCTACGAAGAAGACAGTGTTTTTGGTAGCCCACCAGACCTTACCCTTCAAGAAGCACCAAAACCCAGGCAACCATCAAAAGAGAAAGTAGATCAACCGGATATAATGGCGAACACCACAATAACTGATGCTATGACAGCGGAGAAAAAGGCGAAGTTGCCTCAGTTTATCAGCCCTCAAACCTTCCAGCCATGTAAAACCAGCGCGATCGAGTTCCTAAGAACATATAACAGATCAGCGATAGCAAATGGATGGGAGGAAAAGCTGAAAATTGTTTATTTTGAAACGTATTTAGATGGAGCCGCAAACCTGTGGTTTCAGGAATATAAGCGCGACCATCAAAACAACAGCTGGAAAGACATTGTCAAAGATTTTTCAGAGGAATTTGAGGATACAGATTACCAAAGGGCACTCAAGAAAATAGTCGAAAACAGAAAACAAGGTTAAGATGAGTCAGTCAAGGAATACTTGTACGATTTACAAGTGTTATACCACAATTACAAACATACATTTGATATACAAGAATTTGTAAGGATTTTCAGCGAAGGATTGACGGAGGCAAATCATTATACTTACTACTGGTTAACAAACCCGCCGAACAAGCCACCAACATCACTTATACAATTAAAAGAAAAAGCAGACACGATAGACAAAGCTCCGAAGAAAGGTGCAACGCAAGATACCCAAATTACCAGCTGTATGGAAAGAAACACAATCACAGACATAGAACTAAACATATTATGTCATTATTGTGGAAAAAGAGGACATGTAATGGCCACCTTCAGGATCCGAATGCAAGGAGAACACACAAGCACAAGAGTACCAATATCTAGCCAAACGTGTTATAATTGTGGGAAAACAGGACACTTCGCAGCTGTATGTAGGAGCCAAAAGATGAGAAATCATAACTCCAACTCAAAAATTGCCACCGTTTGTTACAACTGTGGGAAAACAGGACATACTGCAACAGTATGCAGAAGTCAGCCTCAAAGGTACAAATCGTATACGCCACGAAACAACAAAAACAATCCAGGTTGCTTTGTTTGTGGAAAACAGGGTCACTTTGCAAACACCTGTACAGCCCGACGACAAAACCCAAACGAGAAGGGATGGCAAAATTAAAAGCCCCTGCCATCCTTACCATGGGGAAGAACAATAGCATGGGAATCTTGCACATCACAATTAGATTAAATAATAAGTACATATCAGCAATCGTGGATACAGGAGCACAAGATAGCGTTCTACAAAGAAGTCTAATCAAAGAGGAACTAACAAGAAATGATGACACGGTTCTAGTCACTGCAGGAGGACACCAAATAAAAGTATAAAAGTTTTGGGAGACATCGAAGTTCCGATAGAAATACCAGGGAGTCAAAAATGGAAGGGCAGACTAAACGCCAAAGTGATTTCATCATTAACTCAACCAGTCATCCTAGGCATGGAGTTTTTGACAAAAAATAACGCGATCATAAATCTCCCACAGAAAAAACTGATTCTGAATGGTCAGCATGAAATACCCCTAAGACAAATAAATAACGAAAAAATCAACATGTCAGGTCTGGTCACAACAAAACAGCCGATTAAAACGAGAGAGCTTAAACTAGATACTTCAAGAGATGAACAAGAGTTTAACAAGTTTGTAAGAGAGCACATTCACATAAAAGATGACCAAGTTAACGGTCTCCTGAAAGAAGAATATGGAAACATAGACGTCCTAACGAACGATGCCGTTTTAGTAGTAGGAGTAACCCAAAACTACAAATCAAAAAAATCAGTTTTTAGAAAATATAGGCATATGATTCCAAAAAAGAGAGAGAAAGGGACCATTGGGGAGCTATCTATGTCAAAACAAGGAAAAAAATCAGTCATTTTTCTATTCACAAGAGGATCAATGAAGGAGAAGCCAAGTCCAAGAAACATGTATAAATGTCTTACAGCACTGAGGAACAATATCTCAAAAAATAAATCCATCAAAAAATTAGTCATTCCAAGACAAGGATGGGGATTAGAAAAAGAGTGGACAAGATTTAAACAGATGATATATTTTCTATTTGAAGATGCAGGGGTCCAAATTCAAATTTATAGGGAAAAACCTGAGTATAAAGCTAAAGAAGAAAAGCAGGAAGAAGAAATCAGGCATCTGATGCAAATCGGTACAGAAACCAAGAAAAAGACATATAAATTGGGTACAAAGAAAGATTACACGGTATCTCAGAATGAGTTAAAAACATTAGAATTAGCTATTATGGGCAAAAATAGTGAGATTAAAGATGATACTACGTATACATGCAAATATAATTTAGATTGGTTAGCAAAAAATCATCTTGAACTAAAAACGCACATTCACACCAATGAAGGTAGCCTCATTTTAAAAGTACAATCGAACACAAGGAACCCAGTAGCTATTTACGCAGGAACCACAATGGCATTTTTGGCAGAAACAGCATCAGAGACAAATCTTTCACACAATTTCATGTTGCAAGCAGGAAAAGATGAAGAGAGCGAAGAAATAACAATGGAAGTTCATAAGTTAGACAGCATCACAAACGAGAAGAATAGGCAGGAACTCAAAGAATTCCTTTTGGAATACAACGACGTTTTCGCGAAATCTACAAAACATATGGGAAAGACAAACTTAACAGAACACATAATAGACGTCGGAGAGGCTCGCCCAATAAAAACCGCCCATACAGAGTGTCACAAAAAGAAAGACAGATTATTGACTAACAAATCCAGGAAATGCTCGATAGCAAAGTAATTTGGCCTTGCCACTCTCCATGGGCTAGCCCTGTAGTGCTAGTTAAGAAAAAAGATGGAAAAACAAGATTTTGTGTAGATTACAGAAAGGTGAACACAGTAACAAAAAAATCAACATACCCACTACCACAGATCGATGACATTTTGTCATACTTGGGAAATGCAAAATGGTTTAGCACACTCGATATGTTTTCCGGATATTGGCAAGTTCCAGTCGAAGAGAAGTCCAAGCAATACACTGCCTTCGTGGCGCAAGGACATGGGACTTACGAATTTAATGTTTTAAGTTTTGGATTATGCAACGCTCCAGCCACTTTCCAAGAACTAGCAGACCAAGTTTTTTGGGATATGAAATGGAAGGAAGTGCTAATCTACCTAGACGACATCATTATATTCTCACAAACATTCGAAGAACACTTGAGCAAACTAAAGAAAGTTTTTGAGCGATTGCGACCAGCTAATCTTACTCTAAAACCAAGCAAATGTGAATATTTGAAAAAAGAAATCAAAATACTAGGATTCAAAGTAAAGGAGCAAGGCATATTACCAGATGAAGAAAAAATCATTTGCATAAAAGGGTTCCCGACGCCAAAGAAAATTAAAGATGTACAGAGCTTTCTAGGATTATGTAATTTTTATAGAAAATTTATACATAACTTTGAAGCAATAGCAAGACCGCTACATGAAGTAACAAGAAAGAACATAGGGTTCAAATGGGGTTCTGAACAAAACAAAGCATTTAACATTCTTAAAGAAAAACTGGTTTCCGCACCTGTGCTACAGCATTTCAATCCAAATAAAGATACCATTTTGCACACCGACGCAGCAACATGTGGAATTGGGGCAGTACTTTTACAAGAAGACGACAAGGGAGAAGCACATCCAATAGCCTACATAAGCAGAAGTCTTTCAAATAGCGAGAAGAACTACTCAATTAGTGAATTAGAACTCTTAGGCGTAGTGTGGGCATTGAGCTATCTGAGACACTTAATTTACGGCAGACCAGTAAAAATTGTCACTGACCATCATGCTCTTTGCTGGATGGACTCCATTAAGGAAAGTAACAGACGCTTGGCCAGGTGGGCACTAAAACTTGCAGAATTTGATTACACGGTTGTATATAAAAAAGGATCAACACATAGCGACGCCGACTGTATGTCCCGCAATCCAGTGCTCCAACCAGAATCCGAGGAAAAAGAAGAGCAAGAGGAGCTCCCCACATTCACACTAAAATCAATGCAAACCGCTACATTACAGGAGAAAGACCCAAGTCTAAAACAAATATTCAAAGCTATAAGAAACCCAGACGACCCAGAAATTAATATTGGCATCAGAAGAAGAGCAAAAAATTTTAGGATTGAAAAAGACTTAGTCTATAAAATTAATAAGACAAAAAACGGCTTAGAAAAAGTATTAGTAGTACCAAAATCAATGAGAGAAGAAATTATGTGGCAGCTACATGCATCACCGACAAGTGGACACTTGGGACTGAGCAAAACAACGGACAAAATTAAAAACAGATTTTTTTGGGATGGAATGCTAAAGGACATCGAAAAGTATGTTAAGGGATGCCCAGATTGTCAAGCCAGAAAGGGGCAACCTTACAGAAAAACGCCAGGGATGTTACAACCAATACCGGTGGGAACAATTTTCGACAAAATAGGAATTGATCTTTTAGGCCCATTTAGAAGAAGCAGTAAAGGGAAAACAATGATAGTTGTAGTTACCGATTACGCCTCACGATATGCCATCACAGCCGCCCTACCGAATGGAAAATCCGGACCAGTTGCAAATTTTTTACTAGAAAAAGTATTCTTAATACACGGGATGCCAAGAAATCTGCTCAGTGACAGAGGAAAAGTCTTTCAATCAGAATTAGTAAGGGAATTAGGAAAATTAATGGGAGTAAGAAGCCAATTTACAACCGCATACCATCCTTGTTGTAATGGTCTCACTGAAAGGCTAAATAAGACAATAGCTGACATGTTATCCATGTATTGTAACACACAGCAAACAGACTAGTGTATCTATCTACCATTTATAACATTTGCGTATAATACAGCAATACAGGACACAACGAGATTTAGCCCATTTATGTTAACATATGCAAGGGAACCCACACTACCAGCAGAAGCTGCATTGTTGGACGCTGACAACGGAACGGACGCTCTGCAAATTAGAGAAAAGGCACTCTTAATAAGAGCCATAGCAGTGGAAAATATACAGAAAAGACAAGGGAAAGATAAAGGGCGTTTTGATGAAAGACATAGAGAATTGGACTTTGAAGCTGGAGACAAAGTTAAAGTATTTATCCCAATCAGAAAGGTTGGAAGAAGTGAAAAGTTACTCTTAAGATGGTTTGGACCATACAAAGTAATTAGAAAAATGGGAGAAGTGAATTACGAGGTACAAAAGATTGGAAGCAGAAAAAAGGATACGGTCCACGTGAGTAGGATGTTACCCTACTACGATCCATGGACAGAAGCTGCGCCTATTGAAGAAAGGGCAGATGAGACAGATATAGCTGAAAATGCAGAATCTGAAGTTGATGAGGATAAAGAAGACGAAGAAAAAATTGAAGAAGAAATTGGAAGCACTGAAGCAGAAAACGAGGAAGAAGAAGACTGATTATACAGATAAAACATAAGCAAAATTATGAAGTAGGGAAATAGGAAGTAGAGATAGGATGAAAAAATAGAGTAAGAGATTAAATAGAGTAAACAAGGAGGGGTGGAGAGGAATGACAGCTATAAGAGGAAACTAGTGGATGACCTCATAATTCTAGGGGAAGATAGAGAATATGAATTACTATGAAAGAAGAAGAATCAGAAACATTCTTATCGACGGAAGAAGCCGCCGAAGGGATTTTAGAAAAGTACGAGCTGCAAAAAGAAGGCATATGGGTATACAAAAAATAAGTTGGACTAAACTTACCTGTTGGAGCCATGATCAACACATAACCAAATTATGAAATTTGGTGGCCCGATTGTGGTCATAATTAAAATATGTAATTATAAGAATAAGCACATTTGTAAAAATATTATTTTATTTTTTGCATGTATATACAAAACTACCAACCAGGGACGGACTACAAAACAAATTCGAGGGAAGGAATTGTAATAGAAGGACCTAGCTCTGGACTGAGCAGGGGCTAGGAACTTCAAACCATAAGAAACAAATGGGTATGGACCGATGAACAAGAAAGAAGCATAACAAACCAGGAAACGACATTTAGACCGTGGGACCGTGCACCCCACGATCTAGCTGACCAAATAGTCAGGAAGTACTTGGAGCCAGAACCAATCCACTTGAAAGACAGAATACAGCACAATGAACAAGAAAGAAGCATACCAAACCAGGAAACGGCACTTAGACCGTGGGACCGTTAACACCCCACGATCTAGCTGACCCACCAAGAAGTATTTGGAACCAGAACAGACCCACAATACAGAAAACAGGACCGGACCAAAAGAAAAAACCCATGGCTGAAGCGGTGAAGTTGATGAAATTTCTTAGTTGTAAGCTATTTTTTTTTGTAGTAACCTGAATAATAATGCACCCTCACCCATCCCACCATAAAAAACTTTTGTTAATTTTTAATTTTTTTCTCTATACGCGATATTTGGATTATATAATTGTAAGCATCAGGGGTATTTTATAATTAGGCTATTATTGTAAAGAAGGGATATTTTTAGGATAAGGATATTATTGTATTTTTTTGACATTATTATGGTATTTGTATATATTTTGTTGTAAGTGTCTCTTCCAAGCATTGGGGTCCAATGCTTCATGGAGGGGGGGCATATGTCAACTAGCTGCTTAGGAAAGGAGGACCCGGTATTCAACCTTATTAATTTAATTGCCGATTCGATCGAATGTTTATTGCAATTCAGCAATAAATTAATATAAATTGCGATGCAAGCCGCAGCAAAGGCAGACTTAAACCAGTGCAAGTACCTCTTGTTGGAAAAGCCCCTCTGGAATTAAGTCTCCCCAGTGCAAGTACCTCTCGTTTGGAACGCCCCTCTGGGTATCTTCAGCCTTATCGTTGTCCAGTGCAATTACCTCTCGTTGGGAACGCCCCTCTGGACAAGGCATAAGGGTGACGATAAACTAATCTACAGTCCTCCAAGCAGCATTGACGTGTGGCTCCCTATAAGGACCCCAGTGTTCGAAGGGTCACATATCTTATAGGATTAGCATACATGTAAGGTTATATTTGGGAAAATATATAGCATATATTTTTATATAACCTGAGCGAGTTTCTCTCCATCAACCCCCAAAGCTACAAACCCCCCATG
This sequence comes from Ceutorhynchus assimilis, assembly GCA_917834065.1. Lineage (NCBI taxonomy): Eukaryota > Metazoa > Arthropoda > Insecta > Coleoptera > Curculionidae > Ceutorhynchus > Ceutorhynchus assimilis. The sequence continues at coordinate 34,782,120 of OU892282.1, read as the reverse complement.
TCACCCCCGTAAAGCGGGCAGTTGTGACAATATGTAATATTTCAATAACCATGAGAGGTATCGAGCCAATTTTTTCTGAGATTGTAGTTCTCATTGGATGCTTCGATGTGGCATTTGAAAAATATTTATACCACCAGTGGTTTTTGAGCAATTTGAACTTGAAGTTTTAGATGGAATTTTGGCAAAATTCTAAATTTGCGACTAAATTTATCAAAGTCTATAAGAGCAATTGAATTCATATGTGGAGGATTCATAGAGAATTTAATTTTCTTTCAGAATATCTATAATTTAAGTTGATTCGTTGAAAATTACGGAAACTATAAGTAAATGTTTGAAATTATGTCAGGACATCAAACATTTCCAATTGCTAAACATAATGATTTTTTGGAATTTTTTAAATTTGCTTTTCGAGAAAATGTAAGACTTGTGCTAGACTAATTTCGACTTCCTCTTTCGATTGGGAAAGACAAAATTTGAAAAAAGTAGAAAATAGAAAATTTCGTTTTTTTAAATACAATCCAACTCCAAATCTCAGAATAATTCAGTTCAGTGTATGGAATGAAAGAGACGGAATTCATCACCTGTCAAAAGATGAATTTGGAACCCTATTGAAAAAACGACGGTCGAAATTTGATCGTGGCGCCATCTAAGACAAGGATTCAACACTAAACAGCAATTTTTGCTGTAATTTAGTGATGACCATCTAATCGGCCGACCAAAATTCGGTTCGTGGAAAAACCCAGAATAGGGAAAACAAGTTTTCTCCTATTATCCACCGATGAGAAAATTTTGGATTGATTTTCTCTGCTTTTCCATCCATAGACGCGTTTCGACCTATCAGGTCTCATCAGTATGGCTGGGTTTTCCCACGAACTGAATTTTGGTCGGCCGATTAGATGGTCATCACTAAATTACAGCAAAAATTGCTGTTTAGTGTTGAATCCTTGTCTTAGATGGCGCCACAATCAAATTTCGACCGTCACACTATTTGTATTTTGCCTACAGGCACAAAACTTGGATTGGTTTTCTTTGCTTTTCCTAGCCATACTTATGAGACCTGATAGGTCGAAACGCGTCTATGGATGGAAAAGCAGAAAAAATCAATCCAGAATTTTCCTATCGAAAATCTTCGGAAAAAAAATTGAAACTCCATTTGAAGCTGAGAAGAATCTGACTAGCACCAGTAGTAAAAAGAGAGAGGTGCTTTTTCACTTGAGGTGTTGGCCTCTGTATAAGTGCTGGGCATTGCAATATTACATTGCCTCAAGTACCAAATAGCAAGGGCCTTCTCTATCAATCAAAATTCTGTAATAATCTGGTGTATCTCCGTAATCTGTATATCTGTGGGGCTAGAGGGTCGGGGTAACAGAACTAATTTATTATTTAAAATGCAATATAAAATATTTAATTTCTATTAAAAATTCTGACTCTCTGGCTGGCGCGAATCTCTTTTTTCCTCGAGATAATTTTTAGATTGTCCTAACAGGTTGTTATATTATTTGTGACGTTTCGTAATTCTTGTCGTGTCATGATGTTTTTTTATCCTCCTCGTCATTGTCCTTTCACAATCTTAACTTTTGTGACGGATCCTGACAAGTAGTACTGATAATGGCAAAAGCCGAAAGCTGATTTATAATAAATTAAATGGGCTACCTTCAAATTTTTCAAAAACATATTTAAATTATTCTTTTAGGGCCGATACTTTTGCTCTCGATTAACGAATTTGATACGTCGTCAAAGTTTTGCATGGGCCGCAAGGTCTATAAGTATGATGTGGTTAGAGCACATTCAGACCCCTGATTATTTTTAACAGCTGTCAAATGAGAGCAAAAGTAAGTACCGGCACTTAGTCATTCTTAATACTATCTGTATATTAACTGTATACTGTATACTTTTTTTCCGAAAAAAAAAAAATTACGATTATTTTTTTTAAAAAATTATTTAAAAATCGAATTTTTAAACTGGCGCGAAAACGCGAACTTGGTTTATGATGTCACAAACTAGAAAATCAACAAAAATGCGAGGATGCCAAATTTCTTATTAGTGAATCATAACACATTCCACTAGCTAGAAACTATTTTCGTCCTTTATTACATTATAAAAAAATAAAGGATAGGTATAATCCTTATTAACTTATTTGAATTTCGCATTTCTACATTTGGCAACAAAAACATCAAAATCGGCATTAGCCAATCAGAGAGCGTTTTCAATCACGTGATTTTTCGTTTAAATTTTTAGTTTTTATTTATTAATTTATTTAATAATCTGACTAAAATCTTGCAAAACAATAGAGAGTTATTGAAAGTGAAATAAGGTCCAGCAGTAATAATGCAAATGCTATATTGACATCTGCGCTTGCGCTGTTTCGCCGTTGAATAAGGCTAGTTTTATTAACGTTTGAGCTAAAGTCTGTTTTTTTTTTTAAAGATAATTCCCCAAGTCAGAAATTTAGTAACTATGTTGGCAACACAAGCCTTTTCTACATAAAAAACTTGAAAGCATTGACAATTTTACATTGTGTTGCCAACATAATGTCATTTTGACTTTTATCTTTAAAAAAAAAACAGATTTTAGACTTCATTACTGCACGAATAAAATCACGCACTAATAATATAATTTGCCCTTATTTTGACGGATTTTTGAAATTTGTCAGCAAACCAAAGCTGTCAGTACCTAAGTAAAGTAAGGTTAGAAATAAAATTAAGGAACAGCCGTATCTTGACGTGTTCGTGATAAGGCGATTTCGCCCCAAATTTTTATCTGCTGTTTGGTAGGCGAATGGTTAACCAATTGGTACGTAAGTGACGTACCTCAACAATCTGATCCGAATTCAGTGGATAGGGCGTTTGGTACATTTTGACTTTGACATGTTTATTTAGACATAAGGCAGAAAGAGACAGAAAGCTACCAAACCTCCACTACCCAGTCAAACCGCGGTATAGCATCTGACAGACCTAAGGGCCTACCAAAGTTGTTGTGATAGCATCATTCACCCATCCGAAATTGAATGGTACCTGCTTGACAGACCAAACTGGGGTACCAAAATGAGGCGAAATCGCCTATAGTGAACAATAACTGTTTTTTTCCCAGCTGCGTTTAGGTAAAGCACTATTTAAATAAGGTGGTTGCCTTATTACTGCTAGCTTTATTTTGAAATCTCCAATAATAACTCTTTATTTGTTCATTCTCGGTTGCATTAATGTATCTGCGTCAAAAAATATCATAATTTTCCATATTCCCGGCACGTGATAGTGACATATTGTGTATGGAATACAAATTTTTTCCTTCCTTATTATTCTAAATACATGCAGCGACCTTTCCTTGGACTTTATTAGCAAATTATTCACTTGATCAGAGTATTTATTATCCTTGAAGTACAGATGAAAATATTACAGCGACTAATCGGCCATTTAAAATAATAAAAACAGTTAATGGTCCATTTTTTATGAAAATTTACATCCAAAGTTTTACTTCCGACGTTATTGTTAAGCAAACAAATTTCGTTTCGGGCAAAAGTTCGACGCTTCCGGATTTTCTCGGAACCTCCTACATGAAGGCGGAAATTAATTTATGGTTTGCAAACTTCGACTAGTCAATTTTTTCGATTAACCGTCCCAAAGGGTTTTGTTTATAATTTGTAACATTGCATTTATGGACATTTGCGAGACGAATTTGGGAAGTAACGAGCACAAATTTAATTACTTCAATTTGATTTACGGGCGAGCGTCTAGCACGGACATACTTCTATAAATTACTGTAGCAATAATTCCGGTTGTCTCGTAAAACGGGAAATTACTCTCTGGAGTTGGACTAGTCTATTCATTTTAAGTCAACAAGTATATTTTTGGAACAATAAAATATTTCTTATGTAGTTTTTGTCAAAAGAATAATTTTATTGAAATTGAATTCCTAAATCTCGACAGCGGCACCTATATAGGTTCTTGAACAAATATGGAATATATTTGAGTAAGACGGGTTTGTATTGTTCTGTAGAAATATTTGGATCTTGTTTTATACTTATCATTGTATCTAAAGATGTAGATAGAAGCTTTGTCATACAAATAAAAATACCTTGTCAATGACTTACAGATGTAGTCTAGATTAGCTATTCTTCAAATATTTTGAAATAGGTTTTCATGATCTAGTGGCGCTCTCTTCACATTGTGCCCAACATCGAGTTTGAGCTCCGGGACTGCAAATAAGGGATCCGAGGAAAATAACATAATTTATACGGATTTGATCAGAATTTATCAAGTAAGCCGAACAAATTCTTTGACCGAGTGTAAAAATACCGACCCAGTATAGTTTATAGTTTATTTTCCAGAAGAAACTTCTTCCAGAAAATGAGTTTATTTCTCTTATATCTAACATCCAACAATTGTACATAAGTTATCTAGCTAGTTTTTAAATTATTCTATATATATATTTTTTTTTTTTCTATAAGCACCTAGATGTGAAACATCTGTATGTGCAGCATCGCTAAGCAGTGTTTTTATTTGTATTTGTAGTTTTTATAATTTAAGTGTACATTAAGAATTAAGAGCAAGAGAGAGAAAAAAAAGAAAAATAACAAAGTAACAGTTCACATATTGGTTGGTTTTACAATTTATCAGTCCCACACAAAACATGCAGACAACAAAGTCTGCCCTACAAACACCACGGAACACTTAGCTAAAAAACCTTTCAAATTGATGAAGACTCTCATAAATAACATTTTTACTTAAAATTTTAAAACTTCTTATTGAAGAGCAATTTCTTACTTCCTGTGGCAATAGGTTGTACAGTTTAGGGCCAAAATAATTTATGTATCTTAGATTAAGATTATTAGTACTTATTGGTAGTTTAATTTGCCTGTCGCACCTCGATCTTGTTTCATAAGTATGATCAGCTAACATTTTCATGTTAGGTCGAGTGTGTATATAGGAGCAAATCTTGAGAATATATATTGATCGAATGTTAAAAATGTCTCTGTCAAAAAGCAAATGTGTAGGATACAATCTATTTTTTTTGAGAATAATTTTTATTATATATTTTTGTATTATGTTCAATTTGTACAGGCTGTTATTATAAAGTCCACCCCACACCAATATTCCATATCCTATTATTGATTCTATAAATGCTTTATAAACTCTTATAAGCGTTCTTTTATTTAAAAATTCTCTCAATAAATAAAACTTATGAATGAGTTTGCGAATTCTATTGGAAACATAATCAATATGTGGTTGCCACTTAAGAAATTTATCAATAACAATTCCGAGGTATTTCGTTGATGGAGTTTCTTTAATACAATGGTTATCTACGACGATGGAATCATATTGTGGTCTGTTTGCACCAGAAAGTGAAAATGCTACGTAGTTCGTTTTTGCTAAGTTTAATGTTAGCTTATAAGATTGAAGCCAGTTCTTAATTTTCGCCAAACTATTCACGGTCTTATTCCTTACACTATCCCAGGTATCTCCTGAGACAACCAGAGCCGTATCATCGGCATAAGATACAGTTACGCCCTCGACCTGCAACCTCAATAATGAGTTGATGTATGCTATGAAAAGTACTGGTCCCAAGACTGTTCCTTGTGGAATGCCAATTTTTATTTTTTGTTTATTACTCAAGGTGTTATTTAACTTGACCATTTGAAGTCGCTCTGACAAATAGCTTCTAAACAACTGTGAAGCTACTCCTCTTATTCCATATCTTTCAAGCACATTGATAAGCTCATCATGAGGCACAGTATCGAACGCCTTGGCAAGGTCCAGAAATACAGTTAAACATTTTTTTTTTGAGTTTAGATTATCCACGACTCCAGTTAGCAATTTGTGCATGGCGTCCTCGGTACTACACCCATTCAGAAATCCGAATTGGTTTGTCGACAGCACGTTATTGTTTTTAAAAAAGCTAATTATTCTGGTTTTTATACATTTCTCAAAAAGTTTTGCAAAATTACTAATAAGGCTGATAGGTCGGTAATTATTTATGGAGGTCTTAGTTCCTTTTTTGTGAATTGGCGTAACTATTGAAATTTTAAATTCAGAGGGTATATTTCCTGTTTCTAAGATTAAATTTAATATATGTAATAGGGGGTTGATAATTTCTAAATGTGTGTGCTTTATAATATCGGCCCGTATCCCATCGTAGCCTGGTGAACTATTATTTTTTAAGGTTGAGATATAATTGATTAATTCATTTTTTGTTATGGGATTAAAGTAAATAGAATTTGGCACTGAGGGATCTACTTGTTGCTCAAATTGTGGTGGTGGAATGGCTTTTTCCATTTCTACCCCAATATTAATATAATAGTCATTACAAAAGTTTGAAGCTTCGAGTGAACTAGTGAAATTTTGGCCCTCCTTATTTTTTATATTTAGAAAAGTATTGTGGTTTTTCTTATCTTCGTAAGTAGCATCTTTAATTATCTTGTAAAGTTTTTTCATGTCATTCTTATTACTTTCAATTTGCCTTTTATAATAATTATTCTTTTGTTTATGTATAAGTTTGTTTAAATTGTTTCTGTATTCCTTGTATTCTTTTTCCAATTGGGGATTAAAGTATATTAAATTATATTCAGAAATTTAAACTTTTTAAAGTAATGGTACACTGCTCCCTAACCTATAATAAAATTTTCGTAGAAAATAAACGAGCTTTCGTAAACATGTCTAATGTATGTGTAAGCATAATTTTCAATATTTTTCCTAGACGATTCAATTTTAATAATGGCTGTATTATACCAAAAATAATGAAACATAAATAAAGAAAATGAACATTCAAATGCAAAGGCAGTAAATTAAAGTGCTCGTCAAGTCTTTTATTAAGCCGTATCTGAACCTATAAAGCAACGATTTATATGAAAATGTATTAGAAATTATTCAGACTTTATTTAAAACAGACTTCTCACAGTAGATTTCATTATATCTTTATTCAGATATATTTGACAAAGGAAAAAAGCCTGATTTATACACGGCAGGAAGTTGCGAATACAAAATTGCAAGCTCAGGCGAATAGTGCATATTTGCAATATTTACAAGTGCCGTTCGCACGTGTACCATTATTCAAAAGGAAGTTGGGAATTTTTTTTGCGCTTCATTGAAACCATCTTTATTGTTGTGCTTGATTTATAAATAAAAATGCACATTTTCAATATTACTTGTGAAATGAGATCAAAGGAACCGAGTCTTGTTAAATTTAAATTGGAACATATTTTCTGCCTTTTTCGAAGGTTTGTGAAGGAAATCGTAGCTTCTTGAAAAACATTCTTTGCCACATAAAAGAGATTTTTGTGTGCATTTCATCGGCAATAAACTCTCGAATATTTTCCAATTTGAAATTCATTTGTTGAAATTGACGTCTCCTCAAAAAGTCATTTCGGAAACCCTTTGGGATTTGTAAAAACATTTAACGAGATAAACAGACTCTGGGATATAGCTTCAAAGAGGCGGTTTGCATAATTTAGCTCGGATTACCATACGATTTTCAACGTTGTTGTTTTTGAATAGTTTTAGTACCTATTGGAAGTTCATATAAAGTTGAACTTGGTAATGAATGATATTTGATTTGAGATTTCTTCAATATTTCATCTGCCAGCGGGCTTTATTAACATCAAGGGCATTGTGTATATTCCTGGAAAATCGCTCCAGGAGGCGGCTTGCATAATTTTCTAGACATTTCCATACGAATTGGTCCTTATCGCTTTGAATAGCTCGCGCCTGGTAGGTATAGTCGTTGCTTTCAAATTGTTAATTGCCGCTGAGACTTTTTAATATTTTCTGTTTAAGATGTTTTTTTTTATCTACTCACTCGCTTTTTCAGCTGAAGCCATATTCAATGGTTATTAAGTTTTAAGCTTCAATAAAATCGAATAATTCTAGCACAGCAAACATTCAAAAGTTGATTTCTGGCTACTCAAATTTTGAGTATTCCCAGCTGGGTGAGATTAATGTCTGAGTCAGAAACCATCCAATCAGAACAGTGCTATTACAGCAATGGAAAAGGGTTCTCTTTTGATATGATGATGAAGATGTTCTCTCAAGGCTAACAAGTAATGTGGTGGTGGTCTGTAGTGTTGGTACCCTATGTTTTGTCTGGCATACAGGAAAGCAGTTTCGGGAAGGGTTTTCTGCAGAAATCTACTCGATATTGCTGCTACAACGCTGTTACACATGCAAAACTACGACCACCCGTAGTTTTGAGCATCTTTTGATGTGAATCATTATTTTTAATAAATACTGCAAGCATTCTTTGGGTTCTGTATTATTTAATAACACAGGTTCTGCTTATTCAAACACGTTTCTCCGTGTGCAAAGTGGCTACCACAGTGCGGACTGTAATGTGCTATTATCACCTAACCAAAGCGCATGCGCCTATGGGTTTATAAGTAAAAAACCGTTTATTTTGGCGAGATCTATCATTCCTCAATTTTTGGCACAATAGTTTCGGAACACCCTGTATAATTTGCCACCATTTGGTACGCACTCAATAAATGAATGTTAAGTATGTTTTCTTCAACTCGGCTGTACCAGATCTGCATTGAGTTTCTTCCTGAATCTTTCTATACCTATTTAAATTAAGTATTGGTTTCAGTAAGCTGCTTAATTTTTTTAATTGAAATTGGATACTGAACAATAATCGTCTTTAAACAATTTATCTGTTTCAATGTAATGAACAACACATTCGCCATCCGGTCAACAAATTGTTAATGAACAACAAGTTTGCCATTTGGTTAATAAATTATTGTTTTTAGAATTTCAAAACTTGTGTGTTTATTGAAGGGGTTAAATGTCAGATAGCGATTGGATTTATTTTACCTTTTCAGATTTTTGTATTTATCTTTTTGAATCATAGCTAATTATTTGAATAGTGTCTAGTTTGGCTATTCTTTTATAATCAAAATAATTTTATACAAACTAGTGGCGCCCTCTCTTTACTGTACCAACACCAAGGACCACCCCAAGTTAAAGAACCACTGAGCATAGTCGAGCACAATTACGAGCATTCTTTTGTTTCGACAGAAGAGCGTAACATAAATTGGCGACCAACGTCATGGGGCCTTGAACAACGGTTAACTAAGCCTAAATTCTTGGACAGTTTGGAGTAAACTATCTATAACTTCCTTCTTTTGTTTTTTAAAGTTTAAAAAAAAAATCTGACATTGACCGTTTCATGATTACATAAGTTTTTTTTTTGCTTAATTTTTTTTTCTTTTTCTTTGAACATTTTCTTTAATAATTAACAATATTACATACTTATTGACTTTTGATATTATTTCTTACTGGAAATTTATTTCTGTATTTTCGAAATAATTAGAAATTTTACCTTTGTATAAAATGGCAGATTCTATGAATCCCAGACATCTACTATCTGAGATTGAATATGAATTAAAATGGAAAGGTATTAAAAGTCCAAGGTATCTCAATTGGTATAGAAAAGTTTAGTTTCGAATTCCAGACTTAATCTCAGGAGATAGAGGCGACTTTGACCAATTTAAAACTTTTAGTTGCTGATTATGATGGTAATCCCTCAGATTCTCTTTTTCTCCGAATCAAGTCCCGTCTGAATCATGTTATGACCTGTATCCAACGAATTGAAGTTCCCGCTCCTGGAGATCCTACTTATGATGAGATTGTGAAGTTCAAGCACAAAAATTATTCCGAATGCCTAGTTCTACATGCCGATGTGCATGAGGGGGTGGATCAATTCCAAACTTCTCAAGCCCAACCGTCAATTAATTTCACTTTTACCCTAGCCAATCCTCAATCCCTTAACGTGTCAACTTTCCCACTTGCTTGCTCAAGTAATAAAAATTTCATTACAGAATGGAATTTAAAATTTTGTGGTGATTCAAAAAAGGTTTATGATTTTCTTGAGAGTATCTGGACTTGCAGCAGCTTATAAAGTTACCGAAGAGCAACTTTTTAAGTCCGCTACCCTCTTATTTTTCTCATCGTTTCGTAACATTAAACATTCAGTTTCTACCTGGGATGAACTAGCCCGACAAATTAAAAAAGATTTTCTTCCTCCAAAGTGTGATGACGAAATTTGGGAGCAAATTAAGTCTAGAAGACAAAAGAAATTTGAGAGTGTTAACATTTTTGCCTCGCAACTGGAAAGTTTGTGTCTTCGGTTATCTTGCCCGGCTAGTGCTAAGATTAAATACCTCAAGCAAAATTCAATTCCTGAATATTTTTCTGCCCTTACTTTATATGACGTTTATTCCGTGGCCGAATTAATTTCCTTGGTTAAAAAATTAGAAGAGGCGAAGACATAAGTAATTTTCACGGAATCAAGTATCCGCTAATAATCATTTACTTCAAGATGGTTCTTCAAAACCCCATAACTCTCGTTATGATCAGAATAATTCTCGAAACACTTCTTCAGGTTTCCGTCATAATTTCTCGTCATCCCAAAATACTCCCAACTCTCGTCATACTCCAGGGGTGCGATTTTCGAAACCATTCGAGTACATTTCGTACACGAAATTTGACTGACAGCAATGTAAATTAAATGGGGGGCATTCGAAATTATCTCAAATTTCGTATACGAAATGTACTCGAATGGTTTCGAAAATCATACTCCAGTTCGAGCCCTACGTTGGGCGCCAATTTATGTTACGCTCTTCTGTCGAAACAGAAGAATGCTCATAATTGTGCTCGACTATGCTCGGTGGTTCTTTAGCTTGGGGTGGTCCTTGATGTTGGTATAGTAAAGAGAGTGCGCCACTAGTTTGTATAAAATTATTTTGATTATAAAAAAATAGCCAAACTAGACACTATTCAAATAATTAGCTATTATTCAAAAAGACATATACAAAAATCTGAACAGGTAAAATAAATCCAATCACTATCTGACATTTAACCCCTTCAATAAAAACACAAGTTTTGGAATTCTAAAAACAATAATTTATTAACCAAATGGCAAACTTGTAGTTTATTAACAATTTGTTGACCGGATGGCGAACTTGTTGTTCATTACATTGAAACAGATAAATTGTTTAAAGACGATTATTGTTCAGTATCCAATTTTAATTGAAAAAATTAAGCATGTCTTGCCCGTGTTGTTGCTGTTCCCTCACAAGGCGGTCCATTTTTTCGCCTATGATAGACATTGCGCTGAAGTTGCATGGAGTTGTTTTTTTACGAACTTCTGTATTTGTTGTGGGCTGTCACCTGGTGCACCTGTTTCGTGAAACCGGTTGTATCGATCTACTGATGGTGACGGATTGTCTGCTTGTTAGGGTTGAGATTTGAGGCTGGAGTTGAAGTTCACCTATTTTTGGACGGCGATGACTGATGCACTTGACCGATTAATTGACTCGATCCACTAACGATGACGGTTTGCCCGCTATGAATTGGAGATGAAGTTGGATTGTAGTTGAAGTTCTTTTGAAGTTAAGGATGGACGGCAGTGGCTGGTGCACGTGATCCGTCAGTGTGTCCTTGATTGAGTTATCGTTGTCGGTGGCTGATTGAACCGTTTCCTGTTAATTTCACTGTAGCTCCTTCTCTTTCGAGGGAGTTATCCTTCTCTTCTTTTAAATTTTTTGCTCGAAGGACCATGAAAAAGGGTTCCCTTAAGTTATTGATAAATATAATACGTAATTTGGAATTATGTGATGATTCTGCAGTTATTACTCCGATGTGCTCTTTATCCACCAGGAGTTGTTTGTATAAGCATTGCATCGATCAAGATCTCTTAAATTATTGCTATTTGATTTTGATCGACTAGCATTTAAAGGGAATTATTCCATATTATGTTCATAATATCTGATGATATGACACATATTTTATAACAAAATCTTTTATCAGCTACTTAAGCCAAAGAGGAGGTTTTATTACAAAAAAAAAATACCTGCTCATAATTTCTCAACTATGGTGCAATTGAGAGGTTTTTTATGTCGTTCCCCTGTCCCACTTTGAGAAGAGGCCGTTTCGCTCATAAACTTCGCCGGGACCTTAAATACATTCAAACCCACTGCTCTGTTCTTTCACTGAAAATTTAATGGAAAAAAATCTCGCTTTGTCATTAAAATTTTCCACTAATTTAATTTCAAGTTCGTAATTGCTAATTTATCACGCTAGGTCGAGTCACTATGGAAAAAGCTTTGATATTACGAAACATAGAATTCCATTATTTCGTTTCATTACATTGAAGATTATACAGGATTGATGAGAAAATATCAAGACAATCAATTTTTTTCAGAAAATCCAATTAAAACTTGTCAAGAGAAAAAACTTTCTACTTTCCAAAAACAACAGCAAAGTAATCCAATCGTAACGTGAATTTTAAGATGAAACTTCCCAATTATCATTGTCACCGTCAAAATTTCCAGATACATTTTGTCAAGTTTAGATTCAATAAAGTTTTGCCTTAACAATAACTTTGAAGAATTTTTTTTTAGGTACTATAGAAGTAGAACGCAAACTTTCGCTTAAACTGGACAACAGCGTTGGTAAAGTCCATTAAAGTTACCAAGTGGCAAAATTGAAATTAATTGACTTCCTGTGGAGGGAAACTTCGAGTAACAGTTGGTTGCTAGAGCTTCAAAATGTCAGAAGTATAGAAGCAACACGTCATACTAATACTTGACGTGGGACTTAATTAAAATCTTTATTAATTAAAGTTTGAACGTCATAGAAATTAACGATTTCGGTTTAAAATACCTACATAATTCTTGTTGTCATAACTTTAATGTCTTTAGCAAACTTTCCGCAGCCATTAAACTTCAATTATAATAAGTTGGTAATTGGGTTATCGAGTTTGAAAGTTTATAATGTTTGTGTCAGCTAACGTATTACTAATTAGATTGGCTTTAATATTGGACATTAACAATTCATGTAAAACACAAGTTATTCTCTTTGAAAGTCAAGTTAGCTTTTCACCCAACAAAATCCCTCGGCGACCTTTCCAAAGGTTTTGACGTAGGTTTACGTTGATAATACCTATTGGCTCTGTTTCAGTGAGTGTCTAACTTTCCGGTTGATAAATTTACACTGCTAAAATGTTAGTTGTAGGTTGAGTAATCAGATTTTCTATTTGATTTTATTATTAATAAACTGGGAATGATAATCTTAGTAATTAAATGAGAATTGAGGACATTAGACGAAAAAGGCAAATTGTATGTATAGTAGTATCTACCATAATACTATTATAAATACAAATTCAACCATGCTTTCTTTTTATACTGGTATTTAAATGAGACACGATCAACTGTGTCCCGCTCTACACTAAACTCTATGGTAATGAACCTAGGGAACCGTCCTTGGACTGAAACCGAAATTGCTTTCAGACCCAATCAAAGGCTATTTAGGCTCTAGTAGCTTAGACGCTTTGAAACAAATGTTTTATTTATGGGCAATAATTCAAAGGTCAGGATATTTTGCTTTCATTCACGTACTAATTGTATCAGATTTGGAAAGTCAATCGAATTTCTGTTAAAGATTATTTTTCTCTTCAAAATTTTATTCTCTGATAAGTCAGACATCAATTTAGTTGGAACAAATAAGATCTTTAGGGCTCAAATTTAAATTATTTGGGGAATTTGGCAGCACACGCAATTAGTATTCGATTTCCAACCGACAAACTATTAATTAGATGACCTTTTACTAATGGCCGGAATATTGAAGTGTCACGGCAAGAGGTCGACATTATCGAAGGAAAATTGAACCGAGTTCGTAATTGATTCCATTAAAAGCAAATCTATATCCCTTTTTTGTATGCCTTTAGGATATCCTTATTTCTCCTAACATCTATCTACTAAAATATTTTGTCACCTAATAATATCATCTATTCGCTGTTTATGTATGGAGGCGGATTTTGCCAGCTCGCTGAATGTCAATAATCCTATTTTATCGCAAAAGTATGGCAGCCGAAAAATATCCTTTTTAAAAATTAACTTTATAAGGTTTATGGATGGAAAATGTTTGCATTACGGGGACGAAAAAGGATTAAACTTTAAATTCTAGATTGAAATTTATATGAGCGTAAAATGGTTCTTTTATTTTTCAGGTTTATTGCTTCATATAGAGAAATTATGGACTTTATGGTTTGAAACATTAAAAGCAAAGTATAGCTGTTACAGGTTTACTGTCTTAATAGTTTCTAGAAATAGCTTTTATGAATATAGGAAATTATATTCACCTAGACAGCGCATAATATCAATAAGAAGCTCAAACACTCAACAAAAGAATGAATTTATTTCTAGGAATTGAGGCGTAGTCAATTATTGATGATTAACAGCCAAAAGCCTCTCATATCACTGAAGCTGTAAGAAGCTTGGAATAGGGAAATGAAGAAATCGAAACCCTTTAAAAAGGGCCTTTTTTTATGGTGAAATATTTAAAATAAAATCAATGCGTGCCATCATGAACTTTTTCCTATCTCTTTTTCACAATTTATAGCGACACGGATTGCCTTTTTATGTAAATTTATCAGCTACATTATAGAATGGGGTGTTTTTGTGGCAAATAAACTTCGATGTTTACGATCATTTGTATTTGTTTATTTTTCAATTTAATTCGTTATTTAAATTTGCTTTGTAGAACTTTCTAGAAGAAAATCGAGGAAGTTTTATCTCTTGGGAAAGATAAACACAGTTTTGTGTGCCTCTCTTTTGTTTTAATTAACTTGTTAATTATTCACGAAAAATGTACATTATTGCAGAGATGTCAATATTTGAAGTAAATTACTTGAAATTCTACTTCAAGTACATTCAAGTATTTTACTTGAATTACTTTCTTTTATTATGTACTTGTACTTGTAGGAACTTCCAATATCTATTCTGAAATACTTGGATTTTTACTTTATAGAATCAAGTATTTTCCTTGGAGTATTTGGAGTACCTACGCATGATAAATAAGTTTCTTAATTTTATTTAAATAATAATTATTGGATTTTTTTTTTACAGTCCACAACTTTCTTACCAAATATTAATATATGACAAACATTTTCGAATCATGAATTAGTACAGGCTATTCGATTATATATTTAAGCTTATACCTTCATCTATAGGAAATTCAATGCTCTCTCTAATGGTATAAAACTTATTTCAATTTGCTTGAAATTTACCAAAAATATGAGCAATTGCTCATGTCAAGATTTTGAAAATTTTCCAGAGCCAAAAATAAGATTTCCTGTTCATTTTTGTTTTTGCTAAAAATGGCCATTTGGAAATTATATCAGGGTTGTTTTTCACTAATTTTGATCCACTCTATCGATTGGTAAAGTGAAAATTGGGCAAAACTGAAAAATAAAAGAATCGAGTTTTTCATTTTATTCCCCTTTGAATTCTGATTTCAAAATATTCAAACTTCGATTGCTCGGTAACCGTTGAACAAATTGCATTGAAATTTTTTGCATTTGTAGCTCTTAATGAGCTGTAAAAACCCTGTTATTTACAATATGCCCAGGTTTATAGTTTTTGAGCAAATTGAGTTTGAAGTTTTTGGTAAAATTTGGACTAAAAATCAATTTTGAGGCACAATTACTCGAAAACTGTTTGAGCTATTAAACTTAATTTTGCACGGTTTTATAGAGAAATTATTACTCTTTTCAATGATATATAATTTATTTCAGTTTGCTCAAAATTTAACGACGATATGGGCAATTGCTCATGACCATGTCAAGATTTTGGAAATTTTCCAGAGCCAAAAGTAAAATTTCCTTTTCATTTTTGTTTTTTCTTAAAATGGCCATTTTGAAATGATGTCAGAATTGTTTTTCACTCATTTTGACCCACTTTATTGTAGTAAGAACTAGGCAAAACTGAAAAATAGAAAAGTCGAGTTTTTCATAAGGGTACCACCTCCTTTGAATTCTGATTTCAAAATATTCAAACTTCAATTGCTCGGTAACCATTGAGCAAATTGCATTGAAATTTCTAGCATCTGTAGCTCCTAATAAGCTGTAAAAACCCTGTTATTTACAATATTCCCAGGTTTATAGTTTTTGAGCAAATTGAGTTTGAAGTTTTTGGTAAAATTTGGACTAAAAATTAACTTTGAGGCACAATTACTCGAAAATTATTTGAGATATTTAACTCAATTTTGCACGGTTTTATAAAGAATTTATTATTATTTCCAATGATATATAACTTATTTCCGTTCGATCAAAATTTAACAACGCTATGGGCAATTACTCATGACGATGTCAAGATTTTGAACATTTTCCAGAACCAAAAATAACGTTTCGTTTTCATTTTTGTTTTTGCTCAAAATGGCCATTTGGAAATTATGTCAGGGTTGTTTTTCTTTAATTTTGACCCACTTTATCGATTGGTTAAGTCAAAATTGGGAAAAACTGAAAAATTAAAAAATCGAGTTTTTCATAAGAGTACCATCCCCTTTGAATTCTGATTTCAAAATATTCAAACCTGGATTACTCGGTAACCGTTGAACAAATTGCATTGAAATTTTCAGCATTTTTAGCTCTTAATAAGCTGTAAAAACCCTGTTATTTACAACATTCCCAGGTTTATAGTTTCTGAGCAAATTGAGTTTGATGTTTTTGGTAAAATATGGACTAAAAATCAATTTTGAGGCACAATTACTCGAAAACTATTTGAGCTAATAAACTCATTTTTCTTTGTTTTATAGAGAATTTATTGCTCTTTCCAATGATATATAATTTATTTCAGTTTGCTCAAAATTTAACAATGATATCGGCAATTGCTCATGACCATGTCAAGATTTTGAAAATTTTCCAGAGCCAAAAATAAGGTTACCTTTTCATTTTTGTTTTTGCTTGAAATGGACATTTGGAAATGATGTCAAGGTTGTTTTTCACTAATTTTGACCCACTCTATTGATGGGTGAAGTCAAAATTAAACAAAACTGGAAAATAAAAAAAAAACGAGTTTTTCATAAGGGTAGGTACCATCCGTTTTGAATTCTGATTTCAAAATATCACGGAATTAATCTCTAGTAGAACATGCTGGAACCGTAGACGTTACCAGGAGCAGTAGACCTACTACCAATAGGGACAAGGGGCGCATTGAAATTTTGGAAGATCCGGTAGTCAAATTGCTAGATAGGAGTGAAATGTGCCACACGTGACAATAAGAGCCGATTGCATTTTTGAGTTCAACAAAACGTGAATAACTGGGCTGGATTCGGCCCAAGTTGGAGTCCTTATATCGGCCCACTCAGTGACCCAGTGGGAGATTGCTTACCTAATAGCGCCACATGCGGAAATGTTGAGAATTTTCAAGGTGGCGCGTTCTCCTGCAAGTAAGAAAGAGAAAGCACGATTGTAGGATGATTTAAACAAAAATTTAGATAGAAAATTGTGAATCTTCATATTTTTTTCTATTCCAGGCTCTTGAATTTTCTTTATTGAGACAAATTCGAGAGCCGGGAATAGACAAAAATTAATTGGGAAAAATTGACTCACCAGGGAGATTTGTGCTAACAAAAATGGCATTTTATTTGAAAATTACCGTGCCAATTATGGAAAATTCGATACTACATAACTCATTTCAAAACATTTTCCCTCACTGAAATCGAGAAATATTCGAGAAAACTCAGAGCAAAATACTACTACGGCCATTTTTGTTGAAAAACACAATTTCAAAATGGCCGTCTAAGGCCTACTTTGATGTTTATTTCGAAAGGTGAAGTTAGCTGATATTACAGGGAGTCAATTCACCTTTACAGTGACGACAATAGAGGTCCCGTCGCCATATTTTTGCTAATTTTGAATATTTCATTGGTAAATATAGAAGTGAGTCAGGCCTCTGCCGCCATATTCTTGCTAAATTTCAATATGAACATATAGTATTTCAATAATAGAACGGCAATTGTCGCCACTGTAGCTAATATGACAGTTTCCGCTCAGAATATTTTCTATGAACAATGCTATTTTATTTGAATATTAACGTACCGTCATTGAACGTACCGATTATGGCAAATCCAATTTCTCGTATTACAAGGAACATTTTCCGCAGTGAAATCTATTGAAAATCGAAAAATATTCAAGAAAAACCAATGACGGCCAAAAAACAATTTTAAATTGGCCGCCCAAGGCTCCTAATGCCTCATTCTCACTTGCGCGAAATTCGCTCTTTTTGCGCGGAGTTCGCTCTTTTTTTGACATTGCTTCGACAATTTGACGTTTTATGCGTGTGTCAAACGTCAAATTGTCGAAGCAATGTCAAAAAAGAGCGAATTTCGCGCAAGTGAAAATTAAGCTTAAGGCCTGCTTTGATGTTTTTGAAACGTGAAGTTAGCTAATGAATAATTTTCACTTTACTTGATGAAAAAATAGATTTTCCCTAAAAATTCAATTCTTTGCATCTTACACCTCAATAAACGTTCTTTTTCGTAGAAAATGAATAGCGATTTCCATTTGTAAAATCAGTGCCTGTGCAAAAAAAAATTATTGTTATCCTTATATTTTACATGCTTTTAAAAAAAGATGCGGATACACTCAGTGCGCACTTTTGACAAATGGAAATCGCCATAACAAACCGCAATAGGGCAATCCAACGACCTGTCAAAACATCAATACAATATGGCGGCAACGGTCGGAAATTTGCGATGTTTGTTTATGTATTATCCGTCATTTTTAATTTGACACTTTCCGAATGAGAACCGAGGGGGTGAAGCATATATGGCAAAAACAGGTGTGACGCCAAGTGACCATTGACGTTCTAATATAGGATGCCACCAGCTCACATTCCTTTGGAGTATCAGATCAAAATTGACGGACTTTATGGAAATATCGAAACCCAAAGTGGCGGTTATGGTCAAACAATAAAATTGGTGCCAAAAATATTGTTTACTTTCAGACAACTGTGTTTTCTGTGTGTAATTTGTGGATTTTTCAGAGGATTTTCTATTGCTCGAAAAGGATAATTTACGTATTTTTGTAGCTCTTCCTATCTTGGTGATGCTTCTTTAGAAAAACTATATTTTGTCGAAAATAGAAATAGTTATTTTATGTACCAAAGGCAATTAGGGTAGGGTGTTTGCGGCACGCCGCATGGAAAAACCACGCGAAGGGCCTCCCGGTGATGGGTAACGCAACTGGCGTGCCTTATGGAGATTTGCATTATGTTGAGGCACCCCAGATGTCATAAAGTTATCAGGCAACTTACTTCTCTCAAACACCCATAGCTTATCGGCCTCGTTTTTCGTAATCGCCGCCATATCGGTGTGTCACCATTTCCGACGTCATTAACAAGTCGTCAGCTGTTTGCATTAGAGGTCGTAGTTTAGAATTTAAATTGATGATGAAAAATATTATTTAGTTTTGATTAACATAAAAGGCAAAGAGGAAGATGAAAACGAGATCTAAAAGAGAATTGTTTTAGAATGTTAATTAATGTAGTAAAACCAAGTATGCATAAAGCAAAAGCCCGCGGAATCATAACCTGTTGTGCAAACAGCCTACGTCAAGGCGAAAAAAGGACATGCTGCCTACGTCACAACTGGTGATTTGGCGTGGTGGAAGGCTTCAGATTTGTTCCACACAGGTCTTATGAGGATAGGCTATCCTGTAGTACTAGTGTGTATTATCCTTGGTTGAATGGCCATCCAAATCCTACTTTGATGTTTCCGAAAAGTGAAGTAAGCTAATGGAAAATTTTAATTTTTCTTGATGAAAAATCAGATTTTCTTTAAAAATTACCAAAAATTTAATTCTTCACCACAAAAAAAACATAATTTTTCGTATGAAACTACCAAAATGCAATAGGGCAATCCAACGACTTGTCAAAACACAAGTTTTATATGGCGGCAACGGTCAAACATCGTGTTTGTCTTTTGTGTTTATACACTACGAAACTACAAAAATTATCCTTCTCAAGCAATAGACCAGTTTTATGATAACAAAACGTCACGGTCGTTTGAAGGTAAATGAAATCCTTCATTGTTTGACCATGGCCGCCATACGGATTGGATTGTCCAACTTTGCAATGGCCGTCCAAGAAGCCTACTTTGATTGTTTTTGAAAGTTATTTTTTATGAAAAATTATACAAAAACCACTTGTTTTGCAGTAAACATTTGGAAAATGCCAATCATACCCCTGACAGTAGAACCGATACGACTGCCATCTATAAGGAAAAACATGAAACCCAAAACGGATATGGATCCTTATTTGAATTATGTTTAAGTGCGGAAAGTGCCAATTTTCCGCACGCGATTGCAGTTGGTAGGGAAAAGAGACTTTCCGTACGAATTAGGACAAGAAAGTTATTAGGTATTATTATAAAAAATGTGGTACTAGTGCGGAAAAGTAATACCTACTTTCATAATATGACTTAAAATGCTTTCGAAAAGTTGGATTTTTCGCACGATCGTAGAGAATAATAATAGGAAATTACTCAAATTCAAAAATACAGATAAAATTATGTTTTTATGAAGTTTCTATGTCGGACAGGGCCGGAGTGCGACATTTTTTCGGCCCGGGTTAGAGTTTTTATATCGGCCTACTCAGTGGGAGATTCATAGATTGCTCTTTCCTAATAGCGCCGTGGCGGAAATTTTTGAAATTTTCAAGGTCACGCGTTTTCCTGGCACCTTAGAATGTCCTTAGGAAAATCCAATTATGCAAAAATGTAGACTTTCACAAGGAAATTTTAATTCATCTCTCAAAATATTAATAATGTGGAGTGAGTAGTATATACCGAAGTCCGAAGTATACCGGCCCACCAAAGTGACCGGCCCACCGGGTTTTACTCGGTAACTCGCGGGCCCAATCCGGGCCTGGTGAATAATATGAGTTGGAGGAAATGGTAAGCCATAATTGAGCTATTGGCTTCCTTAAATAAATGGGACAAAGCAACCATGATATGCCATATGCAAACCTGTTTAAAATTTCAGCTTAGTCATGGTATCATCATCTTGACTTCTGCGATTATAATTGATGGGTGCAATGGAAAGCAAATCTTATCAATACTTTTCCTGACCACCAAGATATTCCATCGTCTATCAAATCCGTGGGCTGACAGTAACTTTATGGTAATCACAGTGTTTTTAGATCTCTAGAGGACTTTTGAGACGGTAGACAGCAAAATCCTCTTAAATAAACTTGAAACAGTGGGTGTTGGTGGATGTGTACTAGGATGGTTTGAAAACTATTTGGCAAATCGAGTACAGAATGTTAAAGTGAATGGAAGAGTTTCTGGAAATTTAGAAAATTATCATGGTGTACCTCAGGGTAGCGTACTGGAGCCACTACTTTTTATTTTCTATATAAGTGACAGATATTTTAAGAAATGCTAATGTTCACTTATTTGCTGATGACACACTGGTTCATCCAGCCTCTAAGAATTTAACAAGCCTGTTTCGGAAAAACACTAGTGGGTTACTTGGAGGATCGCTTGGGGCCTCGCTACCTACTACCCTCCAGGTAAACCGCTCGCACTGCCGCCGCAGCTTAAGGGTGAAATGTTTGTAGACCTACGTCAGTACTTCAAACCACAGGGTGAAAATATCATTCAGAGATGTATTACTTCCACTGATTCAGCGCTATTGCCAATTTTTAATTTGTCAGAAGAGATGATAAGTTTGAATGAGAAACTTGTATACCTGATGACGCATCAGTTTGGCATGAAAATCTGCTCAACAAGCTCAAAGCAATGGGATTATCGCCGAAACTTTGCACTTGGTTTGAAAGTTACCTAAAGGACAGATCCATTTATGTTGCACTGGATGGCCAGAACTCCAACTCTTACCAAATAAATGCTGGTGTGCCACAGGGAGCAATCCTTTCGCCAACTCTTTTCCTGATTTACATAAATGACCTCATAGATAAAACAGTAAATCCACTTTATTGCTTTGCAGACGATGGCAATGTAGTCTCCTCACTCATACCACCCACAGGTCTTTCCGCACGTGAATTCCATCATCTTAGACTAACTCAAATATCGCAGATAAATAACGACCTGGAGATAATAGAGGACTGGGGTAACAAAAAACTTGTACAGTTCAACGCGCAGAAAACCCAAGCAGCTCTGTTTTCAAAAAAGACCAGCACCGGTGAGCCAAACATCATGCTATCTGGAAGTGCTGTCACATTACAGAGTCAGTTGAACATCTTGGGGGTTACTGCAGAGACCAACATGTCTTGGCACAGTCACGTGGCAGATATTGCTAAAAGGGCCTCCCAAAAGCTGGGGGTGCTATTTCGTACAAGACATCTGTACACACCAAGCCAATTGCTGACACTCTACAAAGCCCAGATTCGACCAACTATGGAGTACTGCTCACATATATGGAGTGCAGCACCCAAACATACCTTAATGCTTTTGAATACCGTGCAAAAACGAGCTATCAAGCTGATCAATGACCCCGCACTTACTCGTAACTTGGATGGTCTCGAACATCGCAGATCTGTGGGCGATTTATCTCTCTTCTACAGGTACTATCACGGAAAATGCTCTGAAGAGTTGGCACGTATGATTCCACCGAGAGTAGCACCTACCAGGCGAACCCGTCAAACAGACGGTAACCATGAATTTACTGTCAAACTAGAGGCACCAAGAACCTCATTATATCAGAATTCATATCTCTGGAGAACAGCATCGCTGTGGAATAAACTCCCTGCGACGGTTTTCCCTGCAGGTTACAACCTGAACCGTTTCAAGACCAACATACACCGACATTTCCGCGCACTTGCCGCTTCTCGAGCGTGATAGGACATTTCCTTGCGAGTGCGCATATCCGTAAAAAAAAAAAAAAAATTATATAACAGTGATTGCCAGGTAAGCATAAACACTTTGTATAAATCTAGTCTAGAAATGTTCACTTCAAATGATATCCAAGATCAAGTAAATCACGATATTGGCGAGTACAACACGAAAATGCTACTCAACACGCTTAATCAATATCGTGATTATTTTGCTCAAAATATGAAAGAATTGGGTTGCATAAAAGGTGTTAAAATGGATATTTTATCGAAAGATGATAAACCTGTGACGTACAGACCTTATTGACTTTCATTCTCAGAACGACAACGTGTAAAAGAAATCGTCGATGATTTGCTTGATAGTGGTATTATTCAAGAGTTTAATTCACCATATTCCAGCCCCATTGTTCTTGTTAAGAAGAAAAATGGCGAAATACGCATGTGTTTTGATTACAGAACTATGAACTCAAACTATATTAAAGACTGTTATTCCATGAAAAGACCCGATGATCATTTAAGAATGCTGTCAAATGCCAGGTACTTCACTTGTCTTGACATGGCCAGTGGGTATCACAAAATTCCCGTATTTGAAAAATCACGACAGAAAACAGCGTTTGTTACTCCAGATGGGCAGTACGAATATTTGCGTATGCCATTCGGATTGGTGAATGCTCCCGCCGTTTTCCAAAGAATAGTTAACCACATTCTAGGAACTGTTAATTATTTTGATGACATTCTCGTGCCAAATCTTAATTTCGATTCTGGCTTAGGAGCATTAAAAAAAATCTTTGAAGCATATAGAATTTTCGGAGGAACATTCAAGTTGAATAAATGTCATTTTTTTAAGAACGAAATTAATTATTTGGAGCATGAAAACAGTGCAGAAAAAATTCGTCCTGAACGGAGAAAACTGAAGCAGTGGAACAGTTTCCAACTCCAAGAAATGTCCATGAAGTACGCCAATTTATAGGACTCGTAAGCTATTTTTGGAAATATGTGAAAAACTTTGCCCATTAACAGCCTTAACAAGGAAAAATGAGACTTTTACATGGGAAGCAGAACAACAACAATTTTTCCAACTTCTCAAAGACCATTTAACAAAACAATTTATTTTAGCTATTGTAACGTTTTTAATTATTTCGGATTACAAAGATGTTATTGCTTACGGCAGCTGTTCATCGGAAAGCATTTCTGGTCGTGTTTAAGGAGTGTTTACTGAGGGTTGCCACAAAGTTTTTATTTATAAGGTCTCAAACCTCGAAATAGAACTCAATATTAAATCTGGAATATTATGTATAAAAAGAAATAATACAGTAACGCTGTCCACTTAATTATGTTTAATAAAAGTTTAATGAAAAATTACAAAATCTAGGATTTCAATTTAATGACAATCATAAATGTAAGAATAATTTGATTCCAACCCAGTACTATACTTAACTAAATATTATTGTGTAAAATAATAATAATGATCGATCATTTTAGTTAAATTGAGACGCTTTCTATCTGCCCTTAAAATTTATATGCTCACCCTGACAGTGAACTGAACATAGAAATGAGTCATTCCATTTAGGTAATGCTCAATGAAAAATATAAAACGACTCCGTTGAGTCTGCTGCTCTGAAAATTCACATGCTCAGCCGAACAGCGAACTGAACATGGAAATGAGACATTCCAATTGAGTAATGCTCAATAAAAAATTATAATATAGAAGGTAAAATTAAAACGTAAAGAAACCTGTGGTCACTACTTCCAAGTCGAGGTGTCATCAGAGACGATAGGCACTATCCATCGTAACGGCCAGAACGTCAGTTAGATCTGAAACGACGCTCAAAAACAAGTAGTGGCTGCATAGCACAAACGAAACAGAAGACATATTACGATGCCAAACGAAGGAATCCTATCGTGTACGAGGAAGGCAGTCAAGTACTCCTACGATGGAATGGATTTGCCAACGAGCGCAAAAGTAAAAATCTGCTTCCCAAGTATACTGTGGTCTGTATGTCGTGACCAAAGTACTTGACCATAAGGTACCTTGTAGAGGATTTTCAGGGCTCGAGGCGATCTCAAAAAAAGTATCGAAGCCTTTGCTCTGCAGATGAGGTTAAAACCGTATACTACCACGCACGATTGTAGCTGTGATACGGATTCTAACGATGAAGCAGGTGTTTAGAGGCTGATAAAAGATAGTTCTGAAGCTGAGCATTGCCACGTGCAATGTGTACAGCTTAACAGAAAAGAAAAATTAATTTAGGGCATAATTATTGATTTATAATCTAAATTTGTCTCATTTTTTTTAGACATTTGCCGAGGGCGAAAAATAGGTAGCATGGCCAACTGAAACAAAACTAGAGCCGACCCTGTATAGCCGTACCAAAGACCCTTGTTGAGGAATTTGTCTATTACTGATCGCCTGACGTCAAACCTATTGTTCTCAATAGATAAAGGAAAAATCAAGAAGGGACCTGGTACGAGGATGTGAAATATACCTGCCAACAGTCGTCGCCTGATTTCAAAATATTCAAACCTCAATTGCTCGGTAACCGTTGAACAAGTTGCATTCAAATTTTTAGCATTTGTAGCTCTTAATAATCAATAAAAACCGTGTAATTTCCAATATTCCCAGGTTTATAGTTTTTAAGCAAATTTATAGAGAATTTAATGTTCTTTCCAATGATATATTCGATCAATCATAAACCCAAAATTAATTGAGATTTTTTGTGAATATTGAATTCAAAATACTTCCTTTGAAATTAAATAATATATACATGAAATGCATGCAGTAAAAAGAAAAATGAGTATCATATCACAGCAATTATGTATATTGACAAGAATTTTATTATAAAGTCATCAACATGCTAACGAGCATAATCAAAGCGCTATTTACTTAGGGAAAATTGATATTTCGCTGCGAAATTTCCTGGAATTTTCTATTTTTGAAAACGCCATTATCCCTGGCCTTAACAAGTACTCATTCATAAACTAATTGTATTTGCTTGAGACGATGACATTGCCTCTAATAATGTAAACAACAAATTATGCCATTATAGTTAGGGGAAGACATGTAGGCTCTAAGTAGCTTCTTGTTAGGCTAGGTTATTTCTGATCAATTTAATTTGTTATTCTATTCTCCATTGACCTATTAGGTATAGCATCAGAAAATAACTAATATTGTCGTTGAAACTTTTAACTAGCATTCAATGATTGCATTGCAAATTTCAAAATTGGTAAAGTTTGTAATCCATTTAAGATGTAGATATAGATTTTTGTACTCGAAACGGCATTTTTATACTTTATAAAGTCATCAAAGCCTCTCTCGAGTAATTAAGTTCGCAAAAACAAACTTTATTGTCGGAGACGCCCATAAAAAAAAAGGATAATTAATGTAGATCCACTCCCACCCTTTAAAAACAAAGAGACCATTTCGTTTTCGAAGGGATAATTTCGGTCATTCAGTTAACTGTTTCAGGATAATCAATTTTTCATCGAAATTGGGTTAATGAGCGCTGTCCTGGTTGGCAACAGTTTGTTCTGGTCGGGCTCGATTCCGATTTGAGATTAGTTTGAATTGACGCCATTTAGTTTTGGGAATAATGATTTGTTTGAGATCTGTACATTATTACTTCAGTGAAAGACTAAGAGCTCTTTGGACCTTAAGAAAGCCTTGGACGTTTTAAGAATTGACTTGCTAGATTTGTCAAATATTAACAAGTAACCATTCTAACCTAAACAGTGGCGAATACAGTGAGAGTGGAGTAACTGCCTCCCCCCTTTTTAAAATAAAATAATAAAATTAAAAAAAAAAAAGAAAATAAAACCATATTTTAAGTTTTAAGAATGTTTAGAAAACTGGAAACCTACAAAAAAATCACACTTTTGTTTTTGTCCCAAGAACCTCAAACAGTATATCATTAGTATGGTTGAGTTGATGTATTGTATTCTTTTTTTTTGTTTTAATAAATAAATATTAATACAAAATCGATAGTTATGTACAGGGTGTTTTTTTTTATATATTGACACCCCACCTACAGCCTTTACCTTTACAGGTAGATAAAAGGTGTAAATACAAAAATATTGTACAGTATTGGCTAAGTTTTTGAAATCCATGGTCGAACAAAAATTGAATGTCAGAAATGTGAAATATTGCATGCTTTCTGCTTTTTTCAAATGAGATGCGTTTTTGGTTCTATATTCTTGAAGAACACAATTTTCCTATTCCAAAACTATATAGTTTGTCCTTGTTTGGTTGAGCCGTCTTCAACATATTTGGTTCTGAAATTTTTAAAAATCCTACAAACCAAGTACTTCAAATTTTACCTGCAGCTTTCACCTGTACAGGTAGAATGGTTCACAATTCACAAAATCAGTAGTAGGATAGTATTTTTACAATTTTTGAAGCCAAATATATGAGAGATTGCTCAATCAAATATTAGATCGGGGCATTGTGCTCTTCAAGAATATAGAATGAAATATAGGGCATCCCATTTTAAAAAATCTGGAAGCATGCAAAATTTAATATTTCTGATATTCAAATTTTGTTTCTGACCATGGTTTCTAAAAATTCAACCAAAACTGTTCAACTTTTGTGTTTACACCTTTCTTCTACCTATGAAGGCAAAGGCTGTAGGTGGGGTGTCAATATATAAATAAACACCCTCTACAAATAGGTAGATTATTGCGGAACTTATGGGTGGACCTCTGCGGGACGAGCGCAGCGAGTTCCGCAGCCATCTACATACCAATGTACTGTTAAACTGTTCAAATAAGACACTCATGTAAAACGTGTAGTTTTTGAACTAATGAGAAAAGTTCACAACTGAGTGAATCAGGTTAGTATTGTACTTGAACAACATATTGGTGAATAGATGGCTGGGTCCACCCATAAGTTCCACAACAATCCACTCGTTTGTACTTGAGTAACTTGTCACAATATATTACTAATTTGGTGAAGTAACATTACTAATTCCTGTTAAAAGGCAAATTGACAAATAGTGGATAATCTTATAAATTCTGACTTTATATAATAAGGTATTTTTCAAGTACAAATAAGTGGATTGTTGCGGAACTTATAAGTGGACCTCCATCTTATCACCAATACTGTTGAACTGTAACTAAACAACATATTGATGAATAGATGGCTGCGGAAATCGCTGCGCTCGTGTTACGATAAATTTATCATTTACGTAACATGTTCCATCTCTTCTTATTTTCATTATAAAGTTGTATTTTTTCCATTTCAGAATCAGCAAAATAATAATTCCTAATAATCTAAAATATCCACAAAGTTCAAAATAATACAAGTGCTGCCATCTATCCATCATGTGTGTAAAATGCAAATTAATATTTTTTATTCATTTACCAGTACTGCCATCTAGTACCTAATGGATTTATTTTTCAAAGTATTATTTTTAATATTTCGCATTTGACAGCCATTTGTATTTTCATTGAAAGAAATTATATTTATCTTTCAGCAAATGGATGTATTTCTGTCTTTTTTTAACTTCTGATTCTGAAATAATCATTTTTTGGCTTAATGACCTAATTAATTAACAGTTTTTTATTTTTGACATAACCTTAATTTAAATTATTATAATTTGTAAACATTTAAAATAATTCTAGTGGACTTTTATATATTCTCTTTTATTCCACGTGGGTTTTCATTGTAATTTCATTGTGAAGTGAATATAATCATTTGGGTGTACTCGTCTGATTGGTTGAACTGGTTGAAATGCAGTTAAGTATAAAAAACACAGGATCGTTTTCCTGGGGGCTTTGGTTTCTAAAACGCTCTCTTTCATTGACAGAATTCTGGCAGGCGAGTCCTTTTTATTTTTAATAATTTTTGCTCTTAATTTTTGGATTCTCCCTTATAGATTTTTCAATATATTTTTCTATCAATTTATATTATCGTATCATTTTTAAGTTTTTACTTGATAAATCTTATCTTATCTATTCTTGAAATATAAATATTATATTTCAATTTTTTTTATCCAATTGTTTGCTTTCATTTTGTGTGAGTGCTGATTGGTTGTGCCACGTTTTTTTTTGAGGTAAGTCAATTCAGACTTGGACTAATAAATAGGTAGCGAATAGTACTTCTCTCTAGCGATCCCGGCGAAAGAAAGTCTGTACAGGAACACAGCGCTCCTGCCTTCGTGAGCTCTTGATTTGCCTTATTTCCTGATCCATGGGAAATCTTTTCCTTACCTGAAATTCCATACAAATTCCCAATTTCCATCCCTGTTTAGAAGTAAAGTCTCGAGTAAAGTTTTTTAGCTCCTAAAGCATTAAATGATTAAAAGTGAAGTCTCGAGTAAAGTATTCTGGCTCCTAAAGCATTCAGTGATTGAATAACTTAGTATCATGACATAACTTTTATCTCTATCTTTATCTTTTGTAATTGTAGAAGGTTTGCGCCCTTAACAGTTGTATGAATAGGTAGTGTTGTGGGTTTAGGGCCAAAAAAATTCAAAGTCCCTTTTAAATTTTAAAAAATGCCGACGTTTCGACTTTATTTAAAGTTGCCACTTGTGTTTCGTGACGTGTATACCCGTTGTTTACCCAAAAACAAGTTTTCATGTTTAAATCGAAAAGTTTTTATTATGTGCTTGGTGCTTTCACTCATTTCGACCAGAGTCCCTTTTCCAAAAAATAATTAAAAATAGCCTTGAAAAAGACTTTAAATAAAGTCGAAACGTCGGCATTTTTTAAAATTTAAAAGGGACTTTGAATTTTTTTGGCCCTAAACCCACAACACTACCTATTCATTTATCTTTTGTTTCAATAGTATACATTCTGATTCATCTTTATATCTTTGTTGATTAGGACATTTTGTTGTATGTCAGTCATATAGTTGCTTGGACATAGTATCTTTTATCTCTGTCTAATCGATTTGCCTTTTTTCATGGATTTATATGACGTCAAAAGTTATTCTAGTGTCTTGATTGATTTGAATTTTTTATTCATACCATGTCACTGTCATTCACTCACCCCTCAACTTCACTATCTCACCCATATCTTACCTTACCCTAACTTCCCTTTTTTTTTTTCTTAAGACCTTATCTTTCATCTTTTTATTTCCTAGTTTTTTGTGGTCTTATTGAAATGTCCTAAATTATACCGTTTAAATCATTAATTACATTCATATTTTTTTTACCTTTTAATATTCAATTTTTCAATTTAACTTTTTCTTTTGGTTATGTTGTTGTGAATGTCTATTTTGCTATTGCTGCTGTCGTCTGTTCTGAGGAGGGTTGAGGGCTAGTTTGCCTTTCTTCAGGGAAGGTTTTGCTTTTCCGAAGAACAACCAAAATTTGATTTCTACTGATTTATTGATTACCGCGCGCCCGCTCCGCTATGTGGTTATCTTAAGTTTTCTCTTATACCAGCTGCTCAACTCTGTTTAAGTGATTTTTCTTGTCCGTTGGGGGAAATCAATTGGACAGGCTGCGGTGTACCACCTTATAGACACAGGCTTGGTAGCAGGAGTTAGAGTCGGGTGGTTCTTTGAGATTCCTGGATACAGGAAACAACACGAAGAGTTCCAGTTCATGAAAGTGAAACCCCAACACCCATTGAAGAGCTCCGGATTAGAAAAGGTACATGGTATCAGATTCACCAGAACAACCAAGCTGTCAACTGTGAAATTTTACTGAAAGTAACATTGACTACATAACAGTGTAAATCAAATAAAATTATTGTTTGTTGGATTCTGAGTGGTTTCATTTGCACATAAAGGGACTACACGTTATCTTAATTTTTTGAATTCCACGACCCTAGGTTATCTTTTCTTAAAGTAACAAATATCAATTAATTTGTAACAAGGTCCACCCATAGGTTCCGCAACAATCCACTCGTTTATACTTGAATAACTTGTCACATTATGTTACTAGTTTGGTAAAGTAACATTGCTAATTCCTGTGCAAAGGCAAATTAACAAAAAGTGGATAATCTTACAAATTCTGACTTTATATAATAAGTTATTGTTCAAGTACAGGTTTTTTTTTTTATATATTGACACCCCACCTACAACCTTCACCTTTACAAGTAGATGAAAGGTGTAAGAATAAAAGTTGTACAGTATTGGCTAAATTTTCAAAATCCATGGTCAGAAACAAAAATTGAATATCAGAAATGTAAAATGTTACATGCTTTCAGCTTTTTTCAAATGAGATGCCCTATATTTGGTTCTATATTCTTGAAGAGCACAATTTCCCGATTCCAAAACTATATAGTTTGTCTATATTTGGTTGAGCCGTCTCCGACATATTTAGTTTTAAAAATTTTAAAAATACCATCAGAGAAACCAAGTACCTCAAATTTTACCTGCAGCTTACACTTGTATAGGAAGAATGGTTCACAAAATCAGTAGTGAATAGTATTTTTACAATTTTTGGAGCCAAATATATGAGAGATTGCTCAATCAAATATAGATCGGGGCATTGTGCTTTTCAAGAATATAGAATGAAATATAGGGCATCCTATTTGAAAAAAGCTGGAAGCATGCAAAATTTCACATTTCTGACATTCAAATTTTGTTTCTGACCATGGTTTCTAAAAATTCAGCCAAAACTGTACAACTTTTTTATTTAAACCTTTCTTCTTGTAGGTGGATTATTACGGAACTTATGGGTGAACCTCTGCGGGACGAGCGTAGCGAGTTCCGCAGCCATCTGCTCACCAATATACTGTTGAACTGTTCAAATAAGACTCTCACCTGAAACGTGTAGTTTTTGAACTAATATTCACAACTGAGTGAATCAGGTTATAATTGTACTTGAACAACATATTGGTGAATAGATGGCTGGGTCCACCCATAGGTAAGCTGTTGGTGGGGTGTCAATATATAAAAAAAAAACACCCTATACCTACCTATTTAAAATCACCTTATTCTCCTAAATAGTTCCCCCATTCCCATATTTTTATGGGTCATTCCTTCGAAAAACCGTATCTTGCACAATGCGTTGGCAAAATTAACCCAAACTAACCGAATCTGGCTCACTTTACTTAAACTGCCCCCCCCCCCCCTTTGAAAAGGCCTGTATCCGCCCCTGAAACTGAAGGCCCTCAAAGAACTCTTCACGGAACGTCTATAAATTTCACCCTAAATGAAGAGCCATAAATGGCAAGAATGACGAACGACAAGAAAGAGCGAATGATCGATGACAGGTGACTTATATCGCGATAAATAAAGGCTGACAGCTCGATTCAGATACATATTTCAGTTCGTTCAATATTTTCAGGTTTACTGCCTGTTCATTGAAGCTTGATGTAGCATTTGCTCTATCTCAAAATATCTCACCCGTCGCATTATGGCTGGCGGAGTTTTCCATATCTTTCCACATAAAATTTTTTAGCACCTGCTCGACTGATTCTACGACGTTTATTCTAAAATAACCACACATTTTCAATTTAGGCTCATAATAAACACGTACACGATCCTTAACTCCTTAGATTGTATTACCGATAATAATCAGAGACCCTTCAAATGGGGCGTTCTGTTTTGTTTTCGCACGAGAGATTATTTTGCACGTCGTATCTGCGAGTTCAAAATTGGCCTCTCAGTCCCTGGTCTTGTTTATTTTGCCTCATCAAAATTCACCGCAACCCTTGAATGGATTGAAACGGCGGGAGGCTATTTAAAGGATTTCGGAGATAGACTACAGTTTTTATAAATCTCATAAATCTATGATTGAGAGTGACATCTGTCTTATAAGACGATATCACTTAAATCTATCTCACAGACTTAAAATGACTAATTGCTCAGCTTTAAGTTTACACAAAATGTACAGTAAAACTTTCAGAAAGTCTTAAAACGATGCCTTAGACCGTAAAAGTCTTTCATTTTAGTAATAACATTTTAAGTGAATAAAATTTGCTTTTAATGAAAGTAATAACTATAATAGATTTTCAATAAATATTTCAAGAGCCAATAATAAACACAAAACCTATTTATTATATACGATAAAACCCATTTCATTAACACGCAACACGCATTTAATTCGTTGATTCCCTTGGCAGGAGGCCAATGGACGGCCGCAATGATTGAAATATTGGTTTGTATTATTAAACTGGAAGCAATTATTTTCCAATTTTCTCATTTCCGATAAATTAATATCCTTCCCTTGAAGCAATGATTGCAATTAAATTTGTTTTTCCAAGCTCGCCAGCGGCTGCAAGTAAAGTTGGAATTTAATCAAAAAACAAACTAGAAAATACAAACACAAAACTGTATCCAATTATTCGTTCCCGTTGTAAATAACTACAAAGTGCATCAGCATAGCGGAAATTCGGTTTTCAATTTAAGCGATATTGAAGCCTGATGGATACCGGGGCCGACTAGCATTTAGGTGGGTAATTGTTTTACCAGATGATGGATCATGATGTTTACATCGAGAATATATATGCAAAACGTAGTTGTTTCTTTAGAGCGGCTCTATTTTTTATGGAAATAGCTGGCTCCAGGTGGTTGACATAATTATTGGGATTTTTTTCCATGGAAATGGCTCGCAGGAAGCTGTCCCATTCCGGACACGTTCCACATACATTTTTCATGAAAGAATTATCCAGCGAGCACACACGACACTGACCCCATGAAATACTACCCTCAGGATTGGGTTTTTTGGATAATATATTTTCATTTACAAAAAAAAGGGTTTGTTTTTTATGTCAAAGCACTTGTGTTTTATTGTGTCATTTGAAAGAACAAAAAGGGAGAAACTTTTGAATTTGAACATCAAAATTTATCTATTATTAGAACAATATTATAGTGAAAGAGTTTTTTCCCGGGCTATTATGCCATCGTCCATTTATTTCTACCTAACATTTCGTCTACTGCTACCTTGAGTCTATCTACAAGCCCACAACTCAACAATTCAGCAAAGTCTAAGATCGGCCACTGATCCTAGGGCACCTCTTGAAACGGCTGGCGTCTATAGAATTCCCTGCTCTAGTAGATCTGTCTATGTAGGAACAACCAAACGCTCTATCAACACCAGGGTCAAAGAGCACAAAAGAAACTATCAGCAGGGACAAATAGATAGATCAGCAGTCGCCGAACACGTGCTTACACAAACAAACCATGTCATTCGTTTCGACCAGACTCAAGCATTGGATAGAACCAAACATTTTCACACCAGACTCCATAGAGAAGCCATAGAGATACAGAAACACCACAACAACTTCAACAGAAAAGAAGAAGTCATGAACCTCAACAAAAACTGGTTGCCAGTTCTCCGAAAAACAAAGACCCTTCCTTTCCGAGAACGAGACAAGGAAAATAGCGTAAAACAAGCCACGCCCATAACCCTGGATATAAATAACCCAGGTCCAGCAACGTCGAATCCAGTCATCGGAGGAACACGGAAGAGAACACTTCGTCCTCTACCACACCGCTTCGTCCGCTTCTGAAGATGTCTACCGCAGCAGTAGACGAATCGTTAGGTAGAAATACTAATGGTCCACGGCATTATAGCCCGGAAAAAACTCTTTTACTAGATTTGACCGGCCGTGAAAGCCTTCATTCTTTATTCAATAGGTATTATAGTAGATTAGGTTAGGTTGTTTCAGATACATCTAACGGAAAATTGCCTGTGTGATAAACAACAAACACATGGACAGGGGCGGATACAGGCCTTTTGAAAGGCGGGTTAAAGTAAGCCAGATTGGGTTAGTTTTGGCAGCGCATTGTGCAAGATACAATTTTTCGAAGGAATGGCCCATAAAAATATGGGAATAGGGGAACTATTTAGGAAAGTAAGGTGATTTTAAATATAGGTAGGTACAGGGTGTTTTTTTTTATATTTTGACATTCCACCTACAGTCTTTAGCTTTACAGGTAACAGAAAGGTGTAAATACAAAAGTTGTACAGTATTGGCTGAATTTTTGGAAATCATGGTCAGAAACAAAATTTGACTGTCAGAAATGTGAAATTTTGCATGCTTCCACTTCCAGCTTTTTTCCAATGGGATGCCCTATATTTCATTCTATATTCTTGAAGAGCACAATACCCCGATCTATATATTGTGATTGAGCAATCTCTCATATATGTATTCGATTCCAAAAACTGTAAAAATACTATCCTACTACTGCTTTTGTGAACCATTCTACCTGTATAGGTGCAGGTAAAATTTAAAGTACTTGGTTTTTCTGATAGTATTTTTAAAATTTTTAGAACCAAATATGTTGGAGACGGCTCACCCATATATAGACAAACTACATAGTTTTGGAATCAGGAAATTGTGCTATTCAAGAATATAGAATCGAATATGGGGCCTCCCATTTGAAAAAAGTTGAAATTATGCAATATTTCACATTTCTGACATTCAAAACAATAGTTTCTGACCATGGATTCTAAAAATTTAGCAAATATTGTACAAACAACTTTTATATTCACACCTTTCATTCTTGTAAAGGTGAAGGCTGTAAGTGGGGTATCAATATATAAAAAAATACCCTGTATTTGAACAATAACTTATTATATAAAGTCAGAATTTGTAAGATTATCCACTTTTTGTCAATTTGCCTTTTAACAGGGATTAGTAAGGTTACTTCACTAAACAAGTAAGATAATGTGACAAGTTATTTTTGTACTTGAATAACTTGGATTGTTGCGGAATTTATGGGTGGACCTCTGCGGGACGAGCGCAGCGAGTTCCACAGTCATTTATTCATTAATACACGTTGTTCAAGTACGATACTAAGTTGACTCACTTAAATGTCAGTTATTCTCATTAGTTCAAAAACTACAAGTTTTAGGTGAGTGCCTTATTTGAATAGTTTAACAATATATTGATGAGTAAATGTCTGCGGAACTCGCTGCGCTCGTCCCACAAAGGTTCACCCATAAGTTCCGCAATATTCCACTTATTTGTACTTGAACAATAACTTATTATATAAAATTAAAACTTGTAAGATTATGATTATTCACTTTTTGTCAATTTGCCTTTCAACAGGAATTAGTAGGTAATGTTACTTTACCAAACTAGTAACATAATGTGACAAGTTATTCAAGTACAAGTATGTGAATGGTTGCGAAACTTATGGGTGGACCTATTATTTGAACAGTTCAACAGTATATTGATGAGTAGATGGCTGCGCAGAGGTCCATCCATAAGTTCCGCAATAATCCACTTATCTGTACTTGAAAAATAATTTATTATATAAAGTCAGAATTTGTGAGATTATCCACTTTTTGTCAATTCGCCTTTCAACAGGAATTAGTAATGTTACTTCACCAAACTAGTAATATATTGTGGCAAGTTATTCAAGTACAAACGAGTGGATTGTTGCGGAACTTATAAGTGGACCTCTGCGGGATTGCGAGGAATTGCATGAAACAATTCCTCGAAATTTTATGTGATTTCTTGAAATCCAATGTACCTATTCTCATAGGAATTCCCCTACAAGATTTCATTGAATTCCACCAGAAACTTCCATTAAATTCTTCGAATTTAATAAATTTCCATGTATAATTTACACGAAAATTCGAACATAAAATACCATGAAACCCCTTAGAATTTCACTAACTTGTCAAATTATTCCATAGAAATTCCGCGGAAGTTTTATTTTCACGGGAATTTCGCGGAGTTCCATTGAAATTTCCTATAAATCTTCGGAATTCCACCAAAATTTCTTGTGAATTAAATGGAATTCCTGAAAATCTTACTGAAATTCCATGTCAAATTTTTGTAATTCCCATTCATTTGGCAATTCCCGTAATAACTGCAGTTAATTTTGCAATTAATTTCCCGTAAGTTTTTGTAATTTTTCAAAAATTTGTAATTCTTGTAATTTTTCGTATTTTTTGTAATTTCTGTGATTTTATAATTTTCATAATTTTTAATAATTTTTGAAACTTTTATAATTCCTGTTAATTTCGCAATTCCTGTTATAACTCTTGTTAATTTTGCAATTTCCCGTGAGCAATCGTAATTTTTCGAAAATTCGTAATTCATGTAATTTTCCGTAATTTCCCGTATGTTTTTTTGTAATTTCTGTGATTTTATAATTTTTGCAATTTTTGATAGGTAGTTTTTGAAATTTTTATAATTCCTGCTAATTGAGGTTGGTTTTTTGAAAAAAGGTTGGATTTAGGTCAAAAATAAACGGCGTTGAAGAAGACAGTGTGTATTTGCCGACGTTTCAGCCTATATTAGGCCATCCTCAGGGCACTAAAAACAGGATATTCATGAGTCTAACATCATGGATTATTACATAGTGAACAGTGTAATTGTAAAGTAGTAAAACTGTTAATATAACAATGATAAATTTAAAAATTTTATATAAATTTACTCAGTTATTCTTATGTTTTGATAATGAGCAATTTCCCACGAAATCAAAATGAAAAAATGATCGTTGGGTTACGTAAATAACATTACAATTAAAAATCAAAAAAATAAATAACATAGAACAAGATAAATTAGACTACAACAGGTATTACTTACATCCTATTCTATGTTCTATGTTATTTATATGTTATTTATTTATTTGATTTTTAATTGTAATGTTATTTACGTAACCCAACGATCATTTTTTCATTTTGATTTCGTGGGAAATTGCTCATTATCAAAACATAAGGATAACTGAGTAAATTTATATAAAATTTTTAAATTTATCATTGTTATATTAACAGTTTTACTACTTTACAATTACACTGTTCACTATGTAATAATCCATGATGTTAGACTCATGTATATCCTGTTTTTAGTGCCCTGGGGATGGCCTAATTTAGGCCGAAACGTCGGCAAATACACACTATCTTCTTCAACGCCGTTTATTTTTGACCTAAATCCAACCTTTTTTCAAAAAAACCAACCTGAATACCTACTGGGGTCACTAACTATAACAAATTTCTGTTAATTTTGCATTTCCCGTAAGTTTTTGTAATTTTTCAAAAACTCGTAATTCTTGTAATTTTCCTTTTTGTTTTTTTAATTTCTGGGATTTTTTAATTTTCGTAATTTTTAATAGTTTTCGAATTTTTTACGAGAATTATTCTATGAGAATTCCGCATAAATTCCTATGTAATTCCACGGAAGTTTATCGAAATTTTACTATGAAATTTCACGAAATTCATCGAAATTCGACTATAAGATAGCATAAAATTCCTCAGAACATGTCAAATAAATTCAGAGAAATTACGCAGAAATTTTATGTTTTACGGGAATTTCGCGAAGCTCCACTAAAATTTCCTATACATTTTCGGAATATCACCAATTTTTTTTTTGTAAATTCAATGAAATTCCTGGAAATTTCACTGAAACTTCATCTCATTCCACAAAAATTCTTCTAAATTTCATTACAAGATATGAAATTCATAGGAATTCCACCATATAATTCAATTCGACTACTGAAATTTTAAGTCTTTCCATGAGAATTCCTTAAAAATTTTATTTTTCGGATTTCCACAAAAATTAAATGCATATCGACAAAAATTTCACTTAAATTTTATCTAATTTTTCGGAATCTTACCCATTTTTTTTTAAGTTCATTGGAATTCCTAGAATTGCACTGAAATTCCATGTAATGTCACAAAAATTCTTGATAATGTCGTTTTTCCGTAGCAATTTCGCGGAAATTTTATGTATTTCCACGGAAATTCTTCAATATTTAACCATAAGATTTCATGGAATTTTTCGGAATTTCACTACAATTATTCCATGAGAATTTCTTAGAAATTTCAATGTAATTCCACGGAAATTTATCAAAATTTTACTATAAGATTTCATGTAATTCATCGAAATTCGACCATAACATACCAAGGTACTTACTTTTCAGAAATCCCAGGCTTCGACGCCCTGGGGCGCATCAGCGCACGATCTGAAAGAACGGTAATTAAGGATCAAAATCTGTACTCAAAAATCTAACCTCAAATTACAAAGTATGTGTCATGGTCCTGGTCCTGTATAAATTAAAATTATTCAAATCAAATGGAAAATAATTCTTTAGGAAATGATTTTCATAATTGGCCTATAAGGTAAATAGATAGGAATCCCCCACATTCTCCATCTCAATTTGCCGCATTTCAGAGATAGGCCGGGCCATTCCAGGTACGTGTAGTTTATAGTTCATGGTTCAAGTATGATACTAACCTGACTCACTAAAATGTGAGTTATTCTCATTAGTTTAAAAACTACACGTTTCAGGTGAATGTCTTACTTGAACAGTTCAACAGTATATTGGTGAGTAGATGGCTCTGGAACTCGCTGCGCTGGTCCCGCAGAGGTCTACCCATAAGTTCTGCAACAATCCACTTATTTATAATTGAACAATAACTTATTATGTAAAGTCAGAATTTGTAAGATTATCCATTTTTTGTCAATTTGCCTTTTAACAGGAATTAGTAATGTTACTTCACCGAACCAGTAATAAATTGTGATAAGTTATTCAAGTACAAACGAGTGGTTTGTTGCGGAACTTAGGAGTGGACCTCTGCCTCTATTCATCAACATTGTCACGACTCTGGGTTGCCTGACAGAAATCTTAGGTTCGTTGTTCGTTTATTCCAAAACCAAAGTTCAATTAACACAGCAATAATTTATTCCACTTAACTATACACTCTGACACTAATTACTTTGATAACTAACTCAACAATTAAACTCTTTACAACTCGCAACAATAATCACTATTTAAATCGTAGCACAGTTAAACTTAAACTTAAAACTACCCAGTAACATCGGCCTTATATATCCCTAAATCTATTCATGTATGATCTAGAATACACGTGAAAACTCTTCTTCTCGAAAATACCGCAAACATCCCGAATCTAAATTGGATTTTTGACATCCTGGCGGCGGCGTTATGGCTACCGTGGCGGAAGCACACCGTAAAATGTAACAATATGTAGTTTAAAAATTACACATTTCAGGTAAATGTCTCACTTGAAAAGTTCAATAGTATATTGGTGATTAGATGGCTACGGAACTTGCTCCGCTCGTCCCGCAGAGGTCCATCCATAAGTTCCACAACAATCCACTTATTTGTACTTCAACAATAGCTTATTATATAAAGTTAGAATTTGTAAGACTATCCACTTTTTGTCAATTGGCCTTTCAATAGGAATTGGTAATATTATTTTACCAAACTAGTAATATATTGTGACAAGTTATTCAAGTACATACAGACGAGTGGATTGTTGTGAAACTTATGAGTGGACCCAGCCATCTATTCACCAATATGTTGTTCAAGTACAATACTAACCTGATTCACTCAGTTGTGAATTTTTCTCATTAGTTCAAAAACTACATGTTTCAGGTGAGTGTCTTATTTGAACAGTTCAAACAGTATATTGGTGAGTAGATAACTGCGGAACTCGCTACGCTCGTCCCGCAGAGGTCCACCCTTAACTTCCGCAATAATCCACTTATTTGTGCAGGGTGTTTTTTTATATATTGACACCCCACCTACAGCCTTTACCTTCATAGGTAGAAGAAAGGTGTAAATATAAAAGTTGTACAGTTTTTGCTGAATTTTTAGAAACCATGGTCAGAAACAAAATTTGAATGTCAGAAATGTGAAATTTTGGATGCTTCCAGCTTTTTTCAAATGGAATGTCCTATATATTTCATTCTATATTCTTGAAAAGCACAATGCTCCGATCTATATTTGATTGAGCAATCTCTCATATATTTGGCTCCAAATATTGTAAAAATATAGGATTTTTAGGCTATATTTAGGATGACGCCACATTAAGTAAATTTCTTCTACTAACCTAACAAAACTAAAAATACTTTTAACGCATTTAAAGTAGGGGAAATTCAGATGTTTTTGGTTGGCAATGGCGCGCGACGTTGCATGAATTATATAAACATTTTTATTTCGTTATTTTTAACTGTTGTCAAAATTATTGACACACGACATTCTGGTAAAATTATAAGAAAAAATATAGGCATTGACAACATTGTCTGTCCATGTTGGATGACGTCATCCTAAAGATAACATAAAAAACCTATACTATCCTACTACTGATTGTGTGAACCATTTTACCTGTACAGGTGAAAACTGCAGGTAAAATTTGAGGGATTGTTTGCTCAGCGGTTCTGAGTCCACGAAAGGAATTCGGACGTAAATGTGCGATGTTGTCACGTTTAATTATGAAAAATTGAAAATACTAGGCATGAAGTATAGTTCATTCAAAAATCGATTTCTTAATAACAAAATATAGAAAATAATAAAACGCTTGATATTTCAACGTATAGATCTAACAATCAAAGCTTTGTCTTAGATGGCGCCACGATCAAATTTCGACCGTTGTACGATCTAACAATCCATACTTATTTTCAATTTTGTCTATTGTAAAAAATAAACATTTTCTAAAAATACCATCAACTTTTGACAATTTGGCAAGCATCCGGCCTGGATGAACCTAATTGGTGGAGTTTTTGACACAATCGTCGTTGCCACGGGAAACAATGCGGTCAATGGGCTAACGTCATCTTACGTCTCGCTATTGACCAGGGTTCCCGTCATTTTATCCTCCCATCTTGGAATATCGATTTATATTGAAATATCCAGTGGCGTTGATTTGGTCATTGTCGATTTTCGTGTACGAGTTGCAATACGATAACACTTCCAAAGAAGTTCCGCACGCAGTTGGGTATTTTATGAATAAAATCAGCCATTTTTTTTACAACTGCACTGCATTCCCCTCACCGTTGCTTCGTAGACATAGAGTCGCTGGGCAGACATTAGGTACTTGGTTTCTCTGATAACATGTTTAAAATTTTTAGAGCCAAATATGATAGAGACGGCTAAAACTATATATAGCGCATCCCATTTGAAAAAAGCTGAAAGCATGCAATATTTCACATTTCTGTCATTCAATTTTTGTTTTTGACCATGGCTTTTAAAAATTTAGCCAATACTGTACAACTTTTGTATTTACACCTTTCATCTATATCTAAAAGTAAAGGCTTTAGGGTAGGTGGGGTGTCAATATATAAAAAAATACCCTGTACTTAATCTTATTGATTTTGTATGAATATTATTAGAACAAAAAAAAAATAAAAATACATCAACTCAACCACTGATGATATACTATTTGAGGTTAAAGTTCTTGGGACAAAGACAAAAGTGTGATTTTTTTATTGGTTTCCAGCTTTCTAAAAATTCTTAGAAGTTAAAATATGGCCAGGGGTGAAAAACCCATAAAAAAAGCTTCAGAGGATATCTACGATTGCACTAGAGAAACAATATTAGAGAAATAGAGCCCTTAAAATACTTCGAGAGTCTCATTTCTTTATTGAGTGGTGTCCCATATACATTTGAAATCGGGTAGATCATTTTAAAAGTTTATCATGTCTTTCCTCCCAAATCTACAACAATAAATTCGACGCTAAATCATTAAAGTATACCGCCTACTTAAAGACAAAAATACAAATCCATAAAGCGCGTAGCAATACAATAGGCACTATAAAATTTCCGTCCTACAGAAACCAAAGAATTCAACCTGGCAGGGCACAAAACAAATTCACAAAAGTCCCTTCTAAAGCTTCCATCCATTATTCGCAAATACATTTTTCTATTTAGACGCGAAACTGCTACCATACAATTTTGTTGCGTATTTTATTTGCCCCCTTTCTATTATGTTGAGGTCGGTCGTAAAGCTACACGTACACCGTTCTCGTTATCTAAAGCTGCTCTGTTTTGTAGGTATGTATTTCATATGATAGGCCTTCAAATGGTTATTTACTTTGTTGTTCACATGGTCATAAAATCGTGTCTTGTTTTATTGACTTTATTTGTTGTAGTAAACACGTAGGGACGATAAAAATTGAGTTGGTGTTAGGAAAACAAATATCGGAAGTCTGGCCCACATAACATCAGGAAATCTAATAAACTCTTTGAACTAATTAGAAACACACTGTAACAGTTATAAACTTTTACAGCTGTCTGACTTGATTCAGTGCTGAAATTACAACTCTGTGAAATGGGGCAACATTTTATGAAGGTTTGATGATCACATCAAAGCACTAAAAAGCAAACAGGCTCAGAGGTATGTATTTAGTTGCATTCAAATCTAAACTTCAATAATTAGTAATTTCACATGTATGAGAATTTGAAAAGGCTTTTCATTTGATTGAGATGATGAGAGTTGATGTTTTTTTTTTAGTACAGGATTTGAAATAAATAACAGTAATTTCAGTAACATCTGAAAACATCTCACACCTAATTCCACCTCCAAATAAATTATCAACAATAACTCCCTCAAAACTTCCATAATATCTGGTGATATGGGACACAAGCTTTTTTGAAAAAACAAATTATGAAAGATGATTTATGTAGAAAAGCTCAAATGTAGAAGAGTTTAATAAAACACTTATATAAAATTCTAAGTTTGATTTATACAACAATATAACTCATATGAAAATGCTATCTTAAAATATAGGCATATGTAACATGTTTTTTCGAAAAAGAAGTTGTTTTGATAAACTTGTCTGACTCATAATAAACTCAAAGACATATAAATCTTTTAAATAAGTAAATAGAAAAAAGGATTTTGTGTTATGGAAAATTGGATCTTCTTTTTTTTTACAAGAAGAGACAGAGCCTTTATCTTAACGAACTCGATGCGTTGTTGTTTTATCCTCTCTCTAAACACTGTCGATACAACGATAGCAAGGTTGAATGGGAATTATTTATCAGTTCTTTTTGAAGTACTTGCTCCTTATATACTAGGTACACATGATAAAAATATCAAAATTGGGTTGTGTAGGTGTTATTCGCAGCAATTTTACAAAGGTCTTCTACTGCAAACCTCATCCTTAAATTTGTCAATTTGAAAATGTTTTTTATCCATCTTCTGGCAAAAGATAGTTGATACTACTAGATTTTAGATTAAGAAACTATCACTAGTACCTCATCTCACTTCTGAATTACTAAAAATATGATCCCAATAAAAGAGTCATTACTTACTCAAATATCTATCAATCTATACACTTCAGTTGAGCACTGATTTTTTTTCTATATACAAATTTACCGACCATAAGCATGTCGCAATCCAAGATAATTTTTATCTAAAAAAAACATATGAAATAATCCCCATATCCTGATTATGCTAAGCTGCAAAAGTGAAGTAAATCATTATTTTCATTGTGAAATGCAATCCGAATTACCCTTTGATCAACCCAAATTGAA
This sequence comes from Ceutorhynchus assimilis, assembly GCA_917834065.1. NCBI lineage: Eukaryota > Metazoa > Arthropoda > Insecta > Coleoptera > Curculionidae > Ceutorhynchus > Ceutorhynchus assimilis. The sequence continues at coordinate 34,738,375 of OU892282.1, read as the reverse complement.
AATTTACCAAGGAGAAGAACAAAACAATTTGCCAGGTCAAATATTTACCGTACACAAAGGAAATGGCCAAAAAGCTATTTTAAATACAAATGTTTGTTTAACAAGCCCTCTCTGGTGCATACATTAGGTGAGAACAAGGGAAACAAAGCCCTATATAAATTTAAACGCGAAACTTTTAACCGGCCCCTGGACTTTATAAACTCATTAATGGATTTTATTCTTTTGACGACATCAGGCTAAAAATTATGGGCTATTTATATGCGAATAACTTGCTAGAAAAAGTTGGAAACTTTTGGTCAGCTCGATCAAACTTGAGCTTTGTTTCCTTGATTTTCCATTTTTTTTTTTTTGATACTACATATAACGTTACGAAACTGCTCAAGACCGTACAGTGCTCTGTTAAATTTTAAAACTTTGGATCTGTCAAGGTTGGTCTGGACTGCTTTATGCCTGATAAGGTACGAGCCTAAAGACCTGCCTTCTTAGCTGGGTACGACTAGGTATAGTCGAGACTGTGAAACTTTGTGGATGAAGGTCTCGTCTATAGCAGCCGTGTCACAGCGTCCCCAAGTTTAGACCTACGAGAACTATGCCCTTAGGGGGCCCGTTCTTTTAGTGCATCTTGGGTTACATTAAACATTAAACATTCTTACATTTCGAGTTGACAATCGAAAACATGGTCCACCAGGGACGAACATCTGCGGTGTTAGGATTTTGGTAAATCTCCTTGAACTATAAGGTGTAATTAAGGTTTAGTAATAAAACAAATTAAATATTCGTGGTGGTATTCCTTCCCCCCATATCCTCTCTTTTTAGATAAACCCTTAGTGGACGCAGCCAAGCGAAGTAAAAGTGGTGGCACCGCTGACCACAACCAACCTAAGCGTGACCTAAGCCCCTCAGGTACTTTGATATAAACATCAGACTCGACATAGCCATTTAGGAAAGCTGTTGGAATGTCTAGCTGACATATATTCCAACCCTGTATCAGTCCATTTACAAGAAACGTTCTTATGGTCGACAACCTTGCAACTGGCATAGTACCAAAAGGATTCTCCTCCTTAATTTGGAATCCCTTAGCTACTAGCCGTACCTTCTTTGAACCATCTTCTTTGGTTCTAAATACCCATCTGGTATCAATGGTCCTCTTGTTCTCTGGAAGCTCACATACAGTCCAAGCTTGGAGATTTTTATGTGACTCTAATTCATTGGCTATTCAACAGATTCTTGATCGTCAAAAAAAGTTTGAGGATCGTCTTAAGACTCCATGGTGTCGTAAACCGCATATATCTCGTAATCTTCCTGGTGTTGTGGTTTATTTACCTTGTCTTCCAACTCTTGTAATTGTTGGTTATTGAAAATCTTGTATCTTTTCATCATGTAAATCCTCAGATTCACTATTCTGGGCTTGTACAGAATTGTTTTCAGAAGTCCCAGAACTCTGCTCAGGACTGTCTTCACTTTCCGAGTTATTTCTATGAAAACCTTCTCGATTTACTTCTTCATCTTGTATTGGCCATATTACTAGATCATCATCTTTTTCTGAAGGTTTTTTTTTTGGGGTTTTGTTTCCTTGATTATTGCCTCATTTTTATTATTATTCTCAAAGAAAACCACACCTCTGCTGTGTGTTATTTTCTTTGTTCTTGGCTCTATCAGCCTGAAACCTTTCGCATTTTCGCCGTAGCCCAGAAAAAGTAATTTCTGAGATTTCAGGTCCCACTTCTTCCTTAATGCATCTGGTATTTGAGACATGGCCTCACAACCAAATATTCTTAAATGTGATAAGTCTGGCTTTTTCTTGAACCATGCTCCATTAGGTATTTTATTTTTCACTGCTATTAATGATATAAATAGCAGTATTCACTGCCTCTGCCCAATATTCCTTAGACAAGCATGCATCTGATAGCATACTGCGAGCTTTTTCCACAATTGTCGTATTTGCTCGCTCACTCACTCACTCCATTTTGTTGTGTAGTGTACCTGACATTTGTCTGATGGACTATAAGTGCATAAGTACATTTCTCAATTTATTATTTACATATTCTGTCGCGTTGTCGGTTCCTAATATTTTGATTTTACAATCACTTTAATTTTCTACTAGCCGCTTAAATTCTTTAAATACTTCAACAAATATGAATCTAAGAGTAATCGTCTATCAAAGTGAAAAAGTACTTACTGCCTCCAAATGATTTTGTCTCCATGGGACCACATAGATCAGCATGTACTAACTCCAAATCTTACTTGAATGTCTAGAACTACACTTGAATGGCTGCCTACATTGCTTTCCTTCTACACAGCAAGCACACGGTTCAGTGGTTATAGAGTTTATGTTCAAGCCACTACAAGCACATATTTGACAATAGCTTCATATTCTTTCTATTCCGGTGTCCTAACCGTCTATGCCATGAATCGCTAGATTCTTTCACACTGGCGTATATTGGTGTTTCATTAACTGCTGGTCCAACTGTATCTCCACTCAGAGTAGTTTTAAGCTGATAAATGCCGTTTACCTCGAAACTAAAGGCTACAATTTTGTTTGACACATCCATAATCTGAGCGCCATACCTGCTAAATATTTCCTGGTGACCTTTTTGCACAATTTTACTTATAGAAAGTAAATTTACTGCTGCATCAGCAGCATACATAACCTCTTTTGCAGATATGATTTTGTTTCCACCATTAATCACCACGCTAATGTTGGCTGTTCCTTGTAACACTATACCGAATTCGGAATTGTTAGCTGTCTTTATGTTTCTAGCTTCACTAGACACATTGTCCTTTAACCACTATTTATTTTTGGTTAAGTGCACTGAAGCACAAGAGTCTAAGTACCATGCGTCCTTCTGTACTTTCTCTGAAGATAAACAGGCCAGAAAGGCTGTGTTCCTCTTTTATATAATTATCGGTTTATAACGTGCTACGTCTTCCGATTCCCGATCTCCAACCATCTCTGTCAATCCAGGCATCCTCTTCTAAGCCTCTGTCTCTCATTTCTTCGTCTACTCCACTTCTCCAGCTCCTTCTCTAGTACTTACTACATTCTGTAAAAATTTAATCTTCACAGAATCACCAGTTATCTGAGCCCCACTACTTTTCAAACCCATAATCATAGGCCGGTATTCGTCTGGTAAAGTCCGACAAATACCATTTTAAAGTCACGTGATACTGGTAGCAAAAAACGTATGTCCATTGATTATGTCGTTGATATCACCTACAAAAAGCTACTGGTGGTTAATTACTATTGAATTTTAATATATGTTCCCACTAGCATTTTCCAAACGCGTTTCTGAAGTAGTATTGACCGGAGTATTGACCAATCAGAGGGCAATTTTAATACTTGCAATTGTTGCGAGACTCACTTTTGTCGCATCTGCTGTCTGTTGTAATACATTCTGAACCTAAACTGGGTACCCGTTTTCTATTTGCTTCTTTTCGAGTTGGAAAAAGGTTAATATAGTCAAAATTATTAGCTGTGTTTGTTCGTTGAATTATTTTTGAAAATAACTTTGACCACTTTGACAAACTAAATGATGACAGTGACGGATTCTATTTCAGGTAAGAATATTATGAACAATAATTGGACACCATTTTTTTTGTCAGTTTTACTATCACCGCTGTTTGAGATGTATTTAACAAGGATAGAGAAAAATCACGTGACTTTAAAATGGTATTTGTTGGACTATAGTCCTGCTTACAAGAGAGTGCCTACCCATTCGTCTTCTACTTTAAATTTTATTTCATTTAGCTTGTGTGAGGTTGAGATTATTGTGTCACAAATGCCTTCTCTAGATTATCCCAAGCTTTTTTGGATGTTTTGACTGTCTTCAGGTGTGAGCATTTCAACTTGTCCATTGACAAAATTATTTTGAAAAGAGCTTTTTTGTCTTTCTCATCTCCTCCCTGTACCATCTAGCCATAGGTCGTCCAATTCAAGAAGTGCTCTCATTGCAAACTTCCATTCACTAAAGTTGTCCCTACCGGTTAACTTATCAATTGACACAAAAAACGCACCGGTTACCATTTTTGCGTGTTAGCACAAAAACAAAAACGCTATTACTTTTCTTTTGACTAAACTATAATCACTCTGACTGGGCCCATAACCTGTAAGATTATGTTAATTAGAATAAACAACTAAAGAGCGAAGCGCGTGTTAATTATTTTGACAACAGCTTGACAGTTCTCCAACAAGGGCAGCTGTCTGTCAATTGCAATTGTCACTTCTGGCTAAGGCCCTGACTATAATACTTTAACACTATTTCTTGATTTTTGTCCTTTTCCGTGGTAAATTGTATGCTAGGATGTTGCGCGTTCAGGTGGCCTAGGAACTGGTTAAGCTTCTCTTCCCCATGACTCCAAACCACAAAGGTATCATCTACATATCGAAGCCATACCATTGGTTTGTGGTCAAAAGATTCGATAGATTTCCTCTCGAAATCCTCCATAAAGAAGTTGGCTATGACAGGGTTGAGCGGACTTCCCATAGCTACACCGTCCGTTTGCTCGTAGAAATCGTCTTTCCAGAGAAAGCAACTACCAGCGAGACATCTCCGGAAAAGCTCAACTATGTCATTGGGGAAGGTACTTGATATTAAGTCAAGAAATTCCGTCAATCGAACCTCTGTGAATAGAGACACGACCACTGTTACCAGGTTAAAAAGATTAAATTCACCAAAAATTGGAATGAAAAATCACCAGATTTAAAAAAAAATCACCAGAAATCTTGAAAGTTGATTTTTCAGGAAAATTTTTGCCTTACGGGCTTATATCAAACCAAGTAGGCTTTGGAAACATGTATGTATTGCAATGTCGTTATTACAGGGCGCCATATTTAAATTTTAAAATTTTGCAAAGCCTACTTTGTCCCTTGTCAAACAGTGTTGCCAACTACAACTTATAACAAATATTGTGTCAATCATTGAGGCTCGAATTTATACAAAAAAAAAGCCCAAGTAGGCCTGGCAAATTTCAAGTTTTTCATAACAGTAATTATATAAACATCGGCAACAATGTTGGGCAAAATGTCAAATATCATTTATGACAAGCGATAAGATTACTACTTATCAAAAACTAAGTGAACCTTGAAGCAATCCTGGGCTGGGATCATGACAAGTAGAATTCTATTTTTATGACGTCACCCGCGATCTATTTATCGCGTATACTACAGGCGATGATCACTGTTGCTAGGCAACCTGACGTCATGAAAGTACAATTCTAGTTGAATTCTACTTGTCGTGATCCCAGCCCAGGTTTTAATCGATGTCGGTAATACAGATAACTTTAAGCAAAAAATGTATCAAATCAAGTAGGTCTTGGAAACAACCCAGCCATTTTAAATTAACTGTCAAAAACTACAGGGCCTACTTTGAAACGTTAAATTGCGTTAAGGTTACTTCATTTTTATACTAGGGTTGCTAAGTTTTTTATTTTTTTCCCAAAAACCTAATAATTTTGTGAATTTTAACAAATCCTTTGATACAACCAGTTCAGAAAAAATGTATTTCTATCTCTTTTTTATACAAACTAGTAAAAAAAGACACGAATACACTCAGTGCACACTAATGCCGTTGAAAATAATGCAAATTGAAAGACGTAATTTTAATTAAAAAAATATCGTAAGTTTGACAGCAACACTTCGCAGGCCCATAGGGTCGGAGTCTTTTTAATTTACGAGCCCGAAGGGCCGGGGTCTACTTAAGTTACGAGCCCAGAGTGCCGGGGTCATTTTAAATTACGAGTCTTTTTAATTTACGAGCCCGAAGGGCCGGGGTCTACTTAAGTTACGAGCCCAGAGTGCCGGGGTCATTTTAAATTACGAGTCCGTAGGGGCGAGAGTTTTTATGTGTGGGCATCTTCATCGGGTGTACCTGGTTTTTCAGTCAGAATTTTTCGGATTTTTTTTAAATTTTCTGAATTGAGTAGGGGAGGAAATTCCAATTAGTTGAATTTTTGTTAACTGCCGGAAAAGATTATAATATTTGGGTTTGACTCAGATGACATTGTGTCCCATAGACAAAATGTCGGATTTGAAATTCGATAATACCATATGGTACAGGAGAAAATGTGGCTCATCGTTGCCATATTCTGCTCAATATCTTAAGAAGCTTAACAATTGGATATTGTTTTGAGAATTGAGAAATGATTGCTTAGAGGAAATCAGGTAATCAATTGAGAATGATATAGGAGTCCCCAAAAAAATGTAAATCACCTGGTAAAATATTTAACAATCACAAGTAACTAGTTGTAATTCTTGGGAATACATGGGATTTATTGATCAGTGATTGTAGTAAAATTCAACTTTGAGACTCAATTGATCAAAAAGTATTTGAGCTTCCGAATCCAATTTAGCACAGAATTATAGAAAATTCAATGTTATTTTCAATGATATACGATATGTTGCAGTTTGCTCAAATTTCAATGAAGATATGGGCAATATTATTGTTCATGAACATGTCAGGATTTTTTTTAAAATTTAGATTCAAAAAATCTTCCTTTAAAATTGTCATTTTGAAATAATGTTAGATTTTTTTTCGACCAATTTAGACCCGCTCTACCGATTAGAAAAGTTAAAATTACAAAAGTCTGAAAAATGAAAATTTTGAGTTTTTGAATTTTTTTCAAAGGGATTTGAGATTTTCATTTCAAAATTTTCAAATTTAATTTTCTCGGAACGCGTCAGAGATTTTGGATCAATTTTTTTTGAAATTGTAGCTCCTAATAAGGGCTTCAAAATGGTACTTAGCAGAAGTTGCTGGCATGTACGGTTTTTGAGAAAACCGAGTATAAAGTTTTTGACTAAATTTCAACCAAAATCCAACTTTGAGGCTCAATTGCTTCTAAAGTATTTGAGTTATCAAACTCAATCTAGCACTGATTTATAGAGAATTTTAATGCTCTTTCCAACCATATATAATTTATTTTGATTTGCTCAGAATTTAATGGAAGTATTGGCAATTGCTCCTAACCTTGTCAAGATCTTTAAAAAAATTAGATCTGATGAAAATTGATATTTTCTTTTTGATTTTTTTTCCCCTTTTGAAATTGACTTTGGAAATGATGTTAGAGGTTTTTTCGATTAATTTAGAGCTGCTCTATCGATTGGAAAAGTCAAAATTCAATAAATATGAACAATAAATATTTGGAATTTTTCAAAAGGTTACCTACCCCTTTAGATTTTTATTTCAAAATATTTGATCTTGGATATCTTAAAATCTATTAAAGATTTTGACTTAAAATTTTTAGTAAATATAATTCTTGACAAGGGCTTTAAAATGGTGTTTAGTTAAAATCGCTAGCTCTGAGGGTTTTCGAGAAAATCGAGTTTGAAATTTTTGATAAAATTTGGACTAAAAGTTATCTTTGAGATCCAATTGCCCAGAAAGTATTCGAGTTATCAGAACCAATTCAGCATTTATAGAGAATTTAATGCTCTTTCCAACCATATATAATTTGTTTTGATTTGTTCAAATTTCTCTGAAGATATTATCCATTGTTCCTAACCTTGTCAAGATTTGAAATGATTTCCAGAACAAAAATTGAGTTTTTTTAGCCTTTTGAAATCGCCATTCAGAAAGTGATGTTAGAATTTTTTTCCGTTAATTTAAACCCGCTGAATCAATTGGAAAAGTCAAAATTTCGAAAATATGAAAAATAAAAATTTCGAGTTTTCGATTGGTTTGACTGAAACCCCCCATAAGCAACGCCACTGGCCAAACAAAATACATGTTGCCAACTTGAAAAATAACCGGCCAATAGCAACAAGAGCCTGGGATAAACAGAAATTGAAATATAAAAAGGGAAACATGTATAAATATATCATATAATGAAGAGAAATTTCAATACATTACGAGGGATGTTTATAAAGTGTATGCCATTGTTAAAAATATTCAAAATTGATGAAAGTTCATCAGACCTGGCATCATTGGTTCTATCCAAGTAAGGCGCCAGGGCTGGGATTCTCGAATAGAGATCTGTATTTACGTCTCCTCTCTATTGATTTCTACAAAGGAGAAGAAGACAGCAAGTGCCATAGCGATAGATATAACGATCTCTATCCATTTACAGAATCCTGCCGCAGATTTTTCTAGATAAATCCCGAGTACTCTGTCTGCTATAAATAGCGTAAAGTAGTAGGAGTAGGTACCTAGCTTAGGTAAGTCAGTTTTAATTCGATATTTGTCGTTTATGTTCCCATAAGTGATAAGTAAATTTTATGTAAAGTCAATTAGTTTAATAAAAGTGGTTACTGTTTGTGAAATGATCCATGACTATAAAAAAATCAGGGTATCTCGAAATTTCAAATAATGGTTTTTGTCCCATAATAGATTACCGCATTACGATAGGGATATAGATTGTAGTAAAGTGATCTGAACAAACATTTTATGTGATAAATATAATATGCATATTTTCATAGGTATTACACAATATAAAACAAAAATCGATGCACATTTGTTTCCAGATGTCATAATCGAATATTTGTTTACAGAAAATTCTCACAGAGTTTAAATGAGATTATTTTGTGACACAACAAACACCGTGTGGTCAAGTTATAAATATACTTCGGATAATATATTTTTGGACAGTGGATATTTTCAATAATAAATATTTCCCTGGTTTATCGTTATGAGTTGGTAATTATTTACTTGAAAGATGAAATTGTCAGGATTTGGAATCTGCTTAATCAAAAAATACCTACTAATTTCTGATCTATTAATTACCTCTTGTGCTCAGTGAAACATCTCTCTGCTGTTAAATGTTCTTCCGTAAATATTCTGCTCAGGAAAAATTGTGTAGGAAGTGTTATATACCTACATGCAAATTTTTCATAGAAATGAAAGAGCTGTGGGGGATGAGATTTATAAAATGTCAGCAGAAATAAATTTGCTTTACTATTTCACTTCACGAGTAAAATATGGTTTTAAAGCGTCCACTATCCACCAAAAATAACTTTAATAATGTTCTTGCTATTAAAGTGAGATGTATATTCAATAGATAAATAACAGGATTTTCAGTAAAGAGTGCACCAGAACATTAATAATGACAGCTAGGAGTAATTAAAAAGTCTTTTTCATTTTATGTTCAAATGTAGCTTATATGTATAGTGTCTACCTATTATCTAAACGCCCAAACATTATCCAAGAGCGTCTTCCTCTTTGTATTGTTCATTTCTTGCCAACTCATAAAAGATAGAAAATAACTTCAGTAGTTTTAGAACCCGGAAGAAAATGGCTTGAAATATTTATTTTTCCGTTCTGATTGCTTTTGGCCATCTTCTATAGCGCAAAAAGCTAAAATGAAATTCAATCATCCCATAAATTCCCGAGAGAGACACCAAAAATCAGTTGTTATTGTAGGATTTTTCGTAATCTTGAGTAATTTTTGATACGTTCCATATGCACAAACGATTTTTAAAAATAATCCGAAATTGCACAACTCCATTTCAAGCTCAAATAGTTTAAGATTATCCGTACCTCAAAAATTTATCTCGATTGAAGCCGATCTTTACGACTTTACAACTTTTCGGAAATTGAACTTCCGAAATAAGAAACCGGCCATCGAGAAATCCCCGCTTGCAGTTAGCTAGTCGGGCTTTTCTGGGTACGTTCAATTGAATAGTTTATGGCTTGTTTTCGGAAGGAATTTGAGGGAAAACTTCATTGAATTAGAGCTTATAGAATTTCCTTGACACGTGTTTTTATAACCTTGATGTTCTATTTCAGGAAAGTATTCGTTGCGTGAAAATTGACCGAAAATAATGATGGGAGCGGTTCACTATATGGGAAATTTATTATTTTATGAGATTTCTGATGAAAAAAACAAATCAGCAATATTTTATTTTGTTATCTATGGCTAAGAGGGTCGTTGATATATCCTTTCATTTTAATAAAATAATATTTAGTTATTGAAACAGAGGTATTCTGCCCCAAAAATTGAGTAATCTTTGTTTCACGAAGGTTTGTATACTCAGTCAAATTTTATTTGTTAAAAAGGGAAGGCAAATATCGAACAACCTCAATAATCTAATATTTAAAAGCTGAAAAACCCAAAGTAAAAAGTCAATTAAGCCTAGGTAAGTATAGCAAATGATTCTCGAAACTAACATTATTCGCTAAATTAGCAATTTAAAGCATTAACTCAAACATCTGGCTGAAATTAACTCCTCAAAAGGGAACTTCGATAAGTGCAATCCTCCCGGTTTTTTTTTCCCCAAAGCCGGAAACTTTTCCGTTTAAAAGTTGCACAAAAACGAAAAAATAAAACCGAAATCCTTCTCGGATTCAAATTAAAAAAGTGTTAGCAGCGCTTGGTAATGGAACTTTGCAACTTGTATGGTTTTATCTTGGAAAATTGTTAAGCCAAATAAAGAGCTTCCTCTTGTTACTCCTTGTATGCTCAAATCAAATAGAGTGCCACCCTGGCTTTATTAGATTAAAGACTAGAAAGGCACTGTTTATTTGTCCGTTTCTCACAGGCTGTTTATCTTAGAATAAATCAATTTTCGTTTATTGGATTTCTTAGGTAATTTTTCCTAAAATATGTTTATTCACAGTAAATGGTTTATAAATTACTCTTCAGTAGCAAGTATGGTAGAGCCAAACATTTTCAACAAAAATGTCGGACAACGGACAAGTTGTTATGGCTTTGAAGTAGGTAAATATTGTAACAAAACGGCCTAAAAATCCTTTTTTTGCTACGTAATACAATTAATTGGCTTTTTTACCCAGCGAGATTAAGTCGCTAAATTTATGACGAAACCGTGTCAAGAGCCAAGGGTTATCAGTCGGTTTTCGGAAGAGTGTGGTGACTGTCTTAAAACACGACTCTCGACTCCTGGTTCAATGAACAAATCACATGTCTTGCGACCGATAAGAATCCCAAAAGTGTCATCAAGCTGCCAATATGAATAAGCCTGTGAGCCTCCTAGATTCATTCAGTTCTGTAACGAAGTTCTGGTGTTTAGTGTTGACGTCTTTCTGCTGACTCTCTTTGCGAGACCTTAGGTAATATTTCAATTTCGAGTATTCTAAATCGATTCATCATGATTGTTGTTTTCTGTCTATTATTTATTTTCTCCCCTGTGTAAAGAACAAAACCGTTAGGTTAGCTTCACAACTCAAATCTCGTTTCCAACATGTATCTTACCCTCAATAACAAGGCCGTTTTGTCATTCCCTTGCCTGTGACTTTTTACTCACTAACAATTATAACCCAGTCTTCACTTTCTATATCTTTTAATCCTTATTGATATCTCACGTACCTTGTACGATCAAGGAACGCCCTATACAGGACACTATTAATTTCACTCTCTATCATTCCAAAGCTCTGTATGTATTTTCTTTCATTTCATTTCAGTATTGTTAATAACTTACTGTATGTTCTTTGCTTTTCTACCATTTCCCTACCAAAATTTACTATTTGTTCAATAAACCGTTGTTAGAGTTTAGTAAGAACAACTGATTCTGTTATTTCCGATAGAACATCATGGTATACTAGGCGCCGATTTCCTACAAGAACATAACATTAGTATAAAATTCCGGAATAAACACAGCATACTACAACTGCAGGATGCTGAAATACCATTGATGACCTTAGAGGAAACCAGTATTTACCTGAGAGGATTGACACATATAGATAAACCCGAAACCGAAAATAGTTACGAGAACCGACAGGAAAACCCAGAGAGTTCCCAAATCTTAGAACAGGCCTGGACTAGAAATCCGGCGATTCCAGTAACCGAACCGATACATGCGTCTAACTCAAAATCTGGAATCACATCCGTTATTATTGATGCATCAAAATCCGAAACCGCAAATGGTACTCCGATTCCTGTCAAGATTACCGAACGTGCTACCATACCTCCCAGAAGTGAGATAATCATTGAAAGAAAGACAAAAGAACCTGTACCTTTCGAACTCGGCATCGTAAACCCAGCGGAAGTGCACGTCCATGGGATTATGGTGGCCAGATGTCTGGTTAACACAAGAAATTGGATACCGATCCGCTTAGTCAACGTCTCAAAAGTAGAATTGACCTTACCTACGGCCACTGCGTAGGGCACTTAGAGCCGGGGAACCACTGGAACGGTCACAAGTGTAGTCAAGAAACTCAAGAGATTAGACACGTTAAACATGTATCACCTGCCCAACGAGAAATCGATATCAAGGGAACTGATATCGGCCCAAAAAAAGAAGTCGATTTCGAATTTGAATCCAAAACGAAACCGAGTCTGAAACAGTCAGTATTTCAGAAATTCTCGAGAAAATAACTATAGTAAATGTCAGCCCTCAGGATAAACAGGCACTAGAAAAATTGATCACTGAGTTCGTAGATATTTTTCACAGATTAAAGTTCACACGAACCTAATTAAGAAGATTAAAACTCCAAATCCTCGAATACCGCAACACAATCTGACCAATGAGGATGACGATTGGAAAAGTGAAGACTCCGATGATGACGTGTCGCAAGCTCCTGAAAATAATACAACCCTAGCGTCGCCAAACCATTCAATTTCACCCGTTATCTCAAGTTCACCCGGTCATTCAAGTTCACCCGTTATCTAAAGTTCACCCCTTATTTCAAATTCACCCGGTAATTCAAGTTCACCCGGAATTTCAAGTTCACCCGGTATTTCAAACTCCCATTCTTTCTAGATCTCCCGTTGCTTCAAAGTCACCGACTACTTCTAATTCTATTCAAGTCGAAACTGCTCGTGACCCCCGTGAAGTTGTAAACTCGCCCAATAAAACCTCAGAAAGCACCAATTTAAAAATAACTATACTTTTACAACTTCAAATTGAGACTTATCACAATCAAATTGAGAACAAACATTTTCAAATTGAGATTAAACAAAATCAAATTGAGAACAATCAATTTCAAATTGACATGGAAACGGATGTTGTACCAATTTGAAATTGATTGTTCTTAATTTGATTGTTTTAGGTCTCAATTTGATTTTGTTAAGAGGGGCGTCAGATAAGAGCCTGCGCGCCATCTTCTGGGCTTTATGACATACATTAAATATTTTTTAATCACAGGTGTTCAAATTCACAAGTGATTGACTTATTTACAAGTAGATGGCGACATCTTCAATATCAATTCGTTTACACAGTAATTTACAGTGGACTAAATAATTTTATTCAGATGCAAATGAAATAATAGTATTTCATATTTTTAGCTAGGTAAAACAGTTTTTACTGGCGTTTGGAAGAAGTGACTACCCTTCCCGAACTCAGCGATATCTTTTAGAAAAGCGCTGAACACACGTTTGGTTTGAGTCTCTGCTGAAAATGACAGCAATCACCTCGTTGTTTGGCAGATTTTGATTAATTTTGTGATAAAAACATTATAATTTTCGAAAATTCTGTTCTATTCATTTTTTCCAGCATTTTACTATCCGAAATTTTGGAAATTTATTGTTGGTGTGCTATTCTAGGTATTTGTCCATTTTTCATTTAAATCCATGACCAAAATTTGCATATTATTGTCAACAAAATTGTCAATAATTTTACTATTTAGACTGCGTATTTTGTAACCAAAAATGCGTCGATTGCTACTTCAATCTATTATTGTTATGAACATAACTTCATTTTACTGAAAAGTGGTCTAAATTTGGAATAGAACAGAAATTTGTGAAAGTCTGTAAATGACAGTTTATTTAAACGCCCCTCTTAATCTCAATTTGATTGTGATAAGTCTCAATTTGAAGTTGTTTAAAGGTATAGTAAAAATTCAAGTAGCTTGTTCAATGAAATTGAAACCTCTTACCTAAATGACACGACTAACTTAACTGACTTGACAGACCCTAACATAACACTAACTAACTCCGAAAAAACACCAGAATTACAGGCTGAATCCCTAGACGAGTTTTCCTCACAATCAAGCCAAGGCAACACCCGAGTTCGGACCAGGGGGCGTTTATTTGAAATGTGCAATTCAAATACGTCTGACTAAGTCGTAATTTTTACCGGTATTTCAATGCTAAAAAATGCGACTTAGACGAATTTGAATTGCACATTTCAAATAAATCCCCCCAGAAGCCGAGGCCCAGTAGACGACCACCCGTGGGTTCTGAAAAAGCGAATATGAAATTTATTCTGACCGTACTAGGCCAAGCAATGAAGGAAGTTCACCTCAACATAATTAGAAGTTAACATTTTTTGGGGGGGATCGGTCCATTTCCATGTGCTAAATAACATATTAAATTTGCGACCTTGTACTTTCATAAAGTTTTTAGTTAGGGGTGGTTTTTAGATGTAATTTGCGGTTTATGGAGAACGCTGCTCAAAGGGATGGTCCAAAAGCACAAAGTTTCAAATAATTGTTATAGCTGAAGTTTTTTGCTATAAAAAACTCAGCGACAGCATCCCTTTATCTTCTATAGTTTTTTTTTCTGCAGCGTCTTGAATAGTAGCATGTTTTTGTTCAAGGTCACTGAATCAACGTTTCACCTGTTTTCGCTCATTTAATGCAGCAACGGCCGAATGCATAATCCGATTTCAATTTTTCAAACACCACATTATTGCTAATGAAATGCACTCTCCAACGCTTTTTTGTTCGATTTTTTTGCTTGAAAATTAAGCGAGCACAGACTTGCCTAATGTGCGAGGAAGTTGTAAATTGCATCGGAAACTACCCCTTTCTTACATTCACTGTAATTTTTAAACGGGGCCAAATATTTGGTGACAGTTTTCGACAATGGGCAGCCCATTTATTCCTCTCATAATGCCCCAGCGGATTTTTTTTTCGTTAATTAATTATTGGCCTGAACAGGTCGCGCGGAATTTTTCAAAAAAATTAAAATTATCGCACAGCGCTGAAATTTGGTACGATGGCTTTATTTATTCTTCTCATGAATATACTGCAATTCTAATTGTTGCAGCAGTCATGTGAAGCAATTAAAATTGCAGTATATTCATAAGAACAATAAATAAAGCCATCATACCAAATTTCAGCGCGGTGCGATAATTTTTAACTTTTTTTGACTTTTTGAAAAATTCCGCGCCACGTGTTCAGGCCAATGAGTCATTGAGTGATCAACGAAAAAAAAAAACCGCTAGGGCATTATGAGAGCAATAAATAGGCTGCCGATTGTCGAAAACTGTCAGCAAATATTTGGCCCCGTTTAGAAATTACAGTGAATGCAAGAAAGGGGTAGTTTTCAATGCAATTTACAACTTCCTCGCACATTAGGCAAGTCCGTGCTCGCTTAATTTTCAAGCAAAAAATTCGAACAAAGAGCATTGGAGAGTGCATTTCATTAGCAATAATGTGATGTTTGAAAAATTGAAATCGGATTATGCATTTGACCGTTGCTGCATCAAATGCGCGCAAACAGGTGAAACGTTGATTCAGTGACCTTGAACAAAAACATGGTACTTTTCAAGACGCTGCAGAAAAAACACTATAGAAGATAAAGGGGTGCTGTCGCGAAGTTTTATATAGCAAAAAACTTCAGCTACACCAGTCATTTGAAACTTTTTGTTATTGGACCATCCCTTTGAGCAGCGTTCTCCATAAACCGCAAATTACCCCTAAAAACCACCCCTAACTAAAAACCCTATGGAAGTACAAGGTCGCAAACTTAATATGTTATTTAGCATATTAAAATGGAGATTTTTTCAGGTAATGACCAACGTGAATACAGGGACACTACGGTCCCTGTTTGGGAATCGGCCCACTGAGCAGTGGACTCAGGCTTCCCGTGCCAATCCTTGACGCGTTTCGTCCTTGTTAGGACTCATCAGGGGTATTTGCCCTCGGAGTAGTTGTTTCTGACTGGTCAACGAAGTTCTATACTAGAAGTTCTCTATGTTTTCACTCTACCGACGACCCGATGCGACCCCGACTTCAATCAAGAATTATCACAAGCTGTATTATTCACTAAAGAGGCACAGATCACACTGACCGATGAAAAATGGACTTTAGTCATTAGCACAGATTACCGACATACAGATGCGAAAGCGCGGCGAATTCGTGGTTCAAGATTAATTTGATAGACATAGGGTGGCCGCACCAATGCCACATCAATGTATTTTGAACATATTTATTATATAAAAGCGGAAGCTCAATAATATAATATTACTAGCTGACCCAGCGAACTTCGTACCGCCTCTGAATTATTAAATACCTACTGATTGTTATGTTAACGTATCTAGTATATAATAAGCGCTTTCTAAATACTTTTGTCTCAAAACTGCTCCCGATTAATCAAAAAGCGATCCGAAACGGATTCACGTATTCGACTTGGGCAATAAACGCTGTCAAATCTCGCACGGAGCGCTATTCGTTACTCCGTCAAATTCGATGGATCAATGATTGATCAAAACTATTAAAGTACGTTCATCTATTGATTTCAAAAAGGGGGCCCTCGTTTGGATCATAATCGCTTCGCACTTCCGCAGAAATCTGTGACGTCACCGTCCAAATAGAGAGCGCTCTGGGAGCAGTAAAGCCGAAAATGCTATGATAATACTGTTACGTCGGTTGAATGCACAAACAAAAATAAGTTGGGTTATGTAGTGGTGAGAAGCAGAAAAAAGTTCAAAAATTTTGGGATGGACCACCCTTTTCACTTAGAGGTATAAAAAATAGCCTAAAACCTATTCTCAGACCTACCGAATATACATATAAAATTTCATAAAAATCGGTGAAGCCGTTTCGGAGGACGAGGGTAACTAAAACTGTGACATGAGAATTTTATATATTAGATTTCTTTAATTGGTTCACAAACAGCAAAAAAATATTTTTTTCTACCCGCAAAAATATTTAAACACACAGCCATATGGGTAGAAACCAGCATGATCTGTACCGCCCTCATTATCGTCGTTCTCCTCAATATCACACTATATTGCCAATTCAAGCTAGTACGTTACCGCAGCCAGTCAAGATACGGGCGTGAGCCATCACCCGTACGTCCTCGTCCGCTCCATGTCTCCAACAGTATTTAATATGTTGACATGAACAGATACGAGAACCCCGAGAACGTCATCCACGTTCATTACCAGAATGAACCTGACTCGTCTACTACCGATGCCAACCAGAGGATACTCAGAGTTATTTTCCAGACCATCCCGGAGGTAGAACAAATCCAGGACGTCCAGTACGAGCATCCTCGACCAGCCTAAACCGTTTTGTTAAATAATAATTTTCGAAAACATACACCACTTGAGGGTATATGTTTCCGTTTTAGGAGAGGGTGATGTAACAAAACGGCCTGAAAATCCTTTTTTTGCTTCGTAATACAATTAATTGGCTTTTTTACCCAGCGAGATTAAGTCGCTAAATTTCTGACGAAACCGTGTCAAGAGCCAAGGGTTATCAGTCGGTTTTCGGAAGAGTGTGATGACTGTGTCTTAAAACACGACTCTCGACTCCTAGTTCCATGAACAAATCACATGTTTTGCGACCGATAAGAATCCCAAAAGCGTCATCAAGCTGCCAATATAAATAAACCTGTGAGCCTCCTAGATTCATTTAGTTCTGTAACGAAGTTCTGGTGTTTAGTGTTGACGTCTTTTTGCTGACTCTCTTTCCGAGACCTTAGGTAATGTTTCAATTTCAAGTATTCTAAATTTATTCATCATGATTGTTGTTTTCTATTATTTATTTTCTCCCCTGTATAAAGAACAAAACCGTTGGGTTAGCTTCACAACTCAAATCTCTTTTCCAACATGTATCTTACCTTGAATAACAAGGCCGTTTTGTCATTCCCCTGTCGAGGACGTCTGGGACTTTTCAACCACTAAAAATTATAACCTAGTCTTTATTTTCTGTACCTTTTAATCCTTAATTTCTCATGTAACTTGTACCATCAAGAAACGCCCTTTACAGGACGCTCATTAATTTCACTCCCTATCATTCCAAAGCTCTGTATGTAATTTCTTTCATTTCAGTATAACTTGTTAATAACTTACTGTATATTCTTTGCTTTTCTTTCATTTCCTTACCAAGATTTACCATTTGTTCAGTAAACCATTGTTAGAGTTTAGTTAGAAAAACTGATTCTTTTATTTCCTTTGGAAAACCCCGAGCTAGCATTCCAACTAATTGCGTACAGCTCAGGTAGCAAGAACCCGCACTGGAAGAGGCGATCTAATCAGATTACTAAAAAGTATCCGTTCAAAGTTACCTAGGTTTTTAATGAGACTTCAAACAAAGTCCCTGGTGGCACGCTACTGCAATACAGAAAAGGCCTTTACCTCCCTTACCCAACCGTCGCAACCAGGTGGCGATGGTAACAATATGCTTGAAAAGGTTTCAACAATTGGAGTAAAAGTAGCTCCCATTGTGAATACCCCATTAAAGGCTGTATGTGATAAACAAGTTGAAGTCATATTGATTAAAACCGAACCTCAAAAGATCGAAATATAATAAGCTCTTAAAGCTAATAGAGGATCAATTGAAAATGGAATTAGCAAATTTGCTGAAAGTAAAAATTGCAATAAGTTGCCAGTTTTGGTTGCTATACTTCTTGAAATCAAAGTGATGAAATTGAAGCGGAAGTAATGACAAGTGAGTAGCTTTTGATGCAGAAAAGATTCAGAATATGAAGATGTATGAGCTAAGCTCAATGTTTCAAGAGAATTAAGCTCATTTTGCTGAAAATTACGAACAAGTCGGAAACAGAAATCCAACCAAAGCTCTCAAAAGTCTCAAAGACGAGACTTATGGATCTACACAGATAGCTGACCAATGGAAAATTCAATACTCATGATGTGTTGATGTTCTAACGAATTAGGGTTTCCTAAATAGAAAAAATTCCATAGAGGGCATGATGTCAAATGAGATTTGAGGAGAGTTTGTTCAGAATTGACCAAAGGAAATCACAAATTTAGATGAAAATTGTTTGAAGCTAAATTTGATAACGGAGAAAAGAAACTGTCAACTATCGAAAACTTAGAAAGAAGACGAACATGTAGAACTATCAAAAAGCTCAAGAAGTTAAAGATACAGAAGAAAAAACAATAAGAAGGAACCAGGAAGTAATAAAAACCTTAACTGAGAACAGATAGGCTGGAACTGGGAAAAAAAATGTTAAAAATTTCTTCTTAAAATGCAAATTTCACAGACACACTGTATATGGAAAATAGCCAATTTCCCATGTAAATCTTTCAAATCTACATTGTAAAAAATTCAAATTGCAAATCAAATCCCGTTACCGAAACCGATGTTACAATTATCCAGATCTCGTGACGGCGTACCCCAGCAACACACAAAACTCATCAGGAGGCAGACAGTATCCCTAGGGATGCGTTCACTTTTTTATTCGATGCCCGAGATAAAATATATCTGCAATACGCTATTTGTTTTGTTGTGTGTGTACCGGCAACGATCAGCTGGGAATAGAATTTCGTTCTCTCACCCCGAAAGACTGTTTGCGGAAAAGTACTTCCAAATTATTTCCTTATAAATCCTAGGCTTTCAATTTAATTTTATTGCTTGCATAACTTTTATCTGCCCTCTGGCTTGTTAAACAATGAACTTTCATTAAAAAGTCTCGGGTTATACGAATGCCGATAGAATTTTCAATTAGATTTATCGAGCTTCTTCTCGAGACTCTCTAGGAGAGTTTTATTTTCCTTTAATTGGCTTTATTCACGTGCGGAAAATTCAGGACAAGAATTGTCTATTATATAATAGAATTATTTTTTCTCATGTCTTCATAATATCAGTCTTAACTGAATGTGATGACAATAATGATATACTTACCTATACATATCTAGTTAAATCAGAAATTATAAGAAAACTGACAAACTCAAGTTTCATTATTCAATGCTTCAATGTTAGATTAAAGCATCTTCAAAACACTTCATGCACAAACATCACTCAAATAAGATAGTCCAGTCAGCAGTCAAGACAATACATCCTAATTTAATTTGTAGAAGTTAAATTTCCACTTTACAACTTCGAACGTACAATATCAACTTTCAAACAAGAAACTTTCTATTTAATCCCAGTTTCGACTTGGCGGATATTGACAAGGCAATAATGTTCGTTTTAGGATTATTGCGTTTCTCGAAGGACGTTTCAGGAAAAACATCCATTTGAATGTCATAAATATCTGTTGAATTAGTATTAGTGTCGAATTGCATATCAAGCTGTTGGGTATTAGTAGCAGGCAATTGTGAATAATTGCCACGCCATTAATTAAAATTGACATTTGATGAATTGCAGGTTGATTATCATCTATGCGTAGAGAAATGCTTCCGTATATAAGTTTCATGTTTCCTCTTCAATCATCGTCAATACAAATCTAAATTATTCAAAGAGTCCTTGCCCTGGACCAAAATTATCATAATTTCAGAGGAAAAACCGGGCTAACTATTCAATTTGTCTTTTCGCGAAAAGAGATTTCCAAACTTTTGCCAGGCGTAAAAATTGAGTACCTTCGATTTGTTTGTTTGTGACCCATATCACCAGAAAATATGAAAGTTTTGAAGGAGTTATTTGATATAATTTATTTTGAGGTGGAAGAAGGTGTGAGTTGAAAAATTTGCATATTTATGGACGCTGAGATGATATTTTCCGATTTTTATTTTGCTTTCAATCATCTAAAATTATTATTATTTATGTTGACGCAACATTATTTATAAATTTGGTTTCTTCTCATTCTTATTAAAGAATTACTTAAATATCAATTTCGCGTAAAAGACAGGAGTGTATTTTCTACGAACCTGCGCCGACCGATAGCTGTTGAAGATTTGAATTTACACACTAGTGCTTCAACTGCTTCATACGCACGTTGCAATTTTTTCCGGTTCTGTGTTTTACGCTCAAAAAGTCTATGTCTTGTGCCGTTAAAAAAGGGACCTTGAGTGCCTTAAGTCGATGGTGATACGTTGGTGATTGTGGAGAACCGTTTTCCAGGGGATCCCCATATATGTATACGCACAGCTTATAAGAAAACCCAGGTGAGTGGTAATAACTTTTGTGTGTTTCGACAACCCTATGGTATCATTTTCATTTCTATTTCAATTTGTTTGCGCGATTGTTCAGTCGCAGTCCAGTTTACTAATAAATACTATTGCGTAAACAAATTGGTCCTTCGGCTGAATTTCTTATTACCTGTTGTCGAAAATAAATTTAAATTTTTAAAAGAAAGTAATATCTGGATAAAATTAAAATAATTTATGCAGGAATTCATTTTTTTCTAAGCATACCCAAAATAGGTACCCAAATCGCAAATACCAGTATTACCAGTTGTCGTCTTTTATTGGTACACAGGGCAGAGACACGGAACCTACGCTACGCTGCTATCACAGCTAAGTCTTTCCATTTCATTTAAATTTTTCTTTCTCGTTTCAGTACCGCGGTACTACAGTGGTGGTATATGAGGCATCGCACACCGTTTCTTTGACGCTTTTTCAGTCGCGAGTCGCTCAACTATACTTATAGTCGGGGAACGGGGTCTATTTACCAATACCAATACATAATAATTAAAAATAAAATTATTTAATTTTCAATTTTCTTTCACTTTACAATTACAATTATTAGAATTTTCATAATAATTAAAATAAAATAATAGTTATTTGTTTCACTAGGCAGAAAAGTACAAGATTTAATGCCGCGGCTGGTGTTTCATAGCCGAGGCATAGCCGAGGCTAGGAAACGCAATAGTATTTATTAGTAAACTGGACTGCGACTGAACAATCGCGCAAACAAATTGAAATAGAAATGAAAATGATACCATAGGGTTGTCGAAACACACAAAAGTTATTACCACTCACCTGGGTTTTCTTATAAGCTGTGCGTATACATTTATGGGGATCCCCTGGAAAACGGTTCTCCACAATCACCAACGTATCACCATCGACTTAAGGCACTCAAGGTCCCTTTTTTAACGGCACAAGACATAGACTTTTTGAGCGTAAAACACAGAACCGGAAAAAATTGGAACGTTGTGACACTGTCACTTTTAATGCCTAGGCAGTAAAAGTCCACTTTTACTGCCTAGGCAGTAAAAATACAACTTTTGATCCTGTCAAGTGTCATTAAAAGGCCGCTTTTACTGTCATTCGGAGAAAATAGTATATTGTTGTATTAGGAGTAGAAGCTTCACTTTTTTGTGCTGAAGCAGTAGGTTTGCGAGCCGAACGTAGTGAGGCTTGCAATACTGCTGAAGCACAAAAAAGTGCTTCTTCTCCGTATGCAACACGCTATTTTTTCTCCAAACGAATGGGGTAAGCTCCGGGGTAACTGAATGGTTAAGCGGCAGTAAAAGTACGAGCGGCACTAAAAGTACTTTTGCTGCCGCTCCAGCGGCACTAAAAGTACTTCTACTGCCGCTGCGGTTGCCTAGCAGCATAGAAATTAAATTTCTACCACCTCGACAGGTATTAACCCGCTGAATTTGCCTACCAGCATAGAAATTAAATTTCTAACATCTTGACAGGTGCTGACAAAGTGACGTTTTTTTGACGTTTGGAGAAAAAATTAATTTGTTCTAAATTTTATTTTGCTCTACAACTACATATTACAATTACAATTACCTACAATTTTCAGAATAGTTTGACTGAAACTATTTTACTTTCGATTTTCTTTCGCTTTACATAATAGGAATTTTTTTCGCTTACCATGGCGCCCACTTCCGAGATTAAAAAGTTAGAGGCTAAGAGAAGCGTTTATTTGTCACGCATTACAGAGATTTGTCGTCACCTAAAAGATCATTATGAAAAGTTTGGGAAACTACATAATGAAATAATCATGGAGGTTTCTGAGGAAGGTGATTTCAAAGCTCAAGACAAAATAAGGAAAGACATCGATAATTACTATTACGAAACGATTTCTATTTACACGACACTCTTTCCTCAGATAAATACTCAAGGTACATCGGCGCCGACTGCTCAATCCAACGTCGTTTCATCTATAAAGCTTCCATAAATAAACTTGTCTATTTTCAAGGGTGACCAAAAGCTTGGGCCCTCCTTTTACGACCTTTACAAAAAACTAATTCATTCATTTCTTTATCTGATGTAGAAAAATTACAATATCTCTTTGCCTATTTAGAAGATGAACCTCTAAAGCTTTTAGGCGGTATACAAATCACAAATAACAATTATCTAATAGCATAATTATGACAAGTTAGTGAAACGGTACCAAAATAAACGCCTTTTGGCTTCAAATGCTATGCATTCTATTATGTCGGCTACCTTAAAAAACGATACCGCTAGGGATTTGAGGTCCTTACTAAATTGTTTTTCAGAATCACTAGCAACTCACAGATGAATGGGATTTTATTTTATTTACATTACTTTTAGATAAATTAGACATTAATAACCGCACTACATTTGAATTAAAATATAGTGACATCGAAATTCCGACTTACGCAAACCTGTACGGTTTTCTTGAAAGCAAATGCAAGGCATTGGAATCCTTACAGCAGAGTTCGTCGAACAAACCATAAAACCTAATAATTTCCCTACAAATAATAAATTTTCGCAAAATTTCCAAAATTCCAAGAAACCTAATTCATCTTTTGCACTTTACAACAAAGTTTCCTCAGGTTTTACAAATTCACAGATAAAATATTACTTATGCAAGAAGCCTCAAACCCTTTCAAAATGTTGCAAATTTCTAGAAAAATCGGCAACGGATAGGAATACCTACGTCAAACAGAATAAATTATGTTCCAATAGGGTAGTGGACATGGTATAATTTCAATGAAATCGATGATCTATTGTTCATCTATGGAGTAAATGAAAAATATTCCTATTGAAAGAAATTTCAGAAAAAATTGCTAACTTTGTTTAAAACGATTGTAAAAGTAGAGTTTTGAGACGCACTATTTAAACGAAAATATTTCGCGCCTTGATTCCACGTCATAGCTGTTGTATTTGAGTATGAAATGAATCAAACCTTCGTCCTATATTCGACACACACTTACTCATTAGTGCAAAAGAGAGAGATATATCAGCGTCTGTCGGAGCGCACCCTCAACTTAACCCCACTTTTTAAGAGATTTTCATTTGTCAATTAATGCGCACTGCATCTTTTTCTAGAAGCATGTAAAATATAAGGACGCACTGACCGCGCTCTCGCCCACTTTTATTAATGTCGGAATGCCTTGATGCTATAAGAAATAACAGCTATGACGTAATTTCCGGGCGGTAATTATAGCGTTTAAAATAAGTACAAATTTGTTTATTTTATTTTGGGTAAATTTTTGTTTTCTAAAATCAAAGAATTATCAACTAATATTTATTTTGTTATGGAGATTAATAAAAAAAATATATTTCAAAAAATTGTCCACTACCCTATTTCCGATGTCGTGTTTGCCGCAATAGTCACCATTTCTCCTTACATATTACGTCCCAATCTTCAGTTCCGGCTTCAAATGTCGTTATTCGTAGCCCCCTGACTATACAGAATGCACAAGGGGAAAATTCAACCATATCACTAACCCTGTGTGCATCTGAAACACTCCAACAACAAGCAGTGCATATTGGTAATGCATTTGCAAAACAAGGTAAGGTGCTTCTGGCTACAGCTACAGTGGAAATTCAGGATGGAAATGCGGTTTTCCAGCCGATACGTGCACTGATCGACAGTGGAAGCCAATGTCATTTTCTCAGCGAAAAATGTATACGCCGCTTAGGTTTATCAAGACGTCACGTCTATTTTTGCTTGGTCTTAACCAAATGTCATCCTTTTTTTCGAATGGGTTGGCGCAGTGCATCATTCGATCACGCAATAATTCCAAAAAATTGTTCTCTTTCGAAGCTGTATTGGTACCACAAGTTTGTTCCAATATGCCAAGCTTTAACTTGCAATACAAAGATTGGAAACATCTAGAAGGCTTGAATCTAGCAGATGAAAATTATTTCCTTTCAAGTCCTATTGATTTTCTAATTGGGACAGAGCTTTTTACTCAAATTCTTGATCAAGGTAGAAAAGTAGGTCAGATAGGCCAGCCTACAACAATCGAAACCGTTTTTGGATGGGTTCTACTTGGTAAAGTAGATAATATTTTACATTCAAACTATCCCAGCACATTGTTCATAAACTGCGAAGTACCCTTAGACGCAAGTTTGTGTAAGTTCTGGGAAATTGAACTAGTTCCTTCAAAAACTCAGTTGTCACCTGACGATAAAAAATGCGAAGATATCTTCAAATCTACCACTTCCAGGAGTTCCACAGGCCGATTTATCGTGTCACTGCCTTTCAAAAATTCTGGACCTGATTTGGGTGATATGTACCCTCAGGCTTTTCGTAGATTCTCTCTGCTAGAAAATAGACTTTTGAAAAATCCGACCTTATATTCAGCTTATTCAGATTTTCTAAAAAAATTCATAGAAACTGGTCAAATGTCCCTTGTGTCTCCAGATTCGCCAAAACCTCCTTTATCGTGTTATTTACCCCACCACTGCGTTATTAAACCAGAAAGTGTAAGTACAAAATTACGTGTGGTGTGGGATGGTTCCGCGAAGGGTCCAAAGGGTTTAAGCCTAAACGACACTTTACTTTCAGGTCCCAAGTTACAAAAGGACATATTCACACTTCTTCTTACCTTTCGACTTCATTCCGTTGTCTTTATCGCCGACATAAAACAAATGTTTAGGCAAATTCTGGTTACACCAGAACACCGAAACTTTCAAAAGATTCTCTGGAGATTTTCGCCCGATGAACCTTTGTCCGAATGGACATTGAATATAGTTACTTCCGGCCTCAATTATAGTCCATATTCAGCTATGAGAACACTACAACAACGCGCTACAAGGGAAGCCGCCAATTTTCCTGAGGCAACCAAAAGTTGATCATGAATCAAATATATGTTGATGATTTGCTAGGAACCTGCCCCTCGGTTTCTGCTGCCCTTTCTGTACAAAAGCAGCTAATTGATCTGCTTAGCCTGGGGTGTTTCCAGTTGAAAAAATGGGCGTCAAATTCCCCGGAACTTCTTGCTGCCGTACCAAATTCTGATAGACAAATGCCTCTGTCATTTGACAAGGACGAGTCTCATTTTCTTAAGGTCCTGGGCCTTCAATGGCAGCCTTTTTCAGATACCTTTTCTTACCAATGTCAGTTAAGTGATAAAATGTGTACAAAACGTACAATTCTTTCGAATATTGGCCGTATTTTTGATCCATTAGGATTCTTATCCCCGGTTTTACTTTCAGCCAAATATCTAATGCAATGCTTGTGGAAATCGAATGTCGATTGGGATGAACCACCCCCACAAAATATTGTTAATAATTGGCTTCAAACTGTTGCTGAAATACCAGAACTTTCAAAACTTACGCTTCCTCGTAGAATCCTTTCAGATAATTTTCGAAGGTGCGAAATGCACGGTTTCTGCGATGGGTCCAATGTAGGCTATGGAGCCGTAGTTTATATCCGACTAGAGTCCTTGGAAAACATTTCCGTTTTTCTCATATGTACCAAAAGTCGGGTAGCACCGTTAAAAACTTTAACCATTCCGCGACTTGAACTTGTTGGTGCCAAACTTCTTTCTAATCTGATACAGGTAGTGAAGGATACTTACGCGAAGCAGATTACGTTTGATGAGATTTTTGCCTGGTGTAATTCACAGGTTGTATTAGCATGGCTCGCTTCCCCTGCTTGTCGTTGGGAGACATTCGTAGCGAACGGGGTCAACTACATTCAAGAAAAGGTTCCTTATCGTTCCTGTAATTACATACCTTCCGCCCTAAATGCGGCAGATTGTGCTTCTAGGGGGATGTCTCCTTCTGCCTTAGTCAATCATGACATGTGGTGGAATGGCCCATCGTTTCTTTCTTTACCGAGAAGTCACTGGTATGAAAATGACCTTTTGACGCCACCTGTCGATGACACGGACGTCATTCAGGGTGAGAGAAAAGTCATCCTGACCACAAAAATTACAGAGCCTCATTTTTTAGAGACTATACTGAACAAATATAGTTCTTTAGTTAAAGTTCAAAGAATCCTTTCATTCTGCTTTCGCTTCGCACACAATAGCAAAAATCCTACATACCTAATTTCCGGCTCTCCTACTATTGACGAGTTACATAAATCTCTAATGTGCCTCATACTATTTGTTCAACAAAGTAGTTTCCCCGATATCATTTCCAAAATTACGAACAACTCAATGTTACCCAAACCTTTCAGAAAACTCGT
Organism: Ceutorhynchus assimilis; assembly: GCA_917834065.1. Taxonomy (NCBI): domain Eukaryota; kingdom Metazoa; phylum Arthropoda; class Insecta; order Coleoptera; family Curculionidae; genus Ceutorhynchus; species Ceutorhynchus assimilis. The sequence goes on along the minus strand of OU892282.1, from coordinate 34,711,283 downwards.
GGTTTTTCTAGACCAAAATGGCTTTCTAAGAGTAGGTGGACGACTTAGAAATTCGGACCTATCCTTCTCAGCCAAACACCCTTTATTGTTGCCTAGCTCGCATAGGCTAACAACCCTGAATATTCAATTTACACATAATGCTTATTGCCATCCTGGTCTCAAACCATTACATCATTTACTGTTACAGCAGTACTGGATTTTATCTGCAAGAAAGGCTATTCAAAAAACCCTTTCTGACTGCTTTTGTTGCTTTAGGGTACGCCCTAAGTTGTATTCGTCACCATTAATGGGTAATCTGTCTTCACACAGAATTTCACATCTAAAACCATTTTCCCACATTGCAATTGATTTTTGCGGACCTTTCTTTATCACACTTTAAAAAATGCGTGGCGCAAAGAAGGTTTTTAAATCGTATGTCTGTGTGTTCGTCTGTACAACTACTAAAGCGATTCATCTTGAACTTACTCAGGAGCTATCTACAGACAGTTTTGTAGCAGCTTTTCGACGCTTTGTAGCGAGAAGAGGTAATGTAGTTGCGTGCTATACCGACAACGGAACTAATTTTGTTGGAGCTAATAACCTACTTTCCAAGTATGCGCAGCAAGCATGCGAAAAACTTACTGTGCGATGGCATTTCAGCCCTCCTTCAGGACCCCATTTTAATGGGTTAGCTGAGGCAGGGGTAAAAATGGTGAAAACCCACTTATTACGTGTCGTAGGCGATCAACGCCTAACTTACGAAGAATTTTCAACCCTCTTGTGCCAAATAGAGAGCTTACTTAATTCTCGCCCGCTGTGCGCCCAAAGTACCTACTGATCCGAACGATCTCATTCCCCTTACTCCGGGACATTTCTTGACTCTGGAACCCCTGAACTCGGTAGTACCAAAGATTGATATTTCCAAAATTAATATTAATAGGTTGTCACGATGGCAACTCATTAGCCGTTTACATAACGACTTTTGGAAACGTTATTTCAACGAGTATGTCAATACGTTACAGCAACGGCAAAAAGGTGTGAATCGGGTTCTAAATTTAAATTGAACGATTTAGTTCTCATTAGTAAAGATAATGTTCCACCGCTGAAATGGCCGTTGGGTAGAATTGTTGAGCTGCACCTTGGAGACGACAACCAAGTACGTGTTGCTACTGTCAAAACGGCAATTGGGCAATATAAAAGGCCAGTTATTAAACTGTGCCCTCTCCCTTCGAGTGATTAAATAAATTTAATCACTATTTACAAAAATTAAATTTTGAAATGCATATTTTTTTTTTCTCTCTTTTCTTTTTTGGGTATGTTTACGAAAATTATATTTGGTAACAGATACTATTACCAGTATATTGGTATAGTATGTTCGGTTTTCATTATTTTTTATTTAATTTTTCGTTTTTTTTCTCTTCTCTGCTTTTTCTATTTTTTACGTTATGCTAGGTAAAACACAGGTGTTTTGGCCGGCGGCAAATGTTGACGCAACATTATTTATAAATTTGGTTTCTTCTCATTCTTATTGAAGAATTACTTAAATGTCAATTTCGCGTAAAACACACAGGAGTGTATTTTCTACGAACCTGCGCCGACCGATAGCTGTTGAAGATTTGGATTCACACACTAGATAAATGGTGCTTCATACGCACGTTGCAATTTCTTCCAATTCTGTGTTTTACGCTCAAAAAGTCTATGTCTTGTGCCGTTAAAAAAGGGACCTTGAGTGCCTTAAGTCGATGGTGATACGTTGGTGGTTGTGGAGAACCGTTTTCCAGGGGATCACCATATATACGCACAGCTTATAAGAAAACCCAGGAGAGTGGTAATAACCTTTGTGTGTTTTGACAACCCTATGGTATCATTTTCATTTCTATTTCAATTTGTTTGCGCGATTTTCCACTCGCTGTCCAGTTTACTAAATTTCAAATACTATTGCGTAAACAATTTACTTAATCCTAATCGAGTATATGTTTTACAAAAATGGATATTCGATTTTCCAAAAAACCTATATAAGAGTGTGTTAGAAGTTAATATCAGGTCAGTGAAAAGCTAAAATCTTTTTAGTTCGACCTTTAGGGACCCTTTATTACTTAATTAGAAAGGGCGACAAAAAAAAAACCTTCGACTTCTTTCACAAAACTTTCCGAATAAAAACGTAAGAAAAGTATTTACGCCTTCGGGCCCGCGTATCAAAAAAAAGCCTCTTCTCCGACAGATGTTTGAGACGTAATTAGGAAAATTTCTTAATTTACGTCACGATTTTTCGTTATATTTGCTTTGAGAAAGTTTATTAACAAACTGTTGATGTCCGTACCTATATACTCCGATATCTAAAGAAAAGAAAATCGTTTTCGGAAATAGACAGGTAGGTATATTTAAAAAAAATCAACATATGGTAGGTTATCAATAATGTTTCTGCTAAAAATGAACTAAAAAGACACGAGAAAGACTGATGATGAAATTTTAGAATTCTTTATTCATTTGAAATGATGAAATTTGAGAACAGTCGTACTTATTTTAGTAAAGACAGAAGAAACTAATAAGAAGAATTCAATCAATATACCAAAGCTAGGTACAAAAAAAAAAACACATATTAAAATTAGACGAAAAATATTTCAGACAAGACTGAAATAAAACAAGGGCCGACCATGTATAGCCGTACCAAAGACCCTTATTGTTGATACGAGGGTGCGAAATCTACTTGCCAACAGTCGTTACGTTAACTTTTACCGGTTGGCTGTGTTTTCTTTTTCCTTACCATTATCTGGAACCGAGACATTACGAGAAGCAGTAGTTTTACTACCAATAGGGACAAGGTAGTAGGGATCTGGTAGTCAAATTGCTAGATAGGAGTAGAAATGTGCCACACGTGACAATAAGGGCCGATTTCATTTCTGAGTTTAACCCAGGTAAGGTAAATAATATGAGTTTCAGTAAATAGTTAGCCAAAACTGAGCAATTGACTTCCATGAATAAATGCGACGAACCAATAATGATTCACCATATGCAAACCAGATTAAAAAGGTTAGCTCAGTCATGGGTACCATCATCTTGATTCTTACGATTATAATTGGGTACAATGGAAAGCAAATCTTATCAATACTCTTCCAGATCACCAAGATTTTCCATCGCCCATTAAATCCATGATAAAGCGACATAAATTAATTGGTGAAAGTTGGACCGAATATTTTTTTGGAAAAATGCAACTTCTGTGACAATGCGAAATAATTGGAAAGAATGCGGTTGCAATGCTAATTGATGGCATTAATGATGTCACAATACAAGCAGAAGCGGAAGCAGGACGGTATTCCACCTTAGAGGACCTTTTTAAAAAATATTTGTATACTTTGGCTGACGAAATTCCTACTGCTGCTGCTAATAATCCTAAGCCATACATCGTAAAGATTTGCAGAAAAGGAACAATAATTTGCTGGTGCAAAAATACATAGAATACAAGGACCTTTCTCATTTTACCTGTGCTGCGCGCGCCGCTTTTGGGTGACAGATAATTAAATTGGTAATTTACTGAACGCGGTCTGACCCTGACGTATTTGAGCTAACCTCAATAATCAATCATTATTACTGAAAATTATTACATAAACTGTTAATGATACAATAGTTCAAATGTGTTGTATGAGATCTTGTCAGAATAAGGCGAAAAAGAAGTCAAACCTTTGTTTTCACAAGTTCCCAAGCAATCAAATTGGAAGAAAACAATGGTTACGTGCTCCACAACTCGAATGAAGACGATTTAAGTTGGGACAGAAATTTGAGGGTTCGTAAAATAACGATTTCTATATCAAATACAATAATAATTGTACAATTAAAGGTTTGCTGCAAACATTTTTGTCCAACGGTGGGTTGTCTTCTAAGGTTTTCTTCCTGATTATTGTTAATACACATTTGTCATATTTTCGTTTAAAAATAAACAAAAACAGAAACATAACCGAAATTGCACAATTTGACAAAGTGGAACCAATCAAAATCATTCCACACAGGTGACGCGCGTCATTATAAGTGTCTCTTTCTTTATTGCAGAAATCTTAATAAACTATCCTTGTTGTTCATTGCATGAGAAAGGTCCATTGCACGGTCAACGGTCACTCTTTGCAGGGTTTCTCTGATGCTGGTTGCGAAATAGTCACAATACGAGAAAAAGAAACTCGTCAAATATTACTTCCACTGATTCGGCGCTAACTGCCAATTTTTAATTTGTCAGAAGAGATGACAGGTTCATAGAATAGACAAGTTTCAACGAGAAACAGTTGGTTACCAGAGCAACTCCTTGTGTACCTGATGACGCATAAGGTAAGAGTGATTGTCAGGTAAACATAAACACTTCGTATAAATCTAGTCTAGAATTGTTCACTTTAAAAGATATTCAAGATCAAGTATCACAATATTGGCGAGCACATTACGAAAATGCTCCTCAACACACTCAATAGTTGGGGAGCTGGCGTCAAAAACATGCAAGAGTTTTCGCAAGGCGGATATTTTCAAAATAGGTCGTACTTTAGTGCTAGAATGCTAGTGTACAGTCAGCACTCACAGTTCCGGGACAGCTGGCTCTGGGATGCGGGCAAAGTTGTAATTTTAAGAAGCATCTAAACTGTTTTCTCAAAGCTCAAAATTTATAGAAATTTTGCACATTATCTGTTTGAAGGTCACAGATAACGTATGTAAATCGTCAGACGTCTAGTTCGTTGCAAAAAGGGGGTCAGACGTCCTCAAAGTTTTTATTTTATGGCATTTTCTTCAAATATATTTGTCAAATACCTGCAAAAATATATTTTGACAGGACACCGAAGAAAATGCCATAAAATAAAAACTTTGAGGACGTCTGACCCCCTTTTTGCAACGAACTAGACGTCTGACGATTTACATACGTTATCTGTGACCTTCAAACAGATAATGTGCAAAATTTCTATAAATTTTGAGCTTTGAGAAAACAGTTTAGATGCTTCTTAAAATTACAACTTTGCCCGCATTCCAGAGCCAGCTGTCCCGGCACTGTGAGTGCTGACTGTACACTAGCATTCTAGCACTAAAGTACGACCTATTTTGAAAATCTCCGCCTTGCGAAAACTCTTGCATGTTTTTGGCGCCACCTCCTGGACTACAATATCGTGATTGTTTTGCTCACAATATGGAAGAATTGGGTTGCATAAACGGTGTTGAAATGGATATTTTTTTGAAAGATGAGAAGTAAATCACGATATCGGCGAGCACAACACGGAAATGTCACTCAACACGCCTAATCAATATCGTGATTGTTTTGGTCAAAATTATGAAAGAAATGGGGTGCATAAAAGGTGTTGAAATGGACATTTTATTGCAAGATGATAAGCCTGTGACGAAAAGACCTCATCGACTTTCATTCTCAGAACGACAACGTGTAAAAGAAATGGTTGATGATTTGCTTGATATTGGTATTATTTAAGAGTCTAATTCACCATATTTCAGTCTCATTGTTCTTATTAAAAAGAAAAATGGTGAAATACGCATGTGCGTTGATTACAGAACTATGAACCCAAAATGTATTAAAGACTGTTATCCCATGAAAAGACCTAATGATCATTTAGAGATGCTGTCAAATGTCAGGTACTTCACTTCTCTTGACATGGCCAGTAGGTATCACCAAATTACCGTATCTGAAAAGTCACGACAAAAAACAGCGTTCGTTGCTCCAGATGGGCAGTACGAATATTTGCGTATGCCATTCGGATTCGTGAATGCTCCCGCCATTTTCCAAAGAACGGTTAACCACATTCTCTGTTAATCATCTGACTGCATTAGCTTATCTTGATGACATTCTTGTGCCAAATTTTAATTTTGATTCTGGCTTAGAAGCATAGCATTGAAACAAATCTTTGAAGCATTTAGAATTCTTGGGGGAATATTCAAGTTGAATAATAGTTATTTATGATATAAGTGCTAAAAGTGACATTTTATTTTGTGAAAGGGGAAGTTTGGGACACGACGCCGAAGGCGGAGTGTTTCATCCCTTTGAACAAAATAAAATCACTTTTAGCACGAATATCATACACTATTTTTTCCACAAACGCACTAAAAGTGATTACTTTTAGCACTAGTGCTAAATAACTTGATTTGGATGTTATAGGATTTTTTTTTTCTTTTGTGCCGCAGCTTGCAATAAAAATATTGAATAAAGTTTTTATAATGCAGAGAAATGAAAGAATTACCAACATGTATGCCGTGATTCGAATAGATGAACTTTTAAACAGTCGCCATCATACAAATAATCAAAATGCCCATCCTAAAAGTTGCAGTTTGTGGAGTATTAGCACAAGAATTCTCCTGCGCAGCGAAATCTTCTGATGAAATATATATATATATATATATATATATATATATGTTTCTATCAAAAAACAGATACGCCAACAGAAATCCAAAAATTAGCCGGTCTGATAAAAATATTAAAAATTATTAAATTTCTACATGATATAATTTTTAATCGGAAAGTACCTTTATATTGACCTATCAAAACAATTAACCAAATATAATGCAACAAATTTACATAAAAAGTGTTTTTAATGTTCTAAAATATTTTTCGTGAAAAATGGCGGCCACTGACAAACACTGAACCCACAATTAAACATGGCGTCAAGTAATACAATAATTATGTTATGTTTAATGACACTATAAAACTATTTTTCTAGTCAACGACAGCTCGGAAATTTCATTTATTTCAGAGGTTGTCAAATTTAGTATTGAGTAGTTTTCTTACTCTTAACTTAATCATGTGAAAAATTTGTAATTTGACATAATCTTAGGTTTTATTGATGAAAATATTATTATTTAAATATTTGGTAGAAGTGATACTTTAAAACGATAAAACTGTATAATGTATTGTGCAGTTTAATTTAACTTAGTGGAATTATACACCCGACTCATTAAAAAATATGAAACAATGAATAGGTAAGTCATTAAAATTGATCCATATTGCAATCTTAAACCTGCCTAAGTGAGTGTTCATTGATACGTCAATTTCTTGAATTCACCGCCTTTTTTGCTACATGTGGCAACCCCGTATATCAGCTTCTTGTGAGAATCGTGTTGGGAGGCAGCAAGCAACCCCTATAGGTCTCCTATAAAACAATTTTATACTTATTTCATAAAGCATTTATCTTTATTCTTAAGAGCTGTTATATTTATTGCCTTACAAAGCCTTTATACAGCTTGTATGTAACTTTTACAAAAATGTTTTTCAACGCAGAAATTAAAATTGTTATAAAGAATCAATAAAAATCTCATAAAATTCTTACAACATTTTTTAAAAATACTTTTAAAGCGGTCTTATAACGCGCTTTATAAATGTTATACCTACAATATTTTAAGCCAAACCCAAGTTTCATTTTTAAAATGTGAGTTGTATAAATGAATATACGATGTGATTATACAAACGTTTTGTTAAAAACACAGAAATGTCGCAGTCAGACGCATTAAGTAACAAAATAGTCCTTGATTCGGCATTAGAGAATACTTATAAAATAGTTTAGTCCCATACTGCAATTATTGTGCTACTTGGGGGGCTATACTGCTGAACACAACTCGAGACCAACCAGAGGGGGAAAGCGTCTCAATCTATGTAAGGAATGATTTGAAATTGGAAATTGAAGAAAATAAGGACCAAATTACAGTATATTTTGCATCTGCAAACTTGCAGTTCTGCAAATATGGCCGACTTGCATATGTGCGCTATTTGCAGAAACGAGCAAATTACAGAAAAAAACTGCAATTTTGTCATATTTATCGGGAAAAAGTGTTTGGGCGCTTCTGATTTACCAGTTTTAAATGTCAAAGTTGTCAAAGTGATTGCAAGGACTTGCGTAGGGTTGCCAGGGCTGGAACTCTGTAACGAATAGAGATATTTTCTCTATCTCTATTGACGTCTCCTCTCTATTGATTTCGACAAAAAAGAAGAAGATAGCAAGTGCCATAGCGATAGGGATAACGATCCTTATCCATTACAGAGTTCCAGCCCAGACCTCCTATTTTTACTATGAGACTCATATATTTTAACTGTTTCTCATATCTCATATTAGCATGTTTAATATGAGACTATTTCTCATATATTTTCATTAAAAAGTAAACAAAACAATAAACCAATTTTAAATTTGCGTTTTAAGCTTACACTGGTCGATAATGGATCTTCAAATTTAAATATGGCGTCGCATTAATGTTGCCGCTTGTGTAGATAATAAATAAAAATAAAAGTAAAAAAAAAAAAAAAAAATCAAAACGATTTTAGAACCCATCAATATCGGTGCAACATTTTAGCCTTACGCGGAATATCGTTCGGCATCCTTCGTAGCTTCGTCTGTCTGCTCCCCAGACTCTTTTGTTGTCCAAAACTTGTTACAAGAAATGAGACTGACGGATCAGGAGGAGTAGGTATCTAACTACCTAAAAGAATGTCCAGAGTCCAGCAATACATTCCAAAATCTGCTAAAAATTATAGCTAATTGTCAAGCTTTTTCGAATTTGGGAATTTTACAATACATAAAATATTCTCATATATTATTATCCAATCTCATATAATTTTATACAGGATCTCCTATTTTCAAAATATAAGTATCTGACAACCCTAGACTTGCGGGACCGTTTCACCATGCGCAAATTTGCAGGCGACCTGCAAATGCATTCTGCTTCTGTAATACGAAAATTCAGACTTGCAGGTCCTGCATTTGTATCTTGGTGTTGCAGAGCTTCTGTAATTCCAGGCTTAATATATAAATAAATGCAATTGGTCATTTGTTGAAGTGCCTGAAAATACAGTGTCTCTTATTGATCACACACTAACATATGAAAGATCAATACAGCATATCACAGATCACAAAGTTCAAGTTATGGATTTTACTGCATTAAGAGTTGATGAGGCTCCAAAAACTGAGAGAACAATTGTTGTTGTCTATTGTTACAGAATTTTATCAAGCTAGACTACAGGAGGAAATAGACAAGAACAATATTGAAACATGTGACACACTTATACATTTAATACAAAATTACAAAATGGAAGCTACTGCTAGGAAAAAATCAGGCATCGAAACAATATGTGGGTGAATGGTTACTTCATTTCCAAAATTCAGCAAAGAGATAAGGTGTATTCTAAACTCCGACAATGTATTACTACAGCATGAATTTAAAATTTTAAAAAGCCAGTGTAACAATCTAGGCAAATCATTGAAAAATAATTACATTCACAGAAAGTTTGAATATGCCAGTGGCGATCTTAGAAAAACCTGGAAATTTGTTAATCAAACAATTGCCAATAATTTTGAAGATAATGAAAAATCAAACCACATTGAATACCTAAAAATTGATGGGAAAAAAATCGAAGACGACCAAGAAATGGCTGATCATCTAAATATATATTTCAGGAATATAGGCAGGAAGATTGGTGAGGAAGTGGAACAAGAGAAGAAGAACTATGCACATACAGTTTTTAATAAAGATTTTCCAGAATAAACTTTCCAAAATAAAACAATTTTCCTTTACCCCTCTACTGAAGAAGAGATAAATGCAATTATTAGTAATCTGAAGGCTTATGCTGTACCTGGCCGGGATGGAAACACAAGTTTAGACATAATAAACTGTAAAATGATGCTGATACCAATCTTGGTCAAACTTGTCAACAACATGATGATGGAAGGAAAGGCTGATAAAAGATACTTCTGAAGCTGAGCATTGCGACGTGCAATGTGTACAGCTTGAGAAAAAAATAATAATTTCGGACATAATTATTGATTAATAAACTTATTTTGTCTTCTTTTTTTTTTTAGAATTAACGAAACATTTTCCGAGGACGAAAAATAGGTAGCATGACCCTGTATAGCCGTACCAAAGAGGAATTTGTCTATAGTTGATCGCCTGATGCCAAATCTATTGTTCTCAATAGATAAAGGAAAAACCAAGAAGGGACCTGGTACGAGGGTGCGGAATCTAAATACCAATAGTGCCAACAGTCGTCACGTTAGCTTTTACCGGTTGACTGTGTTTTCTTTTTGCTTACGATTATTTCTTGAGTCCAGACTTACGATTAATTAAATTGTTTATTACATATTTACTTCGTCCTTGGGATATTCCGAAACCCTTACAAGACTAAAACGAAATTACTTTTAAAAAAAAAGAGCAAATTTGAAAACATTACGAAAAGCACAAAATCTGTTAAAAAACAACTTACTGAGGAAGCAAATTTGAAATTCGTAAAACAAATAAAATCTAATGCAGACTTCAACTGTGTAAAAACTTTCGCTTGAAGTCTTCAGAAACGCTGATTCAATCTAATATAAGATTACAGGAGCAAAAACAATTAGAATCTGCTTTTTTGACCCTTTCTCAACCTTCAAACATTCCAGACTTACCAGTAGACGCTGATTCAAGGGCTGCGAAACACTTGAAAGGGCCAAGCAGTCTAAAAAGAAACTTTTGCTTGCACGCACGAGAAAATTTTCTAATAATTTTCAGGGATTCAATAATTCAAGTTTGTATACCTATACCTATAAGTATTCTATTTTTGATTTTGGTCCATGTCTATTTATTACAGAAACGTCATAATAAATAGGTAATAAAAAGCGTGTAAAAAGCTGAATTTGCTCATAAATTTACAGGCAAACTAAAACTGACTAATTTAAAAGCCAAATTTTCTTATTTTGTTTTATTATTTAAGTTTTCAATTTCCTCTCTTTTAAATTAATATTTTCAAATAGGTACTTACCAGGGTGGTTGGGTAAATTATTTGTCCCTTTGATCCCCAAACGGGGGTGCTTTTTATAACACAAAGCGTGGGTTGTAAAAATATATCTATACTTCCTGTTGCCTGGGGACTACGTTTTTGTGCCCTTATATTTTTGTTTGGGTTTAATAATACCAAAAAAAAAGATTGAAAATACAGATTTAATTTAAAATGAACTTTCTGTTGAGTAGGTACTTATTTTTGTAAGGCAAGGGAGAGTAATAATAAATTGAATGTAACCATCATTTTTTTCAGGGGAGGTTGAAGGAATAAAGAAATTTCAATGATCATGAGCGCAAATATGGATCTTAGAATTATTGATTTCTTATTTAGAGGCTCTTGAGACTATAAATTATGACTAATTTGGCAAGTTTGACGTTTATTAACGGCCCCTAGGGGCACGTTAAAAAGTTAAAACGTTCGAATCTAGATGAGAATATAAACTGATTTATTCCCTATTTGCATAAAATAATTATTTAAAAATTAGCACGGTGGATTCGGTCTAAATCAATTTGAAAAATATGGGATGATTGTTTTTTTTTTCTGGTTGAAAAAGTCTGGATTTAAGTAACCTAATCCAGCAGTCGTTTGAGTTTGAAGGGTTATTAATTGGAACACTTATTTTAATTGCTCATCAATGATAGCCAGGGGCAAAAACAACTCGCAGGGGAGGTTCGATAATCCGGCAATTTGCGTTTTTGGCCGGTGCGAAATTGAATATTTTTAGAGATTAATAAATAAAAAAAATTAATTTCGATTTTCTTCCCTGGACCTTTTAATGAGGATTTTTTAAGCGGCAAAATAATTTAAAAAATACATTTTAGTATAGACTGACTTTTTTAATCTTGAAAAATAATCAATATTCATATTAATAGCTATTTTACAAAAATGGGTAAAATATTGCGTTATAGATCTCTCAAGTCGGGGAAATTATGCAAAATCTTGACACTGTAGTAATGCAAATATCTCAGAAATAAGGAAGGCTTTAATCAACAAAATTAAGCATAAGAGAAACGACAAATAATTAATGATACAATCTTGAATGAAACACAAATACAAGTAGACATGGTATTAAAACATAAATGTGTATCACCACATTCTCCCCAGGCTTATTTTGAAACATAATCTGTCAAGTACTTTGGAGACTGACGGTTTCTTCAGGGTTGCACTGATAAAAATTCATCTTCGGAAGTGTGGATTTTCTTCCGGATCTTTATTATGTGAATTTCCTTCCGGATAATCATTCTGATTATCAGCTGTTTGTGCATCTTGTTTGTAGTAGTTACTTTCTTGTTCTGGTTCGTTATGAGATTGAAATGGATTATCGCAGTATCATCATCGTCATCAAATTCAGGTGCAATTCCACGTGGTGCTAGATGTCTTAGATTGACAGTATCTTCTCTGCCATCGGAAAAACGAACAAACGCATAATCTGGGTTTGCTTCCAGCAAGTACACTTCCTCCACAAACGGGTCGTATTTACTTTTCCCAACATTTTTTTTCATCCAAACAGGGCCAGGACTTGAAAGCCAGGAAGGAATAGTTTGTCCGTTGCTAGATTTATGAGAATATTTAAACATGCTTTCATGAGATGTTTGATTTGTTGCAACGTCAAGAGAGATCGGATAGAATGCAATGCATCTTCGAGTACTTTCTCCCATTGTTCTGTCTTCAGACCACGAGATTTCAGTGCGAGCGGAATTGTTTTTCATATTTTTCTACCTGACCTTCCGGATTATAAGCAGGCGTTCTACTAGTGGCTATACCTTTTGAACTGAAGATATTCCTTCAGTTCTTTTGACATGAAAAGGCTTCCTCGATCAGAATGAATCCTGAATCCGAATCTGAGGTTTGCTAACAAAATTTCGTGAAGCAACATTGGAAAAAAACACGTTCAGTCTAATTAATTTTTTCCGCGGCCTGTTTGAATAATTTTATATCTGCCCAACGGCAGGTATAGTCCCCGCCACCAGGGCTGCCAATTTGTGAGTACCTAATTACTCGCATTTTTGAGTAATTACTCACATTTGTGAATAATTCCAAGTTTTGTGAGCAAAATTGCGAGCAATGTGTTTTTATGAGTAAAATGTGAGTAGTCGACTAATCTTGAGAAAGCATTATTAATTATATGGATATTTTTACTTTGTCTGACAGCAAAGGTGCAACTAATCAGGCTGAGTTCGGCTTTACACCCTGTAAACTCTGAGCACGCTCGAAACAATTAAACCTTGTTCGTTTTATCTCTCCGAGTGTTCTCTTTTGGGTTGGGCTTATGCTTATGACCGCGTATGACGTCACGATATCCATGCTCATACCGTTCTGCTCCGTGGAATCCAAAGCCGAACTCAGCCTTAAGTAATTCATAAAGAATGTAAGATTTTTTATTTGTATTTTTCTGTCAATAATATTCCATATTATTTCTCCTCTGTACAATGCATCAGTATTTTTCTTATTCTCTCTTGTTGCTTGTTGGATTTATTAGTTGCCTGATTGTGTCAAGTAAGAAGAGGAAAGATAGTAGTGAGCATGTTCAGCTAAGCACAAAAATGGTGTGTGTGGTTCATCAGCGTTGTCGTAAGAATTATACTAATGAAAGAAAGATTGACTTCATTTGAAGAAGGTGGATCGAGGCAGGGAACAGGTTACAACACATTCAATCGATTTATCTAATAAAACTCATTGCTTAATGCGTGTTCTCCTCGTAACCCTCGAGTTTATAGAACAAGAAAGAAAAAAGAAAACCAATCGCAATATTGTGTATCAGTATCGAACTTTAAAGGACAAGCAAACCATTATAAAAAGAGCATCAGAACGCGGTGATGAGTACGGACAAGCCATAATCAAGCATCTGTTATCTGTCTCAGACTTGATTGTCTCTGATTGTCAGTACCATAGTTTATGTGTGAGAAAATTGTACAATGATTGACCTAATCAAAGGAGATTATTGTCCTAACAAAAAAACAGTCAAAGCTCATCTACTGAAGAAATATGGAAGCGATATACTAATCACTTTTACCCCAAACAAGGCGCAGGTAGTACCTACGTTTCAAAAACACAGGATATAAAATTTTGACTGATGCTTGTTATGCAATGAAAAACGAACAGGAGGAAAGACTTCAAATCGTTAAGGCAGCTGCTGTAATTATTGTTAAAAATCTCCGGAGCCAGGCTTATGATACAGAACAGTACCTTCCACCTAAGGTTTTTAGATAAAAATGAAGAACTCATTCTAAAAATCCTCCGTACATTCTTGGAAGCAGTTGTACCAAACAAAAAACGTGGGAACTATGATATTTGGAAGAAAAAGAGCACAGCGATGGCGCATAGTCTTGTTGCAGCGGTAAGGCCTAGATCGCTATCTCACTTGTTTTGGTAGAGTTGGCAGTGTACGCCGCAAGAAGTACGGCTCAAGAATTGACGAAGTGTCTTCATTGGGGTTTTGTTCATCTTATACAGAAGCTGTACGCCTAGAAGCATCAGCAATCAAGGGCGATCCACTGAAAGTTGGTCAGTCGTGCTTTTCACCGCACGTTCACGAGAACGCTGATTTCAACGTACATACGATCGACGAATACAACACCTTTCACGTCATGGGTGGCATTTTCTGTATTGCCTCAAAACAGGCAGCAGCCCCCAATCAATTCATACCTCAACTCAAAATGATCGGAGAAACACACTCGCCTGAGGTTTCCGGAAGTTATGGAGCAATTAAACTGAAACATTTAGAGAGAACAAAACCTAAAGGCTTAGCTGAATTGAACATGAAGGATCTCATTACATCGAGTGAAACTGCCCCTCTCTGTGCCTGATCTTCCGTGGCTCTATGGAAAAAGTATAGACATTCCTGGTCTCTTTGGATGGAATGGATTATATGGGAGATATTAAAAGAAACTTACCATATGAAGTAACTTTTATTAACTATCAGCCATTTATCAATGCTTCTCCAAGTGAAAATGATACAATATTCACAGCATTGTTGGCGGGAGTAGAGAAGACCAAATATTTGAGCTAAGCTACCTGCCTAGTGACATTTGACCAACCCCTCTATTTCAAGGCACGATACATTCTTGCTAGCCGTCCGGATGATCCTACTCTTTCATATTTTGTATGGGCTAGGAGGATTCCATTTACTGATGTGGTTTATGGGGTCAATAATTGGTTTCATTATGCAGGGTAGTGGATTGACTGAACTTTTTAATACAATACAGGGTGTCCCAGTCGATAGTGAACCATTTTAAATGGTTACAATTTTTAAACCAGGTGTGCTAGCTACCTGCGGTTTGCGCCATTTAATTTCTCTTGGTTTAAAGTTTTTTCTAGTAGGTTGCAAATTTTTTTCAAACTTATACAGGGCAATTTAAAAAAAAATCCGTTATTCAACATTGAAATTCTCCACTATTTTTAATGGAACACCCTCTATATCACAACGTCAAAAAAAAAATAATGTTCAAGGTATCCATGTACTAATAAACATAATCCCTAAAACTTGAAGTTTTATCCGTGAAAAATCAAAATCGAAATCTTGGTATTTTTGCAAACGCATATTTACAAAGCTTGGAACTTATGTTTGGCCAATAAAAAGTTAATAAAAACTGCATAAAATTATACAAAATGCTGTATATGTATATGTTAGCCATTCTGTTCTAGGCATTTATGGATCAGTAAATGGTTGAATGAATTGTGTAACATTTTCTGGAGAATCGCTTCAATGACATAACAAATTTTCCGCTTAAGATCTGTCAGGCTATTTAAGCAGAGGATTACAGCATCTTTCCTTGACATAACTCCAGAGAAAAAAATCTGGAACTCTCAAGTCAGGAGAGTAAGGTGTCCATTCTATAGGACCTCCATATCCGTCTTTCCCCAAATGTCATATCTAGTGATTCCATTGCTTTTAAAGAATAATGAGGTGGGGGCACCATCCTGCTGGGAATAGATATCATCCCAGATACCCTCCTGTCTTTAACAGTGGAAAAAAGAACATATCAGTGTATATAATTTCTGTTATCGTTGGTTCATTAATGGAAATGGTCTGTATTTTTTCTTAATAGAGATTGCACAACAAACTGTTACTTTTGGGGTATCTCTATTTGACGCTTCCAGCGAAAATACTCTGAAGCTCGTAAAGTTTTCTTGGAAATTGTATTTTAACTTAATTGATATGATATCTCACTAGACAGTTCTTTCTCATAGTGATATCAAGTACCTACAACATAAAGTTGCATGCGTTTGCAAAAATACCAAGGTTTCGATTTTGATTTTTTACGGGGACGATGTCTATTGGTACATGGATACCTTGAACATTATTCTTTTTTTTTTGACGTTGTGATATACAGGGTGTTCCATTAAAAATAGTGGAGAATTTTGATGTTGAAAAACTGATTTTTTTTCACTTGCCCTGTATAAGTTTCAAAAAAATTTGCAACCTACTAGAAAAACTTTAGACCAAGAGAAATTGAATGGCGCAAACTGCAGGTAGCTAGCACACCTGGTTTAAAAGTTATAACAATTTAAAATGGTTCCCTTTCGGCTGGGACACCCTGTATTTGCAACTGAAAAAATCATGATCGGCAACGCATACGCAAGGGCAGTACGAGCTCATATGTTGGCCCACAGAACTTTGGCCAAAATGATTTTTCAGTCAGTGGTCGATCAATTGGAGGAAATCTTGTTTAACATCGACAGAACAGTGATTCTGATGATGTGAAAGGGATTGCGAAAGATCTGTAAGATGAATTCAAAAATGAGCTTCAATTTTTGGCAGAACGTAGCCCAACTGCCAAGCTCTGGATTGTATATTTCGAAATGGTGACTTTGATGGAGCACTGTATTGAAGCAGAAAGAAGCAGCGACTGGGAACTCAAACCATATATGGAATGATTCCTTCCTTTCATGCCAGTGGCCATAATCTGTATGCTTAATGTAGTCATCTATAACTTCAGTATATGCTAGCCTTGAAAACTACATTGTCACCTGCTGAATACGAGCGTTTTACTACAGGAGGGGGTTTCACCATTCGGAGGAATGATAAACGTTGGTTCGGCACCTGGACTGATATGACGTTAGAGCAAACTCTGATGAAGTCAATGAAAACAAGTGGTGGTCTTACTCATAAACTTGGAGTAGCTCCAAGTTTTGTAACAAGATGGACACAAGGGATGACAGCATTACATAATGTCTGCCAAGAAATTGACCACTTCGCTGGAGTGGAACACGCGACGTTTGAACAACGCGTTGACAGCAAAGATACGATACAAGAGCGAGACATAACATTAACATCCCCCTTTTCCAGAGACCACCGACAGGATGTCACTTAGTTCAGGTATTGTCGCAGATGATAGAATCAACTAACACTTGTCCAAGGAGGTTGGCACTCAAAGTATGCAGCGCATTGTTGGAGTTGACTTGAAAATTGTGAAATTCAAGCGTAGCGATAGAGCGCAGCCTCTTGCAATCATGAACAGCTCGATCCAGAGAGAAGACAGGGCTGTAGTCAGCAATCCTATCACAGTTTTCCAACGAATGACCATCGTGAAACATGCAGATGAAGAGCTACGAGAATTTTTATGTTACGAACTTAGCCCCTACCCTCTCTCACTTTTCGATGTGCATGAAATGAGGAAAGGAACTAAATCCAGTTTGTACAAGGCTTTTGTACCTACTAAACTGGCGAACTTAACCGATACAAAATTTGTCATCCACTGAGGGTTCTTATTACACCGGGTCAAATGGCACCACTGCCAGACATATGCAGAAATCTGCAGTAGCTGTTTCCTATGTAAAGTCAAATTACAAATGGAATGCCGTGGCCGATTTCGATGGCTATCCCGACGAAGCTCGTGAAAGCACCAAGCGACTAGAGCGATAGAGAAGAGCGCAAAGAAAACATTCTGCGGCAATATCATTTACTAAATCGATGGTGTCCACTGTCTCGCAGGAGAGTTTTCTTGCAAATTCCACGAACAAGAACTGGTCTTTTTTTTTTTTACGGATATGCGCACTCGCAAGGAAATGTCCTATCACGCTCGAGGCGCGGCAAGTGCGCGGAAATGTCGGTGTATGTTGGTCTTGAAACGGTTCAGGTTGTAACCTGCAGGGAAAACCGTCGCAGGGAGTTTATTCCACAGCGATGCTGTTCTCCAGAGATATGAATTCTGATATAATGAGGTTCTTGGTGCCTCTAGTTTGACAGTAAATTCATGAAAACCGTCTGTTTGACGGGTTCGCCTGGTAGGCGCTACTCTCGGTGGAATCATACGTGCCAACTCTTCAGAGCATTTTCCGTGATAGTACCTGTAGAAGAGATATAAATCGCCCACAGATCAGCGATGTTCGAGACCATCCAAGTTACGAGTAAGTGCAGGGTCATTGATCAGCTTGATAGCTCGTTTTTGCACGGTGTTCAAAAACATCAAGGTATGTTTGGGTGCTGCACTCCATATATGTGAGCAGTACTCCATAGTTGGTCGAATCTGGGCTTTGTAGAGTGTCAGCAATTGGCTTGGTGTGTACAGATGTCTTGTACGAAATAGCACCCTCAGCTTTTGGGACGCCCTTTTAGCAATATCTGCCACGTGATTGTGCCAAGACATGTTGGTCTCTGCAGTAACCCCCAAGATGTTCAACTGACTCTGTAATGTGACAGCACTTCCAGATAGCATGATGTTTGGCTCTCCGGTGCTGTTCTTTTTTGAAAACAGAGCTGCTTGGGTTTTCTGTGCGTTGAACTGTACAAGGTTTTTGTTACCCCAGTCCTCTATTATCTCCAGGTCGTTATTTATCTGCGATATTTGAGTTAGTCTAAGATGATGGAATTCACGTGCGGAAAGACCTGTGGGTGCTATGAGTGAGGAGACTACATTGCCATCGTCTGCAAAGCAATAAAGTGGATTCACTGTTTTATCTATGAGGTCATTTATGTAAATCAGAAAAAGAGTTGGCGAAAGGATTGCTCCCTGTGGCACACCAGCATTTATTTGGTAAGAGTTGGAGTCCTGGCCATCCAGTGCAACATAAATGGATCTGTCCTTTAGGTAACTTTCAAACCAAGTGCAAAGTTTCGGCGATAATCCCATTGCTTTGAGCTTGTTGAGCAGATTTTCATGCCAAACTTTGTCGAATGCTTTAGATATATCTAAGGCAATTGTTCTTGTTTCACCCCGCAACTCAATCGCTTTTTGCCATAAGTGAGTGACGTATGTAAGTAATTCGCCAGTTGACCTATATTTTCGAAATCCGTATTGCTTATCGTTGATAATTTTGGTTGATATTCATGCTTATGGAGAAGTTGAATGAAGCTTAACATTGAGTCACAGCAAGCAGTCGAAGATGCTGATATTTTTATAATTACAATAGTACTCAAGTTGGCTTCTTCAAATGAATACGTGACAGTGTTGTGGGAAGACATCGAACTTTTGGTGATTTTAATTGGCCTGTGTAGTATTGTTATGAAAAAATGTTTCTTTCATGAAACCGGAAAAAAAAGGCCGGGAGACTAGTTCGAATGATCTGAGATACAGGCATTACATATCATCATCCTTTAAAAGCAAACCCAACATTGCCGCACTACCTGCCATTGAAGCTGTTGCACGAGAACATTCACTGAGAGTGTACTTTCAGGTGCAGCAGTGATTATCTGGACAAAGCATATCCGATGAAGAGCAACAAAAAGACCCGAACGAGTGGGGGGTGGAAAAAAACCAACAGTGGTCTTGTGCCCGTTACAACCACGTCCAAATCAGCGCCGGACTCAATACTACAGAGCATATCTTGCAAATGCTGCAAGCGAAATTGTGGATGCAGGAAGACTTTAGAATCTCAGTATTTCTCTCACAGAAATACGTTTCTCAATCAATTTAAAAGTGGAAACCATTAAGAATACCACAAAACACTATAATCATTTGGAAAGTTCAAAACACTTAAAATTGAATTCAGAATTTCCAAAAGCATTCTCCAACGCTTCAGAACAATTTGGAAACTTCAGAACCATTTTAGAATGCCCCAAAACTTTAAAAAACCGATTTACAATTTCCAAAAACATTTTAGAACAATTCAGAAGTTTGAAACCCATTTCAGGACGCTCCAAAATCTCCAGAAATATTTTAAAAAGCGCCAGAATCTTAGGATTCAGGTTAAAAGTTACAAAACGCCTTTCAGAAGGCCTTCAAGAGCAAATTTAGATTGCTGTAGAGCTTTAGACCTTTGAGAAGCATCCAAAACAGTTCAAATCCAAATCAGAATTTTCAGGAGCATTTTGGAACAATTGAGAAGCTTCAGAGTTATTTTAGAACAAATAGGATTCAATTTAGAACTAGAAACCTTTAAGAACTCCTATGAACAAATTTAAAACACTTTAGAGCTTCAGTAAGGCTCTAAAATATATAAAAATCTGTCAGAACAATTTAAAAATTACTGAAAAACTTCTAGAATGTTCCAAAACACTTTTCAGCAGCATTTTGAAAGGATTTAGAACAATTTAAAAAACTCAGAATTATTTCAGAGAGCCTATCGCCTAGAATAGACAAACATTGAAAGTGATAAAATAAGTAATATAATAATGAAAGTCTTGGAGAGGCCTTCAGACAGAGGTCTAAAAGACGTTGGATTTTCTAACATATTACGTCTTTTAGATGTCTTTAAGACGCCTTGAAGACGTGAGAAGACGTTAAAAAGATGTCCCAAATGTAAGGTGACCATTTTTTTCCAACCTGAAACCAGTACAATGACAATTATGAGTTTTTACCAGCCACGCCCACATTTTACAAATCTTTATTAAAAGTTTACCCAACGGTCAACCTGTAAGTATGCCTAAGTGTAAGTAATTAAAAAACTTTTAGTAGTCAGAAAATGTTGCGTTTATTAAACACAAAATAGGTATGTGAACATAATAATATCACTCATAATATTAATTTTTCGTGTTTAAAGTAATCCAATTGAACTTCTCGATTCCTTCAAAATAGCCTTTCTATTCTTCCAGATTCCAAAATATTCGATTTAACTATTAGCGAATTCCATTGGTCTCTCATACCCAACTCTACTAGTGCAAAAAAAAAATGTATTTTTATCTCTCTCTTATACAAGCTGGTAGAAAAAAAAACGAATACACTCATTGCGCACTAACCCTTTCAATGGAATTCGCTGTATGTAGTTAACTGGGAGAATTATTTTTGTTTTTTATGTTTTAAATTTAAGATCTAATGGAAATCCAGTACTTTTCGTGTACTGGTTTTGTTTAATGACTAACCAGGACTTATGCCCTGAAAACCAGTACTGTGCTGGTAAAATCAGTACGAATGGTCACCTTACCCAAATGTCATTTGTGGACATCTTTAAGATGCCTCTGCGTGCTATCTGTGTAATGAGACAAAGAAGCACATAAAAAATGAAGATATGGACAAGAAAAAAATCTCTTAAAAAGTCAAAAATAGCAGGAATCAAAAATTTGATTTCCAAAACGCAATCAATGATCTTGAAAACAACAAATTCACAGAAAAAGATAGAAACATGAAATTCTGAAAAAAGAAAGGAGTTGTAGGAAAGCCTTTAAAAAGAGGCTTTCTTCCACTGAAGAGTGTAGTGCAGAAAAGTCAGAAAAATCTAGTTACAATAATTGACAAAACTATCGGAAGAAATGGGTCTAAAGTGAAAATAAATATGAGGCAGAACAAATAATTCATCCCGTCTAATTTGTAATAAAGTTGCAACAATTTGGAAAATGACGCTGAAAGTCAATCTTCGACGTTATTTTCATGTGACGAAAAGAGGAAAGACACAATATAGTGAATCTTGTACTAAATATACCTAATACATTCTTCAGTTTGAGTTTTTCTAAGGATCGGGAAGAGCATTTATTGGATATCACATAGCCATAGTTATATTGAGCTACTATTATGTATTGATCTGTGTTGAAAGTTGAGAGGAGGATTAGATATACATTTTCGTTTTCAATTCTCATAGATTGATAGATTCTAAACAGATACCCCCACCATAGCCTTACTCAGTTTATTCCATTGTTCCGAAAAAAAAAATGGAATTTGTAGTAGAAATTTTTGGTGAATAATCACTGACGAATATGCTATTAATTGTCCCAAATTTCATGAATGCATATTTGGCCAAGACTGTGTCTTTGATTGCTAGAACTTAAATTAGTGATAATGTTTCTTCGGTGTCTTTTTTGGTATGACTTTGACATCATATAATAGGTAGGTACTTATATATAAGTATAACGAGTTCCTCGAAAATTATCGATAATTTTAGGGCAATTTGCATGAACATTGTAGATACCCCTCTAAAGTGATTTTTTTCATAAATGAGGGAAATAACCGCTATAACTTTTCTAGCAATTGACATAGCCACAAAATTACAATTATTGTTGAAATATCAAATTTTACTGTTGAATGGAACTCTCTTTGAAATTTGAAAACTTTATCAGCTGCACCTGCAGTCCCTAGGATATTTATTTACTATTTTAATGAATGAGTAGATTTCATGAATGCCAATAATGAACACTATCCAGATTTTTCTGTAGGCTAAATTTATTGTAAATTTTTTCAATAGAACATACAAACATCGAATTTACCTTCAAACAAATTTGAACATCTGAGAAGCAACAACTTGTTGTGACGACCACATGGAACGTGAAAACTTAAAACATGATGGCATTGTCTTTGATTTAAATTTAGTTACAATAATATACTTTCAATGAATGTTAAATTATAACTCGATGAGTTTTCATAATAATATAGCAAGTTCTTAGTTAGAAAACAAAAAAGTCACGAAACAAGTACGTATTTTGAGTGAGAGAGCTTTCCGACTTGAAGGCGCGCAACGATCTGATCGACGTCGGAAATCTCGTCCGACTGGAAACTCTGGGATGAAACCAAGCGCCGTTACCTAGGCGACGACGCCCAAAAGAGGCGCCGGACCTGAAAATTATACGGGGGCGCCTCGTTTTTTCGATGCGCGCTACACGTGGCCCGATAGCGCACGTATCCACATTTGCATGCCATTATGGAAATCGGATTTTCATGGGCCCGGTATTGTTTTCGAGAAAATGTTAATTTTTTTGTATTGTCTCCAAGAATAGCAGGAATTATTAGTTTCATGTCAAGTTTATGTAAAAATGTACTATGTAAACTAAAAGTTTGTTTATATGTGATGTTTATCTAAAATATTAGGCGCAGCGTTTACATAACTGAATAGTGTACATTCAAAGAACGATCTTTCGGCAACCAGAAAAGCTATCGATACGAAATTTTGTCAAAATGTTAATCTCGATTGGGGCTGCAAAAAAGCTTATTTGGGGCACCCAGCCCTACGGCTTCGTTTTCGAGATAATCGGCTTTAAAGGTTTTCCAAAACTCAAGACATAATTTCAAGCTTGAAGCTCAATATCTCGAAAACTATTTGAGAAAAATGATTCAATTTTGTTTTATCTTAAAGAGAATTGATTTCTGATTGAGATTATGAAAAAAAATATATTGAAAATTGTGAAATTTTAATTCAGTTATGAGCATAGGCGCAACTAGGGGGGTGCTTGGGGGTGCAAAACAAAAATTAGCACTCCATTTATTTTTTTTGCACTTTTTGTACTTACTTACGTCATCGATGACGTCATAATTTAGAAAAAAGTATTTGTCGTTGATTAATTCATAGAGCACTTTCGCAATTATTATTGTTAAGGAATAAAAATTTTCAACCGGGGCCGGTATTACAATATTACCTTAAAATCAAGACTCACCCTAAAATATACGGTTTTTATGTTATATTTAGGATGACGTCGTCGAACAAGGTCAGACAATGTTGTCAATGTCTATGTTTATTCTATATCTTAACCCATTAGGGACCACGGATACCGTATGGTATCGCAAAACAGCTGTAGCAAAATCCTTACCCTCCTGACACCATATGAATCCGATCGGCGCGTTCTCGTGGCATTTGAGTCGTCGAAGGCCCACAATCGACTTTTAGTCGCTGTTGGGGTAGTTATCGCGGTTTTTGGTATCATTGTGACCTTGGGTTTGAACTTGGATTTCCCACTTGTGTAAAAAAATGGACATTCGATGGGAGTAAGTATATTTTTGTCGTTTGGATAAAATTTAAGGGAATCTAATAGATATTATTTTATTGTTAAAAGGTGTATTGAATAATTCTACATAATTTTGGTAAAGTTTTGTTGTCAATTGTTGATGTTATAATGACCAAAAGATCGGTGATACCATATGGTATCCGTGGTCCTTTGGGTGCATAATTATGTCGTCTCTTTATTTAATAAATATCTATCTAACTATGTTATTTTAGGCGAGGTTTTTCGCTTTCTCAAGCATTGGATATGCTTGACGACCATGAAGAAATGCAAGAACAGGTCGAGCAAATTTTTATAACATCGCCAGAAGTCAATGCTGATTCGGATGAAGATTCTGCAGATGATGATGAGGGTGGAATGGTTTACAATCTAACCGGTGACTTATATCTTGAATAACATTACCTTGATTCATGATTTATTTTTTTATCAGGACGCCAGTTACGAGCTGCTGCTGAAATACAGTTAACAAATAATGACAGAATCACTGGAGTTTCGGAAAGTAGCGAGGTAAATTTTAAAACAATCCAAAGTCAGTAGGTACTGACTTTTAGAGGCAAAATTATTACTATTTTAGGAGACTCCTAGTGCAATTATAGATGCTTCACGGCAGAGAACTCTAGAGCCAATACCAGAAACCAGTTCTGTGGCACCCGAGGTGGCACCCCACAGGGACTGGATAAACAATCGACTTACAAATAAAAGCAACCCTGTCTGGATAAAAGGTGATTTAGAGCCATCGAGTCGAGTTTTTCCAGAAGCTGATTATTCGCAATACAAAGATATGTCCGCTGTTGAACTTTTTGAAATATATTTTGATGACGATATCTTCCAGCATTTAACTGACCATACACAACGATATTCCCAGTTCAAAAATCAAGTTGACCCTGGTATCACCAATTCGGAAATTCGTTGTTTTATTGCTATTCTTATTTTGACTGGGTACAATCATTTGCCTAGCAAAAAATTGTACTGGGACATGAACCATGATGTCCATAACAATATGGTGGCAAATGCTATGAGGAGAAATAGATTTCTTCAAATTCAAAAATTTATTCATATAGCAGATAACACACAAATAAATGGAATGGACAAAGCCTGGAAGATAAGACCCCTAATGGACAAATTGTAACAAAAATTCTTGAAACACTTTCAGCCAGTCAAAAACTTATCATTTGATGAGTCAATGGTAAAATATTACGGGCGCCACGGATGCAAGCAGTTCATCCGTGGCAAACCCATTCGTTTTGGCTACAAAATGTGGAGCCTTAACACAAATGATGGTTATCTCGTAAATTTTGACCTATACCAGGGAAAAGATCCTCGCGGTGATGCAGACTTTGAAAAATTGTTTGGAAAATGTTCATCTCCTCTGGTGCTCATGCTCCAGGAGCTAAATAAACAAGATCTGCCATACATTATTCATATAGATAACTTGTTCACTGGTCTAAATTTGCTTTCCTATCTAAAATATCTCGGTTTTGGTGCAGTAGGTACAATTCGAGAGAATCGAATACCGAGGTCATGTCCACTAACGTGTAAAAAACAATTTCAAAAGAAACCTCGTGGGGATATCGAATATTTTCTGGAAAAGAATGATGGTATTCTACTGGTTAGGTGGATGGACAATTCAGTCGTCACAATTGCCTCTACAAATGACGGAGTTGTTCCATTATCATCTGTAAAGAGGTACAGCCAGCAAGAAAAAAAACATGTACTAATTTCTCGACCAAATTGTATTGCATCTTACAACATCAACATGGGAGGGACCGACCTTATGGACCAAGGAATAGCAAATTATAGAATTGGAATACGCGGAAAGAAATGGTACTGGCCACTTTTCACTTGGCTTGTTGATGCTGCCATACAAAACGCGTGGTTTTTGTCTAAAAAGAATCTCAACATTTCTAATCTGGAATTCAGGCGAGAGATAGTTAAAGTTTATTTAACTAGGTATGGCGTAAGTCCAAAAATGCCTGGACGCATAAGTATCATCAAGAACATTCGACCAGATATAAGGTTTGATAGAATGGACCATTTTGTTGTTTCCTGCCAAAGACGGCGTTGTGCTGGACAAGAATGTAAATCATTTGGTAGGACTATGTGTCAAAAATGTAATGTTGGACTTTGCGTTAGTTGTTTTGCTTCCTATCATACCAAATGAGTTGATACATGTATTGTTTACTTTTACTAAACCTTTGTTTAACTATGTTCAATTAAACTATCTTCTACCATATGGTATCGGCGTTTTTTTTCTTACACCTTGTATATTAGATCCAAAAAAAATGTATTTTGGGTCATTTTATCATCCAGGTAATGAAAAAATATAAAAAAAACAATAATAAAATAAGAATTTCCAATTTCGGTCCTTAATGGGTTAAGGTGACATTGAAATACCGGCCCTTAAAAAATCATTGGAGTCCCAAATATATAAATTAATTAACTGCGTATTATACAGGGTGTTCCTAAATATCATGTACAAACGGCAAAGGGTGGTTCTTTGTTTTTTTTTAATGACTGAAATCTCAAATATTGACTTATTTAAACAAAATTAAGGAAAATTAAATTTTAATTTTTTTCTAGAAATCTGGCAAAGGGAAAATTTTGAAATTTTTCTAGAAGAAAGAGAAAAGCGAGGAGCTCATTATACGAAAAATTCAAACTTTTCCAGTGGAAAATCACTCCAGGAAAAATTCTGGGCAATTGACTTTTTTAGGCAAAATTCACCCTCTTACATTTTAATTTTTTTCTGAGAAACTAACAAAAGGAAAACTATGAAAATTTTCCAGAAAAAAGAAGAAAATAAAGAGTTCATTACAGCAAAATTTTCGAATGAAAAATCACTCCATAAAAAATTCTGGAAAATTGACTTATTTAAGCAAAATTATGGGAAATTCACCCTCTTACATTTTAATTTTTTCCTGGAAAACTAATAAAGCAAAACTTGTGAAATTTTTCCAGGAGAAAGAAGAAAATGGGGAGCTCATTATAGGAAAATTTCAAAATTTTCTAGTGAAAAATCACTCCAAGGAATCGAGACGAAAGTTCTGGAAAATTGACTTTTTCAAGCAAAACTCATCCTTTCACATTTAATTTTTTTTCTGGAAAACTGGCAAAGCAAAAATTGTGAATGTTAACAAATGCCTCAATTGTGGTAGATGTCAACAAAAAGCCTCAAAATTTCAACAAAAAAAAATCGTAGTGAATTTCAACAATTGCCTCAAAGTGTTAAAAATGTCATTGTCATAAATTTCAACAAAAAAAAATTATCGGTTTTATGAAAGGGACGTTACATATATTTTTTTTTTTTTGTTTTTTTTAATTGTGCGGTGAATGTTGGGAAACGCCTTGTTTTGACATGTGTGTCAAAATTCACGATGCTACAGAAAAATAAACTCGAAATTTGTGTAGCTACTAACTAATTTTTTTAAATTTTTTTTTTCTATATGCGGCATTTGTAGCAACAATATGTAGTGATGTTGCAAAAAATTCGATGTTGCTACATACAAAAAAAAATTGTAGCAACACGAATTTGAATATTTAAGAGTTTGTAGCAACAAAATTTCGTATTGCTACAAATCAAAAACCTCGAAATCGCCTATATTTGGATATTGCTACAAAAAATTCCGTATTGCTACAAGCCAAAGAGTTCGAAATCGCTCGAATTTGGGTGTTGCTACAGATCAAAACCCCTTAAATCGGATGTTGCTACAAAAATGTTCGTGTTGCTACAACCTGAAAATTTCATTTATATCAAATTCTAGGAATAAAACTGTCAAATTTGGACGTTGCTACAAAAAAATTGTATTGCTACAGACCAAAAACCCCGAAATCGCCTATATTTGAGTGTTGCAACAAAAAATTTCGTGTTGCTGCAGGCCAAACAGTTCGAAATCGCCCGAATTTGGGTGTTGCTACATACCAAACCCTCCAAAATCGGGTTTTCCTACAAAAATGTTCATGTTGCTACAATCTGAAAATCTCATTTACATCAAAATCTAGGAATTAAACTGTCAAATTTGGACGTTGCTATAAAAATTTCGTGTTGCTGTAGATCAAAAACCTCGAAATAGCCTATATTTGGATGTTACTACAAAAAAATTACATGTTGCTACAGGCCAAAAAGTTCGAAATCGCTTGAATTTGGGTGTTGCTTCAGACCAAAGCTCATTTTACGAAAATTTCAAAATTTTCTAGTGAAAAATCAATCTAGGAAAAATTTTGAAAAACTAACTTTTTTAAGCAAAATTGAGGAGAATTCACCTCTTATATTTTAATTTTTTTCTAGAAATCTGCAAAGGGAAAATTGCGAAATTTTTCCAGGAGAAAGCAAAAAGTGAGGAGCTTATTATAGGAAAATTTCAAAATTTTCCAATGAAAAATCACTCTATAAAAAATTCTCGGAAATTGACTTATTTAAGCAAAATTAAGGAAACTTCACCTTCTTACATTTTAACTTTTTTTTGGAAAACTGGCAGAGGGAAAACTTTGAAAACTTTCCAGGAAAAAGAGGAAAGTGAAGAGCTGATTATAGGGAAATTTCGAAATTTTCTAGAGAGAAATCACTCCAGGGAAATTTCTGGAAAATTGACTTTTTCAAGTAAAATTAATGAAAATTCATCTTCTCACATTTCAAATTTTTTCTGGAAAAAAAAATTTCAAAATTATCTAGTGAAAAATGACTCCAGAAAAAATTCTGGAAAATTGAGTTATTTAAGCAAAATTAAGGAAAATTCAGAAGCGAAACTCTACTGAGAAGACCGCTCTACTCGAAGCAATTTGCCTATCAGCCAGGCAAATCCACAATAAGTGCTTTACACTGCCTGGTTAAAGACATCGAAAAGACAATCGAGTGCAAAGAGATCGCTCTCACAGCTTTCATCGACATAGAGGATGCCTTTGACAACACCTCACATCAATCAATCGCCAGAGCATTACAAGAATGGGATGTTGAAGTTCCAATTGTAAAATGGATAGAGTCGATGCTGAAGCACCGTCACGTTACGGCTGAAATAAACGGAGCATCAGCTACTACCGCTACCACGATCAGAGGGTGTCCTCAAGGGAGTGTTCTTTCTCTACTACTATGGACACTGGTAGTAGACAAAATTCTTACCAGACTGAGTAGTGCTGGATACCAGGTCATAGGTTACGCAGATGACCTAGCCATTGTAATCAAGGGCAAACATGAAGGTACAGTGACAAGCCGAATGCAAAGTGCCCTAAACATCGTTAAAAATTGGAGCGAAGGCGAAGGACTATCCCTAAACGCAAACAAAACAATCCTTGTCCCGTTTCCCAAGAAAAAGGAAGCTAAATTTGAAAGCGCCGACCCTTAACGGTACACAACTAACATTTTCCAACGAAGTGAAGTACTTAGGGGTCACCCTGGACCGAACCCTCACTTGGAACAAACAGTTAGAGAAAACATGCTCTCGAGCTACATCAGCCATTTGGTCATGCCGAAGACTTGTTGGCAAAACATGGGGGCTAAAGCCAAAGATGGTATTCTGGATCTACAAACCATAATAAAACCGATGGTCACATACGCCTCATTGGTGTGGTGGCCCAAAACCCAACAAGTCACCGCTCAGATTAAGCTAAGAAAGGTGCAAAGGCTGATATGTCTAGGAATAACGGGAGCAATGTCAACTTGCCCCACCGCAACCCTAGAGACGCTACTCAACATGCCCCCACTTCACCTATGTGTGAAAAAGGAGGCAATAACCAGCGCTCACAGGCTATTCCAAATAGACAAGTTCAAGCCTGGCGATCTGAGGGAACATCTGAGAATCCTTGATCTAATAAAACTGGAGAATGCCAGCAAACCAAGTGACCACATGATGGTCAGATTGGACTTAGAGATCCCCTTCGCAGTGGTAATAAACGACCGCCAATCATGGGAGAATAAAGAACTACCACAAGCAGACAATGCATCTCTGTGGTACACAGATGGATCCAAGCTGATGGAAGGAGCTGGACTGGGCATTTCCGGCCCTAACTTCAAGCTCTCCAAGGCATTGGGTAAACATCTTACAATATTTCAAGCCGAACTGCTTGCCATAGATATATGTGCCCAAGAGTGTCTTAACCAAAGCCTCAAAAGAAAACACATCTTCATACTATCGGACAGCCAAGCTGCCTTAAAAGCCTTAAGGACTTTCAAATGCACGTCAAAACTAGTCTGGGAGTGTAAACAGACCCTAAAAACACTAGCGACACATAACCAGGTATTAACGCTGATGTGGCTGCCTGGTCATCGAGGCATAGAAGGAAACGAAGAAGCAGATGGCCTCGCAAAGGAAGGGGCCTCAACACCATACCACGGACCAGAGCCCTACTGTGGCTTAATGAAAAGCCACATCATGGAAGAACTCAACAAATGGGAGAAAGACCAACTGTCATCATATTGGAGGCACACACCGGTACTCAGACAGTCAAAAAGGTTTATTACCCTTTCAGAAAAAAAAGCTGAACAGCTCCTAAACATGAGCAGACCAGACATCAGATTGGTGGTGGGACTGCTCACAGGACACTGCCCAGTAAAATACCATTTAAGGTTAATGGGCAGAGCGGAAGACGATCTCTGCAGATTCTGCTCAGACGCAATAGAAACCGCAGAGCACCTGCTCTGCGAATGTCCAGCCCAATTCTGCAAGAGGCTCAAATTCCTCGAGGGGGCAACACTGTCACCAGAAGAAGTGGGCTAACTGACACCCAGGAAAATAGCTTCCTTCGGCAGAAGTCTACGCTTCCTGGAGACAAATTAAGATGCAGAGTCACGCACAAAATATCTGCAAAGGTAGCAGTGCTGAGCGGCTGAAAAGCCGAAACGACTCCCCCGAAATCTACAATCTACAAATCTACAAGGAAAATTCACCTTTCAGATTTAATTTTTTTTTTGGAAAACTGGCAAAGGGAAAATTTTGAACATTTTCCAGGAAAAAGAGGAAAATGAGGAGCTCATTATAGGGAAATTTCGAAATTTTTCAATGAAAAATCATTTCAGGAAAAAATCAAAGAAAATTGACTTATTTAGGCAAAATTAGGCAAAATTCACCCTCTTACATTTTAATTTTTTTTTGGAAATCTGGCAACGGGAAAATTTTGAAATTTTTACAGGAGAAAGAGGAAAGTGAGGAGCTTATTAGAGGAAAATTTGAAAATTTTAAAATTTTCCAGTGAAAAATCACTCCAGGGTTCTTATTCTTGAAACAGGGGAGCAGCATTCCCAGGAGAACGAATGTTCCGTCTTTCTCAATGATATGCAAATAACAATATAACTGACGAGGACGGAACACTCGTTCACCTGGGAACGTTGCTCCCCGGTTTCAAGAATAAGGACCCAGGAGAAATTTATTTATATATTTTCAGATAACTGAATAAACTCTATTCTAAGTTAAAAAATGTATTACAAAACAATAATTCCGAAGGTGCTCTATGAATTAATCTATGACTCAACTTTTTCTCTAAGTTTGACGTCATCGATGACGTAAGTGAAAACCTTCGTGCCGTGCAACGAACTATATGTTTGTTTGAAATTTCAAACATAAAAAAACCTATTTTTCAAAAAAAAAGGCAAATGATGACGTAAGTACAAACCCTCGTGAAACTAACTTTTTTTTACGCGTCTTATTTCCTTATTTTTAATTTTTTACAGGCCCTGAAACCTCAAAAAAAAAAAAAAGTCACGAAAATGCCTATCCACTAAATTTGAACCCCTATTTGGATGGGTAAAGTGAAAAATTGAAAAATTTTTAGAAAAATCAAAATTGAAATTTTGCTAAGGGTGTGTGTACAAGGAAATTTCATGGAATCAGCAAAGCTAGCATCACGAAATTTTGTCCAATTGTAGATCTGGATTGTGGCTTCAAAAAAGCTTATTTGAAGCATCGAGCCTCAAGGCTTCGTTTTCGAGATAATCGGCTTTGACAGTTTTCCAAAACTTGAGACAAAAGTTTCAACTTTGAGACATAATATCTCGAAAACTATCCGAGATAAATGATTCAATTCTGAATCAAATTCAAAAACTTTATTCTTTTGAGGCCTAGTTTCTTCATTCATCCTCAGATAAACTTGTTGGTAGATTGCGTTTTTATCCGACTGATTGCATACCTGATAGTTGATCAGAAGTTGAATGAACTGACCCTTAGTAACTTCATAAAATCTCGTAATAGACAATTATGATGGAATATTTACACGAATTTAAGCCTGTCCCAAAAGAGACAAACATAACAAGAAAAAGCAGATAATCAAAGGGTGTATTGCCCTACTGATCTATTTAGGGAAGAATGAAAATCGCGCTTGGGACGAAGCTAGCTATTATGGCTAATTGAATGATTAATGGATTTTTTTTCAATTGACGCTCTCGCTGATGGGGTCATTAACAGAATCTCTGCTAAATCAGATCACAACAAGAAAATTCGATATCAGCGTTGGGGGCGAATAAATTGGTGACGGAAAATCGATCCATATAACATAAGAATAGGATGATGATTTCTTATTAATTCTAGTTTTTGGTTAGAGCTGGAAACTCGAATAAAAGAAACTTGTTCTTCAACAAGAATGTTCAACGTGAACGGACAATGATAAGTCATAATGGGATAAGTTTTTTCTATATTTTTCGTTTCGTTTCCCCTATTTTTTTTTATATTCACCCACCTCCTGGGTTTGTATTCATAGCTTTTTTCTTTCGTTCTTTCCATGGTTTCCGTTTCGTGCTGTTTTTCTCCTTCCGTTTTACCTCCAAGCTTTTTCCTAAAAACGTTTTCCAACTTACATGATACTTGAAAAATGAATTTTGGAAATTAAAAATTTGCCGCTGGTGGATTATCTTCCGAAGAAATTCGGATTAGGTTTTCCCAATGACGACGAAACTGACACAAATCCCTTTTCTACGTAAAAGCTTAGCGTCATCAGCGAAGGCTAAAGAAAAAGCAAAACCGAAAGGATTCCATCGAAACCTCGATAACATCGACACTAATTAAAGGGGTATACAAATCTGCGTGCGGAAAACATCAAAAGGATAAAGCCACAAACGAAACATATTTGTAATTATATCAGGAAAAGGGACACAAAGAGGATTTTGCTACGATATATAAGATACATGCGGGTGTTGTTATTTGCCTTTTTCATTGATAACTAATATTTGATTAGTACCTACAAGGTCCTCTAGAACGCTGTTAATTCAATGAAATGTAAGGTCTCTTTTATTTTATGTTCGCTGATCGCTGGTCTCAAAAAAACATTATTTTTTGGAAAAAGCTTGTCTGTCACGACACATATTCTGACGTGAATATTTACAGACTGTTGAATAATTATGACGAACCTGACGTCTAACACTAACAACTCGAGTAGATAGCAGAATATTAGGGTTGATGAAAAAAAAAATGGCTATATGGCCCAAGTAATTTTATTTTTTTGAAGGTCCTAACATTCGGCCATCCTTCTCTTTTTGTCCTCGAAAATAGTACAATATAATGGTCCAAATATTTCGGTTTCCTTCTTAGTCGTTTCTCTTTATCG